>JAWNON010000186.1:2107500-2707500 GCA_035045945.1 Drosophila anceps | reverse complement strand
CACGTCTCGCTGGATTCACAATGATTTAATAGTATCGATACACCGAGCATTCTAAACGTTATCGAGTACAACAAAAATTTCTAGTCGATAGTATTTCTCTTAACAGCACTTCAAGAAGCGCATTTTTGCGTTACGCTACTCATTTTTGCGTTACGTATAACGAATCCCACTACGTTGCGCTCCCTTTCTGCTACGCCAGAAAAATTTGTTGGCGTGTTTGTCAGACGTTGCAAAGTAATTTGGTTTTTGTGTCGAACAGTAGATAGTTAAACAGCAAAAATGTACGGCGGTGACGACTTTGGTAACTCGGTAAGTGTTTGCCACATGAAGCCAACTGCATAGGTGTATTTGCAATAAGTGCAAGTCAACGGAGCACCGAAATAACATAACCCAACTTTTTGGAACCCGCCACCATCAACAAAAAAAATCAGTAATGCAAAACTAAGAAAATAAACTTTTATTGCAGGACTTCTACGATGATTATGCGCACACCGGCGATCCACAGCTGGATATGGAGTACGAGCGTAGCTTCTACTCCAACCGCATGCCGGATAATGTGAAATTCTTTCTCATGAACTTCTGCCAGGCGATCAAAGAGGGGAATCTCTATGACATACAGAATATGTATGAGAACACATTCCCGCAGATCAGCGATCATCATTTCGACAAGAGCGCCTGGCCCGAGGAGCAGGAAGTGGGCGCCATTGTGGACAACGACAAGGTGTTTTTGATTCTCTACAAGGAGCTCTACTATCGTCATATCCACGCTCGGATTCCGGGTGGCCCGAAGCTGGAACAACGCATTAACTCATTCTTCAACTACTGCGATTTCTTCAATCTAATCATTTCGGCTCAAAATCCCGTCATGCTCGAACTTCCCGACATCTGGCTGTGGGAGTTGGTGGATGAGTTTGTTTATCAGTTCCAGAACTTTGCGCAGTATCGGTAAGTTAATAGTTGATAGTTGATTCTAGATGAAATTTAATCTATTAACTAATTTCCATAGTGCACGCTTGACGGACAAGTCGCAGGATGAGATTCAGCAGCTGTGCGTGAATCATAGCAACGTTTGGAGTATTTTGTGTATTCTGAATGTACTGCATTCGCTGGTCGATATCTCCAACATTAAGAAGCAATTGGAGGCCATTTCGCAGGGCATCGATCCACAAACTGTGGCCGGCGACTTTGGCAAGCTTGCCTTCTACAAGATGCTGGGCTACTTCTCGCTTGTTGGTCTGCTGCGTGTGCACTCCCTGTTGGGTGATTACTATCAGGCGATTAAGGTGCTGGAGCCCATTGAGATTCACAAGAAATCGGCCTATTCGCATATACCCGCCTGCCAGATATCCACGTCGTACTATGTGGGCTTCGCCTACATGATGATGCGTCGCTATGCGGATGCCATACGCACGTTCTCCGACATCCTGCTGTATATTCAGCGCACCAAGCAGCTGTATAGCACGCGCAGCTACCAGAACGATCAAATCAACAAGCAGGCAGAGCAGATGTATCATCTGTTGGCCATTTGCCTCGTTCTGCATCCCCAGTGCATTGATGAATCTATTCAGCAAGTTCTGCGCGAGAAGAACTACCACGATGCTATGTTCAAAATGCAGTGCGGCGACCTTGAGGTTTTCAAATCGTTCTTTGTTTTTGCATGCCCACGTTTTGTCAGCCCCTGCCCACCGGCGGCCGATGCGCCCATGGAGGACTATGTGAAGGATCCGATGGAGCATCAGTTGCTTGTTTTCATGGATGAGGTGCGCCAGCAAAAGGATTTGCCCACTACCCGCTCGTATCTGAAGCTCTACACCACATTGCCACTGACCAAACTGGCTTCCTTCATTGATCCCAATGCAAGTGAGGATGATGTGTCCAAGCTGCTGATACGTTTGCTCTGTTTCAAGCACAAGATGCGCAATTTGGTCTGGAGCAAGGGTCCCAGTGGACTTGAGGGCACTTTCAAATCCGGCTCGGAGGTGAGTAATCATGGAAAACCCCTAAATCGGAATATATATTTAGAGCAACTTATCTTTATTGCAGCTCGATTTTTATATTGACGACGATATGATTCATATTGCTGATACAAAGGTCTCACATCGCTACGGCGACTTCTTTGTGCGTAAGATAATGAAATTTAACGACCTGAATCGCAAGCTGAAGAACATCAACATTTAAACAACTAAGCCCAACTACATTGTAATCGTACGTGAACTATATAACTATATATTCCATTTTGGATTGATTCAGTTTTGGTACCAATAAAAAAAAATCAGAAACTTCAAATGCGCAGCGGCGCAGCGAAAGGTCGAAACAAAATAAGATGTTTTTCTAAATTTCAAACAGCTTTTAAATTTTAACATTTAGTTTATTTTCTTTTAACAATACCATTTTTTTCTTTTTTTTTTTTTTTGTTATATAAAATTTGTATTACTATAAGGAAATTCAATAATCTACTCCTATTAAGTTTTGTGAGTTTTCTACAATTTCCGACAGAGACTTCTCCGCCAGGTGCTCGAAAATTTTGCAAATTCAGCAGCTTAAATTTTTAGTTTGGAATGTGCGTATTGTTGTATAAAATTAAAATTTTTCATATTTCGTTACACTGCTCCTTCTTCTCCTTCTGTTTTATAAAACACCGTACAAAATTTCTTTGGTAAATTAACTATGCTTGATTCTTTAATATGTTAAATAAGTATTTAAGGGGGAGAGAGTATATAGTTAAAGAGTTCGATTAAAATGGGCGCAGAGCACGATTGGAAACGGCGCTTCCGCATTTGCACACAATTACAAGAATAATATATATATATAAAATAAGATAAAGGAGAGTTAAAATATTTTCAACTTAAGATTTAACACACTTTATACACGAAACAACGCTTGCGTTTTTCACTGTGCTCCCATTGACGACGGGCTTATAGGCTAAACACTTAATGAAACAATTTACAAATTACGGACTTTTGTGTGGATTTGTCAGCTATTCCGCTAATCGACGCTGACTGTGCGCTGATTGACATCGATCAGATAGATAGCCTTGTGATTCTGCAGCACAAAGTCAACAAATGCATTGATCGGTGCTATCTCTTCGAGGGAAGTGTTTGTGCGGCCGGACCACAAGAAATTCGGGCCGAATACAATGGCCAGATTCGATGAGGTCATCTTGTTGAGATCCGCACAGTCCACAACTCGCACCAGAAAGTCTACAATGTATTTGAATAGCTCGTAATTCTCTTCGGGCAGTTTTTCACGTATTAGCTGGGTAACGTTTCTCGAACGCTCCTCCTTGGGCCAGTCTAGGAACTTGGTCACATCATCATACAGCTCGAAGGTAAGCAACGGTTCGGCTAGATCCCGCAGGAAGCTCTTGAGCAGACCCGCAATGACATGCACATTAACGCTGCTTAGATCCACATCCTCGCCCCGATTGACGCGCTCCTTGAGAGCCATAATCTCACCATGATTGCCAGAACGCCGGAAGATGCCCTCCGTGTCGATGACGCCCGTGATCGACAGCGAGTCCACACACTTGCGCACTATCGGCGGTATAGAATTAAGGCATGGACTGTGCATAACGATGAACTTCAAGGTCACGCCAAACTGCATCGTTGGCCGCCCATTGGGTGCTGCTGGCTGCGATGCACGGCCACGACTCGGATTCAGTTTATGATCGAAGTCGCAAATGGTGTCCGGCAACTTGAGCTTGTTCAGGCCCAACGCCTGACGTAGCTCATCGAGGCTGGAGATGTAGACTAGCTTTTTGCGAAACTTATCGCTGATGAATGGACTGAAGAAGTTCCAGATGACGCGTATAAACCACGTCGGATGCACCACATACAAAGTCTTTAAGTTTTTACGAAAATTGCGATCCAGCTCCTTGTACGAGTTCCACAGAAATTGCGCCGAAGGCTTGTTATCCTCCTTGAGACCCTGATGAAAGTAGACGAGTATATAATCGTTCTCCACAAATGGTTCAATCTCTTTGATGACTTGTCTAATAAATTGAAGCGGAAGTGTATTAGTTTACGATTTGGTTTTAAGCTAAGACTTTGCTCAAATTTACCGCACAAAACCTTCGAGTTGGGACTTTTCGGGAAAGCGTGAGGCGTAAATGCCAAAAATGTGACGTCCTTGTTTATCGGTGCCCAGGAAGTCGCATTTATTCTTGTTGGCCGGGAAGTTCTCGGACTGCTCACGCAGCTGATCCTCAAAATCGTCCTCTAAGGGATTTGGTGACTCTTCTGTCTCAAGCTCGGGATCTGGAAACGGATCTGCAAACGTTTACAACGACACGCTCAATTAAACCGCACTCAACTTACCATCGGCTAGCACAAAGTCGCCGACCATAACATCTTCTGCGAATATAAGGCAAGTGTTTAGTCATTCATTGTCTGTGTATACATTATATGCAAATAGTTCTTACTCTCTAATGGAGTTGGGGTCAATAGCTCGGTATCGTCAAACTCCAGCTTGGGCTCGCAGTCATGCAGATCGGATAGACTGGGCAGCGGCTCGTCAGAGTTACCCACAATTGAGCTAATGGCGGGCCCTTTGCATTATGGTTTTGGTAAAAGATAAAAAGAATTTATTAATCTCTTAGGGTTACTTTTGGAGTGGTTGAGAATTTCAGAGATGTAATCTTACAAGTTAATGCTTTTCACTTAAGTATTTTGGTCGGCCTTAGGCAAGAAGTTAGTTCGGATTTGTGTAAGTGAATAAATATGAATCAGAAAGAATTTCATGAGTTATTACCGAGGGGGGCTTTAAAACGTTTCTTAGTTTCGATTTCAACTATTTACAAAGAGCAGACGACTAAGCCACATACAACAAGTTCAACAATAAACAAATAGCAAACACAGCGCAGCTACATAAAAACAACTAGTAAAATTGTACGATTTGATGCATGTTTTATGTACGTTCTATATATACATATATACAGTGAGAGATCGCCTGGAATTAGGCATGAGAGATTATATAGTAAATGCTAAATTTGGGTTAATAGCACAAACAATGTTTGGGGACGAGGGGGGCGGTGGGCGGAGGGCGGAGGGAGAGTTAAATGTTAGTCTAAAGCAAGGCAATCTTTAGTTTTACAGTTACAGCTATCGTTTAAATCTTAAGCGAGCGCCAAAGCATTCGAGACTCTTTTTAGAAAGCCAGAAAAAAAGCAAAGGTAAGAACGTAAACAAATTGTTAACATAATTATGTTTATATAATTACAAACTAAAATTAAAAATATAAAAAAAAGATAGGTTGCCTACTGACGGTTAGGCAGCGGGTCTTACCTGGCAGTCGCGCTGGGAAACGTGAATTGACATCCATTGCCCCAGTGAGAGGTTTTTGTCGTTGTGAGAAATTTGCTGATTAACAAACGGCGACACCTGGCAAAATGAAAGAAAACAAATTAAAGTTAGGCGTATTAGAATGTGGGATACTCTGTTCAGAGAAATGATAGCTAATATGTTTACAGTTAGACAGTTGATCGGGAAGTTGGCGTAGTTAACTGTCAGCTAGTCCGGCTATAATAGAATGTTTGTTACTCTGTTTGCAGTATAACAGTTTAGGCTGGATAAGTCAAGCAAGTTTTTTTACTGATAAGATAAGAACTTTATATGGAAAGTTATATTTTTGTCAAGTTGTAAACAGAGTAATAAAATACGTTTATACGAACATTTTTGAGCAGTGTATTACAGAAACGTACATTTCGAATACATTAGCCAAAATTGGGTGTACAAAAACTATGCAGATGACGTCACAACTTGCCGCGACTCTGTCGAACTCGTAACAACTACAGCAGCAGCAACAACAACATGCTAATAAACTTGTTCCTTGCGCTTATCGCGCGCTGCTCCCACCTCTAACGCCGACTCTGCTGCTGCTGCGTTGCTGATGTTAGCTTTGATGGGCGCTGATTCATACTCAACTTTATCACCAATACAACAAGAACAACAACAACAAAAACAATTGATTTACGCTGACTGGCAATAGGTTATTTCTTGCTTCGGTAAAGTTCAAGTCGAGCCGAGGCCGAAGCTAAGCACGCAAAGTGGAAAGAGGGAGAATGGCGGCGACGCCTACGCCCACCACCAAAAACAAACTACAGTATTTGCATGTACATATGTACATACACACACACACACACACACACACAGCCAGAGGCACAAAGTTGCTTTTGTAGATGCGATACAGAAGTCTTTAAAAGGCAATTAACTTTTAGTCATGCTAAAAAAAAACATAAACACGAATTACTTAAGATTTTTTGATATCATTATCAAAAAGCTTGTACCATTCATACTATTTTGTGCGTTACTGTATCTGCATACAGACGTACAGACATTAGAAAACATATACATTGTGTGCATATGTATGTGTGTACATGTAAATGTAACAATTTGCAGCTTTTCGTTTTCGTACAAATTCATATTACCCACAGTATATTAACATTAAAAATCACTTATCATTTGGGAATTGCGCATTTGTTGTTAGCTCAGAGACTGTCACATATATATAGTATTATTTACTTTATTATTGTCAGAGCTTTTTATCAGCAACAGCGCAACGGCAAAATGAGATGAAAATGTTCTTTTGAATACACAATATGCCAATTTTGATTAGCTGACTTTGCTTCAGTTTCTATTGTTTACAATTACCACTTGTATATTTACCTATTTTTTTGTTTAATCTTTTAATATTCCAAAAAACAAAATTGCAACCAAATTTTGAGTCCAGACAAAAAGTTTGTATGTTTAACTCTGCGCTAGAGCTGTCGAGGCTGTCGAGTACTAAAGAGATATCTTATGCCAGGGCTGCAGCGTAGTTGATATTGATAGCACATTTAAATTTTTTGTCGTTATCAGGCAATAACAATCACATTAAATAATATCAGATGGTTGATTATGAACTTTTAATATTATTTATTTGATTGTTTCACAATTAACTCAACTATCGCTAACTTTTAATCAATAGTATCGATAGATTAAGCATACCAGCTACGTCAGCCCTGGATTGACTGACCGACTGTTCACGTTATTTTGGTATAAAACACAATAGCGAAAAATTTCATAAAAAATGGTTGGTTGGAGCCGTTTGCTGCTGCCAGCGGCACAATTCGCCAAGAATCGTGCAGTACTGCTAACACCTGCCACAAGGAATGGTATGTACAGCTGGTTATATGTCAAATGAGGGTATAAACACAGCCAGCATTACGCAACCAACAAATATGTTTTCATTGATATCCATTTTAGCGCTGCAGCAGCAATTGCGCCGGATGGGCGGTGATCATGGGCACGAGCACATGACCATTAAGCCCTCACGCTTCCAGTGGGACAAATTCAAGGATCTAATGCACTTTTACGTAATGATTGGCGTGCTGCCGATCACTGCTCTAGTGCTATATTCGAACATCTTCGTGGGACCCTCTCAGTTGGCCGAAATCCCTGAAGACTACGTACCCAAACACTGGGAATACGAGAAGGTGCTGTGCGCTTGAAAATTGTTTGTATTATTCCAAATTAACGTGTGCCATTTTACATTTTAGAATCCCATTTCCCGGTTTATTGCTCGCTACATTTTGACCTCGCAGCAACAGGAATACGAGAAGGCGCTGCACAACGTCTTCGAGGAGAACGAAAAGGCGCAGATTCGGTAAGTTTGAGGATTCTTAAAAGAGCCTGCATTATTTACATTTCCCTACGCAGCCTGCTCGAGGAAGACATTCGCCGTAAGATGTCCGAACGCAACGATTATCAAGCCTACTACTATCGTCCAACTGTAGCCAAATATCACAGAATATCCAAGGAGGCAGCCGATGAGCTGGAGGCACTGCGTGGCGACTAAGCCATTAGCTTAGCTTAAATCTAATTGATTGCAATACAAATTTGTTTTCAACTGTGGTTCTTTAATAGACGTAATTAAGACCTCTCTTTGAGGTAAATAAAAATGTGAAATTTATACGATTTTTCCCAGCGTCAACTCCTATACAATTAACATAACATAAACATAAACGTACACAAATAAATACTTATTTAAGTAGCCAGCTGCGTTGCATGTCGAGATTTTTAGCCCCACGCCTGATTCTTGCAGTAATATAAGACCAATTTGCCATTAGTTCCATGGCATTCGTACAAATTCTTGATGATCTGATCCGGCGCAGGTGCAAATGTTTGATTTACATATAAAAACTGCACAAATAAAAATGTGAAGCTGAGAATACTGGGAATTTTATAGAGATCCGTTTGCATACATACAATTTGTTCATTGGCGTCGAGCTTGAGGAATTTGTGTATAAACTTTTGTATCCAACTGACTGTTTTGTTGGGATCCACGGTCCATGTGCGTTTTTTTATAATGGGCACATTGCCAGTTGCATTTAGCAGAACGCAAACTAAAAGCGATAAGAAAAACAATCATTGAGCAGGTGTTTGAGGAAGAAATGGCTGCTTCTCTGACTCTTGGCTGCGTCCTTGTCGGTGGGTGTTGCAATGGATGTGGTTGATGTAGTTGTGGCAGCTTGCGCTACTTCTGTGTCCGTCATTTTTTGGAATGTTGTTAATCACGCTGTTTTATTGTTTAATTTTATATATAAATCAGCTCTGCATTTAGCACCCTTTGTTTAGTTTTTTTTTTAGCCAGGGCTGCAAAAGGAACTAGACAGGAACTAGTTGCTTACGACATTTCTAGCATATCAGTTCATTTTATTGAATGGAACCAGTTGAGTGTACTCAACGAACGCACGTGTAGGCTTTATTTTTTGTCAATAAACATAAAAAAATTCCGTTTAATATGAGTAACAAATTGTTTGATGGCTCCGACGACGATGCCGACGATCTGCAATTGTCCACAAATCAAGATTACGCCAACACGTATAATGTCTTGCGCAAAAAGGAATTGTTACAGAAGTGTAAACTAAAAAAAATTCTTCAACGCGCGAATCTCTTTAGAAATTTCTAATAATGTTGATTTATTTTAGACAAGGACCGTGGCCTAGATATCTCAGAGTCAGAACTGGACAGTGATAGCGAGTCCTCCGATGAGGATGAAGTGGATGTTAAGTTTGATCAAGAGTTCTTCAAAACCCTCGCTTCATTGAAAAGCAAAGATCCTCGTATATACGACAAGGAAACACGTTTCTTCAATGAAGAGGCGGACAGTGGGAGCAACGACGATGAGGATGCACCCAAAAAGAAGTCCAGCAAAAGTAAACCGGTTACCTTAAAAGATTACGAGCGAAAAGTTATCTTGGAGCACAATGGCAAATTTGAAAGCTCGGACGATGAGCAAGAGCAGACGGAGAACCAATTCGAGCGGGCGCAGTCGCCCACAGCTGTGGAAGAGGAGAGACGTCTTAAGGCGGAGTTCAAGAGTGTTATGAACCGTGAAGATGATGACGACGAAGATGAGGAGTTTGGTGGCATCTTCAAGAAGCGCACCAAAACCCAGGCGCAAACAGATGCCGAGGAGGCAGACTTCGCTAAATGGCTTGCCGGCAAGCAGGCGGATGCGGAGATCGAGGCAAGTGCAAAGCAACAATTGGCTCCACTCAAGCAATACTGGAGTAGCAGCAAGTTAACCCAAGGCGAGAGTTTCCTACGTGACTACATACTCAATAAGGGCTATGCCAACACGAATGAATCCGAAATTCCTACCTACGATGAGATCGTGGGAGAGACTGCTCCATTGTCGGACGACGAACAGGAGCTGGAGAAGCAGGCGGAGTTTGAACAGAAATACAATTTTCGTTTCGAGGAGCCAGATGCAGATTTTATTAAGCGATATCCAAGAACTATTGAGCAGTCGCTTCGACGCACGGACGATACACGCAAGGAGAAGCGTAAAGAGATAAAGCAGCGCAAGGAGCAGGAGAAGCTGCAAAAGATGAAGGAATTGGATTTGATTAAGGATATGAAGCGCAAGGAGATTGAAGAGAAAATACGCAAGCTAAAGGCGGTTACAGGCAACGATGAGTTGGGCTTTAGGGATGAGGAACTGGAAGAGGATTTCGATCCGGAAGCACATGATCGTCGCATGCAGGAGCTCTTCAATGATGAATACTACGAAGTGGATGAGGGCGAAGAAAAGCCAGAGTGTCCTTCAGATATTGAAGAATTGGCGATTGAGGATTGGGATAATTACGACCCAAGGCAAAGCAATGGGAATGATGAAGGGCATTGTGAAGATGATGATTTCAATATGGACTGTGACTATGATCCAGTCTCCTCCAAGCAACAGCTGCAGCAGGAGCTGATCGAGAGTACGCGTAGTCGCAAAGGTCGCAAGGGACGACGCAATCGTTTCATGGAAATGATTCAAACAGAGAAGCCAGCCTTCAATCCCGATGATGAAAAAACATATGGTGAATATATCGATGAGTACTACCAGATGGACTATGAGGACATAGTGGGCGATCAGCCATGTCGTTTTAAGTACGTGGAGACGATACCAAACGATTTTGGCTTAACGATCGAGGAGGTTAGTTAAGAATAACAATGTCTTTTTAGGATATGCTATAAACTTTATTCCACTTTCAGATCCTACTAGCTAAGAACAAGGAGCTCAATCAGTGGGCTAGCCTTAAGAAGGCTGTACAGAATCGTCCAGATTATGTGGAGAAAAAAGAGCAGCGCTTGTACAGGATGAAATCAAAGAACGAAGACCTTAAGCGAAAGATTTTCAAAAGCTTATACGGCGATGGGTAAGAGCATGAACTGCAAATATAATCCAGTGCTTAGACTAAACATTTTTGCAGCTCCGACGATGATGAGGAAAGTGGCGCACAAACTGAGACCCAACTAGTTGTTAAAGCTGACCCCACCGAGCAGCCTGCTGCTCCAGTTGCAGAGCAAGTGCCCACAGAGACCTTATCAAAGTCGAAGAGAAAACGTCTCAAAAGAAAAGCTGCAGCTGCGGCTGCAGCGGCACCAACAGGTGCAACGGCTCCAGTCCCAGCCAAAAATGAGGAGCCGGTGAATACAGAACTCGTCAAGAAGGAAGAAGCAACAACTTCCGCTGCAATACCTGCTAAAAGAAAAAAGATTGACATAGATGAAGAGAATAAGGCGCCAGCTGCATCGAATGCCGCGCCGCCAGCTGCATCGAATGCCGCGCCGCCAGCTAAAACGAAAAAGTTTGAAAAACAGGAGCCACAAAAGGCGAAACAAGGTGCCAAAGACAAAGACAACTCGAAAAATCCCTTTGCTAAAAAGCAAAAGCCTAATAAAAATGACGCCAAGCCAAATGGTGTTGGCGTCAATCCTTTCAATAGGCAACAAGCTCCAAGGAAGCAACAAGCTCCAGGAAAGCAACAAGCTCCAGGGAAGCAACAAGCTGTAGCAAAGAAACCAGCTTTAAGGAAGCAACAAGCTCCAGGGAAGCAACCGGGTCAATCAACAGGCGCAAATCCCTTTAAGAAATCAGGCAACAAAAGTGAAGCAGCAAGTCCTAAGCGAGACTTCAAAGCCAAAGGCAAAAAGAATAATTCCAATCCCAATGGCATCAGCGATGACCGCCTCAAGGCCTACGGCATTAATCCACGCAAGTTTCACAATCAGCAAAAGTATGGAAAGAAAGCACAGTGAGCAGTCTGTAGAGGAAGGCTGACCATACACCATTAGATATATATGTTATGCTATATTCGCTGCGATATAGTCTTACATATAGTCTTACATCTGTACATAAAACATATTAAAAAAAAGAAACGTTTAACAGATACAAGTTAAAAATAAAGTTTAAAGTGGTTGGGTTACGTGGTGTCAACTGGTTCCACTGCATCTTCAGAGTCTTCCGTATTGTCATCCTCTTCCTTATTCGACTGTTTGCTTACATCACGAAGCAGCTGCAAGCGACGCTCCTGGATGCGCACACACTTCGGGCAGATCATGTTCTTCCGCGTGAAGCACACACGATGGTAAATGGAATTGCATTGATCACACTTGATGCAGCCATCATCAAACGGGAATATCACCTCGTTGTTGCTGCAGATCTCACAGATGTATGCCTTGGCTAGGCACATGTCACAGCCACGTATATGGGCGCCAAATACCTTGAAGACGCTTTGCAGGAATTCAGCTAAGGCACCCGATTCAACCTGCACGAGATCGCCAATGGAATAGAACTCATTGGACTGCGCCAAATGCCGGCGTCTGCCCAACTGTTGATCCACGAGCTTCTGCTCAACAGCTCCCTTGCAGGCAGCTAGATAGTGTCGCATATGCACCAGATTCTGGCGCAATTTCTTCACAGTGCATAGCTTCTCCAGGAATACAAACAACTTGGGATTCTCCTCTTCCAAGCGAATGAGCGGTTTGTCAATGAACAACTGAATCTCCTGGAGACCGGTACGTGAGACTTTCCTCGGCGTAAAATCCCAGTTATGCACAATACGTGCAGGCACAATGAAGCTATCATTCCAGTGGCACGAAGGGCAGTAGTAGAGACCTCGATAGTCGCACAGACGTGGCTCAATCCAAGAATTTTCTACAAGAGGTATATGTGATTAGTTAGTCGGCTAAAGGTGCTTCATTACCTACTAAAATTAAGCAGAGTGGAGCACTCGGCGCATTTGTAGCGCTGGGCAGATAAACCAATCTCTGGGCAAATATCAGAAATGGGATATTGTCGATCGGAGGCCAACACGTGAGCACACACACGCAACACACTGTCAATGCATTTTTGGTGAACCAGGTAGCTGCAATCGCTGCAGATGTAGGCCGCCTGCACCACTCGCCAAATAATCCCTGCGCAATGATCACAATAGTAGCGCTTAGCAGCTGCCTGTAGGCGGTTGCGTGTGTTTGGATGATGTGGCACAAAATGGTGACCCACCACCGACTTAATGGCATTCAATACCACTACATCATTGCTGGCCACCGCCTGTGCCTCTTCCAGTTCCTGCAGCGAATAGCGTAAGTCCACCAAATGCCGCACCAGCCAACGGCGCTCTTCGCTGCATTCATCACTCAACAGGACAAGATCGCGACAATGCGCAATGGCTGCCTGTAAATCCTGGCTGTTGGCATCTGAGGTGAATATCAAACGCCACTGTTCCTTCACCAGCGATGCGGGAATGGGCAACGCCTTGTAATCCGTATGCTGTGGAGCACTCTCTTCAGAGACTGTGGAGCTTGAATGTGACGAGTGCAGATAGCTGGAAGCTGTTGATGCACTTTCGTTGACAAATTGTGCAACTGCAGTGGGTAAACTAGTTATACTCTCACGCCAAGAGCTCATCTTGCAAACGAACAGCGCAGAAAATACAATTTATTTACTCATGTATTTACGTCTTTGTTTGGCAATAGAACAGTGTTGCCCTATCATATAATAGTTCACAAAAATCCAATAATGTTGCTAAGCCAAAAATACTATTAATCGTTGTCTGTCATTCAAATTTGTAAGCATTTTGTCAGTAAATTTAATATTTAATTTATTATCTTATCTTTATTATTTCACAATTCAATGAAATTGATAGTTTTGTATTTATTCATATTTTGGCGCACACTTTAACAGACTATTGCAGTTAACATTGACTTAACATAACATTGGCATAAGAGTGCTTGCTCTTGCATTCAGGTTTTGGTTGTCATGTGAATGCCATTCCATTATATAAGAAGAAGCAGTCATATTTTTTTTTAATTGCGAATATTTGTTGGAGCGTGCGTGCAATGTAAATCGGCATTTATTTAAATATAAAATAAAAATATATTTGCTGCGGCAGTCGCAACGCTATCAATTAGCCAAAACATTAAAGAATCGTTCGCGCGACAACGTGTTGGTGCTATTTTCGTGCGTGGATTTTAACCCAACCACATTGTGCCGCTCAGTTAGCGACGCCGCCGCCGCTGCCGCAAACTGATGCTGCTACATATAAATATTGTGTCCAAGAAGAAGATTACTGCAGCACAATCAACAAATGCCGTTATCTCGCCGTTTCATTTAGAGTTTAATAGACATTAACATTCATAAATTCATTCATACAACCAACGCAGCTCCAAATTGAACGTCATTGAATAAACGCAGCAGCGAATGAAATCAAATTCGTAATTGACACATTTGAAATATATATACAAGAAATCGGCTATAGTCACATTGTATGTAGACAGGTAAGTTTTTAAACCATACTGCAAAACGACCGCATTTTTCTGCAAACATATGTGTGAGTGTGTGTGTATGTGTGAGTCTGTGAGTGTCTGTTATGTGTGGGCCGTGTGAATGCTTGCTTGTTGATATGCGGCTTATAACCAACTTTTGATTTGGTCCTATGCTTAGATTACACTGTGATTTTCTCTCTCCTTCTCTCTGCCTCTCTCTCGTTTTCCATTCACATCAATAACGACAATGTTGTGTGCATGTGTGCGTGTGTGCATCAGCAGCAACCACTCCACCAATACGACGCCCCCGCTCGTCCATGCATGTATTTATAGAGCACAGTCCATGTGCGTTGGATTTTTTCTTTTTTGACACTTGTGTACGTTTGTGTGTGTGTGTGTGTGTTTAAAATATATATACATATGTGTATATGTTGTTTCTATATGAATAATTAAATGTTTCTTTTGGTTTTTGTTTTGCAGTTCTAAATTTGATTCTATTCCACTTTTTTGGGGCTAACTGAAATGCCTCGTTTGTTGCAAGATAACAAATTACGCATAAATACTAAATATGTATTTAGTTGTATCTTATCATTAGATTAGTTGTCTAATTTGGTTATACTATTTGCAGCGTGGGTGTTTAATAAATATGCAGTCATGCTACATGTATGCATGCATGTATGTATGTGTGTACATTGGCATGTGCGCGTATGTGGAGCACAGTCACCTATCGGCAATGACATATTTCTCATATCAACATGTGTTTTACGCCTTCCAACTGTTTGCAAAGTACTTTTTAATGCTCTGCATTTAGTTAAATTTTCTTAGGGAATAATATATATATATATGTATAAACATACATATTCTTGATCAAGATAAGCAGCCGAAACGCTTGAGCTTTGCTGGTCTACTTCTATTTGGAATATTTTTTTATACAAATTGATTTCATTTCAAATTCTCGGCAATTTTCGACACACAAATTCCCTGTTTTTCGAGCATTTTTACTGCTCACAGATTCCAAGAATATTTCACATTTGACATCGCACCTTCAGCTGTACCATTTTAAAGGGTATTATCTGGGTATTTAGCTAAATACTATCTAGATATTTTAGAATCTTCTCTACTATCTTTTATAGCTGTGGTTATTAAAGATAAAACTTACCTAGAGCGGAATAGAATAGAGTATTGACATAGAGTATCTAACAGTTGATCCTTCTAAACTAGAATACTCTGCTTTAATTGTGTATATAGCAGTGCCACAATTACAGAGTTGAGTGAGGTTTATCAATTGGCACTGGTCATGGAAGAGAACAATTAGAATCGCTTGCAACTGGCGAATGCAATATATAAACAAATTGGCTAACAATCAAATTGCGAGTGCAACGAAATGAATTACATAGTTCATGCAATGCATTTTAACGAACCACCTGATCGTCCCTCGCACATATGATCAGGAAACATTGTGGCATTACATTGAGGCGATTACCGCCTGATTCTCGATATAGATCTGAAATGAATTATTTATCGTAATGTAGTAGCCCTTCAGTAAGGTTAGTTTGCTGTAGCCGTTAATCTGTATGGTGTACAGGTAGATGCCAGGTGTATGTTTGTCAGCGTAGCATATGCCGTGTTAAACTTGGAGTCGCGTAATTCACTATTTGCTATGAGTGCGGCGTAGTCAATGGACATGGGAAGGTCACTCCACATTCGATAGCGGCTGGCGGAGTCCGGTGACAGTGGTTCAGCGGCAGCGGCAGCGGCAGCGGCAACGACTAAAGGCAACGTGAGCGGCACTCTAAGCATATTTACTATATACAGACATATATATTTCATGTATATATATATATATATATCAACTTGTAAATCTTCAAGTTAGCTGCTGTTCAGAACATATAGCTCGCCCATAAAGTTCATATACCCTGCACACATTGTGTACCTTCGCTTCGGCATGTCAGTTGTTGTTTGAAGTTTGATTTACTGATAATTTGCCTCGTGTATTTTACATTAACAAATATGTCGATCGATTATCAGTAAGATTGTGCGAGGCTTGAGTCTACAAATTTGATAGCTCTCGTAGTGCAAAGGCAATTCTTAAGCATTCTACTTCACCTAGTCGCTATACATTATACAAAATTATATATACGCTTGATTATTGGCATATATTTTGTGATCCTAGCACTCGTTTTTCCAGACATTCGTTAAGTTTTCCCTTTAAAAATTTGAACAAACTTATGATTTTTGTCAATTTGAATTTGTATTGTGTTGAGCAGGGTATCGCCTCGGCGGATATTGCCTAAGAAAGAAGTCGCAATTTGTTTGTTCAGTCAGTTTACACATACATACATACATATGTGCTCTGGTCATATCTACCTAACAATATCATATTAGCTGGCAGCTGAAATTTCATGTTGCAGCCGAACGGCGTCTACTGTGTGGAGAATTGGAGAATTGGAGATAACGTGGTACATGAAACGTGAAACGAGTTGAAACGACACGACACGACACGCGGGCCCGACAACCGGTAATGGTATTTTCGGTCAGACCATTTTTTGTTTGCTTATGCTGTGTGTGTTTTGCTATCGCTGCGAAGCTTTGGATATGAAATTTCAGTTTCCAAAAGTGCTAAAATGGGAGATTCAACGATAAAAAAAAAACAAAAAAAAACACATGACTCAGCTCAGAAGTTTATTGGCACCGAGGATTTGAGTTACTTCGTGGAATTTATTTGGTTATTCATGTTGCCAACACAGCACAAATGATCAGCAATGATGTTTGTTTGCTTTTGTTGACATTTGAAGAACCTGGGACTTAGAATTGTAGAAACCTGAAGTCTATTTAAAGAGATACGCGAGGAGGATCTAAGATAGCTTAAACAAATTTGGTTTATTTTTAAAGAATTTATTAAGGCATAGGCTAAATTGTTGATTGGGATTGTATTACAGGACTTGTTAACTAACAGAAAGATCATTCAGATGGCTATAGTAACTTCGTCCTGGTATTTAAAGTAGATAGACGTTGTTGTTTGTTTGCCAAGTTAACTAGTTTAGAGCAATAAGTATTGAATATGCACATCATTTCTGTTTCTCTATATATGTATATACTATATACATATCTATTCCTTCAGCAGTTCCTAACTCAACTTTAACAAGTTTTTCTTTCCATATAAATTTACTTTATTAAAGAAAGCTTTCCGAAGTTCTTAAGTGAGTTTTAATGCGACATATTTGCTTACCGTTTCTCTGACTCTGTTTATGTTAGGATCCTTGAGTACTTCAAATACTTTGCCTTTTGAGAACTTTCTAGTTTATATCTACATGTATTTAGTAAGCTCAAGTTAGACTTTTAGGCATGATATACATGGGATGTTCAACCATATTATACATATATGTATATTAAATATTATATGTTTATTATAACATGAAGTTTGGCGCGATAGATATGTTTATAGATGTTTAGATTCTATAACAATTTTATTACTGGAGTGGTTGGGTTGTAAGTTCTCAATATCATTCCAAGTTGTCTGTCTATTTGCTCATATCTTCAATTCAATTAATCAATTTCTACTTAGGATAGTTGACTACCCAACTTTATGGCCAAAAGCGCTAACAATTGAAATTTACTTTCACCAAGCACTCAATATTCAAGCAAAAACGAAATATTTAAGAGACTTTATGTGCTAACAGACCTTCTAGTTTACGATCGGTATTATTGAGCAATATATGAATACACCTATATATGTTTATATATAATTTTTCGTTAACTACAAGCTAATTTGACACTCCGCTCCAGTGGAGCACGCCTCATTCCCTTGTTTTGATAGTAGAGTGCTCCAAAAGATTAGCCAGCAGACGGAAACTGGGCGCGACATCAATGTAACAGATCAACAGAGAGACCCGACCCACACACATATATAATATAATAATAAAAAAAAACAGTATAAAATACAACAAGTTGACTATATAAACTCACTGAAAGCGTCGCGCGTTATTCAGTTAAGTTTTGGTTGAAAGCGCGTCCAGAGCTTGGCCCAGTAGCTGGTGGGTGTGCGGGTTGCAGTGAAGCAAAATTAGCCAACTTATGTAAAAAGAATATATATATAAAAAAAAAACAAAACTAAACTAAAAGTCTGTCTGTGCTAAAAACGAACTTTAAGCCGATGCCTGAACAAGCAGTTCTTAATTTCTTTCAGTGTTTTTTTTATGTATCTGTGTGTGTGTGTCTGGGTTACAGTGGATGCAAAAGATTTTTATAATATAAATATAGTGTATTACTGTCGAAAAGTTCTTAAAAACACTGGGTATTTGAATGCTTACAATTGGTTAAAAATTTCTTTCAGTGTTACTGATATTTACTGTTCACAGTGAAACATATTTATTTCATTTCAACATTTCAACACTTTAAATTCTATAAAATATCGAAGTAAATCCAATAAAGCTTAGAAACTCTGACTGACTTGCAATTTCTTTCAGTGTAACTGAAATATCAATATTAAATTCTAAAGCATTGCAAAGTATAAAATCTTTTAGAAATCATATAGAAAGCCATTCTCAGAGCATATTTAAACTAAGTTTGCAATATTTTTCGGCCTTGCAATTTCCTTCAGTGTAACTGTGACAGATCAATATAAAATTCGGCATAATTTCAAAGACTAAAATCCATTATAAATCTTATAAAATCTCAATTATCAGATTGCTTTAATATATGTAAAATAATTATCTGCCTTGTAATTTCTCTCAGTGTTTAGTTGTGTGTGTGTGTGTGTGTCTGTGATTTCATGAAAAACATGCAAACTGAATTTAAATGAGCTTTGATTACAAATAAACAGAAAAAAAACAACAACAACAAATACAACAACAAATACAACAACGATTGGCGGTCAGCACTTGACCAATTGACTGAGTAGTCGAATTGATTGGCAACGGCAAATTGACAAATTGACAAATCGCAACAACAACAACAACGAAAAAAAAACGAAAAAAGAAACATCAGAAACAAATTCAATTTTAATATCGAAAAAAGCGCAAAAAAGAACCGTTTGCTGTGAGAGAAAAGTCTGTCGTTTATTGAAGCGTGGCTGCTATTTTAAATATTTCTTCTTCTTGTTTTATGTTTTGTTTAATTGATTTTTATTGCCATATAATCAAGTTGTTGCAGAGTTTTTTTTTTGCCTGGCAACAAGTGCACGTTCGACTTCAACCTTTCACCTTCAGCGTCGCTTGTGTTGCTTGTGTCGCTTGTGTGTCCTTGTCAATGCCCAAGTGCAATGCCACGCCCACCTGCCACCCCCATGACCTTCACGCCAGCAACTTCAATGCAGCAAAAGCGGCAGCAACAGCAGCAGCGGCAACGGCAGCGGCAGCGGCAAACGATGACGTTTCCCTTTTATTAGGTCGATGATAGTTGATAGAAATTGCGTAGGTGCAAAATACGCCAACCCACGCTAATTTTAGCCCTATGTTCCCTAGCCCTACTCACCGCGCTAGTCATAAATATATTTTGACTAAAGTTTTATCAATAATTGGGCTGCTTTGCCCGACCGACCGACAGCCCGCCCGACCGACCGCCCGCCCGATCTCCCGATCTTCCGCTCGTTTGCAGGAAATCAAACTAATTGTCTGGTAGCCCACTCAGTGCGCAATTGCAAAATTGTTCAAATGGCAACAACAACTACAGCTAGTTAAAGCAATAACAAAGCAATTTTCAGTATTGTGTTAACTTATTTTTATACCCATTAACCCATGGAAAATGCCTAAGAAAATTGAGGGTATGTTGATTTTACTCAAATTTATGTAACAGGTAAATGATATATGTATATAAAGTATATATATTCCTGATTACGATCAATTGCTGAACAGTCGATATAGAAATGCGTCCCATGTATCCCAATCGAACTGTTGATATAGTCTTGTATACTATGAGCTCGAGTCGAAATAAGGTATAGGAGATATGATATATCACATATCGTATATCGTTATCATACTCCATATATCCTATATCATATGTGTCATATATTATATTTCATATATCATATATCATATATCATATCATCATGTATCATATATTAAATATATATGATATCTCTATATATTGGGTTTGTTTTACCAAACTTTAGTTATATGAGCAATCTCGCAGATTTTAGGATAGGAGATAGTCTTCCAAAGAATACAACCATTTGTATGCCTCCCAAGTCAAAGTTAGTCAAAAAGATCATATTTGAAGATAAAAAGTTGTGGCCACACATCTCTTGGCTTCTCATACAAAACTCTTACTCCAAAACACTAAAGTTCTGCAATAGAAGATATTCACAGTGCACACTGTCAGGGTACTTACAAGTCAGTCAATGCCCATCAAAATACTTTTATTTGATATATTTTGGTTTGTTGGCGTTGCGGTAACATTTTGCTGTTGTTGCTTTTGCCAAGTCTTTCACTTTAGCCACGCGCCAAATGTGGTTTGCATTTTGCCGTGTTGCAGCAGCTATTGATGACGTCGCCATAGGTAGTTGGAGGTGTCTATAACTCCCACACCTTATATAATCACGGCTCGAAGCTAATTAACCTGACTTTACGTGTTGTTTGGCAATTGCAGGCAATGCATTAAGGTGAAAGTCGCTTAGCTGGCAAGAACTGAACTTGACTTGAGTCTGTGCTTTTCTTAACTTTTAGACAGGTGCGTAAATGTGCAAGAATTGATAGAACACAAATGTGCAGTAGTTAAGCACTAAAAAGAAATTAGTGTTAATGACTTAATGACTGCTGAAGAGACGTTAAAGTGGGTTTTGTCTGTTCTGTATCTTAAAGAGTTTATCTTGACGAACTACAATGTAAAATTATCATAAAAATTGCAAAGTAATGGCAAGAAATTTGCTACATTTGCACAGAAGCCTTTTATCTTTAAACAAAGCTGATTTTCATGTTGTTCGACTAACAAATACCCTGTGTTTAGCGTCTAGAAACTCATGGAAATAATAGATGAGCTGCTTGGCTTTCACATTATCCAAGTTGTGCATATACTGATATATAAACAAATTAGATACTGATAAACATTCACATGTCTCTATGTAATTACACATATATGTTTGTAAATCAGCCTGAAATTGTATCTCCTTTAAAGTACTCGTTGATCTACCTATGCCTCAAGCTAAACACATATGGCTAGCTCAACTTGTCGCTTGTTGCTTGTCTCTGCTCTAGAAAACATTTGCTTTATGAGGCTGTGGCTAAGCCTCCTTCTGACTGTCACTGGCTATAACTATATAAAGAATAGAAATAATATTTGAACCTACACAGAACATATATATTTATAAGCTGCGATTAGAGAACATGTCTTAAAACATTTTCACACCTACTTGGAAATGATTGATTGGCTAAATATGATGGCAAAGTTAAGTTGAATTGAATTGAATTGAATTGGCGGCAAGAAATGCAGCCACAATGCTCCATGTAAGGCTGCAGCTAAAGCTGTTGAGTGTGTGAGTGTATGAGTGTGTGAGTGTATGAGTGTGTGAGTGTATGAGTGTGTGAGTGTGTGTTTGAGTGTGGCATAACAATACGTGTCCATATTTGGAGTCCGCATCAAGTGGCCGCCAAATGAACTTGAACTTCCGCTAATTTGTTGGGGCTGTTTGTTGTTGTTATTATTATCGTTGGCTTATGCAATGAATTTTTGTAATTTGCCATCGACACATGCGTAATGAGTGTGGGGGTATTCAAAGTGTCGTCCAACACGCTTCATTGAGCCGGTCAACAGTTGGCTAATTCCAACGATTTTTTTTTGTTTTTTCTACTTGCAGATTCAACAAAGCACTGGAATTGCTGAATATATAATGTGCAGAGCGGGCCACAGCATACGAAAGTAAGCGAGACACACAAGTCAGCAGATAGAGCGGGAAGCCGAGAAGCCGGAGCGGCATTAGAAGATTCAACAAAATTAGCATTAGGCAACGGAGTGTCGAAGATGGCACGACACATAATGGCTGTCTGTGTGGTGTGCCTGTTGTGTGCACACCGTTTGCATTGTCAGGATCACGATGCCGGCGAGCTGTTGATCAACACACAGCGCACAGAGATCAAGCTGAATGCACGTTTGGCCCATGGCAATTTGAGTCCATCCAGTGAAATAACCACCGATCAGAGGCAGCTGGCCGATGAGAACGATACCCAAAACTATAGCACAAGTCCGCCCTACAAGAGACACAAGCGACACGCAAGTCACGAACATGAGCACGAGCACGAGCACGAGCACGGCTCGTTACGGAAACATGTCCCGCAAATTACGCAATACTACCTGCAGCAATTGATGCAGCAGCAAGAGGCGCTGAATGCCAGCAGCTTACGCAGCCTGATACAACAGCTCGGACTGCAGCAACTGTTCAGCAGCAATGATAGCGTAAGTAGCAGCTGTTTTTAACGCAACTTCAAGTCTGACTAACTTCCAATTGTAACTTCCAATTTTTTAGTGTGTGCCAGTTGAACGCCTGGTGCATCATGTGCAGCCGCATGATCTCAGCCATATTGGCGATAAAGCTGCGGAGCACCACCCACTGCTGTTGACCAACTGCACGTTGACACCGAACGGCACGAGCACCAGCATAGCCTGCACCTCAATCGACACCACTGCAGCACCACAAACAGACTATGAGCTAAATGAACGAGAATTGATGCATCTGTGTCCAGTGCTGCTGTATGAACTGGCGACCAGCAGCGGTGGCTGCATCGCACCCGAAGTACTTGCTAATATTGATAAATTCGAAGCGCAACAGAAAGATGACATCTTTTATGGTAGGTTGGGGTAAAAAGATAAGAGAGAAACGATACATAATGTACAGAGTTATCAAAGGTATTCTGCTTCAGCTTATCATGCAATGCGTAGTTATGCAGATGATTTCAGAAAGATTTCATTTACAGTTGATAGATGAGAAATGTAGGCAGAGCAGGAAATTTTATAATGAATAGTACAATCTTCGTAAGCTCAAGCGAGTGATATGGAAGAATGTAAAGATGTAGAGAAAATCTATACATTTAATACAAATGTATAATATATAAGCCTGAGCGGATTGTATTTGTTTACTTTTGTCATGTGTAACGCATGATAGAAGTTATTTCTTTCAATTGTCAATGAGTATATATATAATATTACTATATTTATGGGAGACACTATTAGCCTATAGAGTGTGTACTCAATCCCTATACTATATGTAATATATTAATAAACTAGCTTTGTGTATATAGCGTAATATGCTCTACGTTATCTATATATTTACTATAAAGTATAACTCTCGTCAATTTATAGATTAATCATTTAAGTGTTTCTATTTTACAGTATGGATTTATGCCTTTTCTTCGGTGTTTGCCTGTGGTATTTTGGGTCTTGTAGGCGTGGCCATAATACCATTCATGGGCTCCCGCTATTACAAGCACATCATACAATACCTCGTGTCGCTCGCCGTGGGCACTATGACTGGAGACGCGCTGCTTCACTTGCTGCCACACGTAAGATTCGACTAGAAAAACTAAAGCAAAGAAACTATACTAATAGTTGTCTATATTGTTTAGGCGGTGGCTGGCCAGGACGAGCGTGGCATGATCATGAAGGGTTTGGGCTGTCTGGGTGGCATTATATTCTTCTATGTGACGGAACATGCACTGACCATGATTTCCGAGTGGCGCAAAAGCGTTGAGAAGAAGGAAACAAAGAAGCCGTCACGCGCCAAGGTGATGCGCGATCCGGACTCATCAGTTAACAATTCTGTGGCTGGCGACAAGATGTGCAAACAAAAGTATAGCTCATATCCGTACTGCTATGACGAGATCACAGTGAATAATAAGCAGGATGTGTGGATGCATTTGCCGGACGAGGGCACAGGGCCTGCTGTGGCTACTGCTGCTGCTGCAGCGGCGGCGGGCGCTGGCGGCGATGCGTCCAGCGGTGAGTGCAGCAATCGGCGCTGTGACAAGACTGAGCATGAAGGATCGAGTGAAGCGGCCGCGGCCGCACAATCGCTGCTCTCTACCTCGCACAATAACTATGCCGAAATGAACCATCATTATCACAATCACAACCACAACAATCATCAGCAACAGCAGGACAGCAGTAATACGGCAACAACTGAATTAGACGCAAACGCTGGAACAGTAAATGGAGGCAAGGATAAGAACGATCATGTGACTGTCATATTGCGTGAACATGAATCCTCTCATCATGGACACAGTCATCGCCATGGACACGTGCATTCGCCACCAGAGACGCTGAGCGCTGTTGCCTGGATGATCATTATGGGCGATGGTCTACATAACTTTACCGACGGCATGGCTATTGGTGCTGCTTTCGCTGAGAATATTGCCGGTGGCTTCTCCACCTCGTTAGCTGTCTTCTGCCATGAGTTACCACATGAACTGGGCGACTTTGCCATCTTGATGAAGGCCGGCATGTCGGTCAAATCGGCTGTGTACTATAATCTGTTGACGGGTGTGCTCAGTTTCATTGGCATGATCTTTGGCATTGTGTTTGGACAATCACAGGAAGTGGCTCAATGGATGTTTGCTGTGGCGGCGGGTCTCTTCATCTACATTGCGCTGGTCGATATGGTGAGTGTTACCTTTGGGTTCAAACAGGTAAACTCTGTGCTAAACTTTTCGATCATCTTTATTTATAGATGCCAGAGATCTCGGCTGCTCACAAGTCGCTGGCACAGTTTATGTTGCAAATTCTAGGCATGCTCAGTGGTGTGATCATTATGCTATTCATTGCCATCTATGAGGGACAATTGATGAATGCATTCGGCACAGCGCCCGCCAGTGCAGTGCATCATCAGCATGTGCACTAAAAGAGCTACGGAAGCAGAGATGAAAAGAGAGAGAGAGAGAGAGCGAGCGAGAGCGAGGAAGAGAAGGGGATCCACTGTCTTCAGAGCCAAGCAGAGAATCTTGTAGCGTATTATGTGTATTTTTCGATCATAGGTTTTTTTAGTTTTTGTATAATTGTAGTACTCTATGTTACATATATATATATATGTATATATATATGTATATATATATATGTATATATATATATGTATATATATATATATATATTATTTACCTCAGTCCACACTCAAGCACACAGTTTGACACACATGCATCCAAATGAGACAATGCAAATCATTAATTAATTGATCCCATAAGTTTCGCATTTGTTAAACAGTTTATGAAACACACACACACAAAGGACATTTGTTAACTGCCACTGAAACGTTGTCCGCAAATTGAATTTCGTTCCTAAAACTCTCATAAGCCAATTTGCGTTCGTTTTCGAATCAGTTCGTATTGATTTATAAACACATACACACACACATACATATACACACCCGCATACATACACTCAACATACACACACACACATATACACATTTAATGTAAGAACTTTTCAATGTGCATAAGCTATAAAGTGATTATGAATTTAAAAAACGATAAAAAAAGAAATGAAAAGAAAAACTTGCTTAAAAACAAAGTTAAAATTGAACAGAGCAAAACACATCCAAAAATATTCAAATGAGAAACAATAATTGAATTGAAGCAAAGACGAGCACTGATGAATATGATAGAGCCTAAGAAATGCATGTAAACGCTATATACATTAAGTCTTTGAAATGAAACCCAATCTTACATTTACGAAATTGCGATCCAATATTGTAGCGTGTATATTTTTTAAGGCAAACAATTATATATACACATAGATTTTTTGTATTCTGTAGTCCTTAGGGTGCGCACGTTTAGAAAAACACATTCGACTAAGCATGAATTCTGTATACCCTCTATATATGTATATATATATAACAGTATATATATATATATGTGTATATATTTATACAAATTATATTTTGCAGTACTTAACGTTTTGTTTTGTACCACTCCACAAAATTATTTAAACTTAATTTATTGCTATCGTTATAGGAATTAATAGGGCATGCTCATATTACCTCCTTCTTTTTTGGCATCGAAATTTATGTTCGTTTACTTTTTTTTATGTTGTAATAAACAAGGTTTAAAATATATTTAAACTTATGTTTTGCTAACAGAAAACAAAATGAATTTGTGTTTTATTTTTGATTTAAATGCGCGCACACACCCACACACACACACACACAGAACTAAATGTAAGTGATTGTGATTGAATATTGAATTGAGTAACTAACATTTGTAAAATGATGCGAGAGTCTTGAATGGAGGACTCTGAGAAACAAATACCCACAACATTTACAACACAGAGCTAAGTATGACATCCTTAATAGCTGAGCAAACAATAAGCCCACACTAAATGCTAATAAGGCAGTAAAACCTATAAATATATATATATACTAGTTGTAAACTCAAACTAAACAATACTATAAATATGAAAACATTTTTCAAAAAATTAAAAAAAAAACATTCTTTGGTGATATCAAGCAAAAGGCAATTGAAACGAAATAAAACGTACGAGTATAATAATAAACTTAAGTCTATATAAAGTAAAAGCATTCATTACGAACATTCTTAGATGTTTACAATGTTCTAGCAATGCACTTTCACACTTTCACTCTTTAAAATTTCCAAATAAATGTTTTCCACATCATACAAAAAAAATCTCCCTTAAATTTCCTATCATTTAAAAATGGGCGCGCATTGTGATCGAAAATTGCATCACGGTTGCAATCGATAGTTTTCGATAGGCGAGTTTCTGTTTATTTCGTGTGCGCACAGCTTGGCAACTCTTTGTATGTTATTGGTAGAGCAGGCCAACAATAGTTGCGCTGTCAAACTGTGAAAGATGCCAGCGACCGGGTCGAAATTACTGCTGCCAACGATTTGCAAATTTCTGGCCATTTTCTGCATAATTATTACACAGAAGAATGTGGCTGGCAACGTGAATCCCACCGCCATCGGCGTGCATAGACGGTTTGAGTACAAGTACTCGTTTAAGCCACCATATCTGGCTCAAAAAGATGGGACCGTGCCGTTTTGGGAATACGGGGGAAGTAAGTAAATGGAAGGGGGGTCGCAGCTCCACGTCAGTTGTTTTGACCACTTGCGCAGCGTGCCGTGCGTGCGAGCGAGACAACAAAACGGCCAGCATCAGACAAAAAAAACTACGAACGACGCAACGCAACGCAACGCAACACCAAAGCAACAAAGTGTACACGCAAGCACTTTGTTTAAACACGAAATTGTGAATAAACTAAACGTCACCTGTTGCCTCTACATTTCAGATGCCATCGCCAGTGCGGAAAGCGTACGCGTGGCGCCCTCGTTGCGCTCTCAAAAGGGCGCCATCTGGACGAAATCACAGACAAACTTCGACTGGTGGGATGTGGAGATTGTGTTCCGTGTAACGGGACGTGGACGCATTGGTGCCGATGGTCTGGCCTTCTGGTATACGACAGAGAAGGGTGACTATAATGGTGCGGTATTTGGCTCCTCGGACCGTTGGAACGGTCTGGCCATCATCTTTGATTCGTTCGACAACGACAATAAGCACAACAATCCCTACATAAGCGCCGTCGTCAACGATGGCACCAAGCAGTACGATCATACGAATGATGGCGCAACGCAATTGCTCAGCGGATGCTTGAGAGATTTCCGTAACAAGCCATTCCCCACACGTGCTCGCATCGAGTACTATAACAATGTGCTCACCGTGCTCATCCACAACGGCATGACGAACAACAACGATGACTACGAGATGTGTCTGCGCGCCGATGGTGTGCAGCTGCCCAAGAATGGTTACTTTGGCATTTCGGCAGCAACTGGTGGCCTGGCCGATGATCACGATGTGTTCCACTTTTTGACCACGTCGCTGCATGCTGCGGGCCAGGTGCAAGAGCCACCCAAGGTCGATAATCAGGAGAAGCTGACGCAGGAATACAAGGAGTACCAGGATAAGCTGGAGAAACAAAAGCAGGAATACAAAAAGGAACATCCCGACGAAGCGGTAAGTAATCTAATCAGCTTGCGCCACTCAAGGCGTGTGGCTCTAATACCATAAATTGTCTGCCTAATCCACGTTGACAGTCAATTGTGTGATAGACAGGCGTTATCTGCGACGCTGATAATGCGTGTTGAGCTAACGAGGCTTTTCATTTTGCAGCACAAAGACGAGGAGGAATGGGAAGAGTTCTACGAGTCGGAGAATCAGCGTGAGCTGCGTCAAATTTGGCAGGGACAAAGCCAGATCGCTGAGCACTTGCGCGAACTGTCGCGCAAGGTGGATGAGATCATTGGACGTCAGGAGAACACGCTTTCTCTAGTCTCACGCGGCCTGGCTGCCAATGCAGGCCAAGCATTGCCTCCACCAGCAGCTGGTCAAGCGCCTCTACCGCAGCTACCTGCTGGCGTCGGTGTCACACGGCAAGATGTTGACTTGCTGATTGCTAATCAGAACATTCTACTTACCACCATACGAGAGATACGTCAGCTTGCTGGCGATATCAATGTGCGCACTGATAATATACAAATAAATCAGAAGAATGCACCCACAGCGCAAATTCAATCCACAGGCTACGATGTGCAATCATTGATAACCGAAATGCGTGATGGCATGAATCAAGTCAAGCAGGGCATCTCCCACGTGGGGCAGAGGTTGGTCGTCTGTTAAACTAACTCTTATTGTTGATGTTGCTAATGTTTCCTATATTATTATAGATTGGGCATGCCACAGGCTTCGGCACAGTCGGCGCCTTGTCCCACCGGCAACTGCGTGGGTGTTACGTTGTTCCTAAGCGTTACAGTTGTGCAATTGCTGCTAGTATTTATCTACAATATATTCAAGTAAGTCGATCAATTAGATAAACTGATTACTTTATCCTAATTTAAACTTTATCCATTTACAGAAACCGCAGCGAGGCGCAAGCGAAAAAGTTCTATTAGGCTTTCGGCTCAGCTAACCAAAACAACAACATCTGAAACGAACACACACACTCAGCACACACACACACACCTGACTAGGCGGCAACTTTATTTAGTTGAAATGAAAAATACTTAAGACTTCAGCGTAGATTGCTCTACACAATATTATATAATTGTTTGTTTTACGTAGACCTAATTGATTGATTAGCGCGCCAAGGTCCCGAGAAAAAAATTATATGTGACTTAATTTGATAACAATACAAAAAAGAAAACTGATCAAGTCAACTAGAACAATGAAGAAGCCTCATGACAAAAGCCACAAGACAAATTTCATGCACTTCTAGTAGAGAATCTAGTAGAGCTAACCATATCCACAACTCTATCCTCCCCTCTTCCATATATTGTGTTTGTAACCTATCTGTTTTGTTTTTTTTTTTTTTAGCCAAGTCTAAAGTTTCGGTCTACTCTCAAAAACTGTGCATATCAAACGTGTGCGCAGCCGCATTTCCAAACAAAACAAAAATATATAAGAAAAAAAGAATATAAAATGTAAAACTTCTATGCAAATAATAATACATAATGAATTCCGTAAATTTAGCCAATAAATACTTTATGTTTTTTTATATACATTACTTTGAGCTAAGAGCGTCTGAGTCTTCAGTTGAAATTGGCTTCAAGATCTTCCAGACATTCACGAATTCTCCATTTAATGCGACTTAACAAACGAGTTTCTTTTTCAGCTCTTTTGTTACTAGCCTGAAGATTATCGAATGTGATGAATGAATGAATTTATCACACTTTTTGTTTACCTTGCATTAGACGTGTTTTTTATACTGAATATTATATAATAATAATAATTATAAATTATAATCGAAATGAGAAACGTGTTTTTTGATATGTTCCATTCCACTCTCAATGTTTAAAATGAAAGATATAAAAAAAAAAAATTGAAAATAAATTTATAGAAAAGTGTACGTAAATATATATATAAACTGACTTTTTTTTAATGGAAGAGGAATATGTATAAATTGATATAGAAATTTGATTCTCCACTTAAAATGGGAATTTATCGTAAATTATTTTTGTTAAATGCGTTAAGCAATCAAAAGCTGGTCGAGCCCATACTTAGATTTGATTGATGTTTCTTCAGCTCCATGTGAATCAGGCTGTTCGTAAGCATTATGAAGTCAGCCTTAGATAGTATATCGTTGAGAACTATACTAAGTTTGTTTCACATTATCAATATTTAATTGGCATGAAAGCGGTAAAAAATAATATCAAACTTCAGGTTTTTGAGCATTTCTATATCATTTTAGGATTCTTCGAGAATACCCATACATATTTCACTTTGCCTACTCAACCATGACCCAAATCACAGTTCTCCGTCTTTAAAAAAGAGTTTTTATCAAATTTTTAATAATTGAGTAGAAGCTATATATGTATATATATATATATCTCTATATCCAAGTTATCTGTCTTGCTTGATCCGAATTAATAGAGATATAGGCAACCTATGCGCACCCATAAGCTATAAGACTTGCAGAAGCTACTCGATATTCAGTTTAGGGTATCTTCTAGCCATGCACTCCACACTCTATAAATCTTCTTTGTATCTTATGGTAGGGTATAAAAAGTTGTTATACAGTAAAAAGTTTTGACACTGCGGCAAAAATGGCGCCACTTTGGCGCATTTGCTGCCCAGCAGTTGGACGGACAGAGGCAAGAGCAGCAGAAAAAGTTTGCCCATAAAATTTGACTGCCATTGGTCGCATCTCGAGGCTTGAGGTTCTACCCAACCGAGCGAAAAAACCCCAGATCCAAAGATAAATGGACAGAAGCCAACGGCAGTCAGCAGCTTCCATGTTATAAATATATATATATTTTTTTTTCTGCTATCCCCCTGGTAGGGGTTCGAGTCTGGTTGGATGGCAGCTGCGGTTGCCGGGTATATAGAGAGTCGGACGCTTATATAAGTCCTGCGCATATTATGTACACGCATCAGCAGCGGAAACAGCAGCAGCAGCAGCAGCAGCAGCAGCAGCAGCAGCAGAAACAGCAAGACATTGCGCAGGACCAGTAAAGCGTAAAACAGGAGGCTGGGAGCCATACACATGGCTATTATGTTTTCATAACAGCCAATCGCAGTTGGCCAAACGGGCGTACAAAATGGCCACGCGCTGTGCACTGAGTGCTTGCCGAAAACAAAAAATAATAAAAATATTCATGATGCTACAAACATTGAAGGCATTGATAAATTTATAAAAAACTGTAATAGAACTTTGTGTGCAATAGGTTTGTTTATTGCTTATATATTTTATATTGTTTATATTTTAAACTCAAGTTTAATTTTCAGATTTTTCACTTTCAAAACAAAATCATGCGTTCTAATTGGATTCATCAATTGTTTTCTGACTTTCTTATCAATATTTGAGCATTTGATATTTTAAGTTGTTCATCTTTCATGACTGACAAAAAATTACATAAGTTTAGCGATTTGAACAATTGCCATCCTCTTGACTTCATATTACTACTACTTGCATAACTTGATTGAAATTCAATTGATTTTTATGAGAAATATATTTTTCATTTTGATTTAATTTGGAAAGTTTTGCTTTTCTTGTTCTTCTCAAAAATGAAGTCAAAAATATTGTCTTTTATAACTTTATATCTATAACTTTGTTAAAGCTTAGCCGATTTCCATTGGTAACTCTTTACTTGTCTTTATTTAAGTTCTAGTTTACTTTAACTCTTACGTAGGTGTTAGAAAACACAAAAGGTTAAGCTACAGATTCCTTTTAGTTTAACTCACTCATATATCTCAGTCAAATCTCATGCCATTTTCAACAGGATAACCTTCTGCTCTTTGCTTAGCTTCCAGATCGATGCTACAATCTAATTGGAAATTATATAAACAATTGGAATTCGTAAATTAGAGCAGCCTAAGTCAAGTCAATAGTCTATTGGCCTGACTTAGGCTTCAAATTGCCATGTGAAATACCATTTTGGTCAAGGTTCTTCATCTAGATTGATTCAACTTGAAAAATGAAAATATTTTTTGAATTTTCTATGAAATTAAATTCAGCATTTTAAACTACAAACAATTGGAAAATTGCTAATGTAAAACCTAATTTATTTTTACAACACAAATTATGTTTACAAATTTACTTTGAATAATCTTTAACCTTTCGTTGCCCTACGATAAATTCCTAGTAGGATGATCAGCTTTGTAGTTCAACATGACTTTAATAATCCATGGAGTGAGCATACATATATGTCGACATCTGCGGCGTTTTCGACGCTTACCACAATCCATTAGTAAATGAAATTCATAAATTCGCAGCCAGCGCGGACAGTTTTTGCAACATTTGCCAGGACATAAAATCAAAGTCAAAGTTATGTTATTACAATGTTACGGGGTGGATGCTGGATGCTGAGTGATTCTCCTCCATAGTTGGTTATAGTCCTCATCCACATCCACATCCACATCCATCCAGGCTTTGCGTGACAAATGTTGCGCAAACAAATGGATATTGCAATGCAATGGGTTTCGGGTCGTGCAAACTTTTTCAGTTCCAGTTCAAATCTCTGGCAATGAATCATAAATTTCCATAACTGTCAAACGAAACCGATGTGGAGGAGGGTTAGGGATATATATATATATATATAGCATAAATTCTGGATTAAATATTTGTTGCAATTGGCTAAAGTGAATTGGACAGTTGAGATTTTTTGTAATTAGTTAAGAACCTTTTAGAGTTAAGCTTGGCTTGTGCAAATTGAGAATTAGGCTGGAAGATATGGATGGAAGGTACATAGAGAATATATGATATGGGTGTAAGGCAGGGAAATGGGAAAAGCAAAAACTAAAGATAACTTACAGAATTGTTAAGGAGTTATTTATCTAAGTTTTATCATATGTAAAGAGAGTTCATAACAATCGCCTTGACATGCCCGTTTTATGCCTCAACTGTTGTTAACATAACCGCAATTACCTATCTATTAGGCTTATTAGCCCTATTATGCATATCCAATCGCTAAATTCCTTTGCTTACTTCAATTTGTATAACAAATTATCAAGTTATATTAATAAGATTTTGATATATGATTTACTCTGATCTTTTAATACAGATGGATCCTAACATAACCTCAGTATGAAAACCTAACTTCAATTTGTTATCTATTCTAAGAATTTCGTCTTCTTCTTCTGTCTACTATACCATTTCATTTAAGTTACATAAAAACCTTTGTGTACATCTTCGCCCAAGTAGCTCATTTAAAACTTAATCAATCTATATAACCCCCTTCCCCATCCTAACTCTACATATCAGACATTTGTGCGGAAAAGCCAGAGTTTGGCAAATGCATCACATGCCTAATGTTTCTCATGCCATTAGATTCGAATGCCGGAAAAGCCAATGACAAAAGGCTAGTCGTCCATTAGATATGTGAAGGGCGAAGTTCTGCTCCACCCCATTCGGCAGCCTTTTGTGATGTTTGCGAAAAACCAGAACAAAATATTTCGAGACTGGATAATATTTTGCGCTTCTTGGTATGACGAATTCACATGTCACACTCGAATCGAATGCCAGGACAACTACTGTTCCTCCTGCACATCCGTTTAGCGGGCAATCAAGCGTGTAGTGCAATTCAATAAGCGGATGCTGGCTGAGTTTGAGATGCTGCTACCCTCATCCTCTCCCTCTTTCTCTCTCTCTCTCTCTCTCTCTCTCTGTCTCTCTCTCTCTCTCTCTCTCTCTGTCTCTTCTTTTGGAGAACTTTATCAACACCCATGTCGGCATTAGTTTTGTTTACAAACTTTTCCGGTTGCCTTTTTGACAGCCAGCCCTCTGGCTTAGGGTGGCTCACAATTGCTACGCTTTGGGGTGGCATTTTTATTTATGAGCACTTAAATCGTAGCGCAAACTAAAATTGCATTTTGCATCTACATAAATATGCAATTGCGGCCATGTGAAATTCAGAAACGCGCCAACCCAGCGCTCGCCCGCTGTTAAATGCTGACAAAAATTAAGAATAAATGCGAGTAACTCCCCAACTCCCGAACTCCCAATTCTAGATGACAGCTAGCGATAATGCTGACATCAATTTGAGACTCAATTGAGCTTGAGCCTCAACTTGTTGTTGTAGTTGTTGTTGTTACAAGTTGTTATTCGTTGATAAATGTTGCGCTATCAGCGCCGTTTATCGTCCGAGGGACCTTTTCACTGGGTGCGACAAGTCAGCGAATTGGAAACTGTTTTGCCCCCCCATACCCAAGCCCTAAGGTAATGAGGGTGTACTATCCACACACGACGTTGTCTCGACTCATCACATCTACTGCCAGCTACTCCTTCTCCCCCACCTCTTGCTCAGCTCATCTCATCTCATCTCATCTCAGCTCATCTCATCGCTGGGGCGTTGCGAGCAGTTACATGTTAAATGCTTGCTTAATTGCTGTTTTGTCTCTTGTTTAAGCGCTGACTGAACTGATAAATGACCCACAGATAACAGAAGAAATCCACTCTCATTTTCATTTCATTATATAGATGGTATAAGCTGACATGGCAGTTAGTTTATTTAGATATATATATATATATATATATGTGTGATATAGCAGAAATGGAAGTTCATTGGGAAAGTATGTACATGTCTTAGTCTTGGCTTGTCTACTGTTTATGTTAAGTTTTTCCTTAGGTTTCCGCTTGCCCAAAGTCTAGTTTCCTTTAGATACTATGTACTTTTCTCCTGTCTAGAGCTTGTGACTTCTAAGCCTTCACGTTTGATTCTGAAACTGAATTTAGTTATCCTTAGGCGTAGTTTTATTAATATACTATGCAGTAGCTTTGTTAACTTACACATTTGATACTGAACCTAGATTTTTTTTCTCTAAGCTATTCTGTTACCTAGAGTTTATGTTGAGTTTTTCCTTCTTGAATACCCTTTATGTATTCTAAGCCTAAGCCCTAAACCTTTCGCTTGCCTAAACTTGTTAAATTTCCTGCTTATAAATCAAACAACATTTGAGCTTAGTTAGCGACAGCTAAATTCGAGTGAGATTTGGACCAAGGCCTTGAGAACCATGAGAATTTCTGCAGCGAAATTTTACTTATGTCTTATGTTGTAAAATGCTACTCAATTCACCCATTTGAAAATGTCATAATTTTCTATATTATCTTTTACTATATCAAAAATGCAGTTTTTTTTTTAAATTCCTGTTCAAACCCCTTAATAATACATCCAAAACTCAACCCAAAAAAAAAAAAAAAAAACTAACGCAATAAACTGACTATGCGACAAATTTGTTGAGCACTTGAAACGCATTCGCATTTGCATATAAAACATTATATGGAAGACAATAAACATTTATGAAAACCCATTAAATATAGAAATTAGAGCGTTGCAGTCGGGCATAGCCGATTGCCCAATGCGCGTTCACGCTTTGAAAATAACTTAATTTAGTACAACATTTTGTGTTGTTTTGCGAATTTTTCATGCCCGAATGGATGAACCATATAATTTATTGGTCCACCTCTGGCTTAGGTCAACAGCAATAGGTCTTTAAGTGCATGTAAAGCTGTAGTTTTTACGGAATTTAATGCGCCTTTTAGAGGTGTATATAAACTAATCTATAGTCAAGCTGTAGAGAAGGTCAACTGAACTTTTCGCCTGTGAAATTTTAGGGTTCTTAGGCTTAAGACTTTTCTATTTAGCACGCTCTTTTAGGGTTATATAGATCTTTTTCGATGTCGTTCTTCCGTAAAAGTATATAAACCTAAGATCAAAACACTCTCTCTAGCTTCTACAGCAGCTGTATGCCTAGATAGACAACAACGCAATATACTCTCATTTCACTTCATGAACGAGCATAACAAGGCAATGATTACAAATTGCTGCCAGCCGTTGGCCTCGCATCGCTTTACCCCTTAAATACGTTTAGAAAGTGAAATTTTGGATGTTGGTTTTGGTTTTGGTGTCGCAAGGGTTCGTCGAGCTAAGGCCACAAATTATTTTTATAGCTGCGCTCGAGCCCAGACAAATCCAGAGCGTTCAGTTATGCGCATTATGATCATCATGATGATGATGATGGTATAAATAATAAACCCTCGAAGCGCGCTGGAGGAACGTGCGCGTCGTAAAAGATGGAACAACTTATGCAAACTCACTGTCTGAGCGAGCGAAGAAGTAAAAATTTTAATTGATGACAAATTCATTAAAATTGTCGTTGGAGGGCAATAAAAAATTAAGTAAACAAGCGAGCAGCGTGGGCGATGTCCTGCCAAGGCAGTCACAGCCAGCCAGCCAGCCAGCCAGCCACAGCCACAGGATGATGATGCGGCGGGATTTCCGTCGTGCAGCCAAGCGTGAAGGATGCAAAAAGTTAATCGCGCAGGCGGCCACACTTTGTAGCAGCATTTTAGACAGATGTGTTAATGTCTCTTCTATATATATATATCTATATCTAAATATATATATATATATATATATAAATATATATGTAGGGTATTTTTTTTATTGCCTCGCACTGTGTGCACTTGCCCAGACTCAAGCGCAATAAGTAAATTGCGTAAATTTATAGCTGCGTAAATTGTTTAATGACTCAACAGTCTATTTATCCCAGCCATGGCATGCGTTGACATGGCCAAATGCTCGTTGAGGTCCTTCGAATTTGGAGTCTGACTTTCAGTCTGTATTCAAACAGATTTTTATGGCTGTCAGCGCTGAGTGAGCCCGGCAAATAGAAAATCTATTTAAACAAGTGCCAGGGAGCGAAAGGGATTCGAGGCTGAGAAGTCAGAGAGCAGCTGCGTTTTGGGTTAATAAAACTTGGAATGCTGAAAGATAATTACAGGCAACTAACTGAGCAGGTTCTATACTGACAGTTTAAGGCTATGTGATGACTAGAATTGTAGTTGATTAAGGAATTAAGGTGAATTAGGCACTCTATAAAATGAGTAGATAGTAAGCAAGTGGATCTTTAAATGAAAATTTAGGTGCTTAAAAATAGATTCAGAAAAAACTTAGCAATCTAAAAATAGATTCAGTTCAAACTTGAGTCTCAAAGAGCTTCAGCAAAAACTTGGTAGTCCAAAAATAGTTTTGGAAAAGTTCTTTAAGGGAAGCTCCAATAGAAAAAGGAACTTAGGCAGAGTCAGGCTTTGGGATTGTTCAAGTTAGGCACTGAGTTGTAAGATGTGAAATGAAAAGTAGCTAAATTTTATTGATATATATTATTTCTATTCTATTTTTAATATATATTTTGCTATTCCCTAGTCTTGATTCATTCTACATTCAAAATATTTGTAATTTGCCTGTCACAAATCTAGTTTCATTCAGTTCTGTTCGATTATAGACAAACTGCCATAACTTGAACAAAACTTAACTGAGTTTTGTTAAATTTAAATTTCTTTTTTTTGGCTTGGCCTCAAAATTGGCTTTTCATTAAAAAATTGGAATAACAAAGAGTGAAATATCTTTGAAGCTAAGAGCACTAGATTGTTTCTTCATTTCAATAAAGACATCTTTTTTTTTAATATTTTCAAAATATCAGTCGCACTACTATTTTAATGACCAAAATTGTATGTAAAACCTTAACTGAAAATCAGTTACAATGACATCCTACTGCATACTATACAAAATCTATTCATATCAAATATAGCTCAAGACTTTCCAACTATTCAAAACACGATTCCCTTTGCCTTCCACTTATTGCAAGCCAGCAAATCAATTAGTATTCTACTACTAAAAGAACTAAGATTCAACTTTTCTAAATCTTTCAAGTATCTCATGTTCAACAGTATAAAACCTAATACGCAAGGAAAATTAACATGTTTAATGTGTCTCCCAAGTGCCATTCGAAGTTCCGTCCGCAATTGAGAACTGGTCGTGCAATTAGAGAGCAATAAATCTGGAAAAGCAGAATAAATCTGAAGAGAAAAACCCTTAAATTTTGGTTGATAAAATGCCGAAATTATCTCAGCTCTTGCACATAGTCGATGATATATGAGCTGAAGTCCGAGCACTTTTAACCCATTAGCCAACCGGAAGATCGTTCAATTAGCGCGGCTGTTGGTCAACAAAACCATGGCACAAGTCTCCAAGTCCCAAGTGGGTCACTCCACGTCCATTGACTAGGAAAAGGCTTACGGTTTCTGTTGTGCCAACAAAGTGACATAAATCTTTTCTTTTCCTTTTTTTTTTTGTTTCTGGTGAAAACTCAACCGGAACGAAAGGCAATGACGCAGCAGGCGCTCAATAGAGATACATATATGCTATATATCTGCTCTCGAGTCATAATAGGCAAAGCAGATTTATAGATTTCCCATAGTGCTAGGGCGCGTGCGAGCGTTAGCTCTATCTATGTGTAACATCTTCGGAAGGGATCGAAATGGGCATCGATGCCGGATGCACAGAAACGACAGGCGTTCGATTGAAATTAATTGAATTTGCCGCCCAACATGAAGCGCGACTACAACTTGACTTTGACTTGGTATTGGAATTGGAATTGGATGATGAAGCGTGCATCGGAGTAGGTTGCTTCCTGTTTATGCTCGAGATATTTTAGTAGCATAAATTACGCATATGATATGGGTGGCTGTCGTCGTCGTCGTCGTCGTCCTCGTCCTCGTCGAAAAACAGGAACATTAAATTTCTTTTTATTTCGCTGGCTTACAACCCCAAATGAGCCGAAGGACATACAACAGCGCTAAGCGCTTAGTCAAGTTTTTGGCTTAGCCCGGCCCCGCACTCCGTTTTCTGCCCGCTGCGACTGTCGCACGATATGCGGTCCGTTGAGTTTTTCGCCAAAGTCATGAATTTTCCTTATTTTTATGATTTCTATTACATGTTATTTTGCGCTAGCCAAGATTTTAGTTTTGTTGTGTTTTTGGCAACACAGTCGAGATTTCTATCTTGGGGTTGAATTGAGCGGCCAGGCCAGGCAGTCGCAAAAAAAAAAAATAGAAATAAAATAAAGCACAAACTCACGCCGGAAGCGCTGATCGCAGGAAAGGCAGACAAATTTATCAAACAGCCATGTGAGGGTGTGCGCAAGCATCTGTGCTATCATCAATCATGTTGTTGTTGTACATGCCAAGATAACCAAACTTAAACATCTTTAAGTGGTTTTACAATTTTCAGTCAGCAAATTGTAGGGAAAATTTAAATATTGGCGCCTAGTAGGCACCTGCGCGCGCATTCATGCGCAACTATCGTAACACTGTATTGGCGCTTATCGCCCACGACTTTAATACTTATATCGATAGTTGTCCCCAGTGTTGCACGGCAAGTATCGAAAAGCGCGACCCACTCTATCGTCCCGTTTTATTGTGTTGTTTTATTTATACATTTTTAACTGTCTTCGCACCTGATTTTCCACACAATTCTGTAAGTTTCTAATAATTAAACAAACCAACATTCATGTGCGATTCAAGAAAAAGAAGTTTTCGTGTTGTGTGAAGGCAAACAAAGCCAATGCAAATTCAGCTGCAAACTTGTGTCGTTGTTGTTGTGGTTCTTAGTGTGACTGCTCATGGTGCTCCCTCCTTTGGGGTGGTCAGTGGCAGCGCCCCAGTTGGTTGCCCTTTACATATTTGTTATGATGGTCACGCGAATTCTGACCCGTTTCTGTGGCGCCGCTAGCAAATTTAATGCGTTTAAGCGACCAGCTGGAGTTTATAGCGGCTGCCGCTACTGTCATCACCCGCATGCCGTCTGTATGTGTGTGTGTTGTGACTGTGTGTGTGTGTGCTGTGACTGTGTGTGTGTTCGCTTATGCTAATTAAGTGCAACTTTATTTGCCACCAAACAGCGCGAGCCTTGTTTGCAGCACACTTCATTCATCCCCACACACAGTTTGGGGCTTACAACAACAACAATAATATATTCTACATGTAATTCAATTAACGCAAGAGCACAAAGCACGTCCCAAACAGCAAGGAATGGGTAGTGTTGGAAAATTTCGAAAATATTTAAATTTATCCTTTTATTAGACTTGTGATTAGAATATGCTAAAAAATGCCGAATTGCGTTTTACTGGCTTTAATGTAGTGCTGGCATATTTGTATTTGGCTGTCAAGTCCTTGTAGGGTATTTAATATTCGATATGCCTTGCAATTTTGTCCAATTGCTGCCTGATAGCTTTATCGTCCGTATGTGTTGTGATTGGGAAGCCAACTGTGAACAATACACACACACACACACGCACAAACATACACACGTATGATTAAGGCGCGCTGTTAAAGATAAGATAAGTCGACGTCTTCTACAGTACACATACTTCAACTGTCCAACAGCAAGAGAAGAAAAAAAAAATTTTAAGAATGCAGCAACAGATTCCGAGTAGTGTTTAGAGTCTCAGCTGGCAGTCAGTCAATCAGACAATTGGCGAATTGGCTTAATTAAATGCAATTGCAACCCTTAAGAGTCCGGGAGTGAGCTGTAAAGTCAGAAAGTCAGAGGCGCGTGTGGATCTCCCGCTGACTTAAAGATGTGAAATCTCTTTCAATTCTCAGCTGTAATGGAGAGGGAGAGAACAAGAAGCGACGCGTTGCTTCATCAATTGCCTAATGACTGTGTCAATAATTGAGCATAATTGAAAAACAAGGGAACGAGCAAACGACTCATCATCATCCACCGAAACTCGCCTCATTTGTTTACACACTTTTTTGTCTCTATATACATACATATATAGCTATTTATACAAATTGCAGCTTGCAATTTAATTCAATTTACGGCCCTTCGCAACGTGTGACAAATTTGTTGTTGCTGTTGTTGTTTACGCACACTGGCTATTGTCGTCTATTAAGTGTTCCAGCTAATTGGAAAGTGACTAACACTTTTGAATGCCTTGACTATTCATTCAACTTCCACTTCCATTTCCACTTTACCGCTTCCTCTTTGCCTCTTGCAATAAATTTGTAAAACAAAAGACCAAAAGCAACAACAACAACAGCAGCAGCAGAAATTTGCCATCACTAACTGAAATTAGTCATCACGGCATTAAAAGTTGTTGTTGTCATTGTTTTGCCGTTTATTATGCACCCACTGGCAAGGGTCCATCTTCTCTTCTCTTAACCGTTCACTCTCCCACTCACTCTCACTCGCTCGCTTGCTCTCTGCCTCTTCGAACAGTATTTGTTTTGTTTACATGCGCCTGTCTTGACGATCGAGCGCCAAAGAGCGTAGTGAGCGCAGCAGGTGCCGCGTTTGGCGCTCATTTCTTCATTTGCGTTCGCTCTCTCGCGCTCTCTTGAGCCGCTTGCGTTCGGCGCGCAGCTGTAGGCGCGCCTCAGTTCTGTTTTAGCTGTCGTCGGTGCCGATTCGTGCCGTCGCCGATATCGATAAGTTCTATGCGAAGTATATAAGAATAAAAAGAAAAATATTATCATACATACATATATTTTTGTGTGTTTCTCTGTGTGTGTTTGTGTGTGCATATGTGCGATATTCAAGTTCAAATATCAAAAGGCAATAAATACAAATTTAAAACGCCAGAAAATCAGCAAAAGGTATACATATAAATACATACAGCTATACATACATATGTACATATGCAGCAGTTATCGTCGAATTTTTGTGACTGTGTGTGCGAATGTATGCTGCGTGTATTAGTGCGTGACATATGGCGTTTTTGCCATGGATAACATACTAAAAGGCAGCAACAACAACACCTCTAAGCACAAATAAGCAAATTAATTGTGTAATCTTGAAAAAACGCGCCCACGCGCCTACACTGTGTTCGGCGCCTGCGCAGCGCGTGCAAATAAATGGAAAAAAAAACTAATCAAACTGCAGCCAATAAGTATCCTTGACTCTTATGAATTAGCCAGCAGCGTATAAGTGTTTTCTTTCTTTTTTTTTTACTTTTTTCCTTCTTTTGGTTTATGTGATGCTGCTCATAAAGTTAAAAACAAGCACAGGCAGGCGTATTACCTCATCGCGCTGCCGCTGACGTAGCCGCTGCCCCTGACTTTATTTTATTAGCGTTTTTTTTTTCTTCTCTTTTGCAATTCTATATTTCGTTTTATACATACAGATGATTTGTATAAGTGTTTGACAGTATGTGTGTGTGTGTGTGTGTGTGTGCGTTTGTATGCTGCGCTGCCAGCTAGTTTGCCTAGGCAGCTGCTACTACGCGTCCTCCTTCACTGCCTGCGCTACTGTATTTATTTATTTTTTCATATATTATGTGTGTATGTATGTATTTGTGTATCTCTGAGATATGTGTGCGCCATTTGCTGTTTTTGTTTTTATTTCGTTTGTTTGCTTTTATTTGCATTTCAATCTCATTTTTTTTCGTTATTTTTGTTTGTCATAAGTCATCAACCAGTCGCAGTCTGCGTCGCAGTCGCAGTCGGCGTCGCTGTCCCCTCCGCTGCTGATCGTTTGGCAAAATTTCGCTGCTGCGGCTTTTGTGGGCGTCTCTTGTATACTCTCCATTATCTCTTTACAAATATATCAATGCTCGTTCCGTTTGTCTTTCTACGCTACACACATCGCTTTTGACCTTATTTATAAGCCGCAGTTATGGTCTGGCTGGCCACATAAACAAATCACATATAAAGAAATCAAAGCTCATTTTCACTCCATGTCAACGCTCTCAAATTGTCGCGCGCTCTCCATTTTGTTGTTGTTGTTGCTGTTGTTGTCGCTGTGTGGGCTTCCAATTGGATTTGTCCGACTTATGCATCCGCTGCGTGTACACACAGACAGAAAGACACACATACACACACACACACACACATACATACACACTACAAAATTTCATTGAGTAAAAAAATGCAAATGGAAAAAAAATAAACTGAACTTAACTCGATTCGAATTTGTATCTGGGCCAGTTTTGTTGGCATTTGTGGGCGTCTCAGCTCACAGTTTTTTTTTTTTTTTGTTTTAATTTCTGGCTTAAATAGCTTTTCGCATGCTTCATTAATTGAGTCTGCATTCGTTTTGCATTTACTAAATATTTATTACACTTGTTTTCCTGTCTCCTCCGTGTTCCATGTCCAAATGACATCGCAGCTACCCAAAAAAAAAAAAAAAAAAAAAACAAAAAAAATTGATTTGTTGTCGCACAACTTTCGAATTGCGTTTACGCGTTTTCTCTATATAGCCTATATGCTATATATAGCTTTATATATAGCTCAAGACGTACTTTATTTTACGATCTGTTGCTGTCTGTCTGGCTGTCCATCTGTCTCCTCTTTATAGTTTAACATTAATTGAGTTTTTGCACGTGTGAAATCGCTTAAATCGCTTGCAATTACGTGATTTTTTTCCCAAAGTTCCAGTAAGATAAAGCTTAAATATTGTGCTGAGGTGTGTAGGGTATGTAACATGATTGAAATGCCTTTAAATAATATTCTAAAAGTAACTAGGCTTTGATATTTCTAGCTATATTTGACAATTAGCTATAGAAACTCTGTGCAACTGTGTAAAACTATTTTACACGTCTATCAATATTTTTTCATAATTTTCAAATTTCATCGAACTTTGCTACCTAAAAATTGAGCAAGCTAAATTAAATTATGTTGTTCCATTTGAAATCGTATTTGGCCGCGCCAAAGGCTGTGCAAACCAAAGAAAATAAAGTAAAAAACATAAAAATAAAAACAACGAAAAGCAAATGTTTGCCTCGTGTTTCAAGCTCAATTAAAACAAATTAAGCAAGAAAATTGAAAATATTTCGTATCGTATCAAAATACACTGCTCCAAATGGGCAGCACCAGCAACAGCAACAACAACTACAACAAGAGCAACAACAATGCAGACAGCAATAACAATTAAAATTTTATAAAAATAACAACTGTGTGTGCTCTATTTTTTTAACGCCTCAGCATTTTTATTTGTGCACTGCACAGAGCAACAACAAAATACATGCATTCACACATATCTAAGTACACACACTCTGTGTGTGTGTGAGTGTGTGTGTGAGAGTGTGTGGCAATATATGTATGTCGATACAGATACAGCTACAGATACAGCTACAGCTACAGATACTTCTGTTTCGTTTATGCCGCCTTTCAAACTGCTGCCGCACACATGTTTCAAAAACAACAACCCAAACACAAATCTACAGAAAAGCACAAAGAAACCAAAAAAAAAAATAAAAACCTAAACAAGGTATCCAACAGCAGAGTGTTAGACTAATAGATACCCTGTTAAATGTTACAAAATAGCTGAAAGTAGCCAGAGTATCAAAATGCTTGAATATGTTTAGGTATAATGAAATGAATCATGTGGGACTTGCCGATGCCCTGTCAAATATTAAGAAGAGCTAAAAACAGCTAAAAGCAGTCAACAATTTAGAAAACTGAAGCTAAACATATTTAAATATGCTCAAATCAAGCGTATCAGACTAAAACATTCCCTGTAAATTTAACAATTATAACAAAAAATCTAAAAGTAGTCAGAAAAAATAAGTTAAATACATCAAAATATGCCTTAATCAAGAGACTATATATCTAAAATGTTAAAAATACCTGAAAGTAGCTAAAAATAGCTAGAAGTAGTCAATCAGTATGTTGAGAGCTAGTTGAGCATGCCCAATGGTCTGGCCACCAGTGTATAAACAGACAAAAGCTATGGCAAAATTTCCTTTCTTTCTTCCCAAATATATGCTGTATGTGCTCAATCGATACTTTACTATAATTATATTTCTAAATCATCAACAAAGTCGTCTCACAACTTGGCACAACTTTAACATGCCTCTTTGCACTCGATTCTCAGTTACAGGGTATTTAGGAAAAAAACGCAAAATAAACCAAAAATACAAGTTTACGTTTTGAGCAAGAACTAGAAATTCAGTTTTTCTATTGAGTTCGATAGGCTTTGGCCATATTACGGAATATACAAACAGATATATATATATATATAGATATATATATATATTTAGAGATGTATATATATGGTTTATTGTTTTGGAATGTTTCTTAATTACGCGGAACTCAAGTGGCAACGGGCAAGTGGCAAATGGTGAAGCTGTAGGTGAAGCTGCTCCAAGACAGTCAGAGAGCGAGAGAGAGAGAGAGAGAGAGATAGCGAAACTGAAACCAAAGCGCAATCGAATTTGAGTGTGTGGGGGGGGGGGGCTAACTCATTGGAATTTCGAGTATTTCCTTTTTGCTGCCGGCCACGCCCCGTTGGCTGACTGCCCACTGTTTTTCAGCTTTGCTTTTTTTGCGTCAGCCAGGCGCTTAGTCATCGAAGGAAGTCTCAGTGTTGACTCTGAGCAACCTGATAAGGATTATTATAATAATTCTTATTATGCATTGATTGCAACTCTGCGTGTGAGTGTGTGTGTGTGTGTCCGTTTTTGCATATGCATATATAGATATATGTAGATATATGTGTGTATTTATATCTTGTCTATATATAGACAAGACACTCGGTCTTGAGTCTCAAGTTTGTCGCCTTGTTCAAGTGATGAAAAGATTTAATTATGCAAAATGAAATTCGCTGCTCACATTCGCTTTATCTGCTCACTGAATATAAATATGTATATATATATATATATATATATATATATATATATATATATATATATATATATATATATATATATATATATATATATATATATATATATATATATATATATATATATATATTTTAATAATATATATATATATATAACTATATAAATTCTTATAGCTGTTTACATTTATGTTTATCGCATTTAATCTGAGGCGCTTTAGGGTTGGGCTACTATCATAAAACCTTAAGCTTAGTTACGTCACTCGTTCCGTTCATAGGTTCACAGCTAGAGCATTTGTGTGTGTAAATACTAGAAATATATATACAAACAATCTGTCAGTCATTCAATACTTTATTTGTAACCAGATATACTGCTACAAATACTATTATTTTGTATTTCTTGAAATTAATTTTGCATCTGTCAAATGTTTTTATTGCACAGCTGTTTGCGATTCTAGCGAACTATTCTAACTACCTTTGATAGTCTTTTGTAGTATATATAAGTTTTCTTTAAAGTGTCTGAGTATTTTAGCGGCATGAAAAGGGCAGACAACAAATTGAATATGGATTTAATAACATTGTGATCAAAGTTCTACTTTCTAAGTTCTGATCTACGATCAGATATAACTTTGTAAGCAAAGATATTGTATTGCTAAAGCCCATATCTAATTCTAGTTTCAAGAATAATACCATGAACAGATCTGTATAGTTGTGCCCCTGTTATGTGTCTATAAGCTATCTAAATTTCTGTTGTATTTCTACTGATTATATAGATCTCCCTCTTATATCTCACTCTTCCTTCTCTTTTGCGCTTTTAAATTCCCAGTTAGGCATTAATTTACTTAAAAGAGTTTCCCCTCAGTAGTCTGTTCCGTCTGTCGGCTCAACCCCAAACTTTAAATGGCTACAAAAAAATATAAGAGGAAACCAAATTTGCGTGCTCCACTCATAAACTGTCAATGCTCAAATACCTCGCCGCCTGCGCCACTGCACCATCGCACCACCCAATTAAGTCTTCATTCCCCTAAGTGATTTGATATGCTGCAAAAAAAATCAAAAAATAAAAAAAAATAAAATAAATACAGATAAAAATTCAAATAAAATAAAATAAAAACCTCTTTTTCCGTCTGTTTGGGCGTGTGGCGTGTCCATTGGCAGTTATCGCGAGTTTTCTCGCCTGGCCTTGATGGGCGTGGCAGGGGCCAGGGCGCAGGCTTTAATCAATGAAAGCCTTTGTGTCAGTCTGTCCGTTCGACAGTTTCGTTCCCCTCTACTCCCCTCTCTATATCTCATTTTACGTCTTATTCTCAGTTAGTTTATGGATGCAATGTGGCATTCAAGTACGCAAATCGCATGCCAAAGTCAACGTAGCAACGGGAGCTGTCCAAGTGCTATATATGTATATATATAGCTTATGTGTGTGTGCAGTCCTATATGTATATATGACTGTGTGTGTGTGTGTGTGCACTGAGCGAAGTTAACTAGCTATTCAAAGTCAAATCATGCCGCAAAGTTGTTAAATTGAAGCTAAGATTCAAATCTTTTAAAGTTTAAAGAAAGCGGCTTAAATAAGAAGTTTCTTATGCAAAAATAAATGCGAGGGTAGTCTAACAAATTGCCAGCTTGAATATATAAATATTGTTAAATAAAAATAAATAATAATAAAAATATATATAAAATAAAAATATATAAATTAAGTATATATATAAAATAAAATTATATAAATATTTATAAAAAAAATAAAAATAAATAAAATAAAAAAAAAATAAATAAAATATTTAAATAAAATAATTTTGAATATAAACTCTTAGTACGTATTATGTTTACTTTAATCATGATAGTTAGACTTTGAAGCAGTAAATTCTATAGGCTTATAGAAATCATATCTATGACTATAGCTCAAATTGAAACTCATATAATATAACAGAATGCTTCTCTAGAAAACTAGCTTAACTAGGGGAAGAAAACAAAAGGCATAAAAGCTATATAGGAAATACATTCTGCATTTATGTATATTAAAAAAAAATAAGTAAATAAATTAACAAACCTAGAAAGTTACACCGAATAGTTTGCGACTTATGAAATAGTAGACGAGATTTTGATTAAAACATATTAAATATAATTTTTCTATATTGTGTTATCTCAGAGCTCTATGCACATCACCTAAATTTGAAGTATAATTTGAAAATGTATAAGTGAATTAAAAGATACCCCTTGTTACGCTCAGTGCATGCTTGTTTGTATATGTGAGCATATATGTATGTGTGTGTAAGTACATACATTTCTGCTTGTCTCTTTTGGCACTCACTTGTGCGAAAATCACATTGGAGCCCGACTGGCGGGAGCCTAATTTTTTGCGACCCCTGCAAAAGGAGAAGGCGTAGCAGCAGCAGCAGCAGCAGCATCAGCAGCAGCAACACTAAAAGAAGCAGAACCAGCAGTTGTAGCATTTGCTTCACATTTAAGTAGCTGGGAATGAGAAGTTTTCTCTACACTTTTTTTTTTGCAGCCAATCATAAAACTGTTTTCTTGGCATTGGCCTCAAGTGCTGCCAGGAAGTTGCGTGGACTCCGCTGACAGCCAGAAACGAAAGGATTTTCCCAACGTGACTCAATTGATAATCTTTGAACAGCATAAGTGAAACTTAATTAGAGCTAAGCTGTAAGCAAAAGAGTCACAAGGCCTTTTAATTAGCTCACTGGTGTTTATCTGTTGACATAATTTGTTGTCATTATGAATGGGTGTGTGGTGTGGTGTGTGTGTGGCTGCTCCCCCCTTTTTTTTGCTTTCCCTTTTTCCACCTTGATGCAGTCTAATTGAAAATTACAGGGCCACTCAGCCAACAGCCACATCAACCACAATCCAAACCACCCACCCGTCCACCACTCCATGCCACGCCCACATGTGACAAGGCAAACCTCCCCGCTCAATGGTCGAAGCGTCATTCGATTTGATTTGTTTGTTTGCCTTTGTTTGTGTTTATTTATTGTGTATTTTGTTACTTTTAATGCATCTTTTATCTGGATTTTGCCATCAATAAGCCAGAGAGTGAATGCTCATTGTTGTTGTTGCTGCTGTTGTTGTTGCTGTTGTTGTTGTTGTTGATAGTGATACAAAATTTGTGCGGCATTGTGTGCGTAGAGTTGCCCGAGTGACGACGTCTGCGTCTCAAAGTCTTGTTTACTCAAATTACAGCTGGGGTTATCTGCAGTTAGATCCAGAGTGCCATTTCCCAAGTCTCAGTCGCAGCTAGTCGCAGCGAGTCAAAGTTCGCTCTTGTCTAGTTGTCTAGTTGACCCAATATACTGCTGTCTCTCTCTCTCTCTCTTTCTCACTCTGCACCTCTCTCTCTCTCTCTGTCTCCTTCTTTTTAGCTACAGCGTTTATTTGCTTTAGACAGCTGCTTTGTTTATCTCGCTCTACTTTGCTTTTACAATTTGCATTTCGAAATTCAAGCGAAATCTTATCGCAGCTGCCAAACGCGAAATGTTTACTAAATATTATAAATTGTTAACTTGCGATCAGCTGTGCGATATGTAAAGTTGAATGACTTCTCAAATGGGCTAAATATATGTATCTATAAAAGAAGAAGAGCTTAACGATTATACCGTAAAGATTACGATGAAATACAATGTGTTTGTCATTAGGGTATTTGAGTTATGATTGTGAAAGGCATTTGAAAAGATTTTATCTTAATTACGCAGGGATTTTTAAGTTACGGAAGCTCTGTCATTGATAGTTTCTGTTATATGAAACTGTAATCAGATTTAATACGAATCTACGAATATATATATTGAGGGAAGTTTGTAGTTTCGCGGTTTGGTTCAAGACAACTTGAACAATAGAAAATGTTTCCTTTAAACAAATCTTTGTTAGATTCTCTATTGAATTAAGGAACTTTTCCATATATAAACTCTATTTACGACTGATAATTTTGAGAGCATAACAAAAAATTAGAATCAATTTTGTATGTATGGGTATGAGCCACAATACTATACAAAATAATACAATTGTAGTACTAGAAAGGGATTTACGAACAATTATATTCCAAGTTTGAATAGTATTTCTATAAAAAGTTTTCTACAGTGCAGTGAAATAAGCTGTTGAATAATAGGTTTATATATACACTCAGTTCTGAATGCATATATACACAGTTTGATTAACATTTCTCGAGCAACAAACAAGTTTCTGTTTATAAAAAATACTTTACAAATTTCTAGATTGGTTTACCTGATGAAAATTCGTAAACATTTCCCATATAAAATATGTATATACATATATATACTTTTTTAAACAAAAAAATTTCTATTGAAAAGTCAACAAATTGCTTTTAATTGAGTTTCAAACTTATGACACATTCAACTGACATTATTTTTGATGCTAGTCAATGCCTCGCGATTTCCGCTGACATCAATTGTATCTTCAGCTAATATAGTTGCGATTCTATTGGCTATACCATCTGGTCGTACACCTAAAATGCATGAAATGAAATATCTAAAAATTCAACGATGACTCATTCGCGTAAAAATCAAATTAAAAGCACCCAAACTGCCCCCAAACACAAAGACCCAGACCCAGTGCCAGCCGAGTAAAGCAAATTGTCTGAATACACAATTTTGGTTTTTTTTTTTTTTTTTTTGGGCGGCGTTCAAGATTTGCCAGCATCAGTGGGCATTAATGAGCATTAGTGATCAGCAATGATCATCGCTGATCGTTACAAATTAGTCAGCCAAAATGAATACGCATTATGCTCACATCGGCGTGAACTGATGATCATTAGCGATGAATAGAGATGACCAATGATCATAAAGACAGAAGTGATCAGCATACATGAATACATGATTGTTGGAAGGGCGTTCAAGATAGGCTAGCATGGGGATCCAATGATCATCAGTGCTCAGTGCTCAGTGCTCAGTGATGATCATTAGTGGCTGTGTGATGATCATCATCTGGCCCCTGGTGTTACACACAAAGATCAACTGAAATGTTTGTCGCACCTTGTGTTTTTTTTTTTTTTTTGACGTCAACTTTAGCCGGCATTTTATGGTTGCTCTGATCTTGTACAGCCTCCTCCATCTCCACCGGCTCATACATTTCGTTCTATTTTCAATCTGCCATGAAATTTGTGACAAGAACTGGGCAGCAGAAGGCACGCACGAGGAGGAGCAGGAGGAGCAGGAGGAGCAGGAGGAGGAGGAGGTGGTGGAGAAGTAGGAGGATCAGTAGGCTGTTTTCTTTCATTGATGCGCCCAGCATCTCGCAGTAGACCAGACCAGCATATTGGGCATGGAAAATCCATTGGATCGCTCAGCTAGAGATTTATGCTGCTCTTCGAATTATGCTTTGTTTACCTTGAAAAAGTTTCTTCGTTGATTCTTCTCTCTATTTTTAGTTGCCCCCATACTACACTTGTATAGATACACAGGCGATTGCTAGCTAGTCTAGCTGCTATAGCTATGTTGTTTTGGTTTAATTAAAATCTGTGGGCTTTTGGCTTTTATTCGTTAGCCAAACTTTTGCGCATTTTGAATTTGAGTTTTCTGCTTTCTATTTCGTTTTTTCTTTCTGCTATTTATAAAAACAACTTTTTTATATTTATGATTTATCTGGCGTTATGTGATTTATAAGATATATCAGTCAGCGACAATGTTTTCTTTAGAGACTGAAAATATATGTGAAAAAGAATCAATTTTCATTGGATGTGAGCAAAGAAATTTGCTAGAGAATTATAAATAAATCGAGCTGTTGAGTTGTTAGTTATCTGCTCAGCTATTCAGATTAGAATTCCCAACGAGTTCATGCACTAACAGGCATTACCTTTCCTTCTCATAGCCAGTCGATCTTCTTCAGCTTCTTCTTCTTCTTCTGAATTAAGCACTTCAACTATTTAGATACGAGCACTTAACTTAGGCATATCCAATCATTGACCACGCCCACGGAGCGTACGTGCCACAGCGCCTAACCAGATATTGAGTATCTTTTAGCGATGATTGTGAGAATCGTGCCAAGGTCTCAGATTGTGTTCGCTTTAACTACGTGCCTCATTATCAAGCGTTGAAGCGTTGAAGAAACAGCTCGAGACTTTAAGCCACTGGCCAAACACACAATCGGCCTACAATCAGTCGAGTTGGAGCCAAACAAGTTGTCAAGTGCTGCGCCCACACCGCTGCCACAATTGGTGGCCCACGCCACAAATAGTCGACAAACGAAATGCAGCAACTTTTGTCTTACAGCGGCTGCGGGTGTCAACGAGCCGCGTAGCTGATTGCACCTGCCACAGAGCTGGGTCAGCTCATTTTCTATTTCATTTCACCAAATCGGAGCTGGCTTGTTAATGGTTTCTTGACTCTTGCCACTTGCCGCATTCTTGGCCGCGCTGCAACTGCTGCGCCTTGTCGGTAGCTGGACTCGGCCTCGGCCTCGGTCTTAGCCCATTTTTGGTCACGCTTTGTTGCAGCTTTTGGGCTTTTGGGTGTTGATTGATTTTTATAAACAAAACAACGCTAATGGAAAAGTCGGGTGCAGCATTCTTTAGCTGCTGCTGCTGTTGCTAGCTGCTGCTAAACCCGGCTGCTGTCTGCAACTACTTGGTGGCATTTGCCCATATAAGTGCCTACGTGCAGCATGTGGCATCCACTGCTGGTGAGGTCGCGCTTCGCTAATATGGAAAATGAAAACAGGAAAAATGCGTTTCAGATGCGTGCAGCAAGTTCTGCTGCAAGTGATGCTGCCATTGATGCTGCTGCTGCTGCTGCTGCTGCCGCCACACTGTGGCATGCAATTCCCCCCCCTCTAAAAACTGCTGAAAGATTTATATTACATCAAGCACTTATCGCACTTACGTCTATAACTCACGTTTTTACTTACAGATTTCTTAAACAAATATTTTAACGACAGCAACTAGAAGAAGAAGAAGTAAAAGAAGAAACAGAGATAACAGAAACATCAACAACAGCAACGAAGCAAACGCAACAACGACAACAATTAGCACGAAACTTTCTAAAAAAAAAATAAATACATAAAAATATTAACAACTTCATTTTTACTACTACTAAAACGAACCAACTGCAAACTGTTTCAAAACTAAAACCTGGCACGAGTTGCGGTCAATGCGAATTGAGGTGAGTTTTTTTTTAAATACATGTATATATATATATATATGTGTATATATATATATATATATGTGTATATATATATATATATATATATATGTGTATATATATATGTGTGTATATAAATATATAACAATACACATATATAAATATACACTTGATTCATAACGAAATATATAATATTTTTTTGAATGAACAAAAGGCACCAAAACCACAATGATATGTAAGATTTCAACACGAAGCATAAAAGCTATTGAAAAATTAAGAAATCAAAATATGGTAAGAATAAGTTTAAGAGAACGCATAGAGATCTTCTAGAGAGGAACAGAGATCTAATAGAGAGACAGAGAGAGAGAGAGAGAGAGAGAGAGAGAGAGAGAGAGATATAAAGAAAGATATAAATACTCTACAGCTTAGTGAGAGCTTCATACTATCACTAACTAATAACTAAGTTAATACACATTCAGATTTGCCGGGTAAATTATAGTCAAGCACGCCGCTCACTCACAAACATTTCATTTTAGCTGATTACAAACTGCTGCCAACTACTATAAAACATAACAAAGTGATCCTAAAAAATAAGTTTACGAGCTTCTCGCGTTCAGTAGTTGCCTGCTCAAACTACCTAAGAAGTAGTTTCATTTAACGACTGCTCAACTTTGAATACCCTACAGTTTCGTTGGATATTAAAACAATATAATTTTCATATAGATAACTTTTTTTCTTGTGATTCAGCAAATTTGACTGCACGAACTTTGAATAGGCCTCGCTTGCTGTGCCTCTCGATGGTTTTTATGGATTTGATATTGTTTTTCTTCTTCTGCTTTTTATGCCTCTGCCTCTGCCTCTGCCTCTGTCTATGACTATTTATGCGAGAGAAATTCTTTCTTTCTTTCTTCTATTTTATTTCTTTTCATTTGCTCGCAAACACAAAATAAAAATTGTGGAAATTACATAAAAGGCTCCACACTGGCGCAGTCTACATGACATTCTGTTATCCTTTGGCCGCCCACGCAAATAAACGGGAGTGGAAGCAAAGCAATCAGAGGGTGCTATGAGTAACCCCAATGATGGACTAAGCAATGCCCTGTGTAGAGTGTTGAGTGTTGTCTAGAAGCTGAGACAATTTGCCAGCTGAATTCAAAGATGATTTGAAGACAGATAAATATTTTATATAAATTAGTATAGATACTTAATTCGTATGCCTAGGCCTTTATAGCTCCACAAATAGTTGTTGTAACAACTGTGTTATCTAGTCTTGCATACCCCATGCTCTGCCTATCGCAAGTTTTTACTTTATGCTGAATCGAATCGCCGTTGTCGTCAAGCACAGCAAAGTGTTAGCTGTGCAGATTCCTTGCTAGCGCAGGACTCCTACGCACACGCGCCAACACAATACACGCACACACACACGCACGCACACTCACACACACCCTCACATACACTTTTATGTGGCCAGACAAAATGGAGGCTGTGGCGCCAGAAAGTCGCGCCAGTTGAGTTTTTCCATGGCGGCAGCGTTTGCTGAGTTGACTTGACTTGGCTTGGCAGATGGGGCTACAAATACCAAATAGAGATATATATGCATATATATAGATATATATGATTAAAAGAGGGTTGGGGCGTCATTTGTTCCTTAAGATAATAACATTTGTTTTCTTCTCTACTTTAGCTGCATTTGTGCAGGCGCTGCCCATGTGACGTATACTTAATCTAGCTGACTGTAATTAATCAAAGCTAATTAAAACTTCAAGTCAAGATATCCCGCAGCAAACGTACAACTTTGCATAGTATAGATACATATATATATATATATATATATATATATATATATATATATATATATATATTTATATATATATATATATTTCTATTTGTACATAATAGAAAAAAATAGTTAGTCTTGCCATTTATACAAGTTACAGAAGGATGCTGCTGCTGCTTCTTGTTGTTGTATATAAGCAGAGCAGCGCAGCCATTGGTGGTCCTGGCCCACCCATTGGGCGCACAGTTGGTGGTTGTTGTCGCAGTTGCCCAAAAAATATATATGTAGATATACATATATAACACAAAAAAAAAAAAAGAAAAGAAAAACGGCAAAGTGGCAGCAAGCAACTCCAACCCCCAAGCTGTTGATCTCTGCACCCATCCCTCTTGCACGTGCAGCCGTTGTCCATAATTCGGTTTCAGTTTGAAAGTTTTTGGGCTTGGAGCATGCGCAGCAGAGCTCAGCATCCCATTTGGTGTTGCTGTTTTTGTGCGTCCGTTGATTTTCATATTGCTTACGACTTGTGGCATGAATGATGTTTGCATCAGAAGCGCACGATGTGTCGCCGGCGTAGCACATCATTCTAGGCCTAGCCTCCGATCCGGGCAGGACACAACGCCAGGCGCTGACATCATCGAGTCAAACAACAACAGCCAGCTAGCCAGTCAGCTAGCCAGTCAGTCAGCCCAGCATCGAACTCTGCATCTGTACTTTCAGTTCAAGTTCAAGTGTTGCTTCAAGCAGTTGTCACGCGTCACCGTTTTGTGCCTTGTGTTAAAACTGATAAAAAGAAAAGTTGTTAAGTTATTGTTATTACGCGTGCCTTTTCGCTTTAGTCTTTACATCAAAGTGCCTTAAAAAATATTAACAAATAAAATATTAATATTATTAAATATTAAATTTAACGTCAAGTATTCGCGTTTTTTGGTTGCATTTGTCGTCGTGTGCCTTAGATTTTCAATGCAACATTTTTTGTAGCTCTCTAGACAGTTAGGCCCTAGGCTCGAACTCTGCCAATAATTTGCCTTAGATCAAGAAACAAACACCAAATTTGTTAAGATAATATACACAAAACGTTTTTAATCCTATATATATATATAGATATATAGATATATAGATTTATACCGTATACAAAAAGTTTTTAGCCGTTATTTGTTATATATATATAGAGAGGAATATTTGAATATATTGAAATTCTTAGTAGTCGCGTTTTTTGAAGCTACTTTTTAAATATATAGTTATATAGTTACATATAGAGAGTTAGTCTCGCGTGTTAGTCGTTTTCATTTTTGTGTTTTATTTTCTCGCTCTACTTATCGGTTCCGTACAATTTCTTGTACAAAAACGTGCTGAACGGGTATCCGTGCCGCCGTTTCAACACCACAAACGTGCCTCAGCTCGATGAGCAGCAGTTGCCGCCGCATTCAGTGGTGTCAGTCAGTCGGGCCCTTCCGATCGTCGTGCGCTGCCCGTCGTAGTCAACGATTTTTAAAATCCCTTCACTCCCGTGCCACAAAAAAATACAACTATATTTTAAAATATAAAACAAACAACACAAAAACACACACAATACACACCAAACACAACACACGAGTCCCGAGTGCCTTTCGACTAACCGAAAAGGAAACAAATAAAGAACTTAAAATATTACGTAATTTTAAACAAAATTTCTTTAATGAGCCACAAAATGTGCACGACGAGTAAGTAGAAAATATTCAAATACAAACAAAATATAAATTTAATATATAGAAAATATAAAATATCGTATTGCAGAAAAGTAGATATAAAATTTAGATTTTAATTTGAATGGGTATTGAAAATATAAAAAAAAACTTGATTTTTTTTTTTTAATTTAAACTAAATATTGTTAAGTTTTTATTTTATTTTAATAGAATTTTTAAGGTCAGCTTGAAGCATTAAAGCTGACAGCTACGAAACTTAAACGCAAGTTCGAGCTGCATATGCCAGCTTAGAGCATAAAGGCTGACTGCTACGGCACACAGTCAAAAGCTAGTCGATTTTGAGTAATCCACACAAGCAATTATTTTTCTGCACAAGAAAACTATAAAATGCCGCAAAAATCTATAAAAATAAATAACGAGAATATTTTTATGCAAAAGCTATTAATATTAATAGTAAATATTCCGCTTGATTATATTTTAATGCTTCGGCAAAGCAGTTAATAATTCCAAATTGAATCATAAAGCAACACAAATTTGCTGTTAATCTAAAAACCCCTATAAGCGAGCCCAGACATAAAATCATAGATCGACCCTTTCATTGATTTTCAAAACTTTTATCATAAATAAATAAAGAGAACAGCATAACAAGCGTAAGCTTTATGTGTGAATTCCAATAAGCAGACATTCCAAAGTGCATTTGGCTCAGCGCTGAGGCAATTAATTAGTGGACCCATAGAAAACTTGGCCGGCAGTAAATTTCATCCATTAGTCGCACAGTGGGACTTCCCCCAGTGAAAAGTGCTTGCCAATTAGCGAGAGCCGCAGTAGAAGATGATGGAGCTGGAGTTGGAGTTGGGCCAAGTTCCATTTGCATGCGCCAGCTAAGAAAATCTGCGGGAAATCGCAAGTCTTTGATGCTCAGGCAATTTTATGAGCTGCCATAAAAAATGGTTCTGCAATTGAAACCTTAGTCAGCTGAAATTATAGACGCGCTACTCTCTGTCTCTATCTGATATTAGCTGTGGATATGTGTATATACATATGTATAATGATATGTGTGCATACATAGTTGTCGCCTAGCTGCTTCCCTCTGTTGTTTGTCTTTCAGCTTTCTAGAACATCCATCTGCTTGCCCTGTCACATCCTCATTCAACGCGCGCTGTCCTTTTATCTATTTTATGGCACATTGTTAGTTTTGCCCAGTCCATCTCTCTTTCTCTCTCTCTCTCTCTCTTTCTCGCTCTGTGTTTATTTTGAGGTTATGTTTTTTTGGGGTAGACCTCAGTTAATTGAATTAATGGAGGGTATTGTATTACACATCAAGTACTTCATTCATTCACAAAAAGCTGGCAACGGCGACAAGTGACAAGTGCAGATATATATGTTTCTAGCTATATATACTATATATTTATATAGTAGCAGATATTTTTCTTTTTTTTTTTTTTTGTATAATATATATAAAAGATTCAAAACTTTGGTAACTACATATATTTTCAATACATTTATTATTGTTTTAAACTAAATTTTGTTTTTTTTTTTAGCTAACAAAACGTACTTTTTCCTGAATGTTCTATTCGTAACTCCCATATCAACGGTATATCTACAGTATTTTTATTTTATTTATATTTTATATAATTTTATTTTATTTTTTATATTATCTGTCCTCATTTGTTAGCTGAATTATTGCCCTTACGTAACTCCCATATCAGCATTTCTATTTTTTATTTATTAAATCAGTTCTTTGAATAAAATCCTCTATTTATCGCATCGGCCATCTCATATGTTTAGTATTCCATCATATCTTTTGATATTTGTAAGTTCTTTAATCAATCGCTTTTTGTTAGATTTATCATTAGTTGCTTTTATGCCTACAACTGTCCACTCGCAACTTCCTTATCAGCACGTTTTTTTTTTTTTTTTAATATCTCGAACCGCAAAGCAGCAAAATATTTCATGTATCCTGTGACCAGGCCCTGCGCACGCTCTATGCACAGTTGCCTGGCTGCCTGAAAAAAAAGAAGAAAAAGGGATTCCCTCTGCGCAGCGCGTTTCTCAGTTCGATCAGATTACGCCCTTTGTGGCTTTTTGTGCAGTTCGCTGCCCTCTGCCGCGCCGCTTAAGCTGCGCAAAACGCTGGCATTTTGCCGGCTGGCGCCACTCGGCCGAGCAGCACAGAGTCTACAAATGGGAGAGTAAGAGAGAGAGAGAGAGAGACAGCGAGAGCGAACTCTACACGCGCCGCTCTTTTGGGGTTGCTTCAGCTGGTGCTGCTCTGCTGCTGCACCCTTTGAGTAAACTTGAGCGCTCATTGCGCAGGCGGCATTCTCTCTCTCTCCCTCTCTCTCTCTCGCTCTCGTTCACTATCTCTTTGCCACCCCAGGCAGACAGTAAAAATGCGCTTGGCTGCGACGTCGACGTCGCAGCATCCCCTAGGCTGGTCCAATTTTGAGCTAACCTTTTTCAGTTACGTGCCAGATTTCGTGGGCAGCAGACGTGCATCCTTCAACACAGCTCCACAGCACAGCAGAGTAAACTCAACTCAAGTCAAGTCAAGTCAAGTCAACATTTTCTATAAAGCCGCCATATGGAGCAGTTGACGTTCTGCCAACGGGCCAAAAGTAAAGTTTTGTTTAAACTAGTGTGTCTGTGTGTGTGTGTGTGTCTGCCTTTGTGTATAAATATATTTATAAATATATATATTATCTTTCTCTCTCTCTCTGTGTGTGCCTCTTGTGTAGGGCTGACAGTTTTTGCCGGATATTTCAAGTGCTTCCGTATGCCGGGGGATGCGACAACCAAAACATAAGCTGTGCAAAATATCGATTTTTACATAAGAAAAAAGAATAAGAAAAATAATATCGCTATATCGTGCACCGGATAGACCAGGCCCCTGGCACGAGGGCTGGGCGCAGGGGGCCTGGCGCTAGGCTGACTGACACACATTGCCCCACAGCAGGATAGAAAATCAATTAGTGGCGCTGTGTGGAGCTGTGGGTGTAGCCAGTCGAGCATTAAGTGAATTTAGCTAAAAATCCAGGCATTAATGTCGCATAAAATGGCGCAGCAGACGTCGCAGTTGACGCCGACGTCGCAGCTGACGTCGCTGCTTGGCATAATGACAGCAGCAGTGGCAGCGACGGCAGCGGCTGTGGCGGCGGCGGAGCAGGCTGTGTAAGCAAGTCAACCCCCAGCTACAGTGACCAGGCTTTGATTTGAACACTGAAGTGGGCATACATTTTGTGTGTCTGTGTGTGCCTGTGTGTGTACATGTGTGTGTGTGTGTGAGTGTGTGTATATAGAAGATTTTCATCAGCAGCGCAGCGACTTTGTCTGCTTTTTGGGTGGTGGCTGGGCCCCCGGTCCTGTGCCCTGTGTGCCCTGTGCTGCCTGGTTGCTGTCCCGTTCCGGCTATCTCTTTTGCCCTTTTTGGGGGTTGGTTTTGGTTTTTGGTTTAAGGTTTTTTGCTGTTTTCCGTTGTCGGTTGTCGGTTGTTGGTTGTTGGCTTCGAGTACGCTATTTATAACACTTGAATGGCCATTTATTTCATAATTGCATCTCGTTCTCTTCATTGCAGTGCCTTTTACAACATTTTCTACACCTAATACATTAAGTTTAAGCAAACGATTAAGACTAGAACGTCGACTAAAACGTAGACGACGCAAATATGTCCACTTTGTCGCTGCGCATACAGCTGGAGGGTGGTCGAGTGACGAAGACCATACAATTCCAACCAAATACAACAGTCTTCGATGCATGCAAAATCATACGCGATAAATTTGCTGAAGCAGTGCAGGGGCAACGTAAGTAAAACACTCGATGGCAATGTCTCAGCTTCATTTCGTGACAACTTTTCTGTTCAACAATCTGTGCAGCTAGCGAATATGGACTCTTCATTTCGGATGAGCAGAATCAGCAGGGCGTTTGGCTAGAAGCCGGACGCACTTTGGGCTATTATATACTGCATAATCAGGATACGCTTGAATACCGACGAAAGCTGCGCACTCTGCGCGTTCGCATGTTGGATGGCGCTGTCAAGACCATACTGGTCGATGATTCTCAGCCCGTTTCCCAGTTGATGGTGGTCATTTGCACCAAGATTGGCATTACCAATCATGAGGAGTATGGTTTGGTGCGCGAGGATAATGAGGCGCAGAACGAGAATCTGCCGGATAATAAATTTGCGACGCTTACGCTCAAGCGCAAGTTTACCGAAAAGGATCGTGATGCCAAAATGGAAAGTTTGCGCAAGAAACTGAAAACCGACGATGAAAGTGAGTAGCTGGCGCCATCTATTGCTGGGTAACTAAACTAACATTGAATTTTTAATAAATTTTCAGTGAACTGGGTTGATGTGGGTCGCACACTCCGCGAACAGGGCATCGATGAGTCAGAGACGGTGCTTTTGCGTCGTCGTTTCTTCTTCTCGGATCAGAATATCGATTCACGTGATCCTGTGCAGCTGAATCTGCTCTATGTGCAGGCCAGGGATGCCATTCTCGATGGCACGCATCCTGTTACACAGGACAAAGGTGAGTTTTACTTGAAAATACTATAATAATAATATACTTTATAAATGCTGATTTCCTGGTATATGTTTTAGCTTGTGAATTCGCTGGCATTCAGGTGCACATACAATTCGGACCGTACAACGAGGCGAAACATAAGCCCGGCTTCTTGGAGTAAGTGAAGCATTTGAAACATTGCTCCAATCAACTTTCATTATATTGAGTTCCGTTTCACTTCTCCATAGCTTAAAGGACTTCTTGCCCCAGTCCTATGTGCGCATTAAGAGCATTGAGAAGAAAATCTTTGCGGAGCATAAAAAGCATTACGAGCTAACGGAAATCGATGCCAAAGTTCTGTACACCAAGACCGCTCGGGAGTTGCCCACATATGGCGTTACCTTCTTCCTGGTCAAGGAGAAGATGAATGGCAAGAATAAGCTAGTGCCGCGTCTCTTGGGCGTTACCAAAGATTCTGTGTTGCGTCTGGATGAACGCACCAAGGAGATTTTAATCTCCTGGCCATTGACTACAGTTCGTCGCTGGGGCGCCTCGCCCAATACTTTTACTTTGGACTTTGGCGACTATGCAAATCAATACTATTCGGTGCAAACGACCGAAGCGGAGCAAATTGTGCAGCTCATCGCGGGCTATATTGATATCATATTGAAGAAGAAACAGACGAAGGATCACTTTGGCATTGAGGGTGACGAGGGCTCCACCATGGTGGAGGAGTCCGTGGCGCCATCGAAGTGAGTGGGATAGAAAGTGGAGGAGTTTAAGTCTTTGATTGTAATCTTTGTTGTTTTTAATTTTAGGGCCACTTTCTTACAACACGAAACGAATCGCGTAGAGAAGCTGAACTTGGAAAGTTTAGCGCATCCGGGCATTATGCGGCCCTATGACGGTAAGTCTACTGGGTTATATTTAATATATCTAAGATATTTGCACAAAGGCTTTTGCTTTTTTTTATGTAAAAAAATATGCTTTAACTAACTGTTTACAGGTGAGACTATCGAATATTGTTAGTCCACAGAAAGTTAGTTGAATAAAAGAAGATTTAGCTGAGTCTAATTTATAAACTCTCTGCCCTGTCGTATTGCTTGTTACTTTTTACTTTTGTGTATGCTTCTGATAATTTATAATTTCTTATTTTTGTACACTCTTCCTTGCTCTCTATCGATATGGCTGACAGGTGAACGCACCTTTACGCAGAACGAAATGCAGACCGTGCAATATGGCGCCTTTGTCGGTCAGGTGAATCATGCGCATCAACCGCCCACGGTAAGTTAATCCGAGAGCTAAGCATAGTCAATTCCATCAAACTTACATTTCATTTCCTGCCATTTTGTCTAAGTTGCCATTGCACCTCTTAATCGAAAACATAATCTCAAAGCTCCAAACTCTTTACCTCTTTACTGAAACTAACCTGCAAATAAATTCTCTCATCTCTTAACATGCTGCAAACCATTTAGAAAACGGTCATGCCAAGTTTCACAAAGTATGTGCCAAGACGTTCAAGACAAAAATATATCTTTTTTTAATTCATTATTTTCGTATTATCATTGGGTATTAGACTAAGGAAGTACGCATTAGTTCTGTGAATCTAACCGAGCCGCAGCGTGCGCTTATTGGTTATATATCCGCCGGACAGGATGTCTTAATTCGCGCCGACGAGGAGCTGCGCACTAAGGTGACTTTTTTCTAAAGGCATATTTTGCGAGAGCTTGTTACGAATCTTGATAACTATTTGCAGGCACCCATTCAGGAGCTGGGCAATGATTTGCGTTCGATTGAGTGGCGTGAGAATAGGCTGGACACCTCTAAGCAGGCGTTTACCTCTCATGTGGCCACAATGAGTGCAGCAACGGCTCAGATCATAACCGCTTCGCAGCCGGATGAAGTGGATACGGAAGCCATTTCCGCATCGGTCTCCCAAATTGCCCAGACCATACCGGAGGTGACCAAGGAGGTGCGTCTGATTGCTGCCCTCATGGAGAACGACACGAATGGCGATCAGCTGTTGGAGGCAGCACGCAATCTGTGCAATGCTTTCAGTGATCTGCTGAAGGCTGCCGAGCCGGAGAGCAAGGAGCCACCGCAGCATTTGATTAATGCCGCCAGCCGTGTGGGCGAAGCCACCACTCATGTGCTGAGCACCATTGCCGAGGAGGAGGCACCAGAGAATCGTGATCTGCACGATATGCTGCTGGCCCTGGCCAAGGCAGTGGCCAATACCACAGCCGCCTTGGTGTTGCGTGCCAAGAATATTGCCGCCAGCTGTGAGGACGATCAGGCGCGCAATCGCGTCATTGCTGCAGCTAGCCAATGTGCCTTGGCCACCAGTCAACTGGTGGCTTGCGCCAAGGTGGTGGCGCCTACTCTGCATAATGCTGCCTGTCGCGAGCAGCTGGAGGCGGCGGCCAGAAATGTGGCGCGTGCAGTGAATTCGCTCTGCGAGGTCTGCAACGAGGCCAGCACCGATCCCAAGCTGAAGAGCGAGTTGATGGATGCGGCACGCGATGTCTCCAAGAGTCTCTTGGATATGCTGGAGCACGTGAAGCTAAGCACACGCGAGCATGCCAATCGCACCAGCCAGGAGCTGAGTCCCGTGGAGAATGTCATCATTGGCACCGACGTCTTGGTGTCCACCAATAATCCACTCGAAATGGTGCGCCATGCACGTACTCTGGGACAGACGACAGCACAGCTCATACAGAGCATCAAGGGCGAGGCGAATCAGCAAGAGGATGCGGACATGCAGCGCCGTTTGCTGTCGGCTGCCAAGCAGTTGGCCGATGCCACAGCCAAGTTGGTTGAAGCAGCTCGTCTGTGCTCTTCCAATCCCCATGACTCGGACAATCAGAATGCGCTGCGTCGTGCCGCTGAGGAGCTGCGTGAGATAACAACTACCACGGCCAATACGCCGGCCATGAAGCGAGGTCTCATTCAGCGATTGGAGTTCCATTCGAAGCTGGCCGCCTCAGCGGCTACCCAATGCATTTCGGCTGCCCAGAATGCGGTGCAGCACAGCCAGGATCATCAGACCAAGGAGTCGCTGTTGCAGGATTGCAAACGCGTGGCAGACACCATACCACGATTGGTTACATCACTGAAGACGACGCGTGCTCAGCCAGACGATGCACATGCCCAGTTAAATCTAATTGAGGCTGCCGAGCAGTTCATTGAACCTGCTCTACAAGTATCCAAATCTTCGCGTGCCTTGCGACCCACTGTCACGGATATACCATCAGCTACTCAGCTGTCGAAGAGTGCCTTGCATTTGGGCCAGACTGTTTCGGAGCTACATGCAGTGGCGCAGCGTGCACGCGATGCTTGCGGTGGTCAGGAGCTGGAGTCAGCTTTGGAAGCTGTACGTAAGCTGCATCATGTACTGGACGATACGCGCCAAGCGGCTGTAGCTGGTCAACTGCGCCCACTGCCCGGCGAGACTGTGGAGAACACAGCCGATGAACTGCGCAAGTCTGCCAAGAATGTGGGTATTGCTCTTAGCCAGTTGCTCAGTTCGGTGCTGCAGGAACAGCGTAGCTATGCCGGCGCCGCTGGCCGGGACACGGCCTTGGCTCTGGAAGACTTCACGAAGAGTGTGCATGGTGTGGCGGCAACTACACAGAATTCGGCTATCATTGATTGCGCCGACGATGTGGTGACTAGTTCGGCACAGTTGATTGAGCAGGCGCAGCGTACACTGCAGGGCGTCTCAGATCCGCAAGCATTGACCCAAGCGGGACGCGATGTAACTGGCGCCTTGTCCCGCACCGTGGATTGCATACCCGGACAACGTGAGGTGGATGCTGCGTTGCGCAATGTGAGCGATCTCAGTGAGATTTTGTCGGTGTGCGAATTCCCACCATCTAATCGACCATATGCCGAGCTGCAGTCGGAGCTGAAACAGGTGGCCGAGCAGCTGAGCACCGCCGGTGGACAGATTGTCCAATCGTATGCCAGTCCAGCTCTGCTGGCTGATAGCAGTCAACAATTTGCGGCGAACTACAGGGATCTGTTGTCTGTGAGCATGCAAATGGCTGGACAAAGTCAAACGGATGAGCCCGTGCGCTCACAGATGATCGATAGCTTGCGCAATGTGTCGACGCAGTCATGTTCGCTACTTTCGACGGCCAAGTCCATTGCCGCCGATCCCGGTCAGCCGAATGCCAAGAATTTGCTGTATGCCGCCGCACGCAGCGTTACGGAGAGCATTAATCAGCTGGTAGATGCCAGCATACAGTCCGCTCCAGGGCAGAAGGAATGTGACAATGCCATGCGCAATATTGAGTCATTGCGTCGTATGCTCGACTATCCGCACGAGCCGATCAATGAGATGGGCTACTTTGAATGCGTGGAGCAGGCAACGGCCAAGTCACGCAATCTGGGCTATGCCATCTCCGAGATGATCAACAATGCCAAGCAGTCGCAGCACGTGGAGTTCAGTCAGTCGGTGAACAATGTGAATGACTCGATACAGGGGCTTATGGAGAGCTCCTCGCAGGCGGCCTATCTCATTGGTGTCTCGCATCCCAGCAGTGTGGCCGGGCGTCCAGGAATCATTGATCAGGCGCAGTTGACATGGGCCTATCAGGGCATTCGTCAGCATTGCGATATTGTGAGCAGCGCGCAGTCGGGCAAACCGCAGATGATCTCTGCCCTGACCGTGATTGCCAAGCATACGAGTTACCTGTGCTCCATTTGCCGACAGGCGAGCATGAACACCAACAATCCGGTGGCCAAGAATGAATTCATTGTGCTGGCCAAGCAGGTAGCGACGGCTACATCGGATCTTGTGCAAGACATCAAGGCCATTGAGGATAATCCCACTGGTGGCGGTCGGGATCGACTTGTTGAACCGTTGCTCGATGCAGTCAAGGCCGTGCGTCAATATGCCTCCAGTCCGGAATTTATATCGATTCCAGCGAAAATCTCAGCGGAGGGTCGCAAGGCCCAGGAGCCGGTCATTCAGGCTGGACGCGGTGTCATCGATGGCGTTGTCGAGATGGTCAAAGCAGCCAAATCGTTGGCTTTAACTCCGGACAATCCTCCAGTGTGGCAACAGCTGTCCATGCACTCCACACCTGTTTCGGAGTCTGTGAAGCGACTCGTTGATAATATCAGGGATAAGGCACCGGGACAGGCGCAGTGTGAACAGGTGCTCCATACCTTGGGCACCTGCACACGCGAACTGGACAGCTGCGCTTTGGCTGCCAATGCTCAGGGCTTGAGCCGCCGTCGGGACAACAATCTGCACGGTTTCAGTGGACAAACGATGAACGCTGCTGCAGAGCTCTTGGATAAACTGGAGCCCATTCGTGTGGCGGGCAAGAATAATGCAGAACAGCTGGGTCATACCGTAGGCGAAATCTCGCGCTATGTTGTGCCCATGGTGAATGGTGCCATTGGCGCCTGTACTCACATCGTGCACAGCCAGCAGCAAATGTCCTTAATCAATCAGACCAAGTCGGTGGTGGAGAGCGCCATTACACTGGTGCAGTCAGCCAAGGATTCGGCTGGTAATCCACGTGCCACACACGCTCATCCACGCCTTGATGAGGCCATCGATGGCACACGGGAGGCGATTCAAGAATTGCAGCAAGCTGTGGAGAAGATCAATGCTGAAACGGGCATTGTGACGGGCCTCATGGAGCAGGTGAATCGAGCGATTACCCGTTTGACCGACAAGCGTCAGTCGTTGCTGAACGCCTCCTACTCGGACACCTTTGTTGACTATCAGACGCGTATGGTGGCCACGGCCAAGGAGATTGCACGTCTGGGCAACGAGATGAATGCCAAGAGCAGTGTGGAGCCAGCCGCTTTGCCACAGCTGGCTGTCGAGATGACCCAGCACTATCAGCTGCTCACCCAGGATTCGGTGGGTGCCAGCACCACGACCACTTCACCAGATGTGGCGATACGCATACGCGGCACCGTCATCGACTTGGGTCGTTCGATCAGTTCAATGATTCAATCGTCGGCGGGTGGCGCTAGTCCCAATGATGCCGGAGCTCAGAAGGAGATTGCACGCAATGCTCGTGAGGTATCCGAGAAGGTGGCCCAAGTGTTGGCTGCACTCCAAGCTGGCTCTCGCGGCACTCAGGCCTGCATCAATGCTGCCCACACTGTATCGGGCATCATTGGCGATTTGGATACGACCATTATGTTTGCCACAGCTGGCACATTGCACTCGGATGGCGATGGCAGCTTTGCAGATCATCGCGAGCATATTCTACAAACGGCCAAGGCACTGGTGGAGGACACCAAGGTTTTGGTGACTGGAGCTGCCGGCACTCAGGATCAGCTGGCCAATGCAGCACAGAATGCTGTCTCAACCATAAGTGAGTAGAGAGCGAAAGAGATTCCTTCAACCTTTGCTTATAAATGTTAATGTCTTTAGCTCAACTTGCGGAGGCCGTAAAACGCGGCGCCTGTTCCTTGGGCTCTTCACAGCCTGACTCGCAGGTCATGGTCATCAATGCCGTCAAGGATGTGGCCTCAGCTCTAGGAGATTTGATCAATTGCACCAAATTGGCCTCGGGCAAGCCCATACACGATCCATCAATGCAGGGCCTCAAGGAGAGCGCCAGGGTAAGTCCTGTCTCCCTTCTCTTCAAACCTTATCCTCTACGTCTTTTCATCTCTCTCTATAGTTTTTTAATACTTTCACTTTGCTGTAAAGCTTTCGTTGTTGTGGCTTTTTTTAATAGTGTATAATATTTATAATAATTATTTTAATTTTGGTATTTTTTTTTGTAACTGTAACTGATTTTAATGTGGTTATGGCTTCTTCAATTAAAGGATTTTTGTTAGAGAAGTTTAAAGTAACAAACAGACGGAACGTAAAAGTACAGACTATTTAAAATGAATAATAAGAATGACTAAAGTTAATCTAAGCAAATGAGAAATGCAGAAAAATTGCTGTCAGTTTGTGATTCCCAAACGGTTTAGGACTTCAACAATCAAGTAGCACAAACCAAACTTGTATTTAATTTTTTTTTTTTTTTTTTTTGTTTTTGTTTATTATCTTTAGTTACTCCCCACACACCCACACAAACATATAAGCATACATAAATGTTGTTTGTGACATTTTGAAGTACAGTGAAGCTACGCAATTTAGAACCAAATCAAAATAATGGAAATAAATAGAGTAAAACTCTACTGACAATAATTCTACTTTGCGAGTGCTTACTGTCCAACAAGAAAATACTTAACTGGCTTTGGCACTTATACAAAATACCACAGAAAACTACCTTTAAGAAATACTCTAAAAAATGAACTATTTAATACCACTTTGCTGTTGCTGTCGCGGCTGCTGTTTTACTGCACCAAACGAGCTTTTGAAGGCAACTCGTCGCGGCTGCTTCAACTCCAAATCAATCTCAAACTGAATCACCTGCTGCTCCTGCTGCTGCTGCTGTTGGCTGTCTCTTTTTGTACATTTCTTAAATGTTATTAATTACTTTCAATGTTTAACCACACACACATACACACACGTATACTCTCTGTTTCTCTCTTTCACACACACACATGTGTATAAACCGCCCCTTCAACAATATGTTTCGCACCATTTTCTCATCCCGGCGTTGTCAGTTCTAACTCTGTTAAAAAAAAAAAAAACATTCTACAAACACCCAACCACCCCTTTCTGCCTGCTGCTGTGCATGCATTTGCCCTGTGCTCTCGCTCTCACCACAAATGTATCTCTCTCTTTGTCGATCCACCACCACCACCGCCCACTCACTCGCTCAAACAACCACCCACATTGTAAAAAGCAAACAACAAAACAAAAAATCCATAAAATTTTGTATATTTTCGTTTTCGTTTTATGCTAATTTGTGCGCGTTCAACGTCTCTGCTCTTCTCTCTCTTCCCATACACACACATACATACACACATACAAAAAAAAAAAAAACAACAATCTCTCATGAACTGTACAAATATGCAAATCGTACTCAAAAAAAAACAAATATTGCTCTCTTCATGCGCTGCGCTCGCTGTGGAATGTATATAAATATATATATACGCCATCTATCGATTCGAACATGCATCTATATTCAAATTCGATTTCTCGCTATTGATATCGAACACACAACTACAATGCAGACGCTTCAAGATGTTTGCCAATCAGCTGCCAGCGCCCAAACAGAAACTAACACACACACACGCCCCCCTCAGCAGCAGTCGCAGTCGCAGCAGCAGCAGCAGCCGCAGCGACAGCAAATGGAATCATGAGTCATTAAGTGGGCTGCTGGTAGAGGGCGCCACCCACAACAATTTGGAAACTTGAACGAAATTCTTTTTGCAACATATAAACATTAATCATTGCACAAGAAAACATTTGAAACTTTGTAAAACTTGTAGATGCATTTGGAGAGTAAACTTTGCGGCTATATAAATATACTATACATATATTTGTATGGTATGTGTGAAGTTTATATATAGAACATGAACAGCAAAAAAACTTTTTGGCATTTCGCAAATGAAATCGCTGCTTAACTTTATTGCCAGCTTGAGTATTGATTGAATATTTCAAGTAGATAAACCTTCTGAATTATACATGAAATTTTCTATTCCTTTTTCGATTTTGGAATACAAAATTTAAATTACTTTAACTTACTTTATTGCCCCAGAAAAAGTGGAGTTTTCTAAACGGAGTTTCTTATTTCCATTTATATATTCCAGTTTTGCATAGAATTTTTTACGCAAACTTCTTAAAATCCTAAAAATTTTTGCATTCCCATTTTGAGTATCCAGACATAAACTGAAAGTTCCTCTTTACCGGTTTTCTAGACTAGTTTTCTATACCTTTTGGCTTTTCCCGTGTCAAAACAAAAAGTTTATTGTATTAATTTCAATTTATCAGCCATTTCAATTGACTTTTCTAGAATCCGTATCCTTTTATCTGCATATCCATCCACATTTGTTGCTCTCCATAGCATCTACCGGTTCTTTCCCCTTTTGTCGATTGTTATAGTCCCTTAATAATTAATTGTTGTCTCGAAGAATATTTTTTTGATTTATCTAATTTATCAAATAAAGTTTTTATTGCTCCTTAAATCAAGCAGCAAATGTTGTTCCTTAGAAATATAGTTAAAATTGCAGCGTGCCAAAGCCATTTAGGTTTAGTTTGCATAATTTGTAGATCTATTTTTGTATTGCGTAGTCTCTAGAGTTTGCAGTTAAGTTATATCTACTATATCACAATATTTCTCTATAAAACTTAACATTAATCACAAAACATTTCTGCTCCAAAAAAAAAAAACAACAAAAACACTTTGTTATTGGCATTTAGGTGATGGTGCTAAATGTTTCCTCGTTGCTGAAGACCGTCAAGGCTGTGGAGGATGAGCACACGCGCGGCACACGTGCCATGGAGGCCACCGTGGAGGCCATCTCACAGGAGATGCGCGTAAGTAACACGCTGAGCGCCTACACCAAAACTGAAATTAATCCTAAGTCTTCTTTGTGCACAGGCCATGCAGACACCGCCGCCAGTGAGCAGCGCTCAGGTGGGACCGGAGGATTTGATACGCGTCACCATGAATGTGACTGCGGCGACGGCAAAGGCTGTTGCCGCTGGCACCTCCAATCTGCAGGCGGACATTGTGGCTGCTGCCAATCTGGGCCGTCGTGCCATATCAGATATGTTGATCGTTTGCCGTTCCGTTGCCTGGAACTGTGCCGAGACGGATGAGCTGCGTGTACGCACACTCGAGGCGGGCACCTCAGTGGCCGAATCCTATCGAGAGCTGTTGAATGGCATTTTGCACAATTGCAGCGCCGATGATCGCATGCATTTGTCGCGACGCGTGGCCAAGTGTGTCACCGATTTGGTGGCCATGGCGCGTTTGCTCAAAGGCTCCGATTGGATCGATCCAGAGGATCCCACTGTTATAGCTGAAAACGAGCTGCTCGGCGCTGCAGCGTCCATTGATGCAGCTGCCAAGAAGTTGGCCTCGCTGCGACCACGTCGTCAAGCGGATGTTAAGGTAAGCTTTCGTTGATCTCTATTCGGATTATAACTTTAGCTTTAATGGTGAATGTGCTATGGTGAATTGAAACTAACTGAACTACCGCTCGTCTCCACAATCAGTTCAATCATACGTTTAACAAGCAACCAAACTCAATCAAACTACCTATCCACTACCTCATCTAATGATTCCAGTGAGATATGTTTGATATTCTTGGTTGTTACATTCAAAAGTTCACCCAGGAATCAAACATATTATTACTGTGATCGTTGAAACTCTACTAAAAACGAAACTAAAATTAAATTAAAACCAAAATAACTTAAACTAAACTGAAATGGTGTTTGCTCTTCTACTATGCTAATACAACTAGTTTCCAATTGGAAACGAATCAGCATAGAGTTCTTGATCTAATAGATTTTCCATACCTTCACAGATCGAGCTGGATGAGAACATGAAGTTCGACGAGATGATTTTGGAGGCAGCCAAGGGCATTATGGGCGCTTCGGCTGCCTTGGTGCGCGCTGCCAATGCTGCTCAGCGCGAGCTGATTGATCAGGGCAAGGTGGCTCGACGTCCACTCACCAGCTCCGATGATGGCCAGTGGTCGGAGGGTCTGATTTCAGCCGCTCGCCTGGTGGCTGCCGCCACGCACAGTTTGGTCGAGGCTGCACAGAATTTGGTGCGCGGCGTGGGCACTGAGGAGATGCTCATCTCCACAGCCAAGCAGGTGGCTGCGTCTACAGCGCAGTTGCTGATTGCCTGCAAGGTCAAGTCCAATCCCAATTCGGAGGCGGGTCGCCGCCTGCAGGCTGCAGGCAATGCAGTCATCAAGTCCACGGACAATTTGGTGCATGCTGCACAGCAGGGCCTGGAGGCCGAGGAGGAGCATTCGCTGAAGATCAACACATCCATGGTGGATGGCATGGCGCAGGAGATTAATGCACGTTCCGCTGTGCTGCGCAAGGAAAAGGAGCTGGAGGAGGCGCGTCAGCGTCTCAAGCATGTGCGACAGGCACAGCGCTATGCCAAGAACACCCAGGGCTTTACCACAGACGAGAGCGATACGGAATATGCCTATGGCACGCTCAACAGGAGCCAGAACAATGTATGAACAGGTTTTCCTTTTCGCTTAGACTTAGACCTTAGACTTTAGACTGCACCAATGAATTGGCATTGTTGAAATTCGCACTTGGTGTCGGTTGTAGTTGTTGTAGTTGTAGCTGATCCTAACCCTAATCTCTGTAACCAACCAAATTTCTCTTTCTCTTGCTAACCTTTAACAGACTCTGGGTCGTGGAGGAGGTGCTTATTATGGCTCGCAGTCGGGCGATTTGCCCAGCTCGCCGAGCTATTACACGGGCTCAGGCGCGGGCAGTCAGCAGAAGCATCATTATAACTATGCCAGCCCGCAGCCACAGCATTTCCATCATCCGGGCGCCGTATCGCCGCCGCCGTCCAATTATGCGGTCATGGATGATGTCAATGGAGACTTTCCGCCACCGCCGCCGCCGTTGTCGACGACCATTTCTAATATGCAAACCGCAACGTCGACTCACAGTTTTCGCTCTAATCCCAAACTAACTGCCAATGCTGTGCCACGCCCCTACCCGGGTAGTCCTGTGGGCGGCGCGGGCGTGGGCAGCAATGGCTTCACAACCACAACCACATCCGCAACCACACCCACTAACGCCAACAACTACCAGCAAAGCTTTGAATCGTCCAGCATTAAAACGCAGAACTTATCCGCATCGGGCGCGCCCCCAACTGTGCCACCACCGCCACCACAGAAACCCACTGGCAATCGCAATCTGGAGGCCTGTGTACAGGATCTGCATGACAAAACGTTTGGCCAGGGCGGCGTGGTGCAGCTAACTGGCGGCAATGCCTATCCCGGCCAGAACTACGAGGGCTACACATCCAGGTGAGTCAATATACAGTTGTCGCGTGTCCAAGTGCTAATCTTTAGGCACGTTCTTTAGCAGATACGAGACGCGCAACTTCGACAAGGCGGCCAACAACAGCAACAGCAGCGAATCGGGCCTGGTCAAACCGCTCGAGTCGAGCTTCTCCCAGATGACGCTCAACACGGACGGCGGCAAGATTAGCATTGTGGATCAGGGCTCCGAACGGCTCACCTCAATGACGCAGCGCGTCATGGAGCGCAAATCGTTTACAACCACAACGGAGTCGCGGTCCGAAACGAAAACGGAAAAGCACAGTTTTCGCCTGGAGTAGATAGCCCAAGCTGGAGCAGTAGCAGCAGCTGCAATTGAAACTAAACGATAATGTTTGCCAAATGTGCTTTTAACATTTACATACATACTAATAGCAATAATTTAACAATTAATTATAATTAGCAACTAGCGTTAAAATGTCTATATATACACACCACACACACACACACACAGAGTTGCCCTATATACACACGGTTTGGACTTCTTTTCATAATTTCTATTTATGCGTTTCTTGTGTATATTTGTTGTGCTTGTCTTTCTGCCATTTATATTGCCAATTGTTTATACACACTCACACTCAATGTCCGCCGAATCTATATTACAAACAACTTTTTATACTAATCTAAACACAACAAAATAATGCGTAAACTGTAACCAAAACTAAATGCAAATTGGGTTCAACGATTTAAATGTTAGTTCAATGCAATTTTTTACTGTGCACCTAAAAAAAAAAAAAAACAAAAAGCTATAAACTATGTAATCGAGTAATCTATACTTAACTTGATTTTAGTTAATTCAATTGAAATGTTCTTCACATAACGTTTAGTTCTTAAACCATCTATGTACGTAATAATTGTTCTATGTTCTTCTATAAAAGCAAAACGGAGTTTTCTACGCTCTTTTCAATTCGTTTTTTGTATATACGAGTACATATGTATATGTGAGCCGTCGTGTATACGTAATTGCATATTTTATAATTGTGTATTTTTTGTAAATTAATAAAAAAAAAAAACAACAATATTTTAACAATATATGGATGAATGTTTTATTAAGCATAAGTTTTGTTTTGGACAAGCCAAACATCTAGAAAGGAATGTAAAGCCAATGAATATTGTTACCATAAGATAAGTTAGGATCAATTTATATGTTTGTAAGGAAATATCTGATGTTTAGAGTTTCGTTTTGGATTTGAAAGGTGCTGTTCATAGCTAAATATAGATTAGTCTCACAGCTAATGATGATCAGTAATATGCTGTCACGGAGAAAGATATGAATCCGTAAAGCCTCTTAAAATAATATATAGGAATCCACATATTTCCACAATGCTTAGAATGCAGTTGCAGCCAGGTCTATAAGATCAACTGTGTTGAAATTATTAGAAATATCTAATCTATAGGCAGTTCATGTTCAGTTTTGTCTCCTCTCACCCTTAACCTATTGTCACCTCTTTTTAATGTTCCCCTGAAAAATTAGCATACGAGTACTAAAATAGCCTCTGTAAACATCTTTAAAACAGATATATTTATATATCCATATTCACAGAATACCTCCATAAAATTAGACAATTCAAATATTTAACATCAATATTCACAATTTAATCAATAATTCCACAATCAATATCTACACATATTTCACAAAAAAATTCCTAACAAAAATAAATGCAACAAATAGTCTTTCCGTTCAAATTGTCATCTCGATGAAACTCCACCAATTATTTGTACTCCTGGTTTAACTGACGTCCAATTAGCCAACGTCTGATCTCCGAGGTGCCAGCTCCGATCTCATAAAGCTTAGCATCTCGCAAAATGCGTCCAGTTGGATTCTCATTGATGTAGCCATTGCCTCCCAGAATCTGAATGGCATCCAAGGCCACCTGAGTAGCTTTCTCTGCGCTGTACAAGATGACGCCGGCGCAGTCTTTGCTGCTGCGAATGCCCGCATCGCAGGCGCGAGCCACAGCATACAAATAGCTACGGCAGGCGCCCAGAGTCGTGTACATATCTGCCATCTTGCCCTGCAACAGCTGGAACTCGCCAATTAGCTTGCCCATTTGCTTGCGCTGATGGGCATAATCGAAAGAGACATCGCAGGCGGCCTGCATAAGGCCTACTGGTCCGGCCGCTAGAACCAAACGCTCGAAATCCAGACCTGACATCAGAACGTAAACGCCCTTGTTTTCCTGGCCCAGTATGTTCTTCGCCGGCACCTTGAGATCCTGGAAAACGAGCTCGCAGGTGCTGCTGCCACGCATGCCTAGTTTATCCAGTTTCTGAGCTACACTGAAGCCTTCCCAGCCCGTCTCTATGATAAAGGCCGTAATTCCGTGTCTATCTGGAACACCATTTGCTCCAGTTTTGGCATACACGATCAGTGTTTCGGCATCGGAGCCATTGGTAATCCAGAATTTGCTGCCGTTTAGCACATAGTAATCGCCTTTGCGTTCCGCGCGTAGCTTCATAGACACGACATCGGAGCCAGCTCCAGGCTCCGACATAGCCAAACCGCCAATATGTTCGCCACTGCACAGTTTGGGCAAATATTTCTCCTTCTGCTCCGGCGTGCCGTTCTTGGTCAACTGATTGATGCACAGGTTGGAATGTGCCCCGTAAGAAAGTGCTACGCCTCCAGCAGCTCTGTAAGTGGATAATATAATTGAGAACAGCTTTTTTAAAATACTAAATGGGAACAGTTTGTGTGAAGAGAACAACAGATGGGAACAGTTTGTGTGAAGAGAACAATAATGGGAACAATCGATGGGAACAACCTATGGGATCAATAATTAGGAACAAAAGGTATAGGCAGTAACATAATATTAGTTACCTTGAAATCTCCTCCATAATGATGCAATGATCCAAATAGCTGCCACCAGTACCGCCGTACTCCGGCTCCGCCGTAATGCCTAGGAAACCAAGTTCACCCATCTTCTTCCAGAATGAACGCAGATCTCTGAAGGTAACAGTTATAAGAACGGTTGTCTTTGAATGTCTTTCTCATAGCTCACTTGAAACTATCCACCCTGTCGATCTCCTTGGCATGCGGTGCCAATTCTTTTTGAAAGAAATTGAACGCAATTTCTCGCAACTTTTGCTGCTCCTCATTGAGGCCAAACATGGCGTCATTAACGGGGTAATGTGTTAGTGTGCGAATCCATGGCGCTGCAGCTGGCAGACGACGTCCACTATGTCGCAACAAACTGTTGCAAGATTGGGCTACGAAACGCAAAGCCATTGCAGTTAGAATGTAAAAACAAGAAACAAGGTTACCTAACCTTTGATCAGCTGTGTGGGGGAGTGCTGCCCACAACAGAGCAACAGGTGGCAACGCTGGCGTGATCGCATGCTCATTTAAACTACGACCGAACTATCGATTAACCAGAAATCGAAATCAAATATATTGAACTTGAAATCAATAATATTTGACATAGAAAACGAAACCCGCTATTATTTGAATATCATTTCAATTAAAAATTTCCGTTATATATCACGTACAGCAACCAAATGGAGAAATGCGCATGTCTCTACAATGGCCAACGTTTCGCTTCGGCAATGCAATGAGGTTTATTTTACTTTGCCGCACGCCGACCGCATCCTGGCGACGGAAAATGCCGACATCAACAAGAGCAACAACAACAACAGCAACAACAATTGGAATGAGGACGCAACGCAGCGATAAACAAAAACAGCACTACGGGCTCCTGTAATGGGAATTAAAAAAGTAAAATACCCAGACAGACCCATCAAATCAGTCCTGTTGTTGCCGCTCGTACGCGCGGAGCGTGTCCTTGAGTGTAAAAGGAATTTGATTGCTTTCAAATCCAAAAATATATCTACATTTGTTGTTAGTGCGTCTCTCTCTCCCTCTATCTTTCTATCGCTGTCTTTGCTTGTGTTTGTGTTTTAAATGTGGATGCAAATTGAAGCTGCTGCGTCTTGGAGTGCTATACAATCAATAAGTGAGCAAATGCGTATTTGATGGAATATGCATAAGACCATTTCAGTACAATTCGGCAGGGCAAATCGATAAATGCCTCTTTAAAAGGTTGTAGCGTAATGGAATGTAATGAACACACACACTTACACACACACACACACACACCCACACGTGTGTGTGCGCTTCGATTAACGCTCTGACCATCCGCACCCCAACCATTGCATGCCACTGAGCTGCTGCTCCACAGCTATATCCTGTCAATCAACTTTACTTGGAAGCCAGTTTGTATTGTAGGTACCTCCACTACTACCACTATACCTATGCCTCGGCTCAGCTCGTTTGCAATGACTCTGTCTGTGTATATGTGTGTTTTTTTATTACTATTTTCGTGTGTCACGTTCCATCGACAGGAACTATTGTTATCCAGTTGTTATTGTTGTTGTTGTTGTTGTTGTTAAGCACGCTTTTGTATTTGTTGCCATGTTGCTGTAATTACAGCCTTGCCGCCCACTCATACAATCATGCACACGCACCCCATCAAAGGTCAAAATATCAATGTTCGCAACTCGATTTATGATAAGCAGCCGATATAGCTGCCATATATATATATATATATATATATATATATATATATATATATATATATGTATATACTTAATGTTCGATTAATTCTAGTTTTAATGACATTTCGGGCCAAGCACAAGTTTACATTAAATGCATTTGGAACTTGAATGGCAGGTGGCCTATGGGGGCCCATGGGTCGGTCGTATGCTTGATGTATGCGCGCCGTATGCGTAATCAGGCGCTTAATTATGTAGGCAGGCCTAGGCAGTTGGCAGGCTGGCGGCTAGTGGTGCACTTTAGCCGCGACACTTAAATGCCGGCTAGCTATAAACAGATCACATCTCACTGTCAGTGCCGCGTTCGTGTGTTGCTGCATTCTTGAGATGTTTCGTTGGCGCGCTGCTAATGCCAAGTGGAATGAACTTGATGAGCAGCAGCAAGAATATACAACTTGGCCTGCCTGCTGCCTGCTGCCTGCTAGCTGCTGCCACTGCCACTTGAGCGCACACAAAAGGGCATTTGATGAGGCAGGCAATTGAACTTTGCTAGCAAACATGTCTGACATGCAAAACATGCAATGCACAGAACTTGAACTTGTCGAGTGCCATCATAATCAGCAACTATATAAAAAACTTTTGATGAACTTTTGTTTTACAAAACATAGCGAAGGGAAGCAGCAACAGCTGTAACTCGCTAGAGACAATGCCTGATCCCTCTATGTATATAATTAAGCTGTATATGATAAGCGAATGCAATTGCTCTCAAAAAAAAAAAAAAAATAAAAAAAAAAATAAAACTGCGAAATGCGCACACGACTGGGACAACAAAAAATAAAAGGCAATTATATAGACGGACCAGCTAAATGATACATACATACATATATACATATATATGTAGATGTATGTTTGTATGTCTGTCCAACGAGCGTGTGACCCAGCCAGAGTGACAGTCCAAAAAGTAAAAGCTCTCGTTGCCAGTGTGTCGCCCATTCAGCCAGCCAGCTAGCCAGCCATTTAGCCATTAGTCGCGCTCGGCACGGCAAACGATCGACGACAATCGACGACGGCAGATAGCTAACGACAACGCATGGACGCGACGGTTTACCGTGCGCGATTTTCATTCAATTTTCAACTCAATCGAGTTCTAAATACTCTACAGCAACAACAAATACAACAAATATAACAAAACGAAAAACCTTAACGCAAACGACACCGGGTGCTGCGCCGAAGGCCGGTTTCCAAAAATAGTTGACGAGCAGCAGCGGCAGCGACAACAATTGCCTGATAAAATTTAACAAAAAAAAGTTAGTAAAGAAAATATATATATATAAAAAAAAAAAAAAAATACATTAAAACTCGCGCAAGTTTATTATGAAAAAAAAGTTGCAAAATGAAAAATTGAAACATAAAAAGTTTTTTGATGAAATGAAAAATCTTTTGCCGAAACGAAAGTAAAAAAGTGCCACAAGTGTTGATTTGTCTGTGTGTGTATGTGTGTGTGTGTGTGTGTGTGTGTGTGTGTCTGTGTGTGAGTGTGACAAAAATTAAATCACCGCATTAAAAATAACTTGAGAAAATCTTAATTTTCAATACATATACATATATATATATATGCAGATATAAGTAGATCTGAACATATATATATATATATATATTCTGTGCCAAGTAATCAAAGCGACAAAAAACGCGGCGGGTGTGTGAGCATCTCTCTCTGTGAGTGTGTGTGTGTGTTAGCTTGGCAAATGTCACTTGTGGCCACTGTGCGTCATTCAGTGCATGTGTATGGGACTATAAAACATATATATTAATTATATAAAAAGATATATATATATATATATATTAATTTGCGCGCGTGTATTTTGTAGCTGAAGTCAAAATCGAGTCAACCGAAACAGCCCACAGAATGGAATCCAACAGCAGCGGCAGCGGCAGCGGCAGCGGCAAGCGCAACAAAAAAGGACGCAAAGCGCGCAATACAGCAGCCACACAGCATCATCCGTGGGACGAAGGTAGGCAGCGCGCCCGACTTTGGGCCCATCCAAATGATTAGTTGGCAAACGTTGCGTATACGCCGCATGGGCGACAGCCTTCAGTTCTCACTGTAACTGCGAGTAATGTTGCCTCCGCTGCTATCGCCTCTCTCTCTCTCTCTCTCTCTATATATATATATAGCACATTACTTGTTATGTGGCTGCCACGCCTTCTCCTGCGCGTCGTCGTCGCCCTAATACTCAGCTGTGCTCAACTTGAACAGCTGCCAAAATATGTCAGTCGCGAGTTGGCGCCGCAAGTGCAGCGCCTCTTCGCAAAGTTCTCAACAAAATCTAACGGGAATTGTAAATCATCTTTAACTACAATACAAACACACAACATACAGACTCGTATGTGCTGCAACAAAGTAGCTTATTGTTTTTTTTTTTCAACTGAAGCGAGAGAGATCTTTGCCAGACGTAGTCGACTGCGCTAAGCTGCTTCCCGACTTGGTTTGTAGCAGTCAAATCTTTTTTACCATTTGACATCACTCAAGGTGCGAATCATATAATTTATAGTTCTCAGTATCTGTTGGGCAGGGTGCAATAGCAATATAACTGCAAAGCTTTTAGTGATGTCAGCTCTAAAAGTGTAGAAGATATGAAGATGTGGCATAGAGGAGAAGTTATGAAAAGCATTTGGAATTTCTTTATATAGAAGCTCTAGACTAAGAAGATTATCAATATTGGTATACTAGCTATATAACTGTAGACCATATAGTTTTTACACAACACACCCCAGTGGGCGTGGCTACTTATGTTATCTGCAAGGGATCTATTTCAATATACGTCTCATGTCATCAGTAGTGACATCTATAATGCTATAGAATATATCATTTTCGATTTGCCACGCCTTCACTTACTAAATTAAATATATATAAAGCTTGCTTATCAATATTTCAGTCGCACTACTATTTTTATGAACACAGCAAATATATATAAATTTTCCTAGTTAAAAAAAAAAATATACCTTTACTCTAAGCTTCATTGAGATTCTTCAGCAGTTGAGATTTTTTTTAATATATATTATATATATTCAACTTGAAATATTTAAAAATAGAATTTCTGGCTTATCCATTTCTCAGTTCACATTTTATATTTTAATTTTCATGTTTCAATTTTCAACGTAGTTCCAATAGATATCTTTCATTCTCCTCGAATTCACTATATTATAAAAAAAAATAAAATTAATTTTCTACCTTTGATTTTACTTCTTCCATTCTTCCATTCGATATTCTTTGCCGCAGCAACTGCATTTCTATTCACCCGTCCAAATGCACACAATCAACAGTAAAAACCCTAATAATTTCTCATTATAGCTGCCATATTTTCAAGTTATCTTTAGCCCATGAATACGTTTTGGCTTTCAGGTTTTATCTCTGTAGGTTTCATTCCGCTAGACTTTGAGCTGGCAGCTGCTCTGCACCCAGGGGCGTGTTTCACGCTGTGTGAACCAACAAACGGGTTTTTCTCACTATTTGCCGTTACATCAATCAAAATGCAAATGAGCTAGAGAAAAGTAAAAGAGGCAGAAGCGGCAGAAGCTGTGATATATGGCCGGGCATTGGCTAAACGAAAGTGAAATGCAGCTGCCACCACAAGCGAGTGGATGCCACAAGCTGACTGCACTGATAACAAAGCATTTCCCATTTCAATTTAGGCACTTGAACGGCACAGATTCATGCTGATTGCGCATTTGAGTAGAGCGAGATAAGAAGTCAGCTGTTCGTTCGTATACAAATATCTCAGCTATATTAAACTGCATGACTTAATTTACGAGTCCAGTCCAAGTTCAAATCATGCTGCACACTGGAAACACAGCACGTAGACCAGCCCATTAGCAGCTAGGCATATGATCAGTTCAGTCTTATCTTATCGGCTGAATGTTTGTCTTGCTCCGATAAGCCTTGTCTGCCAGTACAATTGAAATTTTATGATTGCGCAATAGCTTTTTTGTGTGTTTTGGTATTTATGACAGCGGGAAAGTCGCGCAAAACTATTTGACAAGGTTCAAAATGCTATAAACCAAGATAAATTAGCCAGACATAAATATATCTATCACTTGACTATGATGAGTGATAAGTCTGCAACTAAAACTTCATTATCAATAAAAGTCACATATATATTTACCTATATATATATATATATAGATTTTCTTCTTCTGCTGTTTTCTCATATCTTATTACTTATGTGCAGAAGCTAATTCAGCGCTAACAAAATGTGCTAAAATGAACGAACCAACGCAATGCTACTAATCAATCATGTTCTTCACTGATTAGCATGCTCTCTCTCTCTCATACTCGACTTGGATGAGTCAGTGTCGCCTCATAAGTTGGCCAAGATGCCCAGTAACAGCAGCTGAACTACGTCTAATGGAAATTTGATTGATTTGCAATTAGCAGCAGTCGCATCACATGAGCTCAGGCCCAAAATTCTAATCACAAGCATTGACCTAATTGCAGGCAACACAACAGCAACAGCAACAGCTGTAGCAACAGCAGCAACATCTGCAGCAACAATAAATCGCATTGCGTGCACGGGCACCGCTTTGACGCGTTTTCTGGTTTGCATGGCACCTGTACTTGGTAATACTCTACCTTTATTTTTGGCCCATGTCTGTGTTGTCTACGTTTTCATTCATGAGGTTAAGACTTCCAGCCAATCAAACCATCAACAACAACATTAAGAAACATTTTTATATGTGCTATCAGCCACGTCTTGTCATTGAATGCATTATATATAGTTAAATATCCGTTCCAATACAGGTATATATATTTATTTATATATATATATTTGTATACACATATCATTTATTTATACACATTCAGCGTGTGTTTTTGTCTTGTGGCAAAAAAAAAAGAAGAAAAAATCACTTTTGTTGCCAGTCTTCAGCGTGATTTTCATCTACATATGTGCGGCATACGGAGCGTATACGTTATATATATATTTTTTGTATATTTATTTTCTTTTTTTTTTTTTTGTCTGTGCTTGTTTGATTTTTGATTCTATTTCGTCTTGTTCTCTTCTCCCACGTCTAGTTTCTCTCTGTGTTTTTTTTTTGCCGTTGTCGTCTGTCAACTGTCGTCGCGTGTTGCTCTTCTTATTCTGTTTTTTTTTTCAGCTGCTTTGGAGGCGAGCGTCAAATATGACGTAAAGGAAAATTACATGCGTGTGTGTGTGCCTGCCCTGAACTATATTTATAGGTATATAAATTTAAAATGCCAACAAGTCCAGTCAAGGTCATTGTTAACTCAAATAAGCGCCTGAACTATTCATGCCAAAGTTGAGTCCGAAAACCATTTATTAAAATGCACCTCCAATTGATTTGAGCCCAAGCAAAGCAATCAACAATAATTGCAATAATTAGGCTGTCTAAGAGGCACAGAAAACACAGAGATACAGCACTTGCAGGCACTTGCAATGTGTGTCACAGATTTATTTTCAAACAACAATTCGCTGGCTCGCAACATAACGCATACGCAATGTATGCCAGACGAAATAGTTGACTTCTAGCAGCAACTGTTGGCTATGGCATATAAATTATATATAATTAATATGAGGCATCCTGTTTGGAAGTCTTTCTGCTCAAATGATTCTATGTAGATATATATATATATATATATATATATATATATAGTTAGATAGAGAAAACTAGCTAAGGGCGACCTTGGCTATTGGCTTGATCCGCATGCAAATTTCGTTCAGCTTGGCCTGGTTTATGCGTGCGTGTGTGTGTGTGTGTGTGTGTAGAGGGAAAGAGGTTGCACATACGCTCTGCAGCGAGAGCAGCTATACGTTAATGACAACGTCAAACGTGAAAAGTCGCTGTCTCTGTCGTTGTCGATGTCGTTGTTTTGTTTTGCGTAGTATTCCAAGCGCGATTAGACGTCGAACATGTGAAGCTCGAGAGAGACGCCTCTCGATTTTATTATTTCAAACTTTTTTTTGTTATATTTGTTTTTTATTTTTGTATTTTAATTTGCAATAATTTACTTAACTTGATTATGGTTTATATCTTTCTAAGCGTCGCTGGCTATTACGGTGAGTTTAGTGGCATATAAAGCCCGCCCGGCTTGCAATCGATTCGCGTGCTCTGTTATGCAATGCGAAAAAGTTCAGCGAACGTCAAATTAATCAAATAAGTGGATAAACTGTAATTGTGTAGCGTTTTTATTTTAGTTTCTGTATTCGTGTGTAATTGAAGTGCGACAGCGAGTGCGAGTGCGAGTGCGAGTGCGAGTGCGAGTGCGAGTGTTCGCCTATATTTAGCTCTAGCCTAGAGCTTGAGCTATTAAACGCACGTGTTACGTATACGCCACGTTGAGCGTAGAGTTCAAGCAGCCCTTGAACTTGCATGCAAAGACTTTGAGGCAACAACAAAATTGTCAATTTTCATGTACGGGAAGTTGAGTTTGATATCTGTTTATGGGAAAAGCTAAAGCCAAAACCAGCCTACATACATATATGTGTGTATGTCTGGCGACCATGCAAGCCAAGCATGTCAGTTACGCTCGAATTGTGTTGAAAACTTACACAGCTATGAGATATAGATACATATATAGACTTTGACATAAGTACAGCAGCAAATGGCTAAGTGTGAGCCGTAAGATTGTAAATTGAAAATAAATTTATATTTAACTCTTAAGTCAGCTTCGAAATGATATCATTGCGCTCCCTTTAGATTTTAGACTAGTCATGAGCGGTGGGTACAAGTCTTTGCATAATATTGCTAATATATCTAGGGGTACATCATGTTGAGCCAATCAGCCAGGCAAAAACAAATTAATTACTCACTCTCTACGTCACTGTGGCACACATACATATATAAATCTAGATATATACAAATCTGAGCGCCCCCATTCATTGAGAGAGAGCGCGCAAAAACAAAACAAATAACTGCAACAGCAACAACAACAACAACAAAACTGAAAGGCGTAACGAAACAATTTAACAATTTAATTTTGTGGCTCTGTAATAATTTTTTCGTAATTACGTTGGACGTCAGCTGAAAACATATGTACCCAACAGCTACAAGTGTATGTAGTTAGGATACAATATATGTCTGTCTGTCTGTCTGTCTGTCCGCTATGTATATTTACGCAAACAAACAAGCTGGCAAGTCTAGTGTATGTTAGCCATAAAATGTAGTCAGACGGCTCATCAATGAAAATTAGGCACATCAAATGTTTGACGCATGCTGAGCACTTGGATTGCTAGAAAAGGGCTAGATTAAGCGGAGAGGTAAAGATGTTTGGAAAGAACCTAGATATGATGTATAAGAAAATATTAGAATGCCATATGAATAGGCATAAATTGAAAGCTAAAATAGAAAAAATTCTGAATAAAATAAATTATTTAATTAAATTTTAAAAATATATTTTGTGTATGTGTATATGTATATACATATATACATATACATTTCTATATATATACAAAAATAATACCAATATTCTAAACTATAATTCGTATAATAAGTTAACATGGTAGACGAACTTAGGATAATAAAGCTTTCTGGTTTGTATTTAGCTTTTGTCTACAGATTTTTTTTACCTTTTTATTTAAGTAAATGAAATATTACTTCAATTCTATATGCATACATGCCTAACAAAAACCATTTGTGCAGCCAAAATCTGTTGAAGAAATAGGCAGTGTGTGTGTCAGACGAAACGCATATCTTGAATTTGGCATTTGCTAAAAATATATTTAAAGAAAAAAAAAATATAAAAACAAACAAAAATATATAAACATAAAAAACATTTATGATTTGCATAAATATAAACTTTAACTGAAACAAATTCATATTTTATATTTTAATGATATTTTATAAAGGATTTAAAGTATTATTGCCAAAAAAAAACGTCTACAACTTTTGCAAATAGTAACCAGCAGCTTAGTTATCGTCCTCGCATTACAGGGTATATTTAAAATATAAAATAGTGAGAATTTGATTGCTGCTTTGCTGCTCGACAGCAACTAGTTGCTTGGGGGCTCTTGGTGTTTTATGGAGCACAGCTAAATTAGCTGTAATCCGAGTGTGTATTTAAAAAGTAAACTGAAATTTGTTTACGAGTTGAACTCGTTGCCGATTTTCCAGTTTGTGTCTGCAGCAAGTTCTTTAACGCGGCCAAAAAAAAAAAAAAATTAAAAAGAAAAAGAAAAACAAAACAAATCGCAGCACCGACAGACGGCCACAAAAAGCCAAATTCGAATTGAGCACAAATGCCAAAGCGAAGGCAAAGAGCAGGCAGCCAGGCAGGCAGGCAGGCAAAATACGAAGAAAAAAAAGCAAAACTAAAACAATTTCAATTTCAAAAGCAAATTTCTGCTGTTTAGTATTGTATTTTAAAACCAAGCAATTGTTGAGCGTATGAAAATGTTGTTCAGTTCAGTCAGTTGGCTGCCAGGTTGGGTTGGCGTCTCTCTGCTGCTCTGCGCTCGATGCCAGTTGGCCCCGGACAATTTCAGTGCACGGCTCGCGGTGCTGCACAACCATTCGAGGATAGTGCAAGAAAAAAATTTAAGAATAAATTATACTTAGACTATAATTAACCATATACAAATTCGAACAATTTTACGTACGTGTAAAATTTTGGAATAAAACGACAACGAATCGAAAGAAAAAACGAAATTTTAGAACTGAAAAGTGGAAACCATTTTTGGTAAATATTTTGCAAGGAATTCTACGGATTTCGTAATTGCAACAATTTTGAACACATTGTTGCTCTCGTAAATGTCTCTCACGCTCTCACTGTCTCTGTCTCTCTCTCTCTCTCTGTCTTTCTCTCTCTTTGTCTCTCTGTCTGTCTTTGTATTCGTGTATGCACAATTCTCGCTGTCTTATGTAATTGTCGATTGTTTGCGAATTGTTGTTGTCGTTTTGAAGAAAAACAAATACGTTCATATTATTTTTAGCACCTGTGAAACTGTTTTGCATTCGTTGTTTGTAAGTAACTATAATCTCTGATTATGTTTGCCCTGAACTCTTGCAGTGTCGCTACCTGGCGCTGGAACTGGCCCAAGTGAGCAGCCAACCATTTTGCTGATCAACGGCATCAGCGACGACGCTCAGGTGCAAGAGAAACAACAACAGAAACCGAGCAAGGCGGAACTGAAGCTGTCTCTTGAGAATAACAACGAACCGATTAGCGGTTTGACTCAGCCCACACAAGTGCCTACCACGCCGGGCGGTTCACATTTGCTGGACTTTGAATCTCACCTGATCGAGGACGTGAACGCAGAGCAGAGCGGCGTCGGCATCAACGAGCTGCCGCCCATCGAACAGGAACTGCAGAAGGGCACGTCCAAAATCGAAGCTGACGGCGTCTCGCATGCAATTGAGGTGGAGCCAGCGGGCGCCAAGACAAAGCAGCCAATAGAAACTCTCGCACCGTCACATCAAATTGCCGAGGTAGACGAGACGGCAACGGCAACGGCAACGGAAACGGCAACGACAACAGCAACAGCAACGGAAGTATCGGAGGCAGTGCGTCAGACTGCCGAGCAGCTGGTGAATGATATCGAGCGCGAGCTAATTGAGAGTCTTAGCAAAGATGTAGCACAGACTAAGGTGGAGCAGGAACAGCAGCTCAAATCAGAGCTAACCGCAGTGAATTCGCTCTCACAGCAGGTGGATGCCCAACTGAATGAGCTGACCAGCATACTGAAGACCAAGCTACAGCCAAAGATTGTCTTGGAACCAACTGGAGTGGAGGATAACTCAACGAAAATCGCTGCCAACGAGCTGAAGCTTGTCGAAGTGCCAACACCCAAATCCGAGGCAGAGGAACAGCAACGCAAGGAGTTCATTGATTCACTGCCACAAATCGAACAGGATCGCCTGGGTACACACACGGATGCGGAGGCCAAGCGTCTGTCCGCAGACTGCAAGCGAGAGTATTACCAATCGCTAAAGAAGTATCTGTTGCAGAACAGCCTAGACAAGCCGCCTGTGCCGCTTCAAACCTACCGCTGGGAGGATCTCCGACGAGCAAGGGAGCGGGTAAGCCAGAGGTGCCAAAGGACATATTTTATATATATCTAATAATTTCCCACTTGCAGGGCGGCTATCCTTGGACGCATCTGTACAAGCGTCCCTTGGGACCCGACGAGGAGCCGGAGATTGTTTTGCTACTGCGCAAGTCACAGGAGCTGCGCTTCAAATCCGAATCACCCAAGTCGCTGAAGAAGGTGCGCTACGACGAGCAGGTGCTGGTTAAAGAAACAGAGCGCTACATACAGGACCTGTCGGAGGACGAGATCGTAGGGAACACAGACGACGACAGCAGCGACGAGTCTGACGACTCCGACGATTCAGAGCGCGGCACCCACAACGAGGATACGCTCAGTGAGTGCATTTCCTGTGTCTCCGATTCGGTGCTCGCTGTTGGAGGTCACGCAAGACCGAGGAAAACGAATCGCCTAGCGCAAATACGTGACATCATCAAGCGAAGGCGCAGCGGACGCACTCAGGCTGACGCTCAGTCTCTGCCCGGCAGCTCAGCGAATCCTAGCAGACAGGGTAGTCTGCACGAACTAGCGCCGCCACCAGGATCGTTAGTTCCGAACACAGACAAACCGCCCAAGAAGCAGCCGAAGCCAAAGAAAAGCTTCGACATTATGAAGAAGCTCAAGAGCTTGGCGGAGCGCCAAAAGAAGCGCTTGAATATCAAGCGCATTACGCTCAAGAAGGACGAGAAAATCGTCCTCGGCGAGCAGCAAAAGATTATGAAGCTAAAAGCCTCACCAAAATCGACCCGCGGCGAGATACCGCACTTTATAGAGAAGCAGGACTCAGATGATATTCTCGAGCTGGTGGAGTACGATGAATCACCCTGCAGGAAACGCACCAAAGAGGAGCAGCAGCAGGATGAGCTGCCCAGCACTAGTGCAGCTAGCGTACCACAGCCAGATGAGATCATTGAGCTGCCCGTGGAGCAGACCAAGACTGAAACGCCAGCTCTGGAAGTCAGCGAGCCAACACCAGAGGTCGTCGAGGCGCCCATTGAAGTGGAGGGGGATACGCCGCCAAAAAAAACACCACGACTGCGCCGCGAACATGTTTACGAGGAGATTGGCCAGGCTGACTCACAGCTGCCACTCGAGCAGCCCATCATGGAGCTCGATGCACTTAAGAAATCGCTAACGCGTCAAGATAATCTGGCTGTGGATGACATTGAAGCAGCCAAGCCTGTGCCCCTCGATCGCATGGGCAGCAGCGAGGAGGATCAGGTGGCCGTGGCTGCTGCAGAGAAATCTGTGGCTCTGTTGGCGCCACTCTCATCCATAGACTCCACATCCTCGGATGAAGATCGTGCGCGTCTCGCACAGCTCTCGCCCGTAGTCGAGGAGAGCGATGAGCCATCCGAGATGACTGAATTGCGACCCGTATTGAAGAAGGAAGCTTCGCCAGCGCCATCGGACAAGAAGGTGACATTCTCCCACGTCGAAGACGAGGCCGAACCGCATCGTGAGGACATCGAACTACCCGAAGATGTGCTGGAAGCGGCCACAACGGCGGCCAAACTAAAGAGCGACAGGTAAGTGTGGGGCTTGGGCTTTATTTATCCAATACTCTTTGCACGACACTAACACAGAGCACAACACAACGACGTCTTGCAGAAACTCTAACCTAATTGACTTGCTTATGAAATTGTTACTAACCCTCCTGCCGGGTGTTGATGGCGACGGCCTGCGACGTCGTCTGCACAGTCTCCGGTACAAGCAACGCAAGCCCTACTATCGCGATTACCACTACACAGACCACAACAACACAGACAACACCTTCACCTCCACGTTCACGCCCACGCCCACTCCCACTCACAGAACCAGGCGATTGAAGCTAACCAACAATTGGACGCTCTGCTGCTGCTGCAGCAGCAGCGGAGCAACCAAGAATTATTGGTAATGGGTAGCATTGGAGACGGCTTTTAACTTTTAACATGATATAGACCCAAGGTAAGAATTCAGATAAACAAAAGGAAATTCGTAAGCGTCCAAAAGTGTTGTCCCTCTTGATCAGAAAATGGTGTTGGTAAAACTCACAAATTATTGGTGAACAGCAAAAAGTTGTGCAACTAGTTCAATAGATCAATTTTACTTTAAGACGAACTAATGAGTGGTGAATTGTGGAATTACTTCAAGGATGTTGTTTGTATTGGATTGTTTAGTCATTGAACTAGTTTAAAAGTTTTGACTCTAGTTCAATTGAACAATATACAATAGACAATATGTGTCAAATGCCCTGGTGAACTCCTTGTGGAACAAGTTCAACGAAAGTAAGCAAATATGCATGCATGAACTTGTATGGAGCTAGTTCATGAAATAACTACAGTTTAAAATCTAACAATAATGTCTATTTAGAATGTAATAACGCATGGGTGTCAATGGAGTACATGAACTAGGAGTGGAACTAGTTCATTATATTACTGCAGAACACCATATATGTGTGTATGTATATATTGTTTAGTTTGTTAGAACTAGTTAAAGAAACATCAAAATATGTGTGGAAATAGCGGAAAAAGTGAAATTTTGGAACTAGCTCATCAAAAAACTTGATTTAATGAGCAAAAATTGATATGTATACAATTTAATTCGCATTGGTGAGCATCAAATTGATGAACTAATTGCGGAACTAGTTCACAAAATCACAAGCAAATTTTGTAGCTCCAGTCTGATCTATATTTTTACTTTCAACTGAAACTATTTGAATGAACGCTGCCGTGATTTGAACTTACAATAAAACACGAACAATTCAAACGCTTTAAAGGTCAACGAATGACAAGAAGATTTCCGGCAGGCAGCGGCGACGCATTTCTCAAAATAGAACCACTAAGTGCAGGCCAACAAATTGTTACTCCTGCTGCTCGGCCACATCCCAATTATGAACAAGCAGCGCCGTCAGCGTCGCCGTCGCAGTCGCAATGGGGATTTCGTACGAGGAAATTAAAGACAACTACAAATTCAATTCATGCTGCCCATCGTCGATGTATTTGTCGCTCTGTATATCTGTGTGTGTGAGTGAGCGTGTGTGTGTGTGCTTTTTGCTAATTTTAAAGAAACAACATATTCAAAAAATTTCGTAAAATTTTTTTGTGTCGCGCAAAATGAAAAGCTCTCAGTCCTGGCCGAAAATCGCAACGATGTAGACGCTCTATTCGAACGGGCCGCAGTGCAAAAAAAGAAAAAGAGTGAAAGCAAGAAAGAAAATCTAGATCAAGAATCTGTAATACATATATAACTCGAGACGGACATATGTGCTGCTGGAAGCGCCAGTTGGCCAGTTGGATAGGGCTTGGAAGGCTAGAAAAAGCTCGTTTCGCCAACAATTTTCAATAGTGCAAAAAAAGAAAAGAAAAATAGAAGAAAAAGCAAAAGCTGAAGACCGAAAGAAAATTATAAATTCAATGTCCAAAGGCGACGGCGGCGGCTGCTTTGGTGATGATTAAAAATAGACAACGACCACGAACCACAAAACGACAACGAAACTAAGACGAACAAAAGCGAAAATAACAACAACAGCAGCAAGAACAACATCAACTACATCTAGCGGATTACGGACCAGGGCCAAGTAAATAGGCAAAGCTGCAGCGACAGCTGTTCAGCTGCTCATCTCAGCTACATCGCTCACCTCATCTGCTGAACGATGCTCAATTCGAGACGCTCCGCCTCGGTGGGCGCCTTGCCCGCTGAGAAGAAACATTTTGTGTCACGCGTGGAGAGCGCCAGCGGCGCCTCGTTGGATGTGCGCTGCGCCTGTCAGTTCTTTCAGTGCGATTCGCTGCTGCCGGAACGCGTGAACCCGGTGGATTCGCGTCCTGGCTCCAGGCAGGGCCAGCACAGCGATGACCACTATCATTTGCAGACGGATGATTTGTCCATGCACAGCTTTGAGGTGATCAGCCATGCGGATGTGGCGCCTTCAGTGGATCTGAGTTTCATGGAACGCTTTCCGGAGCTGGAGCAAACGGCTCGTTCGCGTGGCTTGGTCGTGCGCAGCATCTCGGATGCCACGGAACCGGATGTGCCAGGCAGTCACGGCGCTCTGGTTGCGGGCCGGCGGCGTCAGCTGTCAATGAGCGGATTTTCCTCAGGCAGCGTTGGACGCTTCGGCGACACCTTGTCCATGCGCAGTGGCACCTCATTGCGTCGCATCTCGGCGGGCAACTCCAAGACAGATCTATACTGCGCGGATATTAATATACCCACTGCCACGGGTCGTGCAGCACCTGGAGGCCAGCGCTCGGCCAGCGTCAGTCGACGTACCTCCAATGCGGATCTGTTTCAGGCCAGCATCGTGCCGGGCTCACTGCAGCCACCACAATTGAATCTGATTGCCGCCACGCCCAGTCCGGGCATGTCAGACATCGCACCGCAGTTTTCATCACATCAATCCTCGCCAGCGCCCGGGGCCCATGACTTTCGCAATGCTAAGCCGCCTTTGTCGCCAGATTACATGCGTCCCAGCGCTGCCAACAAAGAGAATCTGCTGCCAGGCGCTACGCTACCACAGAATCGACCCATTGACGTTTCTCGTTTTGGTTGCGATGCAGTGCGTCCTTCGTTTTTGCTGGAATCAGATTTGAAGCAGCACAAGAGTCCTTACCAGCCCACAGTCACGCCCATCGATCCGCTGGCCGAAACTGTGGCAGAGCTTGAGCAGATTGCCCAGGAGCATAATCTTGTGAATATCAGAGACAACATACAGACGCAGACCAGACGTCCACCGTCCATTGCCAGCGAGCTGAGCGCCAAGCCCTTGCAGGTGAATGAGCTGACCCAAATTGAGATTGTGAACGATATACCCGTTGTGGACATTGATGCACTAGTGCGCGGGGAGGAGCTGAAGGCTGTGGAACATCGCAGTCGCAGTCCCAGACCATCAAGGCGGCCAAAGTCACCGCCACCACCACCAACGACTTCTGCACCAGCTCCGACCATGATGGCCACGCTGCAGCTGCCCTCAAGTCGGCCCACCAGTCCTTCACAGCCGACTACGACGCCAGCTGCAACTTCGCAGCTCAAGCGTCAGCACACACCCGAGCGTCAGCTCTCACCGGAGCGCGCCTCCAAGTGGCAGCCCATGTCCAGCTCTCCACCTCCGACAATTGCAGGTGCCATTAATGTGCAAGCGGCCTCACCTGAAGTAAAAAGTTCCTATGCCTCGCGCTTTAAGTCCATGTTCAGCTCAAAGCCTCAGGAGCAGCGGCAGAAATCACCCACTCCTCAGCGCTCACGTTCACCTTCGCCATTCGTGGACAAATCGCAATCGGTGATGCGAGAGAAGTCTCCCTCACCTAGCAGGCTTACCTCCGCTTTCTCCAAGAGCAAGCCCCAAGCCATGTCAATTGTCAGCAGCACGTCAAACGTGATGAAACGCCAAGAGGCCGAGCCGCTATCCGTGCGAGTCACAGAGACCTTCTCGCTGAAAGTCGATGAGATGGACCAGTATAGCTCGCATCCACCCAAGCCATTGGCGCCACCTCCTCATGCCCAGACTATGTACAGCAGTCGTGAGGACTTTGCCGCCTCGGAACGGGCTTCTGTGGACATCAGCGAGGCATTTGCGCCGGTTGTCGTATCATCTGTGCCGAGGAGCACCATCAGTAGCATTGGTGGCGTCAGTTTCATGGCGGGCAATCGGAATCTCTATTCAAGCGAGATTGAGATGCCCGGTATGAGCTGGTCGCAGAGTGAGTCGGAGTTTCGGCACTCGAGCAGCAAGGATCCATCGATTGGCAGTCGTCCACTTATATCCGTGCCCATACATATTACGGGCAGTAGCAGCCAGGTATATCGACCATCGGAGCAACGCTTTGGCTTGCAGAGCAGCAAGCTATCAGTTAGGGAGCCACGTACACAGTCGCATGATCACCGTGGCCGATTGGCCGGCTCCCATGAGCAGCTCTATGGGTCGCCGGCTCGCATGACAAAGACGGTTAGTTTCAATTTTGATGAGCGTAGATCGCGTCTAGCGGAATTTGAGTCCGATTCGCCCCTAACCCAAAAGCAAAAAGATCACATCGACTTCCTCGACCGGACCTATTTCTCTCGGTAAGCAACAGCTACCCCACTGTCGGCTTCGACCAAAACCCGATACCCCTCCAGACATACACAACCACCCAGAAATTCCAAAAACTAGCTATGAGAACAGGGTGACGGCTTATCTAATCTTCGCTTGCAACAAACAATAAACAATAAACAACAAACAGAGCAACATCTATATGTCGATTGTCATCCCTTCAAAGCTGGATTATTAATCTGTTTAAATCTTTTCCCCCTTTCATTCCTCTTGCAGTGATCATGAATACGAGCCCGTGGGTGTGTCGCCGGTCCGAGACAGTGAAGTCTTGCCAGCAGCTACGCCGGCGCCCGCACCCATCAGCAGCAGCAGCCTCCAGATACCCATGGATGTTGACATTGAACTGAGCTCTGCTGGAACAACGCCACGTACCGAATCTCGCACGGACTATGAGATACACACTAGCCAAGTGGATTCGAGCGCTTTAGAGGAGCTGCCACTGCAGCCGGAGAATCGCAAAAAGAGTTTTATGGCCTCCGCCCAAGATCGCACGCGCAAGATGCAGGATGGCCTACGCAATCAGGCGGGCAAGCTGCGTACTAAGCTACGCACGCAGCCCAAGCCGAAGCCCGTGTCGGGCAGCCCTAAGGCCAAGGCCAAGGAGCGCAGGCGATTTGCGCCTGAGTTCTCTAAAATTAAAATGCCCGAAATTAAGCGGCCCGACATGTCCAAACTGAAGGAGATCAAACGACCGGAGTTCACCAAGTTTAACAAACCCGATATGTCCAAGTTTAAGTTGCCCGAGAAATTCTCCACACTCAAGCTGCGACGCAGCAAGAGCTTTAAGGAGAATGAGTCCGAGTTGCCCACCGAGTCTACAGAGTCGCCAGCCACAACGGCTAATGCGCCGCCTGCGCCAGCAAAGAAGAAGTTCGAGTTCAACTTTGGCACCTATCCACGCGCCTTTCGCAAGAAGAAGCCCGTCGAGGAGACGCCACCGCCCATGGAATCCTCGCTGGGCACAGACCGCCTAAGTGTCAGTGTAATACCCAGCACTGAGACGCAGCCGTCGCAGACGTCCACAAGCTCGCCGCAGGGCGATCGTGGACCAGGTCCAGTTCGCTCCCGTTGGGCAGACAAGTTCTCCGATGTGAGCTATAATGATAGCGAAGGCTCACGCTACAGACGATACGGCAGCGAATTAGAAAGCTTCGATAGGGAATCCTCGCTGGAGCGACGCATGAAGGAGGACTTGGAGGGCGATACGGCCAGCGAGGCGCAGCCACAGACCGAAATGGGCATCCTTGGCGGCGTTACGGACAGCAAACAGTTTGCCGAGTTCGATGAGGAGAATCGTGCCATACACGAGATTTCCAGTCAACGAACCAGAGAGTTCAAGCGCCGACCGATGGTGCATCAGGACTCGGATCTACGGTCTGAGGATAGTCACGATGCAGAGGGCTGGACAGAGAAGGATATACAGAAGAACAAGCTGCTGCGCAAGGCCGAAATGGATGCCGAGGCCAGCTACTATAAATATCATGAGATGCAGGATGCCCAGTCGACTGCCAGCTCTGGTAAGAAGGTCGTCATGGAGCAGATCGACGATGACGAGTTCTTTTTGCGCAAACGCGGCATCTCCGAGGATAACATCCAACTGCGCCAATACATCAGCGATGCCATACGCGAGGGTTACGATCCGCCCAATGCGTTACAGCACGTGGGCCACTCCGCACAGCAGGAGGAGCGAGCGAGGACCGAGGATTACGGTGATTACGATGTGCCGCCGCCTAAGCCGCGTCGCTTGCATCGCAACTACCGGCCCGATTTCGAGGACTCGCAGGAGTTCCAGCGCAGCGACTATGGCGACGATTTGTCCATGTCACAAAATGGTAGCGACTTTATGCCGAAGCGTCCATTGCGCAAGGCACGCAGTCGCAGCAAATACTCAATGGAGGGCAGCCAGGACATCCCGATGGCCGATGGTGGCAGCAGCATACAGTACTTCGACGACGATGAGGATTATCTTAGACCGCCCATGCATGAGCAGGCAACAGAATCGGAACAGGCTCTAAACAATCTCAACTATGCGGGCCAGCAGCTACCAACTCAACAGACTCGCCCACAGGCACCAAGACGGCAGAAGAAACAACGCACACGCGACGATGCGTCTGTGGAGAAGGACGCGGACTCATTTATCAATGGCTTTGGTGGTAGATCAGTATCGAACACCTTTTTGCAGCCACACGAAGATGTGAGTAGAAAATGAAAAACTATTTAAGGGCGTAAGACAGTTGAGAACAAAACTCAATTATAGATAGATTATGCTTCTATATATACGTTAGATCTACACTCTAGCTGAGAGGTAGGTTAGTATAGAAATCATCGTTTAACTCAGCTAACTCAGAGAATGGATGTAGCGTTGTTATACCCAAAGATCTTTTGGCAAGATTTGTTAAGATATGCTTGAATGATATTATAGAAGACAAATTAAATTTTTAATTTTCGACAAATAATTCCCATGGCAGCTATATAATATAGGGAATCCCATAGCTATTTAGAATAGCTTTCAGCTAAAATTAGGCGAATTTGAAAAGTTTTTCATTAGGGTGCCTTCTAAATTGAGGGACTGTGATTTACAGCATTCTGTTACACATAGTTATAATATATATTCTGTCAGTAAAATGGATCAATGCCAATAAATTTAGCAATGAACTTTTTATATACTATATCGAGGTCTACTTTTGTCATTTGTCAGGTAATTGTTTATCGCACTGAGCACGAATATCAGCATCACATACCGCTAGCCACGCCCGACACCTTTACGGACGGCACCTCGGCGCGCACTCAACGTTCCGAGGATGAGCGCACCTCGCGTGGCGCCGAATCGTTGATCCTGGATGTGCACACCAAGCCGGAGCTGCTCAATAAGGATGCAGCGCCCAGAATTGAAAGCGAGGAGAAGTTCGTCATCGACATGCTGGAGAGCGATGGGTGAGTAACGGGGGTCGCATTAGGTCTCTTGCTGGCCAAATTGTTGCTTAGGTGTGCGCTCTCTGCTTTCCCTCCTCCATCTAGCTATGCTGTGGTGCGCAAGGAACCAGTGCCAAAGCCGACGCCACCAGCGCGTCGCAAGAAGTTCACACGTGCGCCAGGTGAACGTTTCGCTACCTTGCCTAGCATACGTGGCTCGCGTGGCTCTCCGCCACCGGCCCGTCCACCACCGCCAGAGCAGTATATACCTAGCGAGGATTCGCCATTGCCGCCGCGTCGCCGATCCGCTGCGAGTCTGGAGGAGCTGACCACCGGCCTGCTGCTCAAGTCAAAGTAAGAACAGCTGCTGCGACGCTTGCATTGAACTATTTTTCTTGATTTGTGACTTTTTGCGACCTTTTTGAAAAACTGTCTCGAATGCATTTTTGTTAAGTTTTGTTTTTGTTGTTAAGTTATTAGGCTTAAGCGCCGTAAGCTAAGACCCAGATATACTGCTAATTAATACTACTCAAGCCAAGATATACCTTATAGACACTCACACACACACACACAGTCTTACACACAAATAAAACTAAAACATGAAACACAAAAAGCACTCACACGAGTTTGCCCAGCTTTTATTTACCAAATCCTTCTGTTTCGTTTGCCGCTTGCTTTCACCCAAGTCCGAGACCAAGCGTTTCTAATGCTCCTTAAACCCTATTCCCTAGCTACGCGACCTTGCCAGCCGCACAGCCGGATCGGGAGCAACAGCAGCCGCAACTGGTGGAGGAGGAGGATGATTATGAGGAGCCGGGTGCACTTCAACGACCCGAATCTCCACGCTCGAATCTGCAGTCCGGCGAGGTCATCAACAAAATGAAGTTCCGACCGTTGCCACCACCGCCACGCCCACCACGCGAAAGGCGCTCAACGAGAGGCGGCAGCGCATTGGATAGCTTCGACGACAGCGAACGCGTGGCTAGCTCCTCTACGGCAGATAGTACCGAACAGGGTGAATTCGAGGTGGAGGTGTCAACACAAACGGACCCATTGCCAGATGATTTTATTTGCGAGGAGTTTGAGATTACGGAGGATATGAAGATCATAGAGCCACGTCGCACCACAGGTGGTAAAACGACGCTGGAGGATTTGCTACGCAGCACACAGGCCCAGGAGCCGGATGAGGTGGATGGCGCTCAAGTCCTCACCGAGGATGAGCAGCTCGCCAAGGGATTGCAACGCTTCCGCGATGCCAATCAACGCAGTTTATCAGAACGTTCACGTGCATCTTCACAAGCGGATCGATCCAAGTCGCTGAGTCGTCCGCAGACTCCATCCTCAGCAGTAATTATAGAGCGACGCGTGCCCACGCCTAGCATCGAAGGCGATGCCACGGTGCAAGCATCACTGATTGTCAGGCCCATAAGCGCTGCCGACTTGGAGGATGATGAACTGCGCCGCGAGGAGGAGGAGCTAAGACGCGAAGGATTGCTCTCCGACAGCTCGGTGCAAAGCAAATCTGACGTGGAAACAGCCGGTGAGGAGGACGAGCATGGTGAGGTAGCTCTGAGCGATTATGCAGCCAGCTCAGCCGATTTGGATGCAGCTGTGGAGCAGCTACAGCAGGCGCAGCTCGAGAGTGATTATGACAGCAAGCTGGAGGATGATGAGGTGGAGCGTACGCTGCGCGAGAGCGAGTACGATGAAGAGGATGAGGAGAAGTACTCGGACCACTTTGACGAGGAAGAAGGCTCACAACAGAAAGGAGAAACCACAGACCAGGAACTGGATGAAGCACTGGAAAAGGAGCTGCAAGAGGAAATGGAAAAGATGCTGGCAGAGTATAGACAAGCTGAGATTGCCGAATCAAGAGCAAAGGCACTCGCCGACGAGCAACCCACATCCGAAGAGGAGCATGTGCTATCAGAAGAAGAGCATCTTTTATCTGATACAGAGCAGGTGCTGTCCGAAGTGGAGCAAGCGCCATCCGAAGTGGAAACTGTATTATCTGAAGTAGAGCAAACACTTTCCGAGGTCGAGCCTGCATTATCCGAGATAGCGGAAGAGGAACACTCACAAGTCGAACAAATAACAGTGGAAGAAGCACCCGTTAGCAAAACCATTGCACATGAACCCACTGAAGCAGAAGTCGATGCCAAATTCGTAGCCACTTTACCCACCGAACCTGCGACCGACTACAGCCAAGAGCTGCGGGCGGACGAAGCAGAGCCAGAGGCAACGCCCTTGCCGCCACCACGTCGTAAATCCACCACACTGGTCGAACCGACTGTTTCTTCAATATTGACCATTGCCGAGCAAGTGTCACGTGAGCTAACGCCCATTCAGGCGCTGCAGTCTACGCCAGCACCACAGCTGCCCACTCATATGCAGGAGCTGGAGGTGGAACGACTGCGTGTGCATGCGCTGCAGGCTGGGCAGATTCAAGTGTCGCAGCTGCATGGCGGCCAAGTTACCGCCGATGAGCTGGCCTGTAAGTCCGGTCAGCTGGTGGTGCAGAACATAAATCTGCCACCCGGTTTTATTGACGACATAGTGGAGCGCGTCAGGGAGCAGCGTCCATCGTTGCTGACCAGCGAAACACAGACGAGCCGTCAAGCCAGCAGTGAACCCGCCACTAGCGATGTAGAGCCACCCACCAAGCCACCACGTCAAAGCAAGGTCAATGAGTCAACGACTGCAGCCACGCACAGCAATCTGGATGAGCAGACTCAAACGGAAGCCGCCATGCTTCCATTGCCACCACCACCGCCTGTGTATCCCAGCGTTGAGTATTTGCAATCCCTCGCTCCTCTAGCCTTCTACAATTTGCAACGCAGTGCCGAAGCGGAGCAGGCAGAAGCAGCTGCTGCTCCTGGCAGCTCAGAGCGCAAAGCGCCACACAAATGCCGACGTCGCCATGTGCCGGAGCAGCAGCAGGAACGCGATACCGATTCAGAGCTGGAAGAACAACTGGTGGAGAGGCCACGTTCTCGTTCACGTTCCCGTCGGTCGCGCACGCGTAGCGCCACACAGACGATGGAGGATTTCGATGATGATCAGCCCAAGACAGTGGTGCAGGCGGGTCGACAGTTCCTTTCCGTTTGCAGCCTAGAGCTGATTAACATAATCAACCACCTGACCCACTTTGTGCGTGGTGAGGTTGAGCCGGTGCAGCAGCCTCGAAATATATCTTCGCTAATGGTACTCTTCATATTGATCACCTTTGCTGTCATCGTCTTCCTGCTGACGGGTCGCCAGGTGCACACACATCATTGGGATTACTTCAATCCGCCGGGCAACGAGGGCAGGCAGACGTGAAACCTAGATTTTGGACATTTTGTGGCTTGGATTTTGTATGCCAAATGATACTTGGGCAATTTTTCTTTGCATTTTGGAGCATGAAACGAATTTAGAAAGCGTCGGGCAAATGCCGAACGCTCGAAACCAAAGGCCTTAACATTAATGATATATACTACATACTAACACAAAATACTTTACTTTAGGACGGATGCAAAGTGAGAGGCGTTGCCTGTGCTACTACTCTAGTCGCAGCTTAACAACTAATCAATCGAACAACAACAACAACAATCAGTCAATCAATCCCAGTTTAACAACAAACACACTGACTTATATTGAACATATATCTCATACTAACCGAAATTACAAGAACAATATCATGTTTTTCTACAATACTCTCAAACTCTCAAAACAACAACAATAACAAAAGATCATGTATTAAATATGTACTTAAGCTAAGTAAAAGAAATCATTTATTAGCTACCTGATATATGGTGAGCTGTCCAGAATGGGGCTCAAGTTTGTTGGCGAACAGACAAAGTCTACTTATTTATGCTAATATCTAAATATTGTTCACTCATTTTTCTATTATTTTTTTTTTTAATTGTTCAATACTTAAAGAATCGATTGTTTTTTTTTTAAATATATAAATTTTATTTAGACCTGAGTTAGGTATAATACATATATAAATGATGAATTGTTTTACTTCTCATGAATTCATATACGCACGTTTTTCTTTTATTTACAAAGAAGCAATTAATTTGAACCGCGCGAGGGTAAAAATATGTAAGTTCTTTATATATAAACTTATAGAGAAACGTATTTTCAATAAAGCAAAAAACTATATGAACAAGATCTAAGAACTTACTGACTTACCAAAAGTGTCAAATGAAATGATAAGAAAACTTAATTAAGCAAATGCTTAGCCTAATGGTTTACTTTAAGAAATCATCATCATATTGAACCATTTGCCGCAGATCCTTGTGACTGCCCTTTTGCGATTTGCTGGCAGCTGCAAACGAAAGCGACAAATATATATCGTGATTTATATGACTCATAGTTTAAGTGCTTACCTATAGAAGACCAAACAGCTGAAGATGAGGCATCATTAATAGGCTCTATTTGTGGCTGGCGGCGAGCCAGTTGCACCTGTAGCATAATTCCATTGACGCTTTTGCCGTGCATCTCGGCTATGGCGCGATCCGCCGACTCTGGCTTGGCAAACGAAACGAAACCGCGACTGCAAAGCACATATATAATTAATACATTTATATGAATTCACCATTATTAATAATTCCGCACGCACCTCTTTTCAATCTCCATGGATACATTGACTATGGTGCCATAATCATTGAAGGTTTTCTTAAGGAATTCCTCCGTAACCTTGTTGCCCGAGACGAATATCGTATTGCCGGCGCGTGGCTTCTCCGGCTGCGTAGCATCCAGTGTTACCTTCTCTGTCAGGCCACGTTCCTCGCGATCACGCTCCGTGGCAAAGTGTTGGTATAAATTCTGACGGCGTGGTTCCTCTTTTATAATTTCACTGATTATGGTCTCCTGTGCCACATCGTTCTGCGTCGATGAGAAAGGTTGGTACGCAGCCACGGTTGTGTCTGAGGTAGAGCGTTTGGCACGCTCTTGGCCCTTTGGCCGCTTGAATGAGGTTTGATCCTGTTTTGTTTGCTGTTTTTGTATGGCGGGAATGGCGCCGCTTTTGATTAGTTTACGTGCCACTTCTCTCGCATCACGCGCATCTGTAGGCCGTTTCAATGTAAGAGCGCTTTCAGGCTCCTGCTTAGGTGCTTTGTGCGCTTGTAAAGCTTTTTTCTGAAACAAAAAGAAATACTTGTAAAGAATTTACTTAAAGACGCCGCTTGCCCCCGAGTGTTCACCTTCTTCTTCAGTTTTTGATATTTTGCTTGGAGCATCTGCTCTTCTTCTGTTAGATTATTTGGAAAGTGTATGTACACCATTTTGGGGAGTTCTTGATCTATGAGATTTATTTTTAAGTTTCTTATTTTCTCTAGAAAGAATAATTTAATAACACTTAAAAAGTATAAACACTATCATTGAAGTTGCCAGACCATGCCAAATGTGTTTTGGTGTACATTTCTGTTAACATATTGATGCTGCCAGATCTTTGCATGCGTGTATTAATGGCAACATTTATTAAATAAAAACTTGATTATATATCCCAAAGACAATAAATGCAGCCTAGCTGTCTTATGGCTATATTTTTTTAAATGTAAAATATTAAAATAATTAAAAAATATTAAGTGTCGTATTTGCCTAATATATCTGTATATTTCTGGCACTGTAAAAATCAAAATAAATAATGTTAACCAACCAGGTCTGCAACTAACAGTGCTTAAGCACTTCAATTGCAACCCTGCCTTAGTGCATACATTTCGCCATGTTGACGCCGAGCTGTCAAAATCGTTTCGTTCCTTCTCTTTCTTTCCGGTTAGCGTCATGGTAAGATCCGACAAAGTATTTTCCTCATTTGGATTGAAAATGTGAAAATAAAAAGGTTTAAAGTGCGCTTACTGAATTAAGCTATAATCGCGGAAACCACGTTGAGCTGCAGCTAACGAAAGAAAACAAAACAATTGATTCTGTGATTGTATTAAATGACATGAAAATATTTCACGTGGTGGCCACAACGGTTCAGTTAGCAGCCAACGCGTTGTCCACACTCACACCTCACAAATTGAACAATCAAATTTGTATTTATATAAGTTTTTAATGTTGTGTGCTTGCAGCCTTTCGAGAGATTCGTACAAACTGGTCGCATCGCCAAGGCCTCTGCAGGTCCCCTGAAGGGTCGCCTGGTGGCCATTGTCGACGTTATTGATCAAAACAGAGTAAGTGGCTCCACCTATGCGGGAGTAGCAGCAACAATCAATGTGTGTACGCTCGAAGCAACAGTCAATCGCACATGATGATAATTTGTCTTCTTGATAGGAAGTGCCAACTGACACATAAATGAAGCTAAGTTACTTTACTGAAAACGAAAACTGTCTGCCAAGGGCCAAACAAGATACACACACAAATGTTGCTGCTCAATAAATGTGATGGAATTGAACTAATTGATATGTCTTACAGGTTTTGGTTGATGGACCTCTGACTGGTGTTCCACGTCAGGAATACAGATTGAACAATCTGCATCTGACCAAATACCGCATCAAATTCCCATACACTGCGCCCACAAGAATTGTGCGCAAAGCCTGGGTGGAGAGCGACCTGAAGGCACAATGGAAGGTCAGCGCCTGGTCCGTCAAGGCACAAAACATCTGCAAGGTAAGCGCAACACTGAATCGAAAATTATTTTCTGTGTGCTGCACATGATGATAATTGAAAGTTCTTGATAGGAATTGCCGGCTGATACATACATGAAGCTAGCTTTTATTTTCAACTGAAAACAGCTCAAAAATTAATTAACTTTTCAAATTGTTTATGTTTCTGGTTACTAAACTGTAAATTTATTCTATTGCAGCGCTCGCAATTGAACGACTTTGACCGTTTCAAGCTGCGCTATGCCAAGCGTCAGCGCAACAAGCTGCTGACCATTGCCTTCAACACATTGAAGAAGCGCACCAAGTCAGATGGTACACCACGTATCCTGAAGAAGGATCGTCGTGAGCGTCTGCGCGCTGAAAAGGCCAAGCCCAAGGCCAAGAAGTAAAATGGAAAACATAAATTTAACGAAAGTAACTGCTTGATGAACATCCAACTCAAAGGAGCAAATAAAAGAAGTGTTATTTTTAGGAAAAACACGAAGACCCCTTGTTTAATCTATTTCTACATTGAAGAAGTATTGTCTAGATTTTATATAACAGTTTTATTTGCTTTTGAAAAACAAAAAACATTTTTTTTTTGAGCAACTAGCACCAGTTTACTGAGGACTCTTATTACAATAGATTGTTTTCCAGTTGTTGGGATGATTGTAGCCCAACAGGATAGGCAGATGTAGAAAGAGAGTGATATGCTCGCCTTGTATCGACGTGGATACTTTCACCCAGTTGCGTAGCCATTCGATCATCTGTTCGGCGTTCAGATTATCCGGATTTAGGCCGCGTAGGCAGCAGGAGTAGCGCAATGAAGCCAAGTTTAGATTATGGACGCCACCCTCACGGGTAATAGCCATGTCCATAAAGTGCACCAGGAATGCGTGCTCGTGCAAGCGATGACGCTTGAACAGACTGTTGGGTAATCCGTGCATCTTGACTAGACATTTCTGCAAGCAAAACAATTTTCAGCTTAAACAAAACAATGATGTTGAGTGGGAAACATTTGTGCTTACAATGTGTTTACGCGACATGCCCAACAGTGAGTAGGGTCCCTCGGCGAAAATATCTTTGACTGAGATGAGAGCCTCCGGTGTAGGATGTGTGCCGCTGCCCAGTTGACCCAGAATGGCCTCGAACTCTGCGTACTTATGATGACCCTCAACATTCTTGAGTTTGGCCTGAAGGCACCGCAGCACCGACTTGTTGCTCTGGAGTCGGCGTTTCGTATAGTAGTTCTGGAACTCGATGCGCTGCGGTGCTGTCCAGAAGTGCGGTGTTAGGAAAATGCGTGGGTACCAAAACCTGCATAGGATTATCCACAATTAGTTGTAGAAATGTTCTGTTTATCAATTAACTTACACAAGCGGAAAGAAAGCATAGCCTACCATGGGCAAGGAGCAGCCAATCAGGGCAGGCGCTACTTTCATCATATCACGCGGCATTTGCATGTACAGCTCGAGCTCTTGTCGATTCAGTGCCCGTATGCCCTGTGGCGCATCGTTAGCAATGCGCGAAATCTTCAAGAATCGCTTCATGTCAGTGAAGAAGTCCTTGACTCCCTCGAAGAACACTCGATATAGCTGCATAGCCTTTGGAAAGTTCTTTTCCAGCACTTTGTCATAGTTCTTCACATAGTTGAAGTAACGCGTGAATATGTATTCCTGCATATTGTCGCGCATCTGTTCACGCTTTGACTTGTGTGACTCCTGATCTTTATCTTTATCTTTATCTTTGTCCTTATCCTTATCTTTGTTTTTATTCGGTGGCTCGCTGCTTGGAGTCGTTGTAGTTCTTATTACTATTTCGCCAGAAGTGCCAGTTTTTGCCTGCGAGCTTAGGCTTTTAGAATTCTTGGCATCCCAGCCAGCCTCATAAATGGCCTTTCCACCGCTTGTTATCTCGGAGGCAACATTTCGCTTAAATTGCGGCGGAGTCTTCGTTGCCGTCGACGTTGATTCCTGCTCTTGTGTACTGTAATTCATTGTCTGCCTGATATCGTGGTTGTAAATGGGTTTTTAATGCCGGTCGTTAAGTGGGCTAATCATGTAATTACACTCACCTGCCCTGCAGCCGAGACCTGCAACATAATCGCAGCAATCGGCGGCGCTCCTGTGGCCACCTGCCCAAATTGCCACTGCTATGTGCTAAGCATGCCACTCGTAATGCCAACGCCATCTTTACGTTACAGTCCCAACCTAACACACCCACGAGCGTGCGTAATTACGCAACGAGTGCAACTCCGATGCAGGAGCCAGCCTATAATGTTTCACTTAATTATATTAATCTATAACTTTTATTCTTTTTTTAGGTGAGAGTGGCCACAGCCAACTTCACGCTATTCAATATTTTAGCAACATGCTGCATCAGTTAAGTGTTGCGGTACATATTTGTCGATAGGTCGTGTTAGACAGTGTGAGCGTTGCCACGTTGGTGGCATTTATTGCTGCATAATTTTAGGAAGTAATACAAAAATAATATGTATTTTAATTGAAGTGATGATATGAGTTTATTAGTTTGGTAATGGTTTTTGTGTGAGCACGAGATTCAAATTTAGCGAGCATGTCGTCACAAATTGGGCTAAGAGACCTCCAATGCATTTAGCTGCGCATTGCATGACCTCAGACATTTCTCTCTAGCTTGTTTTCTAGCTACTTTTTTTCAGTTTATCCGCAGCATTTCGTGGCAACAGTCGCTTGCACGCATTTCATGTTGCCGCACAGCTTTTCGTGTTAGTTGCTTTCTAAACGAATTCGCTACAAAAAATGTTTTTAATTAAAACTAGTATACAATCAAGAATTTAATTAGTGTTGAATAAAGCAAGTGCTGTCGTTTTGTTGCCAAAGCAAAAACGGAAACGGAAATAGTGTCTCAGATGTTGATAGGTATCAAAGCGGATTTGACGCGCGAGTCCTACGCACGTGTGCGTGTGCGTATGCTTGTGTGGTTCTGTATATATATATATATATATATGTGTGTGTGTGTGTGTAAAGACCTTCAGCAAGAAATATGTAAGAAACTTACTTTCACTTGTGCAAGCGGCGAGCGAAGAGTAGACACATCAAATAGCGGTAGCATCCTTTAGAAACATGCTTCAATGCGTAGGCGTTTCAGCTTTTTTTCTAATATCGAATTCACTACTGCGGCAAATGCGGCTAGTTGACTAGGTTATACGCTCCATAGTTAGTCAACTCTAGCATGGCTTCTGTTACACTATTTACACTTGTTAAGTGTACAGAGTGTGTGCCCGAAACTTCAGCCATTTGTTTGTTTGCCCTGCAATTGAAGCCAACTCAAAGGTAAACTTGAAACGGCCCTTACTCAAATAGAAACAACAAGAGCTATAAATAACACAAACGAAGTGGCGCGTGGCATGGACCTGCACAAATTCAATTTTACAAATTGTATTGCCTTAAGTGCGTGACCGTTAGACTGAGCAGTAGAAGATCTACTTATACGAACTATTCATAATATTATAATATGTAAAGTATTTCTGGTAAGCTGCTGCAAGTCAAGTATTTCATTAGCTTTCGCACACATTTCAAAGAGATGACACCAACTTGCATGCTAAACATGCCAAAGTCTACTTCAGCGCGGCAAAGTTGCAAAAACTATTTGGCAAAGGATAGAAGCGATGCTATGCAGGCACTTTGTCAATGTCTTGCGGCTGCAAATTACAAACACCTAGCTGCACAGGTGTCCCAGTGTGCGTGTATATATAAATATATGTGTGTGTATGTATGTATGTATGTATGTATGTATGCATGTGTATAGCTGCATTTCTGTTTAAGATTTTCATGTCTAAGGCCGCAGGTCTTGTTTTAATTAATGTGCATATATCCTTGCACTTACTGCGTACGCATGAACCATGCTTTTAGAGGCCAAAGGCTGCGGCTGGGAAAATTAATTACAAATTGTGTGCAGAGACGTGCATAATTATTATCCGGCTGAGAACAGCCTGATTTACAGTTGTGAAATGGTAGTCAGAACAGCTGAACCCTTCAGCTAAATAATAAATTAATTAAAAATAAATATAAAGACATAAATATACACAAGAAAAAATTGTTTTCATTTTACGTTATTCAATCAAAGAAGATTTAAAAAAAAATTTTTTGAGTACATAAATTTGATATAAGTAATAAAAATTAAAATATAAAAAATACTAAAAATAAAAATAATCGAAATAAAAATATTATTTTTTTAAAAATATATAATAGGAAAGTAACAAAAAATAACAATGCAAAATATTAAATAAAATAAAATTTAACTATTATTTTTTCTACAACAAAAATAAAATAAAAATAAAACAAATATAAATAATAAAAATATGGAAAATAAATAAAGCAAAAAATTAAATAAATTTACTTATTCTCCATTTCCATCTACTTTTATCTTTATATAAAATTCATAAATATATATATATATGTATAAGTCTTGACTCTACTGAAATAGCTGAGCAAAAAATCAAATTTCAAATTGCAGCAATCAATAAATTGCATACCTTTTATTACATTAAACAGAGGTGCCAAAAAAAAGAGTAGGTAAAGTGTTGACAACCTGGCAAAGTGCCAATTGCCCGAAATACGAAATGTAAGCAAGAGAACAAAAACAAGGACAGGATGAACAGCAACAGAAGAAGAAGAGACTGAACAGGAAACTGTAGCAATTAGAAGCAGGAACCCCAATCGAATCGAAATCGTATAGAAGCCAAATCTATTAAGATGGCCATCAATATTTGGGGTTTGAATCATTTTGCCATTAGCGCAATTGTGATTACCACAATGCAGTTGGTATTCTTCCTATTGAATGCTTTGCTACACTTGGACAAGCTGTCGGACTTTGCGGGCGGCGTTAATTTCATTGTTATAGCATTGCTGACCTTTTTCGTAGGCCAATTGGATCGTCCATCCAAGGTAAGTGTAAAACTGCCTGTTAAGCTGGGCTACAAATTAAATGGTTTAAAGCTTGTTTTTTTTTGTGTTTGGGATTTGTCGGTACTTTGTTGCTGACATTGAAAAGCGACATGCACACACACGCTTATCCGCACACACACACACATACACACACAGCATTATATGAGTGTGGAAGAGTGTGTGTGCAGGGAGCATCTGCAGTTGCAGTTGCGGTAACAATAGGTAAACGCCCAACTGGCCCACAGTTTGGCCCACAGTTTGGCTCTAGTTGTTGTTATTGTTGTTATTGTTGTTAGTTTGACCTTGTCTGGTGCAGGCAACTGCGACCATGGTCCTTCAGCCAAGTTGTTTGTCGTCCTGTCTGCTGAACTGTTGGCAATTGTGCATTTTAAAGCTGTTAAACAAGTTCAAGTGTAAAGCAAATGCAGCGCCTCACTCACAAATACATACATATATCTATTTAAGTGAGCTTCCTTCAACATCTTGCTCTGACTCTGTTCACACTTTAAACGAAAATTGAGTTCGCTTCTAGCAATCCTTTGCAGTTTTTATAAGCACTCTGATTTATTGTATATGCCAGCTGCCAATCGTGCCACAATAAATAAATGAATTTGCGTTGATACCTCTGGGACCAATGCTCATTTATCACAGCATAAAAGCTGTGCACAGCCAGCAGCACCTAGGTCAACGAAGCGGCATTTCGCAATGGATGACCATTGCTGCGGTGGCTTAGTCAAAAATGAAAATATAAATAAAAAAGCAGGCGAGGCACAAGCGAGTCTAAAAAAAAAATAAACAAAAAATAGACTGAATTGCATTCGGTTAACCGGGAATTGCATAGCAATTTTTTACTGCGCAAAGCTGGCTAAATAAAGAAAAACTTCAGAAATCCAATTCAATTTAGTAGGAAACAGTTGGGCAATAAATTCATGGGGGAATTCTTTGTTTGAGCATTGAAAGAGCAGACCAAGGCCAGTGAAACTACAAGTTTTTCTTTGCATTTTAAATATGTTTCATGCTGCAATACAAAATGTTGACTTAAGAAAACAAAGTTAATTGAGGTCTCTATATATAGTTGGACAGCTGCTTGAGCTGACTGTACTTTAGTTATATTATTTGATATATATGTTTATAAAAATGTTCTCTTGCATGCTGCTAGGCCTACGAGAGTCGCCAGCTAATGGTAACTGTCTTCGTCTGCCTGTGGGGCGCTAGACTCTCTGGTTATTTGCTCTATCGCATCATAAAACTGGGCCGAGACAAACAGTTTGAGGATACGCGACGCAACATCATACGCTATGCTGTATTTTGGACTTTTCAGGTGAGTTGCCATGCAAATGAAATGAATATCAAAATAGCTAGTAATACAAATGACAGCCATGGACCACTGCAGCTGTTGGTAATCAATGAATCTGCCAGCGCATGCCAATTTCCCATGTTGTTTTTTTTTTTGAATATTTCAATGGCTTGTCGATGGCGCTGGGCTATGGTATGCAAATGCCATTCGGTCTCTCACTAAATGTTTGTCTCGGCTGCCCAACGGACTGTGTGGGTGGGTGAGTGGGTGTGGCTGTCGCTGTGGCTGCGGCTGTGGCTGTCCTTCCACATTTGTGGCGTGTCGCAGCGATTTGATTGCCAGCACTTGTTGGCTCTGCTCACCAGTGCTGACACTTTAGCCGTTGACCGAACATATTTGTCCGTTTTTATACTTGTTTGCAAATTGATAAAAGAGTATATTGGTTAGCCTTTAGTGAAATTTAAAGTTCATATTTTATTTATATATAAATACATGTGTTTTCATTGCCATGCCACGCCGTAGACAACTCTGCAGCGATATTATTAACTTTTCACTTGAATGCAATCATTTATATACTCCTGCAGGCCATTTGGGTGTTTATAGTTTCGTTGCCGGTCATAATAATCAACTCGCGTCACACCCAGCCACAGGCTATAAAAGGCATGACCACGCTGGATTCCACTGGCACGGGCATGTTTATTGTCGGCTTGTTGGCCGAGACGTATGCGGACCTGCAGAAGTTCTCCTTTCGCCAGGATCCGGCAAACCACGGCAAGTTCTGTAATGACGGTAAGAAAGATATAAACTATATACTCGTATATAGCTATAAATAGCTGCCATTGTAAACCCTGCTCACTTAGGTCTGTGGGGTATGTCGAGGCATCCGAATTACTTTGGCGAGGTTATTGTTTGGTGGGGCATCTTTGTCATATCGCTAAACGTGATCAGTGGCCATGAGTGGGTGGCCATTGCATCGCCCATCTTTACCACGCTGATTATACTCTTCTTGTCCGGCATACCGCTACGTGAGCGCAGTGCAGATGAGAAGTACAAAAAGTAAGTTTAATGGCTCTTATGCTAGCCAATCATTATTCAATCATTTTTCTTTTTATAGCCAGGTGGATTATCGCAAATACAAGGCAACCACGTCGCCGCTAATACCTGTGCCGCCGGCCATTTATGAGGAGGTGCCCGGCGCACTGAAGTTCATACTCTGTTGCGAGTTTCCCATCTATGATACGATGCAATTGCATAAGGACACGAGTCCCTATTCGCTGTCTATAGCTCGCTCTCACTCGCACATATAGCAGTCAGTGGCTCACTCCAGCAGCGCAGCCGCTGGCGTGGGCCAACAGGTGCACACGCACTCATCGAATCAATCGCAACACCATCAGCCACATCAGCACCGGGGGCACTGCTATGGCGCCGATGGTGGTTTAGCTGAGAGCCATCATAATTGTGGTGGCAGCTGTCGGAATGTGCATGTGAAGTCTAATCCGTATCAATGCGAGGCGGGCTATGGCAATTATGGTGGTCATCAGCTGGACACTGAGGATACGGATGATGGTATTATCTATGTGGCGAGTCACTCGGGCAGCAAGGCTAAGACACACTATTTTCATGCACTCGACATGGACGAGCGTCCAAAGTGCAGCTACCTTGCCGAGGAGGAGTTGGCCTCGGACTACGATGAAGATATACCACCCATCGATCTGAGCAAAGTGAACAGCGTTGAGAGCTTTACCAATCGGGTGCAAATCGCCACCGAGCAATCTCTGAATGCCGAGGGCATGCCCGTAACAGTGACAACAATCTTGTGATTGTCATTGAAAACATTTCGCTGTAGCTCAAATTTGTGGCTAAATACGATCTCTAAGTGTGCTTGAATCGAATATGCTTGCCAAAAACAAAACAAAAGCCAGTGCCAAACCTAATGCCGAATTACTCAAAAAAAGTTCGCTGCATTTTAAAAATTTACTAAATTTACTATTTATTTGCTCAAAATTAAAAAAAAAATGTGCCTCTTCGAAATGTTTTCTCTTAGAACTGTTGCACGTCTTCAAAGTTTCTTAGTCTCTTTACGGATTGGTCAGATTTTCTCTATTTAAAAAACCTTTATCTACTATATGAAAGAAGAAGAAGAAGAAGAAAAACGCCCCACCAACAAGTAGCAAGTCGAATCGATCTAAACAGAAACATATCCCAAGCCAAACCTACGTTCAATATAAATATATTTCTATTTTTTTCTCTTAAATATACAATAACAACTCTAAAGTACAAGAAACTTGTTGAATAATATAGACAGCTGATTCATAAGCTTTATCATTTTATATTTGTACCATATAGTAAAAGCAGAAATATAAATAAATAAATATATATATATACTTCTATATATATAAATTAAGTATACGCATATTTCTGAGTTGAAACTGTTATCAAATGAAATTTTAATAAACATAATATAGAGCAGTATTATTAAGTAACTTAAAACATTGTACCTAATTAACAATTTAACGAGCTATACTAATTAAAAAAAGCAAATGCTTATAAAAATAAAGTTGAAAAAAAAATGCTTAACTATATTAAACTCAAGTTTGTATATCCTGAATTGCAAATAGTTTAAATTGAAAAGGGATGTAACAAGCAGAAGAAGTTCTGGTGGACTCTATAAATAAAAAAATATATAATATTAATTAGAATGAACAGCCGAGTCGATCTCTGCTAGATCAATTAGAGCAGCTTCTTTCCAAGTATATCTCCACGTCTCACTGGATGTTACTCACAGTTGTCAATATATCATATATTTCTTGTCAATATATTCTCTACTTTACTTTCTATGCCTAAATTTACTTTATTGTCATTTGATTGGAGTAGGCGTTGAGTTGGACTTGGCCGAATCGTAGTTGGCCATGGAAATTCGAACGCCATCAGCAGCCGCTGCTCTGGTTGAAAGCCAGCGTTTGATCAGTCTCTGTTAATGTATTGTAAAGTACATATCGGTAAACAAAAAAAAAAAATTTAAAGTATTTATAAAAATTTTTAGTTTCTTCAATTCATTTTGCGACGAGAAAAAAAATAATATATATAGTTTTTTTAAACACGAATAAAACAACAAAATTTTGGTGAAATTCTTCTTAAATAATTAGTCATTGTTAACACCTTCCCGTTCGAGAGAACCATGTTTGGGTTAACCCGTCGCGTAGTCTTTCGTGTTACCAGGACGAAAGCGTTATGTCGTCAGTTTGCCTCGCAAGCCATCAATCAGATGCTGATGCTCCAGCAGATGGACATCTGTGCGGATCAGCCCTCGCGCGGTCTAGTAATTGGCGTCTATGCCGATGAGGAAGACAAGAACGATGCCGGCATCCTGACCGCTGCTGGTTGGCGTTATAATGTCCAAAAGACAAACGGCCGTTTGATTGAAGTGCTGCGTATGTCTGGACCGATGCCTAGGCGCGGAGAGGCTCGTCTCCTGTTTGCCATTGAACCGGACCGTGTTCCCTACTATTCCGTCGTAGCTGTTGTTGGTTTGGGCAAGGAGTGTCTGGGTTACAATCCCTATGAGGTTCTAGACGAGCAAAAGGAAGCCATCCGACGCTCGGTGGCAAAGGCTTGTCAGACTTTAGCTGAGCTCGATACAGATCGAATCGAAGTGGAAAATTGTGGACACGCGGAGTCTGCAGCGGAAGGAGCTGCTTTAGGTATTTGGGCTTATCAGGAGATGCGCGACCCCAAAACTCGAATCTACGTGCCTTCGATCGATCTGTACGCCCTCAAAGATGAGCCCTGCGATATTGAAGGCTGGCGCATTGGACTGCAGAAAGCTGCTGCACAGAATCTGACGCGGCAGCTGCAGGAAATGCCTTCCAATTTACTGACACCAACAGCATTCGCCCAAAATGTTGTGGAGGTGCTGTGTAAGTCAGGTGTGAATGTGGAAGTCAAGGTAGAAGGATGGGCAGAGAGCCAGTCGATGCATGCCTTCCTAGCAGTTGGCAAAGCCTCTTGTGAGCCGCCCATCTTCCTCGAACTGAGCTACTATGGCACTTGTGCCGAGGAGCGTCCCATTGTGTTGGTCGGACAAGGCATCACCTTTGATGCCGGTGGCCTGTGCCTCAAAGAGCGCGGAGAACTGTACCACATGCGTGGTGATATGACAGGAGCTGCAGTTGTGGTGGCCACCTGTCGTGCCGTCGCAGGGCTGCGTTTGCCTGTCAACATTCGCGGCCTCATTCCGCTGTGTGAAAACGTGGTTGGTTGCAACTCGTTCCGTCCCGGCGACATGGTCAAATCGATGAATGGCAAGACCATTGAAGTTCAGTGTACCGACCATGAGGATGTTCTGGTTCTAGCTGATGCTTTGCTCTATGGCCAGAACTTCTGCCCCAAGTGCATTATTGATATTGGCACCTGCTCGGGCTACATGCGCCAAGCATTAGATGAGGCTGCGTGTGGAGTCTTCACCAATTCGGAAATTCTGTGGCAACAGATCAAACATGCCAGCATGCATACCGGTGATCGCGTCTGGCGCTTCCCTCTATGGAACTATTATAGCAAAGCCGTCCGTTCCGGACAGCGTAGCGATGTGCAGAACTACGGCATTGGTCGTGGTGGACGTCCCTGCAAGGCGGCTGCTTTTTTGCGTGAATTTGTGCCTTGCGGACAATGGATGCATATAGTAAGTACACATCGAAATACTAGTAGATATTTTATTTCAAACTAAATTCTTTTTAGGATGCTACCAATGTGATGGTGACAAACGGCATCGATTTTGAATACTTGCGTCGTGGCATGGCTGGTCGACCTACCCGGACACTTATTGAATTTATTGCCCAGACCATTTGCAAGGATACAGCTCCGAAGATGGGAAAATAGAAAAGTCTTTATACTTGTAAAAATGTACTTCATTTTCCAGATCGTATGTCGAGATCACGCACAATGAGCGGATGTGTTTTCTAATGGATATAATGTATTTTTGTATTTTGTTTTCCGTTTTCCGATATGTTCATAAATTTCTGGTTAAATTATACTGTAAAAAAACACTTGATTTTCAATTATAATTGAATAAACTATGAAATTGTTGTGCGACTAGAACTGTATCGCTTTTTATCTATCTATCGGACTTAGGAGATTAGATAGAATATGATTCCGATGTTGACTAAGTTGCAGAGTTTACCATTTAGACCAATCAGAATCAGAATCAGTTTGATCAATTGATGTTTGCAAGAAGTTGGGCTTGAACGTATTGGATTGCATTCAAAGACAACTCATTAATAAACTGATTGGATGTCACTCAATCAAGTGAAGTTGACTATCGAAATGTAGATTTCTTCTATTCCGCAAATAACTAATTCTAATATAATTTAATCAACTGCGATCTTCGTTAAAATATAATTTTTCTTATGGAAAAATCACGGATATAGCAAAAATCATCGTCTCTCTATATCCGAATCGAACTTAAACTGAAATCGCATACTCTTCAAATTCGACGTAAAATCAAAATTCCTTTCGTTTTGCTTATAGCAGACTTTACATAAAGAAAGTTTTTGCTTTGACACAGAGCTTAGGGTATTTGCTAGTCGGATTACAGCAAACTGAAATGGTTATATAGTTATACAAATTGTTTCGATCTAGTAAGTCTTGAAGTTTTTCTGCTATTGCTCAAAATGTTAGCTCATTTCCTCATTCGTATTTTCAATTCTTTGGCGACAGAACACGCAACAATTTCAACTATTCCGGAAAAAATCTTTCTCTTTTGTGCCTTCAAAGTACAAATACATTATATATAAAGTTTTTATAAGTTTTGCCTTTTTTTTTGTGTAAAAATAAATCGAAATGCTTCGTGTAACGCAGCGGTTTGCCTCTCGGATGGTGCAGCTGCGTAAATCAAAACCAATCATCAAGCGAAACTACTCGCAGATGATAAACCAGATGCTGCAGATTCAGCAGATGGAAATATGTGCAGATCCCCCCTCTAGAGGCCTTATTATTGGAGTGTATGCGGATGAAGAAGACAAGAATGATGCCGGCATCCTGACGCAGGCCGGCTGGCGATATAATGTGCAGAAGACGCATGGACGATTGCTGGAGGTGCTACGTATGTCGGGACCCATGCCAAAGCGAGGAGAAACGCGTATGCTTTTTGCCATTGAGCCGGAGCGCGTGCCTTACTACTCGGCGGTGGCTGTCATTGGTCTGGGCAAAGAGTGCCTGGGCTATAATCCCTACGAAGTTCTGGATGAACAGAAGGAAGCCATCCGTCGGTCTGTGGCTGATGCTTGTCGGATTCTAGCCGAACTGGATACAGACCGAATTGAAGTTGAGAACTGTGGTCACGCAGAGTCTGCAGCTGAAGGTGCAGCATTGGGCATTTGGGTGTACCAGGAGCTGCGTGACCCCAAGCGACGTATGTCAGTGCCATCCATTGATTTGTACACCACCAAGGATGAGATATGCGATATTGAAGGCTGGCGCATTGGGCTGCAGAAAGCTGCTGCACAGAACCTGACGCGGCAGCTGCAGGAAATGCCTTCCAATTTACTGACACCAACAGCATTCGCCCAAAATGTTGTGGAGGTGCTGTGTAAGTCAGGTGTGAATGTGGAAGTCAAGGTAGAGGGATGGGCAGAGAGCCAGTCGATGCATGCCTTCCTAGCAGTTGGCAAAGCCTCTTGTGAGCCGCCCATCTTCCTCGAATTGAGCTACTATGGCACTTGTGCCGAGGAGCGTCCCATTGTGTTGGTCGGACAAGGTGTGACCTTTGATGCTGGAGGCTTGTGTCTCAAAGAACGTCCGGAGCTTTATCACATGCGTGGTGATATGACAGGAGCTGCGGTTGTAGTAGCTACCTGTCGTGCCGTGGCGGGGTTGCGTTTGCCAGTAAGTTGAGCAAAGAAAAGTTGCGTGAATATTTATAAATTGATCAATGCTTAGGTTAACATTCGCGGCCTCATTCCTTTGTGTGAAAACGTCATTGGATGCAACTCGTTCCGTCCCGGCGACATGGTCAAATCGATGAATGGCAAGACCATTGAAGTTCAGTGTACCGACCATGAGGATGTTCTGGTTCTAGCTGATGCTTTGCTCTATGGCCAGAACTTCTGCCCCAAGTGCATTATTGATATTGGCACCTGCTCGGGCTACATGCGCCAAGCCTTAGATGAGGCTGCATGTGGTATCTTCACCAACTCTGAAATTCTGTGGCAACAGATTAAACATGCCAGCATGCATACCGGAGATCGTGTCTGGCGTTTTCCCCTATGGAACTATTATAGTAAAACTGTGCGCTCTGGTGGACGAAGTGATGTTCAGAATTATGGCATTGGTCGTGGTGGACGTCCCTGTAAGGCGGCTGCTTTCCTGAGAGAGTTTGTGCCTTGCGGTCAATGGATGCACATTGTAAGTGATCTGAATATTTGTATATCTACATATATTACTTACTTTGTTCTTTTATCTAACTAGGACGCAACCAATGTGATGGTAACAGAAGGTGTTGAGTTCGAGTATTTGAGAAGAGGTATGGCTGGTCGGCCAACTCGCACATTAATAGAATTTATTGCGCAGACTATTTGCAAAGATACTGCTCCAAAGATGGGCAAGTAAGCAGACGTTGTGTTACAGTTTGGAACAAACAGAATTCAGTTATCAGAAGTTATTTTATAACGATCGACCCTTTTAAGTTTGTGAGTTTTAATTTGGACATATAGATGTTAAAATTCAGTGGTTTAATCAGGTTTATAAAATTAAATGTTTATCAAAAGCATGTGTATAAATACAGACAGTCCTTAGTATATGGAACGTGCGTTTTGATACATTTGTCAATAATTGCTTTACGTATTGCTCATCAGAATATTGATCGTTCAGGTCATTAAATGGAAATTGCAAGCGGTGGCATAAATTCGAGTTTGAGTACGGCGACTGCTACGCGAGTGAAACGGCATGCGTTAGTACAACATTAATATCAATGGGTGGATAGTTTTGCAACAGCTTCACATTTGAGGCAAAGTCATTCTCCAGTATGGCCTCCCTTTGAATTCTATAATTCGAATGGTTTAAATTATAATCTACATTTGATTTGGCATTTTTCTGACTTACAATATCATCGAGCAGCATATTTTAATGAGAAAATCAAAACGATTCTCGTCCGAGAATATTGAGTCCCATATACGCAACACATCAGGCAGTGGAAATTCTTGTGAAAGCAGTAAGTTGATCCATCGGAAGCTGTAGTACTGTGGATGCAGCTCCTGGCTCTTGAGATGATCGTAGATGCTTAGATCTTTTGCTTTTAACATATTCGATAGCCTAGACATCATGCACTTTATGCCACCTTCCGCATCGTCCAGCGTTTTTATAAAAAAGTCTCGTATCTCACTCATCAGCGCAGTAAAGCAAAAGAAACAATCCGCCTCGGCATGTGCGCGATTCGAGAGATCAGGATCCGAGGCCATAACATAATAAATGGGTCCGACTATTTCATTCATGCCCTGTACATAACCCTGGCCGGGATTCAGTTTGGCATAGATAAATAATATTCGTTGCACAACCTCCCAATGAGCTTCTTGACCTTCCTCCATGGCGGCGTAGTTTTCCGCCGAACGCTTTGTAATCAAATTTATCTGGTTGAAATACAAAACTATGTTAGTCTATTTTTTTTTAATATACAACCAACTTACTTGCTGCTAAATTTCGCACGGAATGCATTATGGAATATGTTTCTTAAGCTCTTAATCATATAACGAACATCCTATTCAGACTTACCTTAGTCACGCCCAGACCTTTGCGTTCAACATTTGCCGAACTTAAAACGGAGGGAACAACGCGTTCGTGTAGTCTTCGGCCCTGCTCTCCCTTGCTGTGAACTACGATTTCACATGGATAGTCTGTGGGCTGCTGAAAGAACGATATGTCTGGACATAATCGTCTCACATCTTTATCAATTTGTAGCAAAAATTCGTTATCGTTGAAAAACGTATTCCAAGCGCTCTCCGGCCCCTCGCTGAGCGGATGATCTTTTAAGCCAACGCCCCTTGATTCATCATCATCTTCGCTGTCACCTCCGCCATTATGTGTGTGTCCAGGCGGAAGCACAAGCTCCATTATGAACTGATTATAGAGCGCACGTTTCTGCGCCAGCGTTGTCGACCAGTTGCTACGCCGGGGTCCAAGATACCCTAACAACATCTTCCAGCTGAGCGCACGAAAGCTGAGCACATCGGGGACACCTGTGGATTGAGTGTTAGTTTTAGTGTTTTTCCACTACCTACCTACTTCATACCAACCATTAAACGCGTGCTGGCGCAGCTGTTTTAGCTCAATCACATCCTGTGCAAATAAATCCTCGAATTCCTTTACGCTGCGTAAAGAGAGAGACATTCCTTTAGACAGGCCTGTTTACATTGAGTAGCACAGCTACATACCGTGCTTTAAAAATTGCCATGCTGTTCGTAAGTCCTTACTCTCTCCATAAAGATGTAAGTGAGTTTATCTCTTTGTTTTCCAAGTACTGTGTTATTTCTAATAAATAATAGCAGGGATGTACAACTGCATGTGCAACACACTAATCATGAATGAACCAACATCTTTGGCTATCTGGCAACGCTGACATTCCTCACGTGAAGTTAGCTGCACGCAAATTTGAACTCACGTGAAGTTGCCTGCGCGCGAAATTTAAAATGTATAATTCTGCTGGTTTTTGTAATAATTGTTTCATTGTATCAATTGCACTTGTTACTCTTCACCAATTCAGCCGATTTGTATAATTAACATGTTGTTTTGTGCTCATTATGCGAACTATAGTTGGTTTTTGTTTTTTTTTTTGTTTGCTTGGGCCGTTTATATTACACATACGCGTTGGCGTGAGCAGACGTATGGCCGTATAATAGAAGAGCGAGAGCAATTCAAAATTGTTTATATGGTTTTTGTGGCGCATTCCATTTGTTTACGCTAGTCGTTGGCCAGCAATGACGACCAACAGATCGTCATACGTTCGACCGGCTTTTTGGAAGGTGCCCAGTTACAATGGACATGACATAGTGTCTACACCGACGACCACATTGCCGATTTCCACCTTGCGCCGTCGCAGCAGCAACAGCAGCGGCCACAAGAAGCGTGTCCATTTTGCCGATGAGCTATATAATGGGGTAAGTGACGACACCAGCCCCCAACACCCCCACTCTGACTATGCTCTGCATTTGGCATATGGCATATGGCTTGTCAATCGTCGCTGCTTTGGCCCCAATACCCTCTCGGTCAGCGCATCAGAAATCAGTTCAATAACATTTTGCACTTGGCGGCTCGTAAATAACTCGGCCACGATTTAATTAATTAGCCACTGATGCAGTTTTTCTTTAATAAAACAAAATATAACTTTCGATATTCCCCAAACTGCATTTATATACATATATTTTATAAATTTATGCACGAAGCGTAAAATTGACGCAAATGCTTTTAGCTGCGGCTGCCAAAACTCAAATAATTTTTGGAATTTAATGTTTATGCATTTACTGACAAGCTTTGAACAATTTATGACGTTTGCTAATCACTGATTTGAGTGGACAATTGTGAAATTGATTAGACTTTTGTGTTTTAGTCTGCAATCAAAAAATTTCAAAAAATTCAAGCTGTAAATAGTAAAAGATTTAAGAATTTGCGGCTAAAATGAAAGAAGACCAAATCAAATAAATAGGTTGCAAAAATAAATGCCTGTCCATATACATATATCGTATATGTGTATAATACGAAAAACGACGGGAAGCACAAAAATTTCCGACTTTTCCGTTGTAAGAAGTAAAAACGGCGATGCCAAAAACAACGAAACAAACGAAATTTTTGCTTGAATATCTTTTCAATGTTATATAGCTGTATATATATTGATGCCCTACCATTTCAACGTGGCCTGCTCAGAGCTATATAAATCGAAATTGCTTCGATTCTGGAAAGGGCCAAGAGCTTCTTGTTCATATTGCGCATACGACGCGTTGTACGTTTCATTGACTAATGCCGCAAACATTTTGATTTGTTTATTTTGAATGAGCGACTGTTATTGTTGCTAGTGCCGCTATTTGAAGCGTGCCAGTAAATAAATTTAATTACAGCCTCTCATTTGCTTGGCTGCGATCTAGATGCTAAGCAACACAATAATAAAAATTTTGAAAAAAAGCCAGCAACACATATGCCCCAATGTTCGTCATCATCTTTCAGTGATTATCATGTTGTATGCGCCCAGATGAGGCGACATGTGCCGTCGATATTCAGGGTCAGTTTGTCTATGCAACTTGGATGAAAGAGCTGAGCAAAGAGCTTCATTGCTTCAGCTGGAATATATGTTGCTCGAGTATGAAATTTCTCAATAATATCTGAATTGCTGGCAATAGCAGTGGGCAAACCGACATGCTCTTGATTGTAGAGCATGATGAAAATTATTGGCATTTGGATTGAGTTCATGTTTCTCAGCTGCTGACTACATGATTGTAGCGCAATGTATTCGTAGTATACCACGATCATTCGCTGCCATCGCTGCAAAAAGGAATACAAATTGTATTTTAAAATTAGTACTTGAGCAGCATTGCGATCGAATAATACGCGAAAAAATCGCGCTGCACGCGCTACCTCCGCCTCGGGCTGAGCACTTTGAGCCAATACAAACAATACAAAATTCGCGCATCAAGTGTGAAGAAAGCAATTCGTCTCTAACTATGCTCAATTGAGTTGCTGCTGTGGAAACATAGTTTTTTCAATTTCAATCAATATCGGAGTCTAACATGAGCCCCCGGCTCCATGAGTTTGCTGTGCAGCTCCAGCGCGATGGGCAGGCAACGCCCTGGGGCATACGTTTGGTTGGTGGCAACGACTTGGATACGCCGTTAATTATCACCAGGGTAATGTGCAGAGTGTGGGATATGCGTTATATAACTAGAGCAGCAGCAGCAGCAGCTGAAGAACTGAAGAGCTGGCAATGATTCTCCTCAGGCTTCTCGCTGCTCGCTGCTCGCCTGTCGCTTTGTGGTTGAATGTCGCCTCAACGGCCCATTCATCACAATTGTTGCACACAGCAGCGCGGCAGAGAACTGTCCATTATCGTTGCCAAACTGTTTTGGCCTTTGGGTTCTGCACTACTTAGTGACAAAACAAACCACAACAACAAATCAAAACAGTAAAGGTATCAAGAGATGGCACTGAACGACTGTCAAATACTCTGCAGCGTTACACAAAGAGATTGTGAACCATAATCATCTCTTTACTTAATGACAGCTCATGAGTCCCTAGAACTTTTCACCTGAGCAAAAGTTAGCGTAGAAATCATAGAGAAGCCCTAATGTCTCAACTTGCTACTTAATCTAGCACACCCTTTAACCCTTTTCGGAATTGTAGGGTATTAATAGCAAAACTGGCACGCACTCACACTCGTGCGCTAGGAGAATGTTGCAATGGCAACGTTGCCAAAGATTTGCATATTCTGAGACGCCAGTAAAACTAATTGAGGCGCAGCAGATAGAAGACGACGCATGTAAACAATGCAAAGGGTGTGGGGGAATAGAAAAGGCCCGCGTCATAAAAATGATGTCTGCGCATCTATGTCAAGGGCGTCGTAGGTCTGCTCAAATGCCTTAACAAGCATCTCATGCGCTTAACCTTCGCCCACAGGTGCAAGTGGGCAGCCCATCGTATGGCGAGCTGCTGCGTGGCGATATTATAGCTAAGATTGGCGAGTATGATGCACGCGACTTGAGTCACGCCGATGCCCAGCAGCTGTTTCGCGGAGCTGGCAATGAGATACGTTTAGTGGTGCACAGGTGAGCTGATGACACTTTTCTAAATAATAATATGAAATGTTTAATTGATTGAGAACTCTTGCAGAGACAATACAATTGCCTATACGCAGGGCGTCAATCAGGAAGCTGGGTCAGGCAGCAGTTCTAAGTTGCCGCCGGCCAGTCAGGAACTATCGCAGCATCCGCATCGCGGCCCATCACCTTTCCTACCGGGACCCAGTCATTTCGAACGTGCGCTTCAGCTGCCCGTAGATACCTTGCCACAAACGGTATTTCCGCAGCTAAATGCTTCGGGTGGCTATGTGACACCCGCCAATGTGTTTGCTCCAAAGGCAACACGTGATCATCAACAGGATGTTGCCGAGGAGCAAGCGCTCATTGTTAATCAGGTGAGTGGCGGAGCGCCGAGGGCTGGCTACAATTAACACTTCCGCTTCATATAAAGTTCTATAAAAAATTGTTAGCTTTTACTCCATTGTTTACTTTTTCAAAATATCAATACTATTTCCGCTTTACTCACTTGTTTACTTCTTAAAATTAGCAATAACTCTTAACTTACCACATAATTTACCAGCAAATTTGCGATATTTGGCAAATATTTAATTTATTTAGCGCGTAAAAGTATGCTACGAAAAAAAGCATTACTATTTCCTTTACAATTTACATGAATATCTGCCATATTTGGCAGCCATTTATATTATTGTTGCGCTTAAAAGTATGCCACGAAAAAATGTTTGCTCTTCAAATTGGACTCCGTGAAGCTGGCAATAGTTTTCGTTATGAAATAGATATGAATTTTGTAAAAATCCGTCTGCCATCTGCTGACATCAGAGGATAGACATTTTGTGGTCAAGGTTTGACTGTTTACACAATCTAAATATAGCCAAAATAGATAAATATATATATACAAGTATTAGCTGCGAAAAATTGTACGCTAAACAGGAAAGTCTTGTGACGCAGTCTGCAGGTGGAAAAATTGGCAAGAAAATAAACAAAAAGGCAAACGAACGCCCTTTTTTATGAGCAAAATGAAAATAACAACGGCGCAAATAAACAAAAACACCAATTTGAACATTTTCGCTCAGCTGCAGGCAGGTGAGCAGCGTAATTATATATATCTATATGTATATATATATGTACATATATATATAGTACTTATGTATATGAATCAAACATGTGCCAAGTGTATGTGGGAATGTGCATTGCCTGCTGTCGGATGCTACCTTGTGATATTCTTCAGGCAATGCCAATGAAAGTGTTTCGCCCAGCCCACCCCACCGGCGGGTATTGCCACTTACCAAGGTTGCCATATTGTTTGTCAATGTAACATAAATTTAAATCAAGGTGCTTGTCTATCTTTTTTTATGATTTCTCATCAAAAATATTATTGTAAGATACTCAAAAGTAAAATTTAAAATAGCAAGCATTAAAATAAATGTATATTTTTCTTAAAAAACTAGTCATATATATATAAATAGATTTTCTTTCAAACTGCCAAGATCAGTTTGTTAATCTGTTCCGAAAAACTTTTTGATCAACCCACTCAAAGAATGTTTTTTTTTCTTTTTCTTTGTAAAAATACCTAAAGTTAACAAACAACCTTCAGCTTTGGAGGAAGAAACAACAAACATAATTTAATGTAAATTATGACTACCTTGAAATTTTGAAAGTTCTTTGATGCCTAATGAAGGTTAATTACACCTGTCCCCATGAACAGTCCAGTGCCAATTGATTTTTGACATCAATTAGTTGCAGCACAAAATGTCAATGTTAAATCTATAAATATCGAAAGTATATACATACATATAATATGTACTTAAAACAAACTGAAACACATCAATAATGTGCTGTAGAGCAGCATTTTTGTGGAATTATTTAAATTTTATGTTGAAAACAATAACCTCGTTTCGAAATAAGAAATTGTTCCAAAAATCGTCAATTAAATTATATGGATGATATATAATTTTGTTTTGTGAATAGCCAGGACAAACAAACTGACAGCACATATGTATGTATCTAGTATATAGATATATATGTATGTATATGAATGTCGTTATAGGGTGATATCGGGGCGGGGTTTTTTTTTCTTTCTTTCGGCGCGTGGGCGATGGTGAAAAAGCGCTCACGGCAGCATCCAAGTCCAAGTTTATATGTAAGTTGTTGTTGTGTTTAGACGTTACGCTCGGTGAATAATCTATTTGCACAAAAACATTTAGCGTAAGAATATGTATCTTTAACAAATTGAGAGAGAGTGGGTGAGTGAGTGAGTGAGAGGATGTGGCAATGTGTGTTGGTGGTGCGGTGGTGTGCGTGGGTTTGAACGGCCTCTGACCGTCAGCACTGGCACTCTGGCTGTTCTATATGACCACAGACACACACTCACATACATGCATAGACACACATACATAGACAGCTACAACTCATATATAGAGACTCTATATAGATGGATTGGAATTCCGCGCAGTCGAAATAGCAATAATTCGCCAGCATTTGAAAATTTTCAAATCAGTTGCGTTCGGAATATTGAAAAATAAACAACAAGATACAACATCCATCCTAGGCCTAGTGAAGCGATCTCCGCAAAAGTGGTGTACAAGAAGAAGTAGAAGAAGAAGCGTTATTTTAAACGTGCCATTAAAGCAAGTTTTACCAATTCAAAAAAAAAAAAAATAAATTGAAAAAAAAAAATAAATAATAAATTTCAATTAATATTTAAATTGTGCTATTTAGCATTTGCTTTTTAACGTTACGTAAGAGTTTTTCAGTAATTTTTCACGTTTCTATTCCATTCTAAATTTTTGCTCATAAAAACAAAGGAGTTTAAGTTCAAATACCCAAAACCACAAAAAAAAACACACAAATTAAAATGGAGTACGTTCAGTTCAAAAACGGATCACCCGTCTACTACAAGGAGCAGCCAGACCTCAATGAATGCATTCAATACCAAGTAAGCATTACGAACTCAAATAGCAGTGAGAAATAGAAAAAACCAAAATAAATATATTAGGTTATGATTAGTTTATGAAATATTAAAGTGTCTTAGGCTTGAAAAAAATTTATTTTAGAAATTTTCGGAAAGGAAAATCATTTAAATTTTTTTTTTGAAAAGTGTATGAAGATTATTTGAAGAAGAAAATACTATTTTTATGATCTTTAATATTGAAAATAATTCTTTAAAATTTGCAAACCTAAGCTTCAATAGAAAAACAATTAAAAAAAACTACATTTGAGTTCAGTGTTCGAAACATTTGCTGATCTGAGAGACGTCACCTTTACTGTCAGAAAAAAGAAAATGAAATTCAAGTTCAAATACAAATGTCAACGAAAGCAACAGTTGGAAAACGTTTTTCAATTATTTCTAAAGTTTTCCAACAAATGTGCTCATACCATATACATATTTATATACATATAGATACAATCGAGTCGCTCGCGCGCTCTCTGCTCTGCTTCTTCTATATATACACCCACCATTTAGCTTATTATTTAAACATATTTGTGCGTTGAAAGCAACAAAAACAAATTTAACATTTTTGCTGAAACATATTTTTCATAGCTCTTTCTCGAATGTAATTCAAACCAACTCAATGGATATTTTTAGATGAACAGAAACAAAAAAGAAATAACAGAAGAAAGAATAGAAAAACGTTGAGCGAGAATAATAAACAAAATTATTCGAAATGAAATTAATCTAAAAATGACTATATAGCAAGCAGCATGGGCGATAATTAGTTTAATGCCCAAAAGCAAAAACCGAGACTCGATTTTTGGCATTGCCTCAAATAATGTCAAAGAAATGCGCAGCGAAAGTGAACAATTGTTGCTAAACATTGTTTGTTAGCATAAAATAGATATATTCCTATATATATATATATTGCGAAACTAATTTATTTTTAACTATTTTCTTAAGCGCTATTTGAAATCGATGTGCGAGAGTTTGTCAACATTTTGTATGGATTTCTATATAAAAGATATTTTACTTAAATTTATAAAAATCATAATTTCAATTCAAAATATTCGAAAGTGACCCTCAAATGTATATTTCGAAATATTTTTTCGTGCCTGCGCCAGCAACAAATTTTAAATTTAGCATGAACAAAAATTCTAATTTATTTTTGTATATATCTCAAAAATTGTTCGATTCGTTCTTATGGCCAAGGTGAATGAATAAATTGTGAGAAATGCGCAATTAAACGAAAACAGCAGCGAAATGGTTTAATAGCTAATTTTTTGTAAAGGTAATCTATTATGATGAAGATCATGATGCGTCACTTGGCCAGACAGGCGGTGTCGCTTAAGATGGAAGCAATCAACTGTTTGTCACTTAGGGCTGCGTGCACCTCCTCCTCATCCCACTGCAGCACCACTTTGCTTAGCCGTGGTTCCTTCTTGCGCATAATACGCAGAATGCCTCGCGTCTCCACCAGATCCACAGTGCCAGCAAACTCTGCCTGATCGAGTGCGAGTATGTTCCTCTTGGCACACACTCTTCTGTACACCTCATGCAGGCGTCCCATGCTGATGTCTTTGTTGCGCTCATTGCGCAGCATAAGCACGAGAGAGCAGAGCATTAGCTTTTGCTGCAGTGGAAAGGCAGCTTCGATATCCTCTTCCAGGTTCTGTGAGGCGCCATAGACCTTGTTGAGCACCGCAGCCACTTGGCTAACTTGTACGGGCTTAAGAGTGTCTGTAAGAATACAATATTTTAGCTGTTGCCTAGTTTTATCATATCATTAATTTACCTTCACCCTCTGCGCTGTGTCCATCCAGCTGGAGCGCCTTCATGTTGAACTCCTTTTCGCCTGCACGCTTTTGTTGCTCGGCAATTTCAACAACACGTCGGCCAATGTCCAAAGCACGTCTCACATCACCACTAATAGCGCTCACCTTGGCCGCGAGCAGCTGTAGCGTAACAGGTGGAAAGACATCCAACACTTCTGCTTCGGCTAGGCGAGACTTAAATATTTCTACAATCTGTGGTTTGGTATAGGGCGGAAAGTGCATCAGTCTTGGTTTTAGTTCGCAGCGCGCATTCAAACGCATCAGTGCACGATCTGTGAGATCCAAGCTGTTGGCAATGCCAACGAGCAAGATGCGAGCGCCTGGCAAAGCGGGCCACTCGAAGATCGTATACAAAACCTCCTGCCTTGAAGTGCACAGCTGATCGATCTCATCCAGCACTAAGAGCAGCATTCGTTTGGCTGTGCGCAGATGACGTTGGATTGCCGCCAGATGGTCTCGCTCTGTGCGCCCCGCTGGCTTCAGCTGTAGCTCTGTGCACAGCTTCTTATAGACAGCGCCCACGCTGGCAATGCTTGTGCAGTTAATGTAAACACGTTGCAGCCGCTGTGCAAATTCTGGCGCTCTCAAAAGTAACGACAAACAGGCTGTCTTGCCGGTGCCTGGCTGGCCGGAGACGTAGAGACTGCCCGAGGTTTTCGACTCCAAGTGCGTGGTGAAGAATTCACGCAGCTCCTGCAGCTGTGGCTCCCTTCCAGGCAGATGAAGCGTCTCTGCGCTGTTTAGAACCCGACGCGCATTTTGATATTTGTTGCGTGGCGGTGAGGGTTTTGCCTCCTTCTCTGCCTCTTTGGTTACCGTTTCAGTCTTGCTTGGTTGTTTCTTCTCTACCTCCTCTATACGTTCGTCTATGCTCAGTCTGTCCAGCAGTCGCGATGGGCTGATCAAATGCTGTGGCAGCGGATGCGTCTTGCGCTGCTTCGGCGGCGATACATGAGCTGCATCATCCTGCTCCTCCTCCTCCTCTTCGCTGTTGCTACTGCTGCTGGAGTCATCCATCAGTTTTGCAGCACGTATATTAGCCTCAATGCGTTTGGCTCTGCTTGTCAAGGCTGCAGCCGAAGTTCTTGTCGTCGTTTTCTTGCTGCTGCGTGGCGTCTTTAGCTGTTCTTCTTTGATTTTTGCCGCAGTGGCTGTTTTTCGTTTGCCCGCTTTGTCCATTTGATTCAACAGATTGCTGTTTTCGTTATTCTCTGAAATTACACTAATAATATCATCCTGATCCTCGTCGTCGCTGTCCTCGATCGCTATCGTCTGTCTCAAGCGCCAAATTTCTGAGCGTCGTGGCGTTGCGGGCAACGACGACTGAGGCAGCGCTGCCTTCGCAGTTGCTGCTACTGCGGACTTGCTAATGCTGCTCAAACGCGTGGAGCGGCGTACGGCAGCCATTTGTTAAGCTTTGTTAAGTCAGTTGATCTTATTGTTCACTTATTATGCAATTAGTATTAATTTTAGTTTAAGCTTGGTTTAAGTTTTCAGCAACGTGTGAGAAAGCAAATGTAAGCAAAAGGCGCGAAACGCGTCTCAGCTGCGCTGCACGATCAGCTGCGTGAGCCGCAGTCTGGCAGCACTGCAAAGCACTTAACAGCACTTTACAGCACTGCATGAAGCGCTGCATTCGATAATTGGCGCACAAATTTGAATTTTGTCGCCATGAATATTAAATTACTTACGCGCTTGTGCGACTGCGTGTGACCGTTGATTTTCAAAAATAAAACAGCAAGTAGAAAAATGAAAATATTGCTGGACGAAGGCGAAAACGCTTACGTAAGCACCTATAAATATTGGTCTCGCCTCGTCTTCGCAACGCTGAGATATTTTTAACATATATATGTATATATGTGTATAGACGGAGGCGATCACACTCTCGTACATAAAATGGAATTTTGGTAAATAAAGTTTATACAGAAATCACACACACATATGCCAAATACACTGAAATTGTTTAGCTGTCTGTTAAATAAAGCATAGCGAAATTGTTTTCGATACATTTGGAAGCTGCCCCAGCGGACTTTGTACATAGTATTTTATTATTTATTTAGATTGCAATAGTTTGTAAGCCATTGGCAAATGTTTGCACACTGTTTAGCGTAAACAAAGCAATAAATTTAACCACAGATCCCATTTTATTTTTGATGTGTGCCAATAGCCATACCGAACAACTCCACTGGTGCTGCCCGGTGCCAAAGTGAAAAAGGATGCGCCCACAACAGAGTCATATCTGAGACATTATCCAAATCCAGCTGTGCGCGCCCATCCCGGACACGACTACCATGACAGTATCATGAAGCAACGCGTTGCCGATACCATGTTGCACAAGGTTGTTGGCCAGGATGCCGACTCTGGCAGAGTAAGCAAAGAAAACTTAGCTAGGAAAATTTGTGTTTTATTAATAATTTTCATTTAGGTTTTCCACAAGCAATTCAACTCGCCAATTGGTCTTTACTCCAACAACAACATTGAGGACACCATCAGAACAACAGTTCCGTAAGTTTACCACTCACTTGGATACCTCTTTAAAGCTACTCAACTGACAATATCAAATGCTTAGTTACAAAAGACAAATACACTAACCAACAAATTTTTTGAAATTCTATTAACAACCAACAAATTGAGATATTATTTTGAAAAAGAAAAAAAAACATTGAATAAAATACTTTGATTTGCGTAGTTTTTTGTCAACATTTGTATGCAACTCTAAAGATGCGCCTTAGTAAGCTTTCAACTAATATATATAGAGCTATTATTTTGATTAGTCGAAAGTCCGTGCCGATTGATACCTAGTTAAGACCTAATCCATTAATTATAAAAACCAAAAAAAAAAAGAAAACCGAAAATACAATTTTACTAAAACTACAATGAGACACACACATATAAGACCCGTAAGACCAGGGAGTCTATAGATGTTGTATGTCTACTACTTGCTCAATGTTTCTCTATACACACACACACATATATGCTCACTCTCTATATATATACACCACATACATATATCTTTAAATATATTCTATGTATATTGTTGTAGCTTTGCCACAAGCGATAGCAATCGCTTGAAGGAAAGTCCTTTGCATCGTCCTTTGCCAACAAAACTTGACGGGTAAAAGTAAACATATTTTGAGCACAGCCTGATATATATATAAACACCTATATATACACTTATATATATATTCTTTTTAATGGATTGATTGATTGATTTGCATTACTTGAAGATCGTAAACAAACAGAGGCCAAGCATTCGGTCTTCTAGAAACTTGATTCTTAGGCTTAATTGGAAACTTGAATGTTTGCTACGTACACAAAATTTACAAATATTCCAAAAATTTCCCACACATACATCGTATTGATGTACTACTGTATCATATATGTTCACAAATTATACTGCCTGCCAATGAACAATTAACCGAATCGTTGTACAGCCAGCCACAACAAGCTGCAACCTGTGTATAGTCCTAATCCCATATCAAATATACATACATACATACATGTGTCCTATATATACGTACAGCTAGACCCAAGGACATGAGTGCATGTGCTGTCTATATGTTATTCGTATGAGTCTGAGTGTTTGATTCCTCTTCCTAACGCAATAAAAAACTGAAATCAAATTTAAAGACAACAATTTGAACATTCTCCCAAAAAGAAAACAAAAACCTCTCGAAATCAGAGTTTAAAGTTCCTCAAGTTCCTTTCCCTTGTTGATCTTTGACCAAATATCTATTAGAATGGCATATGAGGCGCAATTGTGAAAGGTAAAAAGCAATTAGGACAGATGCTGTAAATATGATAGATGATAATAAGAATTGATCAATTGTTCTAATTGGATAAGATGCCTAACATAACCAATCTCTCTATAATATAAATATTTATATTAAATATACCAACAAAACACAATACTCTAGCCAATATATAATAATATAACCAAACTTAGAACTTAGCTGCACGATTAATGTTAGAATTTTCATCGATCTATCTTTCCTGGAACAAAAACGTAAAATTCTGGAGCAACAAAAGCAAAAAGATCAACTTGCTGAGCAACAACGTCAACAGCGACAACAGCAACTGCAGCAACTCTATCAACAAAAATAACTATGAACAATATAAATTGTTTTTTGATATTAATGACAAAATTAGCTAAAATTTTAACTAGAGCAATGACATACCCCAAGCCTCAAAAGCCCCAAAGCCCCAAAGCCCCAAGCCCCAAGCCCCCTAGTCCAAGAATCGCCCCTAAACAAAACACAAAAAAAACCAAACCCCAAAACACAAAAGTTCCTAAAAAGACGTTTGCTGAATTTATCCAACTAAAAGTGTCAAAGACAACACACAACAAGTTCCTAAGTTCCCACTAAGTATTAACAGTAGTACCTGACTAACACGAATCCTACAATTAATATACCATATAATATCTAATTTTTTTTTATATTAATTTTCAACTTTTTGCTATGCAGTTCTGTTAAACAATTTACTTTTAATCACTAGCTGTAAGAGATTTGTTGAATTTTTTCTTTAATTATTAATTAAAGTTGTTTGAGAAAGTGTCGTTTAAGACAACGCCTATTTAATTAGAAAATAACTACAAAAAAGAATTAAAAAATCACAAAACAACAAAAATAATTCTAACGTATTTTGTGCACATCCTGTTTTCTCTTTCTATTCTCTCACTACTCTGTCTCACGCTACTCAACCGATGTACAAAAAAAAAAAAAAACAAAAACCTCTAAACAAATTCATATATATATATTCACATGTATATATATATGAACTTAACCATTAAAAATAAAAATGACAACGTTAAAATATTCTAAAAATAATTGCATAACCTTAAATATTTTGACATATAATATTTACCACAAAATGGCGCTTTCAACGATCTCAATCAAAACAAAACAAAACAATCGATAAAAATGAAAACTCGATAAATCGAATCGACGTAACAGTTATAAGAAAACTGTTGTTTACGATCCAAGGAATAGCGACACCTACAGAGCCATCCAAGAGGAGGGCGGCTACAGCAGCTATGGCCAGTCCTCGCCACAGGAAGTAACCATACCTGTGCAGACAAAGGTCTATCAGCCGAATAGATTGGTTCCAGGAAAGGTAAGACGCGCCAACTGTCAAATCGAAATCAAATCGAAATGTTCTCAGCTCAACAAAAAAAACTTGTATGTGAGATATATATCTGTGTGTTAGACACGGTATATATAACGATCGTCCAGTTCATTGCGCACTACTTGAATATCTTTCTATCTCTATTTTCTATTATCTCTAAATGTATCTCGCCGTCTCACGTACAGTCAAATCAAAATTGTTATATAGTACAGTCACAGCATTTTTTTCTTTCTTTCTGTTGTCCTCTCTGTGTGTCCTCTGTCCAACGCTATACTTGTATGCCTAGCAGAATGTTAAGCGGCGCTCGTATGTTTAATGTACTGTTAGGCAATGTAATGTTAACTAACCTAAGCCGAATACTAACATTATTCTTTTTGATTTTGGATAACTTGTCATGGAATCTGCAAGTCGTACAGCATCATCATTAATCACATCTCTGTGTATATTCTTTCGAATCACAATTCGCTTCTTATTTTTGGCATAACATAACGGACAAACTAACAGAAAGCACGCCCATAACATTTGAAGAAAAAATGAATTTAACAGGAATATTTATCTATATCAAGCAAATGTTATCTTTTTTCTACATGCCTTTACAGAAGCCAGTATCAGCGCCAGTATCCCGGCCGCCGTACAATGTAAGTAACATAACCGCTAACAGTGCTATCGTATGCTAAAATATGTTCTCCTTAACAGGTGGTAAACACACACGATGAAAACATTCGCCAGAGCGGCTCGTTTAATCGTCTGATGTACAGCGTTATTGGTGCCACTGACTACTAAAGCAACAAAAACAGCAACAGCAACAGTCGACAACAACAACAACAACAACAACAACAACAACAGCAGCAGCAGCAACAGGCGACAATAATATTAACAAAAAAAACAAACAAACCACAGTTGCTAGTTAAGCGTTACTTAACCAATTTAGCGGATTTTTATGAAATTCTGTTTAACTTATTTAAAAATAATTTATAAAAAAAACTACGACAAAAGAAGCAACTAACCAAAGGAATACCTTTAATATATATATATATACATACATATTACGAATCGGTACAGAAATTCAATGGAGCTGATCTAAATATTATTATAAATTTAAACAAAAACAACAAAATTAACTCACTCTTTGCTGAGTTCAATTGTTCTCAAGCCTTTTTGTCAGCCTCCCAGATGCGCAATAGTCAATAAAAAAAGAGAAAAGAAATTTAATTTTAGTTAAAGATTTTTATTAAATATATTATTTATGTTCAATTCAAGTTGACTTCCTACGAAATCAACAGCGAGTGGTTCTAGTCTTTACAAATGTATGAAAACGAATAAAGCAAAACAAGTAAGAGTGCTGGAGTCGGGTGTGCCCGACTTGCAGATACCCTGAATGCTCTGTGCAGAGCTGCTGTTTTTAATCATTATAGATATCATCGAAAACATATACATGAGGAGGGTATGCTAAACTATATATAAATATTTAACAACTTTGAAGCCTCTAGTTGAAGGCAGTCGGATGATTAGACGGATGGATGGATGGACGGATGGATGGATGAATAGATCTACAGGCGGATAAACGGATGGATAGACGAATGGATAGCCAGACAAGTAGATAAACACGTAGAAAAATAAACAAACACATGGATAAATCAACCCACAGACGAACAGATAGACAGATCCCAAGGACTTGACTATAGCTCATCGTCTTGCTCAAGAATATTTATTCGTAGATACATTATGAATTCAGCCACGCCTCCTTCTGCCTGTCATAAGCATTCTACTCACACGCAATATACCCTCTATTTTCACCTATTTTCCATACATAATATATGCCTACAGACTTTTCTTGAGAGTGTGAAAACCCATTTATAATTGCATTTAATTAGTGTTAAATGACTTTCAATTCGTTAGTTGATTTCCCTGGTTTTCTATGCCGTAATCAGATACTCCCAAAAACTTTGCATAACATGACTCGGCAAATCTCTATATATTTAAATAAATCTATTTACCACATTTGAAATCCATCAATCACGCAGGCAATTAAACACATTTTTATTGAAATTATGTGTATGCAAACGCAAACGCAAACGCAAACACACGGACATCACATAAATTTTTCGACAATAGCAATTGTCTGTTATACATAATGTACTTTCACTTCACGGCTTCAGTGCTCCATGATTTGGACAAGCCGCATACAGCTCGCCCCCATTAAACGGTCAACGGCTGACGAAAATCGCACTAGCTCCATTAAAAAACAAACTTCGAATAGACTTTAACGACCTTGGCGAACAAAATCCTTCAAGTGTGTCATCAAATGAAACTAAATCGAAATCAAAATCAAAATCAAAAACCCTAGAGCGTAACGCAGTTATTTCTTTGCTATGGATCGCAACAATAGTTGCTCTTAAGTAATCGCATCAGAGACGCTTACAAATAAACGCATTTGCTTGGGTGGGTGGGCATTCGTTGGGTGGGGCAGGCGGTGGCTTTATTGAGATTTAATGACTGCGTAGAGACATGTGTGTACGTGCGATCGCATGGCAACAGCTTTGTGGTACCTGCATCTGGTGTAAAGGTCTTCAAATGCAAAAGATTTGGCAATCACATCAAAAGATCGCTGGCATAGTTGAAGCTATTCAACCGCAACGTGGTCGCAACAGATACAGATACACAAACACACACTCACACACATCTGCATACATAGGCAGCGAAACGTTTTCGATATCGAGTTTGCTGTGATTTAACAATTTGGGTCAAACTGTATGAACAATAGTCTCTTGCACTTGTCGGATTAAATTCAATAAATTGTGACTTGGGCGGAGCCCTAAACGCATTGAACTCAAGCAATTGACCTGCCAAATAGCTTAAGTAGATAATCTAACGACAATTGCAGTCAAAGAGTCACTTAAATGCTAACAGCTGGGTACAGTTGCTAATTGGCAGTCAACTGTTAGCTAACAGCAACAGTTCATTAACAGCTGTAAGCGATTTGAATGAAAATTAACATAAGCGGGAGCAGCAGAAATTTTGACAACAGCAACAAATTGTAACTAACAGCTAAGTACAGCTGCGGACAGTTAGTTAACGGTAGACATGCTTTGAATGTATTTTAGTTAACAGCAGGTCCACAACTGCTGTTATAATGCTAGTAAGCTGGTTATTTAGGCATTAAATGTTCTTTAAGCAAACATGTTCTCTCAAACAACTTAATGTTAACTAACAGCACACCAAATGTTAGCCAACAGCAGGCTTACATTAACAGCGTAACCTATTTGGAGGATAGCACGTAATGTTTATGTATGCAAATGAAGCAAACGTAAACTGGAGCAACAATTTTCACTAAAGCAACAATGACACACGGGTCGAGGCGAGCTCTCAAAATCAGCTGAGCAGTTGGGGGCAGAGAGCGGGCTGGCGGTATGTACAGAGAGACAATACTGTCCATGATATAATGGCAACGGAAGTGACAACTATGCAAGCCAACAGCTGTAGTAAATCAAAAAAGAGGCTACCAACACAGCGCAGCACCAACGGCCGTTAGAGAGCCGGAGAGACAACTGAATGCCGCTCTAGCTCCGACTCTGGCTCTGACTGTGGCTTTGGCTCTGGCTCAGCTAACAGAGATCGTGAGACGTATTCGATATAAAAGTGCAATTGGAGTTTGCAGTGAACACAGATAGTTTTGTGACTTGGAGTGGGACGTGCGCGTTTTGTATCGATCGGCATTAAAGTGGAAGTGTAGTTCAGTAACAGCAACAGCAACAGCAAACAAGCAACTTGTATTATAATGCAGCTATTGCTCGTGGTGGCCACGGTCGCGATTTGTGGAGTCGCTCAAGCGCAACAGGGCGTCGATCCCGCCTATCTGCGTCAGTATTACCAACAGCTGCAGCAACAGCAACAGCAGCAGCAGCCCTCCGATGGCACGCCCATTTACGAGCAGAACTCTGAGCAGACACAGCAATATGTGAGTTCTGGGCAGCAGATCAGGCTGAAGGATACGGTCGCAGAGCAGATACGCGCACAGCAGCAGCAGCCGCAAGGATATGTGGCGCCAGCGGTCAGAGACTATTTGCAGCCACAGGTGGGCAGAGTCTAAAGGTAACTAAAAGCTGCTGCAACTCAGCTATTGTTCTCTTTCTTCTACTTCTCAGTATCAGTCACAGCCACAGCAGAGCGTCTATCGCCAGTCACAGGCAGCGCCTGCTCCAGCCCCGCGTCGCCCCAGCTATCAGGCGGCATCTGCTCCACTGCTCGGCAAAGGACAACACAAACTGCAATCGCATCAGCAGCAGCTGCAACACCAGCAGCAGGCGGAGGAGGAGGAGTACGATGATGTAAGTTGACCATAACGGGTTCGAACTCCGCTTTCGCGCACTTTCGTTTTCGTTTTCGCAACCGACTAAACAATGTTGCCAGCCAGCTAGCTAGCCAGCTAGCCAGACAGCCAGCTAGTGCATAATTACAATTGAAGCATGAGAGAGATTTACCCATAGAGTTCATTAACCATCTATCCAACACAATGCAGCTATAACTGCAGCCACTTGGCCACTGTCATGACCAAAAGTTATCTCCTGGCTAACATTTATTTATGGCCCACTCATGCGGAAGCGGCGGATGCTCGTTAGCCAAATGTATCCGATTTTTAAAAATTCACATTAATCCCCAGCCTTAAGCCAACCTGCTTTGCATATATGAGTTATGGCTCAAAGTGGAACGCGCAGTCAAAGAAATAGTTGTATGGCTTCTTTTAGGTGAAAGCTGTGAGATCAATTGAAGAAGGGAACGCATATATAGAATATGTTGACAGATATGTGATTTTATTTATATAAAGCAGGTCATATCTATCGGACATGACTGTTGATTGACTACTGACTGAAAATGCAATCATTTTTCGCTTGGCAGTGCAGCTAAGGCATATAAATGTCTTAGAATGATGTCAGGTGGGTATATGTTGTGAATATAGTGAAAGTGAAGGCATAGGGTATATAGTAGAACTATAAAGATATAGAATAGAGCCTCAAATATATACCCGAATATAGTTCTTCCTCGTAGACAGAAGTCTAGCCAACTCACATAAGTCATCAAAGAATGAAAAAATAAATGGAATATGTAATATATATGGAGGAGCAGATCAAATATCCCCATATAAATTATATTAGTTGCTAAGTGCTGTCCATGGATTCTGATTTGTCCATGGATTCTGTCATATAATCTTCTAAAATGTTAAAGAAAAGGTAGAGCATACACCTAGAATATACAATAGAATATCCTGGCATATATTCAGCAGCTAAGTCAGTTACCAAATGTTGCTCTACTTAAATACATTGCTGTCCATGCAACCGCGTTCAACAAGGAAGTCCAAATTTAAATTAATGCCACACACACAAATATTAAAAGATAAGGATGTAGGCTATAGAATAGTTTAAGTACCTCAAAAAACTGCCAAATGACTTACCAAATGTTGCTCTATAAAAAACTAGAGTTAGATTACCAAGCAACTGACAAGTGCTGCCCAATACATTCATTTCTAGTTTGCCAAATCTCCGAAAATGGTGTCACACACACACACTTGCACACACACTCACTCACTCACGCACACCCATAGAGAGCAAAAAATGTCAAGCTGCATGTCACGAGGCACATGCGCCGCAGTTACAATCACTTTCAAATGCGACCCATATAAATGGCCATAAGACCCAAAAGACACCGAAAACACGATCAGTTCCGAGTGGACAGTGCACGCATTAGAACCGGCTTCAAGAAACAAGCTTTTTGGCCAATTGCCTTTCCAATTTTGCAGCAATACAGCAATTGCAATAACTTTTTGGCTTTTTTGGGCCACGTCGCGCTAAGAACAATTGCTGTTGGCAGACACGCCTCTTGGCCACGTTTTGTCTTTGGTTTACCTTAACCCAGTTAGAGCTTAGCCTTACTCTTTGGTAGCTTCCTCGTCAACTGTGAACGCCAAATGCAACCTTGTGCATAATTTATGCACAAGATATCAATAACTATATAATTATATGTATATGTGTATACATATCTATGGGCGAGCCTGGTTGGGCATTACGTGCAAAAAGATTTCTGGGGATTTGAGTGGCCGGTTGCATAAGACAACATGCGATCGCAGCATGCCCCAGCGATCGGTTGCAGGCTTTCGTGTCATTAAAAATATGCAAGTCGACTTCAAATTACTTTCACTTGTGCGTGTTGAGCAACTCGATCTGGGCTTGAATATTCCAGTCTGGGATACACACACACACGCTCACACACACACACACACACACACACGCTCACACACACACACACACACACGCCCACACGCATGCGCAGTCACTGAGTGTGTTGTAATTGACTAAAACTGGGTCACATTGCGCTACGCATTTCAAATGCTCAACTCGATATGCAAATAAACTTTGTATTTGTTGTCTCTCTTCACAGCAAAACTCCTCGTATCAGTTTGGCTTTGATGTGAAAGACGATGAGTTCACCAACTATCAGAATCGCAAAGAAGTTCGCGATGGTTCGGTAATTAAGGGCAGCTACTCGGTGGTCGATTCGGATGGCTTCATACGCACCGTCAAGTACACAGCGGATCCCAAAGAGGGCTTCAAGGCGGAGGTCATACGCGAACCCACTGACATTGTTGTCAAGATACCAACACCGCCGCCACCAACGCAACTGCTACGCGCCGGCGGCCACAAGGCACCACAGGACTATGGCCAGGCCAAGCAGCAGTATCATCCACAGCCTCAGCAGCAGCAGCAGCAGTCGCAGTATCATCAATACCAATAAGGATGCTGTGCTCGTGTCCTCTCTTGAAAGTTCCGCAAGTCCATGTAGTTTGTAAAGGCGTTCATAATATTATTCACTCCACACCCACACGCATCATGTGCATCTGTATGTGCACCCAATACACATACATATATATACGTACATACCTACATACGACTTTCGACTTTAGTTTGTAGTGCATTTGACCATGTTTGCGTATGGCTCAAGCAATTCAAATTCCTTGATGTACTCAATATATATTTTATTAATTTTCTGATTTAGAATATTTAATTAAACTTTTTATAAAAAAAAAAAATTAAAATAAAATTTAATAATATTGTTTGATTTTGATGATGGAAATGGGTTTGTGAGGAAAAAATATTCACCAATTTTGATAAAGATATCCTAGATTTATGCTTGAAACTTAGTATTTTATTCTCTCATAAGACCTTGTCCATATTAAGGTACATTAAGGTACAGAACTGTTCCCAGCCATTCTATGCTCCGTACTAATCGCCATTAACTTTCATACTACTCTCAAAACACATTATTGCTGGCTCACTCTGGCCATTTTGTAGTTGGGTTGGCGTGTAAACAGAATTTAATTACGCATAAATCAATGTGCTAACCCTTAAGGCATTGGGCAAAGACAAGATCCAAGTATAGCGACCATATGACAACCCGTTGGGCCAGTTGTTGGGTGCTGACAAAGGCCAGCGTAAATGTGGAAGTTCTCACAGCGAGCGAGCGTGCGTGGTCACCGAAGATGCTCGCCAGACAAAGCTTGGGCCGGTCAAACCGGTTGGCCATGTACTCGCGGGAACTGTGCAACTCACGCCACATCAATCGAGCATTTGCTCTGGCAATAGTGTCCTTTCGCTATGTCCTTGCATAAATTAGAAACAGTGTGAGAACCATGAGAGAGCCAAGGGTTATCACTGTAGATCAAGGCGCTGATGATGACCTTATCGGCCAGAAGAGCCGAACTGTAACCGGTTCTGGACAGTCGCTGACTGACAGACCCGCATGGCTAGATCAGCAAATGGGTTGCTTATCTTACCTCTATGCACGGTTCGAGCATTGATCTTCAGCAGATCCCTTGCTGCATATGTTAGTTGGCCGGCCCATGTAAGTTGGTCAGCTGTCTGCCAGACCTATAACAAATAATAATAACTGGACATTGCTGGCCCAAGGCATTTGTGTCACTTGAACGGCGCCTCAAGAAACTGTAAATGCAAATGAGCTGCAACCCTTGAGGTCACCGACTTACAAGACGCTAAACCCGCCTGAAGTAGCAACCCTCTGCTGCAAGACCTTAACCCATTTGCATATGACCCGCATTCGTCGACTGATGGACTACTGTCTGAGTGTCTGATCTGTTTCGTTGTAACTAAGTAGTTGCAGGACATTTCGGGTCATTGCTTAAAACCAGTTCCTGTTCGAAAGGATAGTTGCTGTTGTTGACCTTTTTCCATGGGCCAGTGCTGGCGATAATAACAGAAAGTCGTGTAACCGGACTGTCCACTTTTTCTCGCCTCTCGTTGTGTGGCCCGTGAGAAAATGCTGCAGCGGCTTCCCCGGCGCTGACCTATGATAAGAATATGTTGAGGCTGCTTTCTTATGCAAATCTATTTGCAGGACCTTTCAAATTTCACGCCAAATCATTGCCCTTAAATAAATAATACGCCAAAATTATGAAAAGTCACGTTTTACTGAGCAGTTGTCAAGACACAGTTAGAAAGAGTGACAGAGGGAGAGTGAAGATAGTGAAGAAGAAAGAGGAAATGATATTGAGTAAAGGCATTTGATATATAGCTCAGAGTTTGCCCTGCGCCATGTCCCAGCGATGCTCGCCATGGCCGCCACGACGATCCGTCCAAATAACCTGGAAGCATATACTTTAAAAGCTGTCTAGGATTTTGTTGGAAGTCTTAGTTACCTCGCCCTTGTAACGATTTGTGCCGCGTTGTGACTCGAAACGTCGCTCGCGCGTTTTGGGATGCTCCAGCACATGTCCATGACTGCGCGCATTAGGCCCATCGAATCTCATGAAGATATCACTAAGGTTGAATAGTTAAAGAGATCAGGTATGAGAACTTGAGAAACATAGTTATAGGAGATATATATAGCTTGTTGTCTGTTATTATATAATTGCTTCCAATAGGAAGATTGTGAAATATACAGAATAACTTCATACTTACTGAAAATATTTGGTCTCCTTTATGGGTCGTTCACTATCCATTCTGGACTCTGCAGCCACAGCATCCGCATCCTGCTTGGGCACAAAGCGACGTGCACGCTGAGCTCCAAGTTGCTGTTGATGTTGCTGCTGCTGCTGTAGCTGCTGCTGCTGTTGTTGCTGCTGTTGCAGAGCTGTTGCCGCTCGAGAGGGCACCACATGCAAAACATCGCTAGTGAACAGAACCGGCGGCACATTGTACAGCTGATCCTCTAGGCGCTGCTGCAGCTGTGACTGCGGCAGTGACTGTCGTTGAGGTGCAGGCGCCACAGCCACGCGCTGCTGCACGGGCATGTAGTTGCCCTCGTAGCGATACTTGGCCAGCTCTGCATGTGGTGCCGCCGAACGCTGTAAGTACTGCACACTGGGCTGTGGATAGATTGCTGGCAATGCAGCTGCTGGCTGCGGTGCCGGTGGCTGCTGTTGCTGATACTCCAAGGCCAGAGACTGATAGCTGGGCCGATAGTTGAGCAATTGGAAGTTGGGCGTCTGTTGCTGATAGTGTGCGGCAGGTGGCGCCACAAAGCCGCCCATAAAGGGCGCGGCGACATACTCCAAGCGGCGCAGACGCGGCGGTGAATCATAGTAGTGCAGCTGCCTGTGCGGAAAGTAGTGCTGCAGCTGTGCCGAGGGCAGCAGCAGCAACAGTTGCAACAAAGCTAGCAAAACAGTGGGCAAATTCGCGGTTAGCAGCTCCATCTCGTGGCACGATCGTCAAATTTGTGGCTGGATTTTGACAACAACATTGGCATTTATAGCTGACACAGGTGGCTCGGCTTGGCTTTGGGGCTTGGCTACGGTCAGGCCCAATGCCGGAAGTTGAGTCGCTGCTGCAGTTGCTGCTGTTGCTGCCCAGGAGTCAGCGGTGTGTGAAATCGATTCAACGCTGCCCCAGTCCCTCAATATCTAAATTGTGCAATGCTCGAACGATCGACAAACGTTACGTCGCATTATATAAGGTGAGCCCAGAGGGACAGATAGACAGAGAGAGAGAGAGAGAGAGAGAGACAGCGCGAGATCAGACCCAAAGCTCTAGCAAATAGAGCAGCTGTCCATTAGCCATTATCAAGGTCAAAGCAACTGCTGCCTAGGCAAGTTCAAAGCTTAACTATTTAGCATATGAAAAGTTTTTGGCACTTCCTTTATAGCCGTTATAACAGCCATGTCCAGGCGAAAGCCGTGCTGATTGGCTGGTTACTCAACCGCCTGTTGCCCTGGCCATAAGGGTTGCTTGTGCTTTAGCTGACCTATGGCACAAAGGGCTGTGTGCAACCCCCTTGTCAGCAACCCTTAAAGCCTTCCTCGTTGTGCGTCGAAGGACAACAGCTCATTCGACTTCTGAAGTTGAAAGCCACAGCAACAGCACATCGAGAACTCCTTAGAGCCTCCTTGAACTCCGTCTAAAGCCAATACTAAAGACTCTCTCGCTGAACTCACGTACTGGAAGAGCCGTAAGTGTTGTAGATAGCCATAAGACAGTTAACATTTAATTAAAATATATAAGGACACGAGGTCGTTTCAACATTTCAACATTAAAAACTCCAGATCTACCAAAGTTTGTAGAGTAGAGAATAGAGGAGAGCGCGCTACACGATACGATTATAATACAAAGATTGTGGCCTCTATGAGACTGCTGCAACAAGTTTTCAGTGCTTTCGATCGGTTATATCATTATATAGAGATCTATATATAGTTTATCGGGACTAATCGGCCATATTGACATTGTTCATGCGCATCTTGGCAAAGTCCTCGAATACAATATTATCATCGTCATCCTGATAATAGCCCTTGACATTGCGATGTTGCTCAATCGACTTCATTTTCTTCATGGCATTTGAACGCTTCTTCTCAATGGTGCCTGGCGAAAGAACCAACATGATGAGCATTAAAATTGCTAATAGATTGTGCTTAAAACATACCAGGTGCCGGTTGAAGCAGCTTGAAGGGCACATCCGTTTGCATCTCTCCGCCCAGCGTGCCACAGTTCAACTTGATGCGTACCGAATACGAGATGACAATACCGCAAGCATCGCCTGTGGACTTGCCTTCCTGGACCATGGTGGAGGAAGCCAAGTTGACATCCTCATCCTTCAAATGGCCATCCAGAGCAATACCTAAGGAATAATATATGGAAATTAAATCTTGTTCAAGCAGCTTGCAGTTCAGCTTCCGCCCTCACCATGACGATCCTTATTGTTGGCAGCCAATGGAATCAGGTAGAAGGTCTTGGTCAGATTGGCGCCAGGTGTGATGGGGCAGCCCTCCTTGGTCTCCAGCTGTGCCACATGCTTGCTGAATTGGGCATTCACCATGGTGATCTCGGTGTGCTGCACAATGAAGCACTTGATGCTCTTAACGGACTTCTTCGAGTTGTTGGACACTTGCACCGTGGCAGCCACCTTCTCGCCGTGATAGTAGATCTCACGATCTAGTGTTACCTCCAGACTGATTTTGCCATTGGAGAAGGTGAAGCCCTTGCTGACCAACGAGCTGGGCAAACGCTGTCCACGATTCAGTGGAGCATACTGCAGCTTCTTGATCACCAGGCTGACCATGCTGCGCTTGTGCTGACGATCGTCCTCAGAGTCAGCGACAAAGGCACGAATGGTGTACTCAACGCCCAGTGGCTTGCCCAAATCATCGCCCTCCTGCTGCAGCGTCACAGAGCTGGGCGAGTTGGGCGGGAAGTGGAAGGTGAAGGGATGAGCATGGCTGCCCAATTTGCGCACCAGCTTCTCCTGCATGGGTGTCATTTCCATGTTGGGATTGGTCATGGGCACGATTTGCTCCCGCGACAGGATAAGCTCCTTGGAGAACTTGACGCCCATGACCTCGTCCTCTTCGCGGCCATAGCGATAGGTGGTGGCCAATTGGCCAAATACTTTGCGATTCTTCAGATAGTCCGGCTCTACAACGATAACGCCATCGACGGGATCACAGTAATCCAAATGATCGATGAAGTCACGACGGCCCAAATAGAAGGTAACCTTGCCGTTGGGGGTTGCCTTCTTAAATACCTTCACGGAAACAACCATCTTGTACTAATGCTATTGGATGTCTACTAAAAAAATATTCCTTTTCTCGCGCCCGGAGCTGGAAACGTTCTGCAATTCGTCGTTGGTCGAGGAAAATGCAAAACTTGGCTACGGCCGAACCTGCTTATATACCTTTGGGCTGGCCCTGCCCGTGGGGTTTCACTGCGTTCACTAAATGGATTTGGCCGTTATGCAGTCGAGCAACAACGTTCTTTTGCGCAGTTTTCCATGCCATTCCGTTTGACCAACCAAATTGGCTAATGTCAAGTAGCGTTCGCGACCTCGTGCGAGGTCAGCCAAATGTTTGCTCGTCGTAAGTTTTGCAGCCGGATTAGCGTTTGATTAGCTATTAGCACACAGCCAGCAGCTGAGGCTGTCAAAGACTAGCGTGAAAACCTTTTGCGTAAAATTTCACGCAAGTTTTTGTAGAGGGTTTTGTTTTTTTCTCATAGGGAAGCCCTAGAAGTTAGTGGAGCAGTCAGACAATATGTTAGAGTAAATCAAATATCAATATATTGATTTTTATTTATTTAAAGTGCAAAGTGGAAATGTTAAGAATATGTATATTCTATGTGTGATAGTAGTTTAAGCAGGTAACCAAGTCACGCAGAAACTCTAGAGTGACATTATAGAAATTAATTTTATAGCTTAGACTTTACAATTATAAACTTAATCTGTATCTTAGTATACCAGTTATATCTTAATCTTTATCCAAACATCTCTATCTTTTTCAGTTCAGCAATGCAAACACAGAGCCACACTACAACCGATCGTCATGGCTATAGCCTGCGCTTCTCGCCTTTCGAGGCAAATCATATGCTGCTCGCTACTAGGTAAGTTCTACTTAGACACCTTCTTCACACCCCAACTAATCCATCTTGCTCCATAGCCAACTGTACGGTCTTGCTGGTGGCGGTTCGCTCTTTCTGCTTGCCCAAAACTCCACAAAGGACGCTCAGTTGAGCGTCAATGAGCAGAATATTACAGAATTGTGTCGTCTGGAGTGGTCGGATGGGTTGTTCGATGTCGCCTGGTGTCCATATGCCGCTGATATAGCAGCCACTGCCTCCGGCGATGGCTCGCTACAGATTTGGTCGGGTTTGGATGTCGAATCGGCGGTGACAGAGCAAACACCCAAACAGCCGTTGATCTGCCTGCAGGAGCACAAGAATGAGATCTACAGTCTGGATTGGGGCGAGAAATGGAATTATCACACGCTCCTCTCGGCCAGTTGGGATTGTACGCTCAAGCTGTGGGATTGCAACAGGCAGAACTCCATCACGACGTTTGTGGGACACAATGATTTGATATATTGCGCAAAGTATTCGCCGCTCATTGCGAATCTCTTTGCCAGCGTAAGTACCGATGGCCATCTAAACTTATGGAATTCTCTTGATTTTGCAGGTAAACCACTGATGAGCATCGAGGCGCATGCCAGCGAGGCTCTCTCCTGTGACTGGAGTCACTTCGATCGCAATGTATTGCTGACCGGTGGATCGGATGGACTGATACGTGGCTGGGACTTGCGCAAGATGCGCACACACATCTTCGAGCTGTACTCTGGAGAGTTTGCGGTCAGACGTTTGGCCTGCTCCCCGCACTCGGCAACGGTGCTCGCCTCGGCCAATTATGATTTTACAACGCGGTAAGTTGAAGAAAGATCTATATGTGTATAGAGCAATGGACGGAGTGTGTGACTGGGGGAAGTAAAGGCAGGATATAGAAGGCTCTAATAAGCAAGCAGAGATGGGAGATTACTGCATAGAATTGTCACTTATTGGAGCTGTTCCTTAATATAGAGTCAACTCACACTTATTGTAATCCTCCACAGCATTTGGGATCTGGCACTCGGTCAATCCGCACAGGAAATTAATGCTCAACACACAGAATTTGTCTGCGGCTTGGACTGGAATCCACAGCGTGCTCACGAGCTAGCCGATTGTGGCTGGGATTCGGTGGTGAATGTCTATACGCCGCAGTGCCTGGCCTAGAGAGCTCGGACACACGCTTCAGATGCCTTAATGCTGCTGGCCTTACACCCAACTGGAAACTAGAACTGGAAACTGGAACAGGGAACCGGTAACTCCAAAAAACTGAACGAATGTGATAAATAGCCAAACTAAATGGTGGACAGGCCACCTGGACCTGGATAGCTGAGCTATACAAATAAAAGAACCTCTAAGGAAACGGAAATGAACTGTAAATAGTTGTGATATACCTGTATGAAAGAGTACGAAGAGGAGAGCAAACACGAAAAAAACGAAAACCCAAAATTTAGCAGGTGCTTGAAATGTCAATAAAAAAAGCTTACAGATTATATACAGATATGCATAACATATATGATATATATTTTGTTTAACTAGCTGCAGGCTATAATTTGAATGTGTTTCTCTCATTTTTTGGGTTCGGGACTTTAACAAGAACTTAACGGCATTCGGTTAGCTGGCAGGCTGAAGACGTGGCTTCTACTTCAGCTGTGGCAAGGCAAACAAACATGCAATAAAGCGCTAATTTGCTGCAACGTTTTATTGCCTGACTGTCGGGCGTCTTCGAGCCAACTGACATTCCCAGAATTGACACAGTCAACGAGCTGCTGTGGCAAAAGGTGTGTCCACATCGCACCGTCGCACGTCGACAGCTCTGCTGATGGTGTGAAAAGGAGCCCGCAGCCAGAGCCCATGCCAATGCCAATGCCAGTGCCAGTGCCAGTGCCAGTACCCGTGTCCAATGTGTCTGCCTTTGTTAGCTGAGGATCACATTGCTCATCCTGTCATTAGGCTTGAAGTTGTGAGCTTTGGCTGCCACCTCGGGCAAATATTTGTTTTGATGCCAATTTGCGCTGATTCCTTTGGACAGCCGGGCCATCAGTCAAAGCCGGACAACAGCTGCTGCCACTGTAATTATATAAATGTATATCGAGTCAAGTGAAAATAAATCAGATATTAATGCCTTGTTTGTGTTAATAAAAATCGCAGCGCGAAATTCTTATAATTTGATACTGAGAAAACGATTCGAGTTTAAGCAGCAAAATGCTTGCGCTGTTTGTTCTGTTAATAGGCGCCGCCTGCGAAATTTCTTTAAAATTTCTCAGTTAATAAGCATGGTCTTTGCAATTTTATTTACAAAAATCACTTAAGTTAATTTTTAAACCAAAAAAGTTAATTGTTGAAATAACATAGCACGCAGCTTGTAGATGACAACGGCATACTCTGACAGAGCTGCCAGACAGTTTTTGTATAGCACAGAAACTGCGCGCGTTGCATAGCAGTCAGCTTGTGTTGCCTAGCAATTAGTGCTGTAGAAGACTGAAATGAATTGCGCGCTACTTTTGATATTTAATTTGATCAACAAAATGAGATAATTATTTATATAATTGTTGTTTTTCTATATTCACAAGATTTATAATAAATATTATAGACTAGCTACACTTTAAGTTAACATATCATTTCATAATTTTCTACCCGGCTCTTGACTTAATGCTGCCATCATTTTGAGTTACGAACAAATTACTTAAATTTACCCGCAGCAATTTTGCGCTAATTCCGTGCAGCGAACTATAAATTAACACCGGACAAAGTTGCAACGTGCTGTGCCAGCTTACATAGTTGCAGCCTAGACATAACCTTGATTCTTTTCGCTGCCTGTGGCGCATCGCTGCTGCTGCTGCTGTTGTTGCTGTTGTTCGTATCCATGGGCAGACAGCTCTTGTTATAAATAACAGACGAATGCCAAATTTTTCAACACCCAGCACGCGAGTGACAGCCACACTCTAGCTCGCTTGCTCTCTCTCTCTCTCTCTCTCTCTCTTTCTCTCTTTTCTGTCTGTTTTAGCAGCAGGTTCTGTCGCTGCACGCGCCTTGCCGCGCCTTGCAGCTTCTGCTCCAAGTGGAGCCTCAGCCGCAGCATCAGCCTCAGCATCAGCTTCGGCTTTAACAATTTAAATTGCCTCCACGAGCATTTTGATGGCGATCACGCGCCCCTTTGAAATCTTGGTACTCAATCTGCCTTTGCGGCTGCCATCGTGCGGGGCCATAAAGGATCACAGCTTTGGCCAGTTTTTACGACTGCCTGCCTTTGGTATTAATTTTGTTTTAACGTTTTGTTGTAGCTGCTGCTGTTGTTCTTGTTTGTTGTTGTTGTTGTTGTTGTTGTTTTCTTTTTGCCTTGGTCTGGCTTCACTTTAATCGTCACTTTTGTGCCGACAAGCGACGCGCTAAGATCGTGAGTGTGTGTGAATCATGCCCATTGGACGCTCTGGTGGTCAGCTCAACACGTGTTGAGCTGTTCAGAGGAGTTGCTGCCGCTGCTGCTGCTGCCGTTGCACACCCCCCAACGTGCTGCACAGCTGGCGGCTGTCTGAGGCATCACAGAGGACATACCGCAATTGAAGACGCCTAACTAGGATGCCAACGAAATGATCGTTTGGTCACACACAGATTTCACCGAGTGGGCGTGCATCGCTGGCAATCTTGATAAGCAGGCATTTCGTTTGAAAACAAAAAAAAAAAGAGATAGAGAAAGAGCAAGAAGCAGAAAAAAACAAACGCCGGAAATAATTGTCAAGGGCTCCTCGAGCTACCTGTTTGGCATTTGAACTAATGAAGCGAGAATCTCTATTTATTATTATCCTGGCAATTAAAATGTGTTCGTGTGGAGCTGTCGGATGTAGCTACCGTTAGAGACGGAGAGCATAGTGTGAATTTAATCACCTGCCTTTTTGCATAAATGCATGAGCCAACACAGGAAACTGTCAAAAGGTGTTGAATGCTTTAGTCGATTATCATGAATGTGCACAGACAGAGACAGCAAAAGACAGAGAGAGAGAGAGAGAGAGAGAGAGAGACTTAGTTGATTTACCTACATACATATATACGTAAGCGTGATCCTCTAGCCCTAAATTCTCGTCCGCCCATTGTTCCCAGCTCTGCTCTCGCTTATGATATAATTTTGCGTAAGGTCAACGGCGCGCTACTTGGTAAGCCATGCCTCGAAAATCCCCGTAGACCAGGCCAAACGCAATGTTATGCAATAGCTGGCTGGATCATAAAAATCTGAACGCAGGCAGCCAGACTGAGAGACAGAGAGACAGACAGACAGAGAGAAACCTCTCTCAGAGTAATCTAGGTCCCGAGATCTAGAGTGGCCATAAAAATGGCCACTGCACCAGTTTTTCAGGGTCAAAGCAAATTGTCTAAAACGCAAAAACAAAAAAAAAACTTTTGATATTTATTTATTTGTTTGTTTTTCAGCTGGACTGTGCCAAACACATTTTAAACAAAAAATAAATTTTTGATTTATATTTAAAATTAGAAAAAGAAGAAGAGAGAAAAAAACAAGTTGTTTTTCAGCAACATTTTATTTACATGAGATGAGTAATTTGGCTATATTATTATGAACAGCATTCAGAGTCTTTGAACTGTTGATTGATATTGCGAGGGCGGCTCTCAGATTGTCGAAAAATAGACTGAACATTTACAGTGTTTTTCGCATTTTTGATTCGTATCGAATATTTACAGCTTCTGTGATGATTTGTGAGTAGATTTTTCATTGCAGCTTCTAGATATATTTTTGATCTGTCATATATTATTTGTTACAATATTTACGATATTTAGATTTGGCTCAACAAATTAACATTTTCTATATTTATTTTTTTCGACTATCAGCTTCGACTATGTTCGATCTTCCTTAGTTTTACATAATACAGCAATAGTAGTAGTTCAGCTTCTTTATATACTTACAATACGATAAAATAATGTGTGAATATAATCGATCTGATCATCTTTTATATAGCCTACCAGCTTTTCTGATGCTTCATATATTGGATATCTTCAAAGTCATTTACGATATTCAGTTCTTAAAATTTCTTCAAGTCTTCACAACAGCCCAGACTTAGTCTCTCCTTATTTGTATAACCCAGCTTCTACCTACGATTACGATCTCTTTAGCTTTACGATATTCAACTTTGTCATGTCAACAGTCTCATCAACTTTCCAGAACCTTTCAAAATCTTAGCTCTCTTGAATACCTCTAAGATTCTGCTTTTCTTTACTTCAAAACACATCTTCCACTATATATTTTTTTCAGCTTATCTATTGGTATTATCTGGTATTTGATTTCGTAATTAAATGGAAATTGTAATTAATTTTGTTTTTGCCACCCGCTGTGACAAACGCCTGGCATTCAATTTGAATTCCATTCGATTCAAGAAAATTTTGGCTGGTTTCTTAGGTATGCGCATATTTCGTTGGCATTTATGGCCGTACAAATAATTGAGGGTGAAGGACGCGTTTGGCTTTGGCGTGCTCCAAGTCGTAACGGCTACAGCAACAACAACCAGAACAACCAGAACAAGATCAGCAGCACCACCAACAACAACAACAAAAACAAGGTCGTCTCGCAGCCGTTTATAAATAATTCCATGCGATTTTTGCGTCTAAATAATTTGTTGGAAAAATAAAACTGTCCGTCTTGTGTGTGTGTGTCTGTCTGTGTGTGTTTCTTTTTGTTTTTGAACTGATGACCAAAATACTTTAGCGGCTCGTCTCATGGCTAAAAATAGTTGGCAGCACTCAACCCGCTCCGCCCCCTTCCAAATGCCGTGCGCGAGCCACTCACCTGCTCCAGTCCCCTCCCCATACTCCCAATACTATATCGACTGACGTGCGCCCGATGACGCGCTTTGGCCCCAACTGATTCTAAACAGGCAAACAGCATTCGGAGAGCAAGCTCCAGAACCAGGTGATGACGATCGTGCGCAAGGCAAGGCAGGGCTGGACTGGGCGCGCCACGGCAAGGCGGGGCAGCTAAGATTGGCAATAAACAGAGGCGCAAATAGCCAGTAAATAATAATGAGAACAATTGCTGGGCCCACAAGATCTGGCACCCAGACAATGCCAAAAAGGCGTCAGCAGACAAACCAACAACAACAAAAGCACACAAATTTGTATTTCAAATATGATCTTTCGTTATGGCTGCCCACATGCATAAATACACACAAACGATGATGTTCTAAAGAACGATAATATTTGAAAATATTTTTTGGGAAAATGAATGCAGAGCGAAGGCTGAAGACGCTTTCTTTGCTTTCGGTTTACTTGAATATCGTTTTTTGTTGAGTTGAGTTATGAACTTAGAAGAATAAAATGAGAAAAATTACAGTAAGTTTGATCTGACAGAAAAGAATAAGCTAAAACAAACTGAAGAAGATTGTAGATAAATATTTGGATAAGATAGATGGATTAGATTAGATTATATGTATATAGATATATAAACAGGATATATAGATAGGTAGATGCTATTCTGACAGGTAGATAATTAGATATGTACATTGATAGATAAAAGATAAATCAATAAATACAAAGATTTACACATGTGCAAATAGATTAATAAAAGAGAGAAGAGACTGTCAGATCAGATCTCTAGACGTTTAGATACATAACTAACTAGATAGTTAGAGAGATAGGTAGACAGAGCGCCAGATAGATCGATAGATAAATGGAGAGATTGATGGTTGATATAAATAGGTAAAGATAAATAGCTATATAGATAATAGAAGATACATAGATAAGTGATTGAAATATCAATATATGGCTATATGGACAATAGATACACAGATAGATATATGATCATACATAATAATGATCATCCTAGATATAACAATATACTGTCAGATAAGTAGTAAAAGGCTAGACGAAGAGATGTTGGCAGATAAGTATAGAGATACATAGCATGACATGCATATTGATAACTAATAGATGAATAGCTAGAGAGATAAACACATAGACATCTGTTAGTTATACTTGGAGTTATGGCTGCATAGATAGGCAGATTAATGTATAGACAGATAGATAAATAGACAGTTAACATGGCCGCTAACGACGTCAGGCTTACTCGTCTTTTTTTTTGTTTTTTTTTTTTTTTTTTGGGCAAACATTGTTAAGAAACTATAAAGTCCCAAATTGCTCTGCAATAAGCCCAAAAGTATTATAAAATAAAAATAAAAAGACGCGAGCGCACAAATATTTTTCACGAAAAACAAATTCTTTTGCGGCACGTCAATGACGTCAATGCGACGGGGGCCGTCAACAAAATTTGAAGAAAAAAAAAACTTAATACAAAAAAAGAGAAAATTTAAAAAAGGAAAAACGAAAGAAAGAAAAAAAACAGCCGCAGCCTGAAAATTCGTACGTCCAACGCGCCTCACTTAAGTCAGACGTGGGCGTGTGTGTGCCTTACTGTGTGTGTGTCTTCTACACACTCTCTCTCTCTCTCTCTGTCTCTTTCTCTGTCTATTTCTCTGCATGTTTCTCTGGCGATGACGCGTGAACTTGCCTTTGATTTGTTTTTCGCATTGCCGTTCGCAATCTGGGCAACTCAAAAGTTGGCCAAAAATAACAGAGGCGAATGTTTCTTTTTTTTTTCTTTGGTGGCCAATGTAATTATTATTGTTGCCCCCCCCCCCTTAGAGCCAATGCTGTGGGTGGCTAGCTAACTGGCCGGCTGTGCCCCCAAAAACAGCATCTGCGTTGCAAGCACGTGCTGGCTGGCTGCTGCTGTTGCTGCTACTTCCGCTGATCCTGCCACAAATGAGGCATCATTAGACATCTTCTATAGCTGAATCGTTCGCAATCAGCGTCCAATTTGGCTAATGCCGCCAATTGCCTGTTTGCCACTTGGCCAAAATCTCTCTTTTTGCATTCTTTTTTTTTTCTTGTTATGTTCGGGGCTTATATAGCCATAAAGGCGGCTTAAACCTAAGTGAGTGACCACCTGTTGCCATTGTCAGCCACACACACACACACACACACACACACACACACACATGTATATAGTAATGTATATATATATATATAAAGAAATCGCATAAACATAAAGGTAATTGCACAGACATGCCAAAAAATTATCCAATACTCGGCGTATCTGTGCCAAATGCCCAATGTTGTAAAAGCCATCGATGCTTGGCATTTATTGTGATCGTCGCTGCAAGGGAAATACAACGCCAGCTCCAGCACCAACATCAGCTCCAGCATCCCATTCGAACAGTCGAACAGTCGAACAGTCGAGCGCGCTGCCAAGGATAGCCACAAAAATTGCAATCACCCACCCGGACGGCCATAGCGTAACTTCAATGCGCTACAATTGATTTAACGCTAAAAAAAATTATGAATATAAATAATCAATAATAAAATAAAATATATAATAAATATTGAGATATATAGAGCAATGTGTCAAGCATTAAAGCAAAATATTCAAAGCTTTAAAAATAATATAAAGTAATATATTTAATATATTTTTTTTTTATAATTATTTTATTATTTTATTCGTAAAGTATTCACCCTTATATAAAGAAAACTACCCATTTTTTAATAAATTTTAAAAAATTATATAGAATAATGATTTCGATTTGTTCAGTTGCAATTCGGCTGAAAGCTTATAAATTTATGCATGTGAATTAATAGAATATAAGTAAAATTAAAAGACAATAATTGTAAACACAGCTTATGACTGAAGAGCTAATGTATAATTATTCACATACTATATCCTTTTCTGCTATAACATCGGCTAACATCTTAATCAGTTTCATATGCTCTACCCGCTCAGCTGTAGCGTGACAATCCCCAAATAAAAGTGATTGTGCTGCCACCAAAAAAATCGAAAAAAATACATAAAAATAAAATAAAAGAGAAAAATATATATATATATATATATATATATATATATATATATATATATATATATATATATATATGTATATGTATATATATAAATATATGTATGTGTATACACACACATATATATATATATATTTATATATATGTACATCCATCTAAAAAGCAGTGCAAGCACATTTACGAGACTTTTCAGCTGCTGCTGCGCTTATGGGCTGTCTGTTTACATGGGACGCCTCCAACGTAGCAGCCTCCTTCGACTGTCTGTCCATCCATCCATCTGTCTGTCCCTCCGTCCGTCCGTCCGTCCGTCCGTCCGTCCGGCTGTCTGTGACATATGCGAAATTCATTGTCGCGTGTTATGTCCAAAGGCAACGACTTGTTGGCCAACCTTGACTGCGCGCTGCCCGCTCCTTTTTATCTGGCAATTCATCTGAGTGTGGCAAAGGGAAAGAGCGAGAGAGAGAGAGAGCGAGAGCGGGAGCGCACGACAGAGACAGAGACAGGTGCTTTCATATAGCATTCGTCCGCTGATCGAGGCAGCCAGCCAAGTGTGCCTTATCGTGGACATTATGAGGCCGACATTATCTGACTTCGCTGATCGCATTTTAAGCGCTGTTCGCATTGAAAAATTGCCAATTGGCAAGCGAAACAAAAAAAGCCAAAAAGAGAGACAGAGAGAGAGAGAGAGAAACAAAAGCTTGAGCCTCTTAAACGATCGCTTAACTACTGTTAAGCCGCGCTTCGGGCTGCAAACTGGGATGCGTTAATCCTGTGCGAAGGTTAAACGCCATTTCGTGCATAAGTGCAATTAGTGTAAAGTATTTTATACAACCATACATATATATGCACATTATATTTTATATGTATGTGTTAGTGTAAGTGTAGCGATCTGCTCTGCATGTCAACGTCAGCTGAGGCCACGCGTCGCGTCGCATCGCATCGCATCGTCAGCTTGACGCACGTTTCCGCTCCACGTTCCTACGTTCAAGTTAATGAGTGCGCCTCATGTGCCCATGTGACTGAAAGAATTCATAAAGATCTTCAACCGTCGACGCCTCCGCACGCATTTCATTTGATTCTCTTTTTTCATACACGTCCACGAAATGTCAAGCGAGCATATTAGTTGATGTTGGTCTGAACTTGGCTGTTATATATTTCGTATACTTTTTGACATGAATAATCTTAAGATTTAATCTGCTTACTTTTATATAGCCTCGCCTGATAAGGTGTTGAGGATTTTTTGATATGGCCATTGAGAGTTTGGTAAATTTAGGAATTTATATTTTGCTCTATCATATATAAATATTGGGGTATATCGAGCAACTTTGTAGGCTCTACAGTTTGCTAGCTAAAACTATAAAATTCAAAGAGTCCGTTACTAAGGAACTTCTCATTATAGTAAGCTTAAATTACATATTTACTATAACTAGGGGCGTGGCAAATCTGTTCTTCAGCCGGAAGTTAACAATTCAAAATAGGTTCATCAAAATTCATAGATCAACACCCACTGAGGACGACTTTAACTTTAACTTTACAGTTGAAGAGGGAAGCTCAGCTGACTCTTTTAATTGACGAATTGTTGTCATTCACTAAAGAAGATCCTCTAAATTCCTTGCTAAGCTTATTGAAACATGTAAAAAATATAAATTAAATTGTATATTATAAATATAGCTGTTGTTGAACGAGCATCATGCAGTCGCTTGTGCCCGATTGCCAATTTTTTTCTACTCATTTTTTGGGCATTTTGTGTGTGTTGTGGAATCTGGTAGTAGTGCCGTCGTCTCGTATTCATTGAGCAAATTTTAACCAATTCACATAGCACACACACACACACACACACACACACGCACACAACATACACACAACACACAGCGCAATCGGTTAATCAATGGACAAGCAAAAGAAATTAGCGACTACGACTACGCCAATAATTGACGTCAGTGTTGAGGAGCTTCTGGGAAGAAACACACACACACATACACACACACACACACACACACATACATACTTGCACACCTACTATAAGCAAACCCATTCGCATCTAATTTGTTTTATTTTACTTTATTTTTTTTTTGTTGTATTTTGCGGGCTAGAAACGTGACCAAATATGGGAAGCGAACGCAGCGGAAATGGATTTCGTAGTACGAATTTCGCACATTCGGAGAAAACGTTTGCCGGGCGTCCCTTTTGGGCGATTGCATAACTAGCCTTAAACTCAAACTGGTTTACTATAGCAGCAGCAATCAAGTCGCAAGAGCTCATAGTTTATCTTACTATTTTGTCACATTTTATATGGCTAATTAGGCTTAAAAGGCAATCCATGAATATGCGACTATAAATTTAGCTATGCAAATGGGAGCTAATGCTTTATACTAAATGTGATTTTTGGCAATTCATATAGAAGTTTAATATTATGAATGAATCTTCAAAAATAATCTTTTTCCATAGTAAACATGGAAACACATCTTTTAATTATTCACTTTTCGTATGTCATAAAGTATTCATTCAGTTCTATTTTAATGAATGAAATAAGAACGCTTTTACGCAGAAAGGAAAGGCAATAAAAATATTTAGCTGAGTAGAAAATTATAATTGATTGCAGGAAAAGTGGAAAATACTGAAATATTGAATGATTGAAACATTAAAATATTGAACTATTCACTAAAATACAAAAATACCAAAATATTGAATAATTGAATACTCAAAATATTAAGTCATTTAAATATTAAAATATTATATTCTTAAATATTGAAATATTTAAATATTGAAATGTTGAAATACTAAAATATTGAATTATTGAATTTTTTAAATATTTAAATATTTAATTATTGACATTACTTCAAATCAAATCTAAGCTCTGCTGCATAAGGACGTGCAGCTTAGACTCTTCTTACACTATATAAAATTAATCCCTAAAAAAAAAAATAAAAAAAAGTAAAGTATGTATATGTATATAGCTAATGACCTCCCAGCTGTCGTGAACAAAATTTCAATACCCTTTGGGTAGGCAACAGGCTCAGCTCAAAAGTAAATTTGAACATCTCACTCAAGTGCCAAATATACGTAGCTGTGTGGAAGCAAACCTGACTTATCAATTCCCGGAGGTGCAATTGCAAGTACAAATAAAAGACCAAGTAGAGAGAATAAGAGAGAGAGAGAGAGAGAGAGAGGGAGATGAAACACTTGTGTGTTTTGGCACACCCACACGACTTCTGAAAAAGGGGCGGGCCACACAGGAACACTTGTCTCGGTTGGTAGCTAATGGATCTACACCTCGACTCAGGTCGCCTCAACTCGACTCGACTCGGCTCGATTCGACTCGACTTTAGGGCTACTTAAGCCAGATGCCGCTGCTTAAAGACGCTCCCCAGACAATTGCCACATCACGCTTGTTTGCATGCACATTAAAGACGACGACGACGATGACGACGATGCTGAAGTCGGCGACAGACAAATCCTTTTTGGCTACTTAGGATCGTCAGCTACTACGTCTTGAATAAACATTTGCAGCGGGCACGGCATTAGGACAAAGCCTTAGACGAAGCGCGTGATCGTGATCGCACAAACAACAGGCGATCGAGACGGTAGTCCAGCAGCTGTCCATTTGGGTGGGCTGGTACGTGTAGAAAACTATTTTGATAGCCACTGAATTGCTGGTCGGCAAACTGGCGTCAGTCGCGCGCTGTTTGCTGTTTGCTTTAAACTTACACAGAAAAGTGATTAATGTCAGCTAAGAGCGGAGGTAGGGAGAAGAGAATAGAGAATAGAGACTGCAGCCAAAGAGCAAAGCATGTGAATGAGTCAGAGCTAGAGACCAGAACTAGAGACGAGAGGCTAGAGAGCAGAGCCAGAAGCCGCAGACGAAGACTAAGTTAGAGCCGTGAGATTGAAGCCAGAGCCGAAGCTACATATGAATGTCTAGAGACTAGAACCAGGGGCTAGACCCAGAGCCGAAAGCTAGAGCTGGTGTCCTTATAATGGAGACCAGAGACCAGAGCCAAAAAAGAGACCAACGCAGACTGAGAGACCAAAGAGGAAGAGAGACTAGAGCCAGAGAGCAAAAATCAGTGCAAGAACTTTAACTGTAGCCAGAGACCAGGGCCTGAGTGGAGAGACCCAGCGTCAGAGTCCACAGCTCGAGACGCGAGCCAGTCGCAATCCCAGTTTCAATACCCAGCAGCCAAAGCAACAGCAGCAACAGCCGCAGCAGAGCAAACAACATAATCAAGCGTACATCCGCTGAGAGTCCCAGAGCTGAGCATCATGACGAAAGACATCTGTGTATGTGTATGAATGTTATGCTAATGGAGCGACGAGTTTGTCACCAGATTCGAAGCGAAGCCAGCGCGATTCCTGGAAGGCGAAAAAAGCCAAAGTCGTCAGGCATTAGGCATTGGTCGTTGTTGTTGTTGTTGTTGCGAAAGCCAGGGCCACGCTTTCGTAGATAAAGTCACGCAGCGGAAGTTGAAGTCGCGGGCACGCGCTCCGGCATTGGCTCAACGACTACAAACACAAACTACTTTGTATCTAACTGGGGAATTATTCAGGCGCAGCTCGGCCATAATTTGCAATTCGATGCTCTCTTTGCATTTCTGCGTGTTGGCATTTCATTTGTGGCAGCACCACATCACCGCAGCACCACAGCATTTGCATATGAATGAGCCACCGAGTGCTATGTGCTCTGCACATGCTTCATCCACGGAGCCCCACTCAGCTCCATTGATTTGTGACGAACTGCCATCGCGCAGACGAGCCGAAGTAGCCAGAGTCGTGATCGTGTCTTTGACCGTCGCCGCAATTAGCATTTGAAGTTTCATTTGCATTTGCATTTGTGCATAAATCAGTTGACGGTCTCCGTAAACAACCAGCCTTGACGATCTGCCTTCTGTTCCACTATGAGGTGGCGTGGTGTGGCAGTGGCAGTGGCACAGAGGCAAAGACAGAGCCACTGCTGGCATAGCCAAAGCCAATTCAATTGGCCACTGGTCATCGTGCTGCCTGTTGCCACCTGCTATTTTGCACACTTTTACTTTTACATCCTGTTAGAGGTACGGAAAGGAAAGCAAAATCTTTTGTTCTAAATATGGTTTTGAAAATTAATTCATAATATTACCTATATAGATGTAAATATCTTTTATATATACTTCCAAACTCTTTACTCTTCTAAATCAAACTTTTATAAACTTATTAAAAATTTAGGCAAGTTTCTCAATCGAAAACATTTTTGTGTGCATTTTTCCACTTTGATAAAATTTGAATACAGCTCACAAAAATTTTTTGAAAATTGCTTCAGTTTCATTTCTACTTCTACTTCATGTACCTGACTTCTTGATTCGTTAAACTTCCTTTTCGAATTTCTATAGTTTAACTAAAACTTACCAGAGTTATCACTGAATCAATACAAATTTCTTTACATTTTATGCTCCATATATATAATTTCTTAAATCAAATTTTAGGTCGTTTTTAAAATTTTATTTTCATATTTTTTATGTAAAAAAAAAACTTTCAACTCGTATGAAAAAATGAATATAATAACCCCTTAATTTCAACATCAATAAAACAGTTAAAATATCATCAAGATGAGAGCCAATCCATTTGCTTAATGTTCTTTGGATTCTTTGTGGTTTTGTTTCGCTTGAAAAAAATGAATTGTGGCACCTGCTGCATGTTGGCGCTGCTGCATGTTGCCGCCGTTGCTGCAATCTGTTGCTGTTGCATTCTGCATTTTGGCCGACACTTTTACTTTTATATCCTGTTAACAACCCGTAATTTGGCCAATTTAACACTTGTAAACGCGCTTTCGCCGCTCTAATGAGGTACAAAACGCTGCCGCCGAAAAACTCCGCACAAAATTAACATATAAACGTGGCTCAGGCTGACCCCAAAATTAAATTGCCAGCCGCAGCCACAGCCGCAGCCGCAAACTTATAATCAGCTCTCAAACTTAGGATACCCAAAGCTCAAAGATTCCGATTACCAACAACAACAAAAAAAAGGAGAAGAGTAAGACGAAGAGTTGTCTGTAAGTCCTCATTCATTGTGCAATTACACAAATCTGTTTAAGGCAGCATCTTTCCGAGTTTCTCGATTCCTTCATCTGGTGTTAATTTATGCGTTGGCCATAAAAAATCGCCACCAATTACCCAACGGAATGCTTCAATTATGGACTGCAAACAGCTGCTGTTCCTGATCCTCCTGCTGCTCCTACTCCTGCTGCTGGTGCTCCTGCTACTTCGTGGTGAAACCCTTTTTAGCACTCGCCGCCTCGCCAGGAAAATCGAACTGAAGCGGGTTTCCTTTGAATTCGCTGCCTGAGCATATCTAATCTGCTGCAACCCAACTGCGGATACGCTCAAGGCCAGGCACAGAAATTAGGGCCTAATTGTTGCATTTTTTATATTTTATTTTTTGGCATAGAGACTATAATTGGACGGCTATTAGGTCGGCTTCTAAGTCCAGTGAATTGGCTAATGTGGTTAAATGTTTGAGCTCAGGTTCATTTGGCTTGTGGTTAGCGGGCAGTAGAAGATTGCCACAGCGTGGCATGTCGGCCAAGTTGAGGCTATTAGAAGAGCTCCTAAATGGGCTGACGGACGACCATAGCTCGATTAAGCTGTTCTCTGTGGCTTTATATATAAATGAGCAGAGAATCTTCAACTCAGTGTGGCCAGCGTCTGTTGTAGCCACAGTCCCAGAGGGCCTGCAGCTAGAGCCAGGGGTAATTTTTAAAGAAAACTGGAGAGCAATGGAACCAGGACTATATCTATCGAGAACCAGCTAACTTTATTCAACGTGAATTATATATTATAGTGAAATCCTAAATTTCTCTCTACATGTATCTGCTATCTATAAAAATAGCGGGAAGTATAATGATCTCTTCCCTAAGTCCCTCTTCATTTCCACTTGTATCAAAGCTGCATTAACCCCAGCTTCAGTTACAGTAAATTTTCAAATTAACGTACTTGAATCTATCTCTATTCACATAACTATTAAGAATTTATTGTCTCTTTAGTTTTCATTGCTTATAGTTAGATATATCCTGGTTTATTATATAATTGACTCTCCACTTTCCAGTTATATAAAAGCTCCCGCTTCGATTACACCTAAATATCGAGTTTCCCTTCATTGCATTTCTATTTACATAACTATAGATAAGGCAATTTATCAGCGTTTCATATATCAGAATTGGCTTCTTATAGATACACCCAGATATATTCAGCTCTACTGCCCAAAGGCCTCTCCACTTTCCAGTTATATAAAAGCGGCATTAACCCCGCTTCGGTTACACTGCTGTACTTGAAGTCGCTCGAGTCGGTGCATACGTGCCGCAATGTGCATTAAAAGAATTATTATTATTATTTTTTTTGTGTCACTTGTTTTTTTTGTTGTATAAGTTTTTAGCAAGCGATAAGAAGTGGGGCGACCGAGCGTCAGAGTGCATGCACGAGGGCGTCGCGTTTCGGTTTCAGCCAAAAACAAAGCGTGCGCATGCAACTGACATTGGGCAGAAGCGTGGCAGAGAGCGAGTGACACGGATTCTTTACACACACACACCTGACACACACACCTGAATCGCTGACTTGTCGCTTGCCATTAGCTCCTTGCATGGGAGTGTGTGTGTGTGTGTGTGTGTGTGTGTGTGTGTGTGTGTCTCATGCCATTAAAAACAATAATAAATGATTGGAAGATTCGACGACTGGGTTGGAAGCCTTGGAATTGGAATTGGAATTGGAATACTCATATCGTTATCGCCGCGAATTGACAACAAAGAGCGCGAGTGTGCGAAAGAGATGGCCATATCATTTGCATATTGGATGCAGTTTGCGTAATCAATGCGCCGCTACCCGTTTCACGCAACTGCAACTCGATTTGTCCCAACTGATTAATGCGCCCTTTCAACAGTAGGACTTAATAACAGGGAAAATAAAAGACTGAAAGACTGTGAGACTTCAATGCGAACTGAACAACTAATAAGAGCGAAACATTCATGTTAATTGGCGACAATTGTACGTTTGGCTTGGTTTGATTGTGCCCAGCTGCTCCATGTTTACAGTTGCAGCCCATTTACAAGGAACAACAGCAGCAGCAGCAGCAGCCGCAGCCGCAGCCGCAAAAAACTGTGATAATTAGGTTTGGTAAAAGAAGTAAAAACTTTGCCTGGGAATTTAGCTCATTTGCAGTTGTAATAGCGCAAAAAAAGTGGAGCACGACAAAAACTGAATGGGAAATTGAAAGGGCTGTTAAAATGTTGTAAAAACAGTCTGGCAACACTGGCTGACACACATATGCAGCCCTATCGATAACAGCTTTACTAAGCTTAAAGTATTTTGTCAGCAAAAGCTTTGTGGCAACACTGGCTAACACACTTATCAAGCCTTATCGATAGCCGCTTATCGATATAGCTTAATTATGCGAAATGCGAAATGCAAATAATGACAGATTAAATACAAATCAATTTCAGCATAACTTTTGTGCGTTGCGCACGCACATTATCATCAATTAAAGACAAAAAGATAAAGTTGAAGATGAAACGACGATGCCATTGATAAGAAATCTTTTAGCAAATATCATATCGTTTATCAGGTTCTTTACCTGGCTGACTACCTGCCTGCTGGCCTGCAGGGTAGATGCCTTTGATTAATTGCAATTGTAAGGCTTGGCGAACTGGTTGCTGCTGCTGCTGCTGCTGCTGTTGTTGTTGTTGTTGTTGCTGTTGCTGTGCATCTTCTTGGGTTCTGCTGTCGCCAGTTAATGTTGCCAACTTAATCGCATTTGGACGGGCCCCTTGATAATGTTGTTTACGAGTATGTGCAAAACGATTTGCCGGACACTGGGGAGACTCGACTCTCGATTGGGGCGACTCTTACTCTCGCAGACAGACACTCGACAATAATTAATGATGCTGTTATTATTAAAAACTTTTAATTACTTGGCATGTCCTTGAGATCTTCTTTTGCGCTAAAGTCCGTCTGCTCTAATGAGCCCAAAAGTAAAACCAAAGAAAACAAAAAAGAGAAGAAAAGAAAAAGTGAGTCGCAAAACTATTTCAAAATTTTTGCACAGTCAGGCCGATTTTTGCGTAAGGTCTCAAGGCCTCACACACACAGAGGCACACGCACACACACACACTCACGTACACACACTCTAAAAAGGACACGCACAAAATTCTTACGTAAGTGGGCAAAAATATATGTTTTATGAGCGGCGGTCATAAAATTGTGACTTGTTTTTTTTTTTTTTTTTGAAGAATGAGAACACGCTCTCGATGTTCTGATCTCGTTCCAGAATCGTCGCGCGGCGTGACATAATTTTGCCTAATTTACCAAAACATTCCAAGGACCTCGCCAGGATCACGCAGCACGTGACAGCGACAAGAGGAAGAAGAAGCAGCAGCAGCAGAAACAAACAAACGAAAAAATTGCAGAAATTTCGCACAAACAATAGAAAAAAAAAATAAATATTCTGCTGACCTGCGCTCAATATTTTTAGCTTGAATTTCGCAAGGTTCTGCGCCTTGGCCTGGCCACAACGACATTTATTGGCAACATTTTGCCAGCTTCGTCCTGATTTCCCAGTTTTTGCTTCTTTTTTTTTTCTTTGGTCTAATTATTTTTTATGAGTGCAATCCACGTGCAAAAATTGTCGCACACTTCGCTGCGGCCAGCCGCAGCGCTCGCTCTATATATCAGCTCCTCATTCACTGACCTGAATATATATAGACAAAGTAATATAGGTCTAGATCTTTTTGTTCAGCTCTTAATTTTTTACTTTGTTTTGGCTTTGGCTTGGGCCTGCTGTTTTCTTTTTTTGTCCCGGTTTTTGTCACAGATTTTCATTGTTTACGTCGCATGCGACCCAATTTTTAGCTAATAATTGTTCTACTTATTGTGGTCAGCTTGGCGCAGGGCTCGCCGGAGAATTGCTCTGCTTCTTTTTTGTGGCCAGTGTTTTAATAATGGAAACTGTGCTGCTTTGTGTATCTTTGAGATACTTTTTTTTCTCTTGAATCAAATGTATCTGTTGTGTTTATTTTTAGTTGCTATTTATTTTGCTGGAGTATCCTTTAGCTTGAGCTGCTCATTTATTATAGCTGAATGATTATTATGGATTGATTCTAGGAATAACACTCTGCGCACCGATTTGCTAAGGCAGTCTATCTTATCTTATCATATCTTTTGATATTTTCTATATTATTTGCATAACTCTCCAACTGTTAGTATGAATGGCCATCTCTATAAATGCTCACGATTATCAAAATAAATTAAAAAAATTTCCAACATATTTTCTTTGCCATTTAAGAACATTTCAAGTCAAGAATCAGCATCTGTTGTTTTTAGCTTCAATTGACCAACTCTGATCTAGTTCAGTGCCTCTCAAACTGTGACTACTCTTACTCTCATTGCGCTCACGGCCAGCTCTTTGCCTTTTGGCCGAACGCCTAATGAGCTGATCTTAACCTTAGCTAATGACAGTTGGCAACAGCCTTGACAAAACCCTTAACGCAATTGAAGTGAAGCCAATTTGGTGTCTAACCCGATCGACCAAAGATGTCAACACTTTCCCTGTCTATGACGACAGGCAAACAGCTCTGTCTCCCTCGCTCTCTCTCTCTCTCTCTCTCTCTCTCTCTCTCACTTTCTCTAACTCACTCGTCTGTCTTCCTCTTTCTGTGAAGAGTCATAAAATGTGTTCGCGTTGCTACAATTAAAATGTTAAACAGTAAAAATATCATAAAACTCGAAAAACAGAAAATGTTTGGGCAAAAAGAAGCTGACGAATTTCCGCGTACAAAAAGCGAGTTGAGACATGAAAAAAAAAAAACAAAACACACAGAGAGAGGAGAGAATGGTCCATTGGTTCCGAGAATAAAGGCTACACCCGAACTAGATCGCCCGAACAAAAAAGTGAACAAAGCGCGATCGTTAAAAAAGGAGAGCGCTACGTGCTGAGACTTTGTCTGTGTTTTGTGTGCGCCTTAAAAACCCTTTCGGAATTTCAGTTTAATCTCCAGAAATTGTAACAAAAAATTGGTGCATTTACATAGAAGTGACCTTGGGTCGGGTAGCTGTAGCCGTAGCTGCTGTCCATTTGACATTTCATTTAACTTTTGATTTGGCATGTTGACGACGTGTTTAAGGATTTTTGGGAAAATCGCTATAGAGACGTAGCCGTAGCCATTGCTGTAGCCGTAGCTGCAGCTATAGCTTTGCCTCGGCAACTTTACAACTTGTTGTCTCTAATTATGGTCGAAATGGGCCGTAATCCTTTAGCTAAACGTGCAACGCCTCGTTTCATTAGAATTCATGGTTAAATGTGACTAATCCTTTTGCCACGAATCCTTCACTCTAACTCGCCTGCTCGCCTGATCGACCGACCGACCGCCCGCCCGCTGCTGACCTGCACTCGCTAGCGCTGTGGGCGTATTGTTTAGTTTCGAAATCAAAATATTTGCAAACACTGCGAATAACCGAGAAGAAGAAGAAGAACTAGTGGTAGGCGTCGGCAACGGCAAGGATTAAGACGCATCCTTTCGCTAACCTTGACACACGCTCGCCGATTTTATGACAATTCATTGGCAAAAGTTGTTGCCACATGCCACATGCCACACAGCTAACTAGGCATTCCTCCTGCTGCCTTCGTCCTGGCTAATAATGTGCAATGCGCACGCTGCCTTTGTTGCACTTCTAGTTGACTTTCGTTTTTTTTCATCCTTTTTTATCCTTTTTCACATTATTTTTTAGCTCGTGTCCTTGCCCAAAGCCTTTCGCTTGCAGCCTTTTGTTGCGGTCGCATTTTTTATGGGCTGCAATCTTTTGTGGCAAATTGGCTGACATTGTCGCCGGGCTGCAGGACCTTCGTTCTTTTTTTTAAGCCTTTTTGCTCTGCTCTGCTGTCAACTCTTTTTGCCCAGAGTTCAGGTCGAGCCGTGTTTTTTAGCCACTTCTCAGAAGGAAGTTACTTTTTTACCAGGTTTCTTTGTGCATCGCCGTTTTTTGCTGGAACTTTTCTGGAATTCTGTAACTGGACTTCGCGGAATTCGCTTTGATAAGCAGCGCATAAAGTGTTTTCTAATTTAGTTTCTTCTTTTTTTACAAGCAAAGGCTTAAAAAACGCAGCCTTGAGTTTTTTTCTATAGTTTTTTTTAAGTCGAAAAGCCAAAAAGTCAAAAGTAACCCGTGGTTCGGTATAAAGCAAAATCCTCAAGGCTTCGGTAAGAGCGTGAACAAATTGATTAGCGTAAAAAAAAATTGTGGCTTAGAGTTAAAGGCTTAGAATCATAAAAAAAATATGGCTTTGTAAAGGCTCAAAGTTAATTTTTTAACCAAGTCAAATTTCTAGAGAAAGAAAAACCAACGAAAATTTGCCAGAGGCTGAAGCAAGAGCCCAAGAAAATCTAGTTAAATAGAAGGAAAAAATAGAGAAACAGAAGTTTTTTATGCTTAAAAATAAATATAAATAACTTAAATATTAAATAGTATTATATTTCAGAATTTCTTCTTTATCTTAAGAAGTTTTTATATAATTAGAAAATTTGCTCAAATATTCTAAAAAAGAATTTCTATTCAAATTTAGCATTTTTCATTATATAAATTTTTTAATATTTAGAAAAAAACCTCAGCTTATTATATAATCAATTTCATAGACAAGCTTCAGCCCTTTACCTTATTTATATTCTAACGAAACGTCTAGCCTATCCATTCAAATTTCACAACTATCCAAACAAACCGTGCATAACTCACACCCTTTGCTCTTACCCTTTTCACTTTTTCTTTGCTTTAGCCGTGTCAAAACTGATTAGTTCCAACTATCCCTTATAAACCTATATATACATATACTCGTACATACATTTAAAACAATTTCCAGGCGTGTCTCAGTCGTATTCATAAATTCAATTTCAATTTTTCAGCAACTGGATCGATTTTCATGCCGTAACACCAACGAGGTTAATTATCGTCGCATTGCCCAATGTGAGGAAAAAATTAACATTTTTTTTTTCAGTTTTTTTCCCTTCTTCTTCGTCTTCTGCTTGCTTTCGTCAGTCAGCTGGGCAGTCAGGCAGTCAGGTATTCGGGCAGTCGACGGCAATGCGACGACTTCCTTTTGCAACAGACAAAGAGAAGATCATAAGCCTCTGTCCCGGTCCATGGAGCTGCAGTTGGCTCATTACGCGGGTCGTGACTTGCCAAAATGAAAAACAAGTCAAATCTGTAAGGGAGAACGCAACAACAATAAAAACTTGACTCGGCCATTTGACATTTCAAACGGCACTCTGAATGCCCTGCTCAGGTATTTGGATAGTTACATTAAAACTTAAAATATGTTACAGATGAATCAATAATGAATAGCTAATTCGATTCAGTTCCGAACTGGTTCGGTTCATAACTTAATTGTAGCATTGTTATATATATAAACTGCAAATGAAGCCAGAATAATATACAGCCAATAAATTTAACAATAGAATTTCAATACAATTAACTCTATTCTTTTATGCAGTTGGCAATGCAATATGCGAACTGGTTCAAAACGGGTTTATAATAATTTCTAAAAAAAATCCAGCTATGGATCTATAATTATTCGCTTATCAATATTTAGATAAAAATATCAATTTTATTAAATTTAGAATATACTTCAAAGATGCATAGTAGACAGAACTTGCAGATTCAGTTGCGATTCCGGTTCGTAAGACAACCTGTTCACGGGCGTCGTTAAAGGCCAAGAGACTTATGATTGTTTTTATTAAACTAATTTACTTCAAATTTATAATTAATTTGTCATAATATTTTTCAAGAATTTATAATGAACGCAATAAAAATAATTGATCTAGTCATACACAAAAAAAAAAAAGAAAGAATATATACTAAATTTTTAGGCTAGATTCAAACCGGTTCGATACGCAACTGGCTTCCAGAATTGCTGTTAAAAACCTCAAATATTTTCATAACAAATTATGTTTAATAAATAGAAAAGAAACTGCCTGCCGGAGCAACTCTTTACATGCTTAAGCAAAGGGTATTCATTCAATAATGCAGTTGAGCATAAATTGAGCTAATCTTGATGATAAACCAAAGAGAAATGCATTCAAGAATATACCCACAAGATCTTAAAACTTTTCCAGTTTCAACAATGACAACTCTCAGAAGAGATCATCAGCTAGTCAGCATGCCCTTTGGTTAGGGTATGCAAGTAAAGCTGCAGTCGAAGTTATTGCAGCGGACAGCGGATGCTTGGATGCTTGTCAGATGCTGATATCAGTCGAAGGCGGTGGCGGTGGTGGTGGCGGCGTCGGCGGCGATCGCGGCGACGGCGTTGGCAGACGCAAAATGTTAATCTCCATAAAATGAAAACAATGCGCCGGCGCGACGACCGATCAACATCGAGGGCCACAGAGCCAGCTAACCCCCAACCAACACGCCCCGCTACAGTGGCAATTCGAATACGCGACCAGCGCTTTGGCTATGCTTCGTGAAGCGCGCTTTTTTCGTTGTTTTTGCGCAATAAGTGTGCCAGCAGAAGCAGCAGCAGCAGCAGCAGCGGCGGCAGTTGAGGCAGCATCAGCAACCGGTCAGCCCCTCACATTATAATTTATGCAGCCGCAGCTCAAGGATCTCGGCAAGAGAGCTACCTCTCGTCTGGCGCGCCCCTCCCTCCTCTGAACATACAGTCCGCGTGCGTTTAGGTAATCGTCGGGCATGATCTCCAACTTCAACTCCAACTCCAACTGCGGCTCCTATCGTGACAAGCTGCCCGCTGTGACGATGCGGCATTGGGATGCTGTGTGGCTGCTTGGCTGGCTGAGAAGATCTTTGGGGCAACGCCACCCCAGCGTTGAGGAGTGTAAATTACAGCTCTGCCGTTGGCGCAACAAACGCCTGACTGGGCATGTTTGTTGCCACAACTGGTTGCAGTTGCCGCCACTGCCTCTGGCTCTGCCTCAGCTGCTGCTGCCGCTGCCACTGCTGCTGTTGTTGTTGCCTGTCGCTTTTCATTCAGTAAGTTCAATAGTGCATGCAATGCTTTGCAATGGCCAACTCGACTCGAGTTCTTCTTCTGTTTCTGCTTTATTTTTTTATTCCCATTCTCATTCCCGATGCCCACTTTTTTTTTTTTGCCATTTATGATCGATGCCACAGTCGATTTCTTTGGCCTGACTTTGGCGATTGTCGCTGCCGCAGCTTCTCCTTTTGCACGCGATTCCCTTGTCGCTGTTTGATGCCCTTTCACAAATTTGGGGTGCTTCAATAAGGCCTAGCAATTGGTTACCCTATGTGAGCTGCTTTATGTTGGCTTATATAAGAGATAATCTATTAAATTTTGAAGATTTCCCATTCAAGTGATTGATTAGCTGTGTAGCCCTCAAAAATGAATATAGTATCGAATATGGAAAAGACAGTATGTTATATATCTCTTTTTTAAACATAAGAAAATTAAAAATAATTTTATTCATTCATATATAAAATTTCATTGAGTATCTATAAGAAATTTGGTTACAAAAATAATTTTAAATATTTTTAGAATTTTCATTTATTTATTTACGAATTTTCACAAGCTATATTTCATATATATGTATTTACAATTTTATTGTATTAGTCTTTAGGTGCTATTCTAACTTAAAAAGATTTTAAAAGAAACTTTTGTTCACACTAAAAATGGTATTGTATATGCATTTTAAATCTATCTTTGGGATAGATTGTAAAAATAATAGAAATCTTTTCAAATTTATATTAAAATTTATTATATATTTTAATATATTATTATTATATACTATTTAAATCATCTTAAAACTGTCTTCTTTCAAAACGAATCCTTGATCTTTGCTCGTTGATTCTTTGTATTGCTGCTGCGCGCATATCTCTTAGCTGATACCCTAACTATACACAACTTAACTGTTTTCTTGTTGTTTTCTTCTTCTTCTTCTTCTTTATTTGCATCATTTTATATGCTCAACACCTTTTCCTGTCTACGCTTGGACTGCACTCTCAGGGTCTGGGTCTGGTCTCTGGATCTGTGTCTCGAGTCTGAGTCAAAGTCTGGTCACGATTTGTGAAGACTCGTAAAACATTTTTAGCACCTCAACGATCTATATACGTACATGAATGCACCACAATTTCAACTTGTTGCTGTTGTTGTTGTTCTTTTTTTTTTGTTCTTAATGGCATTTTTGCATTTTTGCTGTGGCTACCAAAACACGACGCCCACTCGAACGCGTCGAGCTCTCGGCTGTGTGGGAAAAAGCGTCTGTCGATTGTCGATTCGTGGCGCAGAGAATGAGCAAAGCAAAAAAAAAAACATCCTGTCATTAGGCAAAATATTTATGTAGATTAATGAAACGCAGACGAGTCGCCAGCTGCGCATCTAACGGTGCATTTGCTACAAATTTTTCGACTCCCTCAATTAGAAGTGGAAGCGAGCCCCAAAAGCGATTAAAATTTGTATGCGCAGCGCCCTCTGGCGTTGGTTGGCGGCGGTGCAAAAGCATGCGAGCCACGCAAATAATATTCCCGGAAATTGGCAAGGATTTGAGAGACTCGAGTTGTTGTTGTTGTTGCGGTTGTTGTTTGTTGTTGTTGCGTGTCGTAAAAACTCTTTGCGAATCGGACAGCAGCAGCGGCGGCAGCAGAGACTCTCGGCAGCAGCAGCAGCAGCAGCTCTGCATCAAGGACATGCGGCACATTAGCGAGCCGCTCATAAAGCCAAAACCCCGATAGACAGCCAAAGCAGTCAGCTAATCCGTGGAAACCCTAAACTCTACCCTATGCCGAAAAACCTCTTTCGGCGCGAGTCTAACGCGTAGGTAAAAGAACTCTTTCCTGCGTTTACTCCTTCGTGTCAGCAGGTAAAGCCAGACAGAGCCAGAGCTATGCACAGAGTGTGTAGGAGAGAGAGAGAGAGAGAGAGAGAGAGAGAGGGTGAGCTGAGGAGTTGACGTTTGCACGCCAATTGATTTGGCATTGAGGCGTAGAGCGTAAATAACCCTAAATAAAACCATAAAATCCTTCTGCATGTTGCGCTTTTGTTTTAGCCCATCAAACCCATCCTCACCTTGAGTGTGCCTAGGCTAGGATCTAGGATCTTTGCCATTTTTTAGATACGTCGTCAGTTCTTTTTTTTTTTAGCGAACTCGTAAATGCTGTTGCGTTTTTTATGCAATTTGTTGTCAACAGAAATGCGGAATTCGCAAGAGAATTTGCGAACTGCGACTTTTTACGTGGAAGCGCGTTCGTTTTTTACGCAACTAGACGCAACAGCAGTTAAAAAACGATGATTTTTTATGAGCCGAAAGTTGACTTTTTTAGTGGAAATGATGAGGCGAGATTGTCCGCGCGAAAACAAACAACAGAGGGAAGGAAACAAGCTCTTAGAAGGCGAGAAAGAGCGAAACAAGGCAAGGCAAGCCATGCTGAGGCAAGCATTAGACTATCGGCTCTATCTATCAGACTCTTAGGAAACTTCTAGCTCTCAGGTTCAACGGGTTAAGGAGAGAGGGGCGTGCGTTGGTCTAACCCTACAGCAGCCGAAGCCTTTACCTCCTTCGGTCGCTTACCTGTTGCGGACGTTCATAATCCTTTTATGGCAAATAAACAAACATCGTCACGGCTCGCAAGCGAATCCTTTGGCCAAAAACCCTTGACTGGCTAGGTAAAAAGCAGCTCGCTCAAAGGGTGCAATAAACAGAAGAGTTGCTGCTTGATGAACTGGCTGCGGCTGTGGTGGATGGGTTGTGCGTCCTTTGCACACGCGTTCCTTCCCATTGTTGCACGTTCAGTTTTATGGGTGTGTGGTTTTAGCCCTTTGATGTGCATGATCATCCTCTTAATAGAAACCCAACGTACCTGTGTGCCACTGCCACTGCCACCGTGCCACTGTGCCACGCACACACACCTAATCCTTTCGCCAAACCCTTTCGTCCAATCATCAGAGCGTGTCCAAACCGATTTAATTAACGCGGTTTTCGAAACTAAGCTCCGTATCATCGTAGCTTCGCCTAAATCCGAAGTCCTAAACGCCCATCAGCTACTGTGCCAGCCTAGCTGCACATACCGAATCCTGGCCAAAGGGTTGGACTGACTTTTCCAGCGAAAGGATTTGCATTGGGCTTGCATGGAAATTTTCATGAATATTTACCAAACAGCCAAGCAGTTGACTTTATAAGACCTGACTTTTAGAATCGAGGAAAAGTCGAAAAGTCAAGCTATGCTCAGACTATACAAAATGGTCGACTGAGCTGCTATATGAGGGGATCCTTTAAGGATGATCCCATAAATGCTGACGTTGGCAGAGACTGAAGGTTTGATTGAGGAATTAGGACGAAATAGATCTGGATCTGGATCTGGATATGGATATGGAACTGAGATCTTAGATACAATGAATATTTAAGATGTTGGCATAAAGCGTATAGCCTTAATGATCAAGTTCAGCCATTCCAGAAATAGTTATCGAAAAGGAAGAACAAAAGTTGTTGCCTGTGGTAGAGGCTGAGAGTTGGATTGTTCTCAAGAAGAAATAGTTATAGATAAAAGTCGAATGTCAGCATTTTTGATTTCAAAACAGATCACTAGAGTGTGGCTTTGATGTATGTATGTCTCTCTTGCCTTCTATTCAAATACTAGGGAGAACATCTCCAAAGTCCCAGTCTTCTATTAGTCTCCTTTTTTACTGCAGTTCTTAAGAATTCCTTAAAAAAGTCCCGTCTAAAATCTTAATTGATATAATTTCCAACTTTTGCTCAAGTCTTGTTTTATTTTTAATTTCTGAGATATCCCTAACCTCAGTTTAATGATGCTAATTCACAACTCTTGAGCTAGTCGATCATGCCTAAAAATATATACATATCTGTTATACGTGCTCACATTAACGGCACATTTTGCGTGCCTTCGCATAACTGTATTTGAAGCAAACCCCTCGGCTAGTCTCTCGCCCCCACCCAGCCGCAGCTTTTTTTTCCGCATCACGCGATCTGCCTTTGCCCTTATATAGCCGATACCCACCCCAGTGAAAAGAAAAAACAACAACAAATATATACCAAATATAAAAACAAACCGTTTGTTTTGAGCTTTTTACCTGTTGCTAAATTTAGAACGTCTACCGTTGTTTATTTGTATTTTTTTTCTTTCTCTCGATATTCTTATTTTTTTTTTTTTTTTTTTGCTGACGCTACTGCCGCAAATACAAAAAACAAGCAGACGCCCACCCCACGCCCCCTCTCTGTCTCACTCGTTCGCAGTCTCTTAAGCAATCCGTATTGAACTCTGTGCGACGTCAGCGGCGCCGTTGGCAGCGTCTACGGCCCGTTGGCCCAAAATGCGTCGTTACGTTAATGAGTAATAAAATACTTGCACAACAACAACAACAACAACAACAGCAGCAGCAATTGGGCAAAGATTTGTGTCTCTGTTGCTGCAAAAAGCAGAGCGCCATTAAGTGCATGACAACCAATAGCAAACGGTAAACAACAACAGCAGCAGCAAAAGCAACAACATTGGCTGCGCAAAATAATAGTGCAGTGCGTTTAGCGCATTCACGCGCTTTGGCTATTTTTATGGCATTTTAATCGCGAGAAATGTGTATTTTGCATGAAGGCTGCTCATCACTCTGTCTCTCTCAGCAGATCTAAGTGAGCGCTCACTCTCTCATGCTCTCTCACTCTTTCTCTCTCTCTGTTATTTTTAGTTACATGGGGCTGCTGCTGCTATTGCTGCGCTGTTGCCAGCAGGGCAGTGTCTGGCGCGTGGGCGTCGCTGTTGCTGTAACGCCGCCGCCGCTGGCGCTCTGTACCGCTGCTCCCGCTGGGCCGCTATGTTTAAATTTAGACGCAATTAGCAATGCGCACATTTTTGCGTGCGTATCTGTGTCTGTGTGTGGACTATAAATTTTTGCGAGAGTTTATTTTAGACGCTGCATGCGATCAGGCGCGCCAAAAACAACTGTATTTGCTTGCGTATGGGTGTATGTGTATGTATGGATGTGTATGTATGTATCTGTGTGTGCCCACATCCTACACCTTAGCTGCCAGTTGCTGTTTTTGGCCAGAAGCCGCGTCAGCAGCAGCAGAAAGTCAGCCGCAGCAGCCACATGATGTAAACGCTGCCCGTGTGCAATTAAATTGGCATGCACAAGTGCCGCCAGCAACGCTGCCAGCGACGCCAACCGCGGGCGGCTGCCTTTTGATCGGCTGCCAAATTGTAATTGGAACGCGAAGGTGTTGCCCGACTGGCGTTCTCTGGCCGGGGGTCTGCTCGACGTGGCAACCTTCTAAACACAAGCCATCAAACGCATAAGACTCGTGACTTATACTACACGCACACGCACACACAACACACACACACACACAAGCAGAAAACTGACCCACATAGCCAAAGGCATAAACAAATGCAATAACTGACAACATTTTATAAGAGCTTTTGCATACGCATGCAAATGGAAAGCTGCCATTGGACAATTATGTACATACATACATACATATGTATGTATATGTTCTGCTCTCAGCAAGTAGTTCTAGTTCAGCTGGAAGCTTTTGCAAGCTCAGCTTGCAAGAATGCTACTCTACACACGCAATGCATAGGCTTAACGCTGAGTTGCTCTCACTTTCGCTCTCGTTAGCGTGTGTCTGTGTGTGCATGTGCATGTTCTGTTTCTGTTATTCTCTTTGCTCATTGATTTTACATTATTTTGCACACACACACACGTGCATATGTTTAAGAGCGAGACTGGAAATAATTATTGACTTTGTTGCCTAGTGTGATTTAAGCGCCAACCTTCGAGAAAACTGATAAGTCCAAACGTGAAAGTCCGTCCTGCACGTAGACACCATAAAACGAATCTAAGCATTGGCCGACGCACGAGTAACGTGCTCATCAGCCTTGCCAACTGATTTAACACAGACATACACACACACATGTATACACACGCATGCGCGCTAGTGTAAGTGACCTTCCCTAGCTTAATTGAGGCGAATGGAATGGGTTACAGTTACATAGCCGAAAAAACGACTACAAATAATTTGGAACATTTGCGTATGTGTGTGTGTGTGTGCTTGAGTTTGGTTAGTTTGTGGGTGACGCAGGTGTTGCGCTGTCGCCCGCTTCCGCTTGGCGTGCGCACAGCCCCAAACAGCGTGGGCAACCTTGTGATCTTGTTTACTGTTTAGCGACCCCACTGATCACGACATCATAACACATACACTCACACACGCGCACACATCCACACCTGTCGGCGCTGGGGTGGCGTCATATCAACATTAAGTCTCTGGGTGAGCTGCTGCCGCTTGCTGTTTTCACCTTCTATGGGACGTCGACGACGACGACGCGTCGTCGCGTTGGCCGCATGAATCAGCACGGCGAACACTCTCGCTCTCGCTCTTGCTATTTGCTATCTTTGTCTAGCACCCTCGCGTATATTGTGAATCCCGCTCGCACGCTCACTGGGGGTTTTGATAATTCCATAAAGGAAGAAATGCCCAATAGAACTTGCAGTGCTTTTTTTCTTACTCGCTCGGAGCGGGGGGCGTATGAGTAACTGTGCGCTGCTCTCTCGCAAAGGCCGCGGCTTAGGTAAACTGACGGCAGCAGCAGCGGCAGAAGCAACAACAACAACGACAATGACTGCGCACACAGGTAGAGCCGACATCGTTGCTACCTACACATGCGAACACAAATATGTGCAGTCGCATGTGTGTGTATGTGTGTAAATATGCCGCCGACTGGTCGTGTGGCTAGCGCTGCCCGCGCCTCGCTGCGGCGATTTCGATTTAGCCAACGAACCTGTCGATCAATCGTCAGTCGTCTGCTGTAAGCCGAACGATAAGGTGGTGGTCGTCAGCAAAAACGCACACGCACACACACACACGCAATAATATATATACGAGCCTTCGCGCGCACACACATACTCGCACACTCAGACATTGCCGATTCGCCATCGTGACGATCGGTCGCTCGCTCGCCTCGTTCGTACTTTGAGTAACGTTTAATCGCGCTGCATTCAGAACCAGACAGCCATTCGCTTGCCGTAACTCGTAGCGTGCGGTTGTCTCTCCCTCTTAAGCGGAAGAACATACAAATCTAAAGAAAAGAAGAAACACTCTCTAAGCAAAGACTTTAACGTATTTTACGTAGTTTCGTCGTCATCGTCATCGTAGCGCGAAAGAAAAGTGAAAAGTGATCTTGAAACTGAAAACTAAACTAAATCAAATCAAAAAACTGCATTTGAACAAACAAATCAAGCAAAAATCAAGTGCGCAGCAAATTTCTGCATTTGCCGCTAGTGGAAAAACAGCAACAAATAACAAAATCAAACTGTGTCTTAAACTGCATAAACAATATATAGCCGATATCGAGATGGTTACCGGCGTAACAACAAACATCAGTCCCAATTTAGTGGGCGCGGCTGTGGTGCCCACGCAGCTGAAGGAGACGCCCATCAAAAGTGATCGTCGGGTAAGTGTCAAATGTGTAGCAAAGAAAAGTACCGTTGCATTCGAAATGGACTGGGATTTAAAGTGTGAGCGAGCGAGCTAGAGATGAGCATGCTGAAAAGCTCCTTTTGGCATATGAATATTTAGTCTAGCTATGTTTGCCTATGATTAGAGATGCGCGTGTTCAAAAACTCTTTTTAGCTATTTTGGCATATGATTATTACCTATTTTTGCATATGATTAGCGATGCGCCAGCTAAAAAGAGTGTTTACTTGCCTTCGCTTTGATTTTCGAATAAATATTTATTTATTCAGCCTCATATTTGGGCATATTTCTTAGGAAATTTATAAATGTTTACAAGTTAAACATTTTATTTTAGCTTGTGTAAATTTTTAAATCACACACAAGTTAGCTGTTGTCTCCCACTTTGTACACACACACGCGTATCCCACACACCGTTTGCCAATTCTGCTGCCCAAATGCATTTCCTTTTTGGCCACAATTCGTCGTCGTCGTCGTCGTCGGCTCCCACATGCCAACAACTGTAGCCATATAGAAAACAAAGTGAAAAAAATAAGCCGTCGGCTCGCCAACACAAAGCGGCGTCTGGCGTTGGCGGCATTTACGTTGGGGCTTCATTCATGGAGACAGACAGTGAGACAGTGTGACAGACGGCCAGCTGGCCAGGTCCATTCATGAGTGCCACCCAAAATTGGTTGCGGCTGCCCACTTGAGAGCGGCTTCCATTTGGCGCGTGGTCGCTGCAATTGTCGCTCATCAGCTACTTTTGGCTGCTTAAAAAGCTGTCGCCCTGCGGCTTGTGCTTTTGGCCGTTTTTGGCTATTGCCCGCTGACTTCATACACAGTGCGGGCGTTGAGCTGCGCCAAATTTGGCCAGCACCAAAAATAATTTTCATTCAGTTTTCGATTCGATTGCGAAAAAAAAAACAAAAACAAGCCAAAAAAAAACTTTTTTTGCGTCTTCGAATTTCCCACGACGACCTTGTTGTTGTTGTTGTTGTTGCTGCTAGAAAATACCTGCGTATTGGTTATTTATTTTTGGCCGCATCGGCTCGTTGCTTATCGTAATTTATAACCGCAAGAAACTATTTTTGGCCAACACTTGCGAGTGCAATAGATAGATAGGTATAGATATATGTACAGATATATGTATATAAGTATATTATATATGTATATATAAATAGAGCACGCGCCGTGCTGCTGTGTTTTGGCCCCCAGCCAGCATGGCTCGACTCAATGCTGTTGACAATGCTGAGAGTTCCCGTGTCCAATTAAAGCCACACGCAGTTCATTTGTATTTTGGTTGCTGTTGTTGTTGTTGTTGTTGCCGATACGCTGCATGAGGTCAAAATCGGTGCCTCGTGATTCGTAACTCGTGACTCGTGACTAATCTGAACTCTTTCTTTCTCTCTCTTGCAGTCGAATAAACCAATCATGGAAAAACGTCGTCGAGCACGCATCAACAATTGCCTCAACGAGCTGAAGACGCTTATACTAGATGCCACCAAAAAAGACGTAAGTATCTAAAAGAGAATCTTTGAGATAAGATAAAAGAAAACTATCTAGAGTATCTATGAGCTAAAGGAAGTATTTGGTTAGATAGAAGTTTTTGCAATTACTTTCTGAAATCTAAGAAAACTATAAATTTCCTTTAGAATCTATCGATAACTCTATAGATCTATAGATATCTATATATCTATCTATATATATATATATATATATATATCTGCCCTTGCTTTAGACCCATAACTAAGCCCCATCTTGTTTCCTTTCTCTCTCTCTTTCTCTCTTTAGCCAGCGCGTCATTCCAAGCTGGAAAAGGCCGACATATTGGAGAAGACAGTGAAGCATCTGCAGGAGCTGCAGCGTCAGCAGGCTGCCATGCAACAGGCCGCCGATCCAAAGATCATCAACAAATTCAAGGCTGGCTTTGCCGACTGTGCGAATGAGGTGAGCCGTTTCCCTGGCCTGGATGCTGCACAGCGTCGCCGTCTGCTGCAACATCTGAGCAACTGCATCAATGGCGTCAAGAGCGAACTGCACCATCAGCAACGGCAGCAGGCAGCTGCCCAGGCACAATCGTTGCACGCCCAAATCGTATTGCCCTCGCCGCCCAGCTCACCCGAACAGGAGCCAGCAACAGCAACAAACACCAGCAGCAGCAACAACAACAACTTGGTCTCAGCTGCAGCTCCTTATCTGTTCGGACAGATTCAACACAATGCGAATGGTTACTTTCTGCCCAATGGCATGCAGGTGATACCCACCAAGCTGCCCAACGGTAGCATCGCCCTGGTGCTGCCTCAAAGCTTGCCACAGCAGCAGCAGCAACAGTTGCTGCAACAGCAGCAGCAGCAGCAGCAACAACAGCAGCAACAACTGGCAGCAGCAGCTTCTGCTGCCGCTGCCGCCGCCGCCGCCGCTCAGCAGCAACAGCTGCAGCAACAACATCATCATCATCATCATCAATTGGTGTCCATGCCACAGCGTACAGCGAGCACCGGCTCGGCCAGCTCCCACTCCTCAGCGGGCTATGAGTCGGCGCCGAGCAGCAGCAGCAGCCATGGCAGCAGCTATGCGCCGCCCAGTCCCGCCAACTCGGTCTACGAGCCAATGGATGTGAAGCCCTCCGTCATACAGCGTGTGCCCAGCTCCAATCTGGTGGAGCCGCAGCCACTGTCGCTGGTCATCAAGAAGCAGATCAAGGTGGAGGAGGAGCAGCCCTGGCGGCCCTGGTAAATGGGAAACAGAAAAACCAGAAGCAAATGAGCCAGGCGCTCGCATTGTAACTGCTCCCAAAAACACAATGCAAACCGCTTTTAAAGACTGATTGGGCGTCGCACACACACACGCACACACACACACACATACACACATACACACACACACACACACACACACTCATCTCATATACACACACTCAGCTGCGCAGGTGCGCAGTTAAACATTTCATCACATTTCGCCAGGATAACGCAAATGTTGCGATCGAAGTGTTGCGAGTAAAGCGAAACTCCTAACTGGCTCAACATTTCACTTGGGCATTTCTCTAAAGGAGAAATTCTCAGCGAGATGAAGAGCTTCCATACACACACACACACACACACACTCACACATGCACAAATTGTTATAATTTATTTATTATTAAATATTATTATTATTATTATTATTATTATTATTATTATTATTATTATTATTATTATTATTATTATTGTGAATTCATTTCTCAAAATGGTATTTTGCATATCGCCAAACTACCTCAATCCAAGTACTTGGTGTTAAAATTGCCTCATGAAACATGTATTAGAATATAATTTTAAAGCCACACACACACTCACACACACACACACACATAGTTATATATATATATGTCAACAGCAATGAAATCTTCAAAGTCTTCCACACAAACGGTCCAAGTTTGTTTGACAAAAAATATAAACTTAACTCTAATGAATAATAATAATAATAATATAATACCTAATATCTCTCCATTTAAATATAGTCTCACCTCTAATACGTACATATATACATATATATATATACATATACATACATATATCTATCTATATCTATTGTAAGCTATATGTATAGCAAAACTATTTGTAAGACCACGTGATATAGTCAACATAATGAGAAATCTAAGAGAAAAAGAATTTTGAAAAGAAAAAACAAAAACAAAAACAACAACAAAAAAGAAACAAAAACAGTTGAGCTAAAAAAAACAGCTACTAAAAAAGAATAAAATATGAAAAAACTTTACTAAAAAATTAAGCACAAAAAGTATTTTTATTTGGGTATTTTGGAAAGGTCTACGGGACTATTTCTCTAACTGGTGAAAGCCTACAAAAATCGAATAAAGAGTGAATGAAAGGTGTTATGAGAGAGTGAAGGAGAGTTGGAGAGGCAGAGAAAGGGAGGTAGAGCTAGAGAGGGCGCACAGCATTGAGCCACTCTTTGATGAGTAGGCTGTTGGGTGGAGCCTTATGTTTTTTTTTTTGTTTTATTGTGATGATTTAGGCAAAAATAAGTCAATCAAATTTATTAAATTTCTTTTATTTGTTTATTTTAGAAATATTTTTATATTTCTTTTAAGAATTTCTTGAGTAGAATCTGAACTCTGGGAAAACTTGACCTAGACTGCAATTACTGCATTATGATATAAGGTTTTTTATTGTTTTTATTAATTCAAATGTTTTTTATATAAATATATATGTATACATTCATATGCATATATATTTTTTTTTATATATATGGAACATATATGTATATATAAAATTTCAAAATATTTTGCAATATAACCAAGCAGTCTTGAATTTCATTTTTCCTATATAATTCTATATATATATATACATATATATATGTAGATATATGATTTACTTTTGAAACCTGAAGATCTGTTTACTGCAGTCTCAAGAATTTTTAAAAAAATCTCTTCTTCTTTTTCTTACTCTTCTTCTTCCTCATCAGTTTTCAAACGATTCAGCAGAAAATTGTTATCACAAAGTTATGTGAAGCGAATGAATTTGAATTTTAGCCGATGGCGCGGGCTATACACATAAGTGTAGCTGCCTAGTCTGAGAGAGAGAGAGAGAGAGTTAATGAACTAATTAGCTAGAATTAGACTTGAAACCAATTGGAATATATAGAAAAAAAATATTTGATTGGTTTACATACTCAGTTTTATATACGAAAAATCTTTTCCAGATGATGCCTAAGCTTTGGTCCCACCTCGTTCTGGACCTTTAGTTGCATGACTAACTCACCAAGAGTTTCCACATGATAATTATGCACGCAATATTCTTGTAAAATCTTGCATACGTCACAGTGCACAATGAGCATCCAATTTTAGCTAGACGCATCATGCAGAGCAGCTGATGAGCTAATATTTCTACATTGAATTGAGGATTCTTGTTAAGTTTTGCTGCTCATATTTCTCTGATTGGATTATTCTTAGATTCTATTTCATGTAAATCAACATTTGAGTTAGTCACGAAAAGCTAGAGTTCTAGAAGCGTAAGAAAAAAAACTTTATAAACTATAAATTATAGATAATTGGATACATAGATCTTACAGCCCGAATCACCTTTAACAAAGTTGTTCTCCTCAAGAGACACATAAACTGTGAGACGCTGTGACTCTCTAACTTTGCTGTAAGACCATCAGGGACAGCCACTGTAATATTCCATAATCAAGTACAGCGTGCAATAAACTTGGCTAGTGGAATTATAGGGGACGTGGCAGCCGAGTGGACTTTCAAGTCGTTCATATAAACAAATATAATCCATTGTTAATACCCTGCAGTAAGATGGGGACGCAAAAGTTTCCGCAATGTCTGCTGCAACAAAAATACCTTTAAAATAATGCCAAATCATGCTGATAATATGAGACGTTGATTGTGAGATATATAAATAGAGTAGATATGTGTACAATGGGACTACTCTGGAGGGGATTACTGGACTATAAGATACCTCGCATTCGAATTTGTATTTATGACAGAGTTGATAAACTTGGTGAATTGTAGGGTATCCAGAATGTGAAGTGCTTTTTGTCATCGATTCATGAAAACTAAAGAAGTTATCGGACGGACAGACATCGGATGGACAGCTAGATAAACAGCCAGACGGGCAAATATTCAGCTGAACAGAGCTACATCAACTCGACTGCTGCTGCTGATCAGGAGTATATATATATCCCTCATGGAGTCACCCACAACAACATGATACCCTGTTTATCTACTTTGGTCGTGAGTTGTTTTGATAAAAATGAATTTGGTTTTCTTTCAACATGACTCAAATACACAGGGAAAATAAACAAGTGCCAAGGTTAAAGCTGAATGCAATACAACACATAGAACACTATATAAACATACATATAGATATATACGTAAAGAAATTAAGATCGTGCTGAAAAGCGCGTCGCCGGGTCTGAGATATGCATTCAGCCGTTGAGCTCATAAAAAAAGTGGCGCGCGCGCCACCGTCGAAAATCCTAAACAAATTCTAAAGATAAAGCAGCAAGCTTTAGCTGCACAATTACTAATACTAATACTAATACTAATGCTAGTAGTTATACTAAATTCAGTTCTTTTTGATTTCACAGATTCCAGAGAATTGTCAGCTGCAGTGGCGCGATGATCATGCGGTTTAGTCATGCGTAAGTTCTGGAAGCAACACTGCGTTTTTTTTTCTTCTAAAAGTGCGTCAGACTTGATAGCACTTAAAACATATATATATATATATATATATATATATATATATATATATATATATATATATATATATATATATATATATATATATATATATATATATATATGTATTGATCACATATGTATATATTTACATAGCCCATAAGTAGTTCACACAGAAGAGCATAGCGTGAAAGCTACTTGATAAAAATCACACCGAAAACCACAAAACATGAGACATCATTTGTAAAATGTGATTCATTAATTATGCTAGATATAACATAGTTATTAATAATAATGCCTATTCATTGTGATTGATCAGTTTAACGGGAAGTGCTGCAATTTGCTAATAAGAAAGCCAATTTGATATGACATCGCTTCAATTGATTTCTGGGCAGCAGTGTTAGAAGTGGAAGAGAGAGCACTGCTTTAGTCTTGAATGCAGAATATCCACGGCTCATCTATATCAATTGATTATTTCCAAGGTAGTTTGTAAATATACATACATATGTATATAGGGGTTACCTATCATGTATATTCTAATCTATTTCTGCTCATTCTTAAGTTTCTCTTCTCTTTGCGATCTTCTGTTTGATGGCACTTGATTATTGAGTGGCCAAATTCCAATAAGAAAAGCATGAGGAATTGGCAACACTTAGTTTGATGTATGGGTAGCATAAATTGCTTTTTAAGTTAAGGCAGCAATGCAATCTATACTTATTCAAAGCAAAACTCCAATAAGAATCAATGAGTATAAAAAAACACCTAGATCAGAACACCGTAAAAAGAGGCCAAGAAAATATTGTTAGAAAACTAGATGTCTAGTTGAGATTGCATCAGTTTGCTATGAAAACAAGATATTTTAGAGCAGCAGTGAAATCGATTAGACCATTTTCCTAATGAAAATTAACCAAAAAAGAAGTTTCCAATAGGAAGAGAATGTATGCGTGATTGAGCTATGTTTAAAGCATAACTTTTCTCTATTTGCTTGAGCAGTATTGATATATGTTAGACTATGACTACGATTATGACTATATATATAACATAAATAGTTTAAAGCACAATTTGCTTCTGATATATCTGCATCTGATAACGGCCAACACCAAAACTGTCGCCCAATTTGCGTCGCATTTCTTCACAAATTACAATTTGGCCTTTTGCGCGTGACAAAAAACGTGATTTCGGTGAGCTCTTTGCATTATTATTATTATCAAAAATGTTTTTTAAATATATTTTTTTTGTGAAGCTTCCCAAAATAAATTTACTATATTTAAATGCTAATTTATTTGGCGATAATTTGCGCTGCGCTGCATTTTTGGCTCTGTAAGTGGATGCGTTGAAACAGAACACAAAAAAATAAATAAATAAATAAGTATGTATATATATGAAATATTAAAAATATGTAAAAAAGTATAAAAAAATTAAAAAAAATAAAAATAATTTAAAAAAGGAGTAAAAAAACAAATTGAAATACAATGCAAATCAAATTGCAAAAAAAATATTAACGGGACAGGGCGCACGGCTGGCAGCGGATGCAAGATTCGTAAAGATATATATAGATATACATATATATATATATATATATATATATATATATATATATGTATATATATATATATATATGGCATGTATATATGTCAAAGTACCGTTGATATTTGCGCTGGTGTCGCAGCTATTCCAGTGAAATGAAACGAAATGTTAAAATAACAACGCCATAGCGCAGCGCAAGCTCAGGTTCCTCCAATCGTGTGGCCGTTTTTGTTGGCCAAGGGTCTCGCTGCTCCCCACTCGCCACTCGCCACTCGCCACTCCCCACAGCCCACTGCCCACTTCTATACGACCTGCTGCCGACTTACCTCTAGCTCTAGCGCCCGCTGCTCACGTGCCGCACACAGGTGATATCTGTTCGTAGGCATTTCCAAAAACAAACCGACTGCTATCAGCTCACTCACCAGCGATAGGCTGTGTAAATATATGTCTTCACATTATATGGCGCAGTCGAATGGTAGAAAAAAATGGTAGAAAAAAAACTGTAACTGGGTGAACAAATGGCTTAGGTTAGTGCTATAGAATCGAGCTAATCGAATGACCTTGTTAGCGCCTCGAGTGCCTCTTGAACTGCCCGACAGCAAGTTGAATGTCAAAGTCAGCCACAGCCCCGACTTTAACGCTATGCCAAGCACGTCTATATCTATATCTATATATAAGTATATGTTTGTATGTATATAGACCTTGGGTGCGGGCAGCTGCTGGCTTTTCGGGTTTGTTAATGTGTTTGAACCTAGTTTTTTTTGTCGTTATTTATTTATTTCGTATCTGGGTTTGTACAGCTTGAAACAACATTTGACTGGAACCAGTAGAGCTGTTTAGCTAGAACCCGTGAACTATTCACAATGCTTTTAATCGCAGCTCACATTTCCTATTCCATTCACATGCATAAAAACAAAAACAACACGAATCAAAACTAAGTAATAGAACTAGACGAATATGAAATGCTCTCGTGGATATTCAAAGTATTTGTGTGTGATTCTTCTGATTGGAGTTGTAAATCTTATGAATCTTATTTGATTTCATGAGAAGTCAACGAGAAAAATTTGTAGATCTTAACAAAAAATCTATATATTTCCTAACTAAAGTGAACTCTTTGTTAATGTTCCCATCTTCCTTCATCCTTACATTCAATATTATAAGACTATCCTCATGCAAACTTCCCATAAAAAAACTCAAAAGTCTCTCTGTCTCGCTCACACGTTCCACACCTGATCACAAAATTCATAGCACCTTCAGCTAGTGTATGGTGCAAACCAACAGTAAATGCCTCTAATCAAAAGTCAGAAAACGAGTTCAATAAACCAAAAAGCAAACAAGCCAAACGCAACGTTTAAGCCAAGTAATTGTTATTGTTGCTATTGTTGCTGTTATTATTGTTATTTATTTTCTGGTTGCGGGTGTCAAGAGCAGTCAAACATGGCTTTTGTTTTTATTTCGGCATCAAAAGTCATTAAACTTGGCGCTCATTTGACATTGCCAACTGGAAGTGAATAGACAGACGGATCGACTTTGGCATAGACAAAATTGTTCGATTTCGTTCGATTAGCAAACGTAAAATAGACAAAAATATCAATATTTTTTTGTCTGTTAGTTCATTCAACTTGCCGTTGAGTTGTTTTCAAATTGGAAATAACAAATTTTGTTTCCTTATCAGAATTTTGGTGTGTGTTTTCCAAGGAATTGAGTTGGTCCAATCATGCGAGTGCTGCGTCTTGTGTTTCTATGAATTAAAATTCCAGTGAATGTCATACGATGCCACGATCCCACCCCTGCCGCAGCGCCTCTCCCCTCGTACACAGGGGTCATTTGGCAAAGCGAAACGTGACAAACTGCGTTGCCGGCATTCCAAACTTTGCAAAGACCCTCAGCCCAGAGAGCACCTAAATAGCTATACATTTACTGTATGTACATACATATGTTTGTATGTAACTATGTATGTATATGTGCATGTGTGTGTGCCTTGTTTATATGAAGTTTCAATTTCATTTGTGCGCAACTGGAACTAATTTTTTTGGCGACACCAATTGGCAGAATCAGAGCCAGTGGCAGAACCAGACGACACGCTGACTGGCACTCCTGGTATGCAGACAATGGCGTGAAAATTGCAATTTGCACAACATTTGTGCGTTTCTCTTTACTTAACGGCATACATTGAAATGTTAATTTGCTGAATTTGTGCAGCTTTTTACTTACAAATTAGTTAATTGCAGCTCAAATTGGCAAAAATGCAGAGTACAGGGATGTATGTATGTGTTGAGCTAAGACAGAGCTGCCCGCCGTCTGGCTGCCATGTTCTGTGGTTACAGTGTGACCAGTGTGTCCCTATGCCAAAAATAGTTAATTGCAGCTCAATTTGGCGGTCTGCTATAATCACAGCACAGGCTTGTTTGTATGCAGCTAAAGCAGAGTTGTTCATCTCCACATTTTGCAGTGTGTCCAGCTGTTTGCCGAAAATCTAGAACATTTCGGCAGCGATAGTTTGCTTATTGCCACCAAAAAGTTGTTTGCATTGTGTTGTGGCTCTCCAAAATCTAATTAAAAGTGTTTTTTTTTTGTGTACTTTAGCAAATGTAGTGTCCGTGTGTAGTGCTCAGTGTTATATTTAGCTAATGCGCTTATCAAAGTGCAATTGCAGTAAGTGCGCGAGATAAGAGAAATTCTGTTAGTTTACCGCAATGCGGCGCATTAAGTGCGCAGCGCAGCTAATCAATTAGCTAGAGCTAAAAGTAGCTGTAAAGTAGCTGTTATCAGTGCTAAAGATCGGGGTAATTCATCTGCAGAAAACTTCGGCTGGGTAAGTGGAAAATTTTCCATAATTTACACCAAATCAATTAAACGCTGACAATGAATTATATCAACATAAATATGTGTGTGTGTGTGTGTCTGTCTATATAGTTAATTAGCACCCCTGACTGCAACAGTTGTTGGCTCGACTCAACTCCGGTCACGCCCACTCGGACGTGGAGCTTACGCTTTCGGATTCTCTTACGTATTTTTCAATTCTGCAAAAAAAAAGCGGTCCACACTTTGCAAATTCTTTTCGGCTTTCTGTTCTGTTGTTGTTTTGTTTGATATTGTTGACTTGGCACATTTTGTTCTGTTTTGTGATTTATTAGTGTGTTTGTCGGAACTGTGGGAATATTCCATAGCTGTTTACCCAACAACAACTGGCTGCTCCCCTCAATGATTCCTGCCCCGAAATGTGTTAATGGATCAAACAGTTGCGGTTTTATTTCGCTTTGGGGGAGTGCAAAACTGTAAATTATTTTGGCAATCGACCCGATGTGCCCCAAACGTCGGCCCGCTTGTTTGTTAGGGCATCTACCCACCGGCGTTCGATTGCGGCTCTAATCAGCGACAGCCGGCCCGTGTCGATCCGTGCCGTGTGCGAGCGCCATCTCTTGGACGGCGGGGTAAGCTCGCACTTGTAGTCAGCCGATTCGGGTTTCCATGAACTGCTCTTTGTTGACATTGGTTTTTAGAGCGTGCGAAAGGCTGGACCCGATCGCACTTTTTTGACACATCCCCAGCACAAACTGATATCTATATATACACATAAATATTTATATATATATGTATATGTTTTTGTATTTAGTAAATCGTATATGCCATATGACTAGGCTCGCGTTGCGTTAAAACGTGACTGGCCCAAACTTCGCATTGCCTTTTATTATTTTTATATACATATATATATGTATATATTTTTTACAATTTGTAGCTAGCGAGGAGCGTATCAAGGCTTTGGCAACGCTTGTATACAGTAGAGCTTGCCTAGTGGGGATACTTAAAGCTGTGCTTACTGTTTGGATTACTAAATTTCCTGAAAAAGATACAAATTATTTATTTATTTTTTTATAGTTACGAAAAGTAGTTCATTAATAAATTTTTTTATTTTATTTTTTTATTATTTATTTGCTTATTAAAATTGATTTTATTTTTATATTATTTAAAATTAATTTAATTTTAATATCTCTCTTCCATTTTCTCCTTTTCTCTTTATCAAAATGCTTAAGATATGCAAAAGCATTAAATTGTCCACTTAGGCAACAGTTCGACTTCGGCAGGCTTTACTGTATATGTGTTAATTAACTGTCTCAGCTTTGGCAGCGTATTAAATTGTCATTAAATTTTCATATACATATTATATAAAATCAGGCACGTGGCCATTTTTCCTGCAATCAATTAAAAAATTTGCAGGCGCGTTGCTTGCTTACGTCTGCTCTTGGCAACAGGTGAGTTATGCGATACCCTGTGCGGATACAATAGAGCTAGCCGGCTAGCTAAAACATGCCTAGACTTATGATTTTAATAAGCAATTCACTTCATTATCTAAAGAATTTCACACCACAGGGTATATTTTAGTCTATATCAGCTAGCAAACAGTATATTTTGTGTTTTATGACAATTTAATGACCCCTTAGATCACATTGTCATATCCAGTACGAGGGATTGACTGCGACATTTGACTTAGTTTAAATTATAGCTGGGAAATTCTCATACTCTATAAGTAAAAGATTTTTGTAGAATTTATAGGGTTGTCCAGGTCAAAAGAAAAAGTATAAACAAATGAAACTTGAATGATAGAAAAAATAAATAAGACGAATTAGTTAAAAAATATTAAAATAGGTAGACAAAATTGAAATAAGTATAAATGCATGGGATGATTTCATTAGGTTATATGTTTTTATAACAAAATATTTACTAATTATTTTAAATAAATTAAGTTTATTATAATATTACCTTGAATGTGTTAACTGTTGCGCCTTTGTATGCGGTTCTCAGGAATTTAATTTAGTAATAAACTCCTAGTTATGAATCAAACAAAATATATAATATTATTTTATTTAATAAACATTATGTTCAATGCGTTTATTATTAAGTATTCCTATACCAAAGCCTTACTCTGCGATTCTCAAGACCTTAAAGTCTTCAATATGCAGTCAAATCATATATTATATTTTACATTATTTTATTTTCTATAAAAACTATATAAAATAAAATATGCAAAGAACTTAATAGCACCTGTGCTGTACTACCTGTAAGAGTATGCAAAGTTCAGTCTGCCAACAAGTGAAGTAATCTATACTTGGAGCATCTGGCAAAGTTTAATAGACTTGCTTGTTTGGGGTCATAAGCTTGGGTAAATGTTGTTAATTTTGAAAAATAATTAGGGAAATACCGAAGCATTAACCTGCTGTCTATACAGGTGAGACTTGGCTGTAAGTGCGCAACGGCACAAAGGTGCATAGCGAATATTTGAATACATGTGAGCCTGAGTAATTTCAGAGAATACATTTCGAATGACGCCAGCTGCGTGGCTAGCAGCAACCTAACCGAATCACACACACACACACACACACACACACACACACACGGTTTTTGGGCAATCAATCAAATGTCCAATTGCCAATGACAGCAGCCGGAAATGAGCGCATACCACTAACCCACTAGCGATACCCACTAGTGTTCGAGTTCGTTACCAGGTAATATTGCCTGCCAGTCGACACGTAAACACGCTAACGACATCTCTAAATGCTTGATTAACACCAGAAATTAGCGTGTGCCAAAAAAAAAAAAAAAAAAACAAAAACTAGACAGTCGACTGCTTGTGACGTCACTTGACAAAAGTGTGAGAGAGTGTTTACGTATGTGTGTGCGTGTGTGTGTGTGTGCGTGCGTGTGTGTGTGTGTGTGTGTGTGTGTGTGTGTGTGTGTGTGTGTGTGTGTGTGTATAAATTTTCATGCAATCGCGTATCGGCGACAAGCGAACGAGCCAGCGATCGCACGCGCCGTATCGTCCGAGTTATTGAGTGGAAAATTTTGTTCTTTCCTACCTACAGCAAAAATACTAGCAATGCGATCGAGCGAGCATATGATAATGAAATGCATTATAAATCGATTAGCATCGATTTTATAAATGACGACGCGTCTGCGCCGAAGACCAAATCTAATGAGTCGCACATGCTGCTTAGCCAAATGACAATCCTCCTCCAAGCCAGCGAAACCATCTGTCTGATTCCACTTGCTCAATGCACGGGCAAATCTCTTCTGTTATTTCAAGATAAAGCCACAGAGCGCTTTAGCTGCCTGGCAACGACGGCTTCTGTCTTTATGATCCGTCCTCGTCGTCGCTGATGATGCGGCAACATTTTGCAATGATACCAAAAGAAAAAAAAAAAAAAAAAAACCGAAAAAATATGCGTCAGACAGAGATTTGTGTGTGTTTGGCTTAAGCTCAATTAGCACACCTTTGTCTGGCTTACCTTCACAGAGCATTTATTGTTGTCTAGGTGTTAGATGCAACAGGTCAGGCCATTCCGATTGCGTCAATATGCGAGGATTAGGCTTTTAGGCCTAAGTCGCAAAAGTTTCGAGTACTTTATGCCAAATGTCATTGCATCAGCATTTCTACCTGGTTTTGGCCAGACAACAAAACCGAAAACAAGCAAAACCAACAACAACATTTGTTTTTGAATTGTTTTTACTTTTGCGGAGCTGCTTGATTGATTGGGTGAGCCAAACATGCTAATTAGTCGCAATTTGTATGCGCTGCAATATGTGCGCCTAATCATAAATATCATCGCTAACCTTATTGTACTAACTAACAGCTCTGTGCACAGTGGTGCAGGCGCTATTGCAAATCGTAATGATACACAGATTGTTAAATATAAATAAATCAAATTAGATTTAAATTTGATTTCTGGTAAATTAGCAACAATATATATAAACAGTTTACAGAGTGTATTTTAATAGAAAATCCTTTGTGAGTCTGCTCTCTAATTTATCAAAATTTGCCCAAACAGATAAACCTTTGTTCATATCTGATTCTGCTCGCGAGAGGTTCCTTTAATCGTGTAAAATATTAATAAACTTTTAATAGTCTAAATTGACTTCTGTAATAATGTAAAAAAATAAAGGCATAGTTTATATACCCTATAAACTAGGCTTCTTCGATGCAATGGCAGCTTGTTAATTCCCATGGCTTACAATTGAAAATATTCTGAAAAAAATTCTTGCTGTTGTTTTCTATTGTAGGTAACATTCAAAAAAGAGTTGCCAACAAGCTGTCTTAATAGCACATCATACCCCATGCGCTGAAGATCTATTCGAAAACTATTAAAAACACATTTTTCATAATCATCTCTCTTTAATCAGTGAAATATTTAGAAGCAGACCGAAATTTCTATGAAACAAACTCTCTCTGAAGCTAACAATCAGCCTTAATAGTTCAGCATACCCCATTGCTGTGTTACACAGTCAAATTTCTTCTAAAACTATTAGCAAATAAAGTTTTGATTTTTCATTAAAAAAAAAGAAAAAATCAATCAAAGGCAGCTTAACACTCTTGGCTAAAAAGCAAACTTTAATAGCTCATCATACCCCAATTGCTGTAGTACACAGTGTGCACTCACATGTATCGCACACACACACACACACACACACACACACACACACACACACACACACACACAGACGTGTGTGTGTGTCTGGCCTTGAACGCGGCCGGTTCAAGTTCAGCGGCATCATGCACACAAGCACAATACACTGAAACAAAAACAAAGCTGTTTCGCTTTCAGAGGTAGCTGCAGCCAGCGAACGTCGCACCACCCGCACCACAGCTAAACACAGACGCTGGCAGCGCCAGCCACAGTCACAGCTACAGCTACAGCTACAGCTACAGCCACAGTTCCAGATAGCGTTCAATGTCTGCTCGCTTGTTGCTGCTGTTGTTGCTCTCAAAGTTCCGGCTGAGCTCTTTTTTTGTTGCTCTTATTGTTGTTGCTGCTGGTTCACAATGAGCGCGCCTTGTGGGTTGGTCGGTGGCGTTGCGCATACGCCGCGTGCACCGTTACATTTATACGTCTGTTTGGGCACACCCAGGGGGAGTCAGCTAACCAACAAAACTGATACAAAACAGCGACAACAACAGCACATCCATCAACTGGGTCACTGGACGCGAAACGAAAATTATATACTATATCAACATATCTGCTTATACATAAATACCTACAAATATAAATATGTATATATACCAGGTATTTGTCAATATAACGACCTTGCGAGACCTTGAAGCGTACGCAGTTAGCAAAACTCATATCGTTAGCTCAGCAGATGCTATGGCTGCTAGTTTTTTTTTTTTTTTAATTTTTTCCTCTATTTACAATAAAAGAAAACTAAAGTCGTAAAGCTAAAGAAGTAATAGTCAAATGAGGACATATGATAGTTTTGATTTAAGAAGTTTTGATTGGGCTTTGGCATCTGAATCAATCAGCTTTGACTAGCTAAAGGCACAGAAACTATCAGTTTGCATACAAAAACTGATCCAGATTGATTCTGTATTGAGTCACAATTGAACTTCAAACTGCTGTAACTCGTCCATATGTAGTTCGATTCATTCAGATTATATCTTCTTCAACAGCTGCTCTAACAGCTGTCTGCTATCAAAGTGTGAGCTTCAAAAGACTAATATGATCAAATGAGCTCAGATCTCCAAAATTATAAAAAAAAAATACTTGGGGTTACCTCACTCTGCTTGCCAAGCGAATGAATTGCAGTTGTTTTTCTTACCTTTCAAATCTAAGCCTTTTCAGACTGGCAGGCATATGTGCTTCTCAATGACTCAAAGCCATAGCCAAAGACCGTCTAATCTTTCGCTTATCTTCTATACTTTCTTAAATTTGTATTCAAATTCTATACAGTCTTAAAAAAAAATCATATCATAGCAAATTTATTTGCGCTTCTACATAGTGTCGAATGGCATTCAAAAGAGAACTTTCATTTTGATCGTCTTTAACAAAAGAGTTATTATAATAGAGATTGCGTGTGTTTGGGAATGTATGAATATGTATCATATTATATAAGAAAAGAAAAGGGAGATGAAGATATTTTCTACGCAAGCGATCTATAATATGAAGATCTCCAGTTAAGCGATTTCTACTCCGATGATTCCTAGTTGATGATCTCAAATCGGACAATTGTTAGCTGATCTCAAGGTATCCCGAGTCAATCACTAGTCACTTGATCGCGAATCAGCTGATGGGTAGGTAAACGCTCCAACTTGTTTATGAAATTTGCTCAAGCCAGAAGAGGAATGTTTTCATTTTATATGTAAATATGGACAGATAGACAGCTAGCTAGATTAATAAGCAACCTTTGCTTAGTTCTTTCTCCAATCATTAAAAAAAACTAACCAAATAGTTTCTCAGGCTGTCTTTTTGGGGATCTCCGTGCTAACTTGTTTTGCTAGCCGAATTCCTCTTTATCTATAAATTTTGTTTATTTTTCTACCTTTTTTTTTTTGGACAGTCGCAATTTTGTTTGATTTGGCGTTAGGGCTACTGTTTAATTCTCTGGCCCCGGACAAAATGCAAACAAACAAGAGATTCCAGTTATTTTCAACTGATTTACGGGGTATTTTTTTGTGCGTCAGCCACTCGCCGTCCCTGCCAACCGCTGCCCCCGCTGCCCCAACTGTTTGTCGAATTCGTTTCGCCAGAAAAAATGCCAGCGAGCTAACAGAAATGACAAACAGTGGTTCAATCTATTCAACATTCACGCAAACATATTTGTTTATTTATTTATGTATTATATACATGTGCGTGTGTGTGTGCGTGTGTGTGTGCGTGTGTCTATATATATTTATTTAAATCTCAGTTTTATTGTTTTGTGAGTTATCACGCCAACCTTCTTTATTCCTTTTTTCGCGCCACGGCGAAATTCCATGCAAGGTGACTTTTTTCTTTATATATCAACAGCTTTCTGGGTGCAAATTTGTAATGCAAATTATTTTTGTGTCTGCGCTTCGCTATGGCCATTCGATTTTGATGATCAAAATAGTGACTATACACAAAGACATATATATATATATATCTTATATATATATATATATATATATATATATAGAGAGAGAGAGAGAGAGAGATTTATCTGACAACAATATGGCTTATTTCAGCACATAAAAATAAAAGATATTAATTAACAATAACGAAAACTTGACTGGGGGCACGCTTTGGTGTTATTTCATAAAGAAAACAAGTCAGAACGTTGCAGTCTGGCTCAACTGACTGCATAATACTCGCTCACTTAAAGGAATTCAACTGTAAGGTTTGCTAATTCCAGTTGTAAAGCTGTGAAAGACATATATTTTATTTGACTGTGCCATGCCCTAGAGCTCAAGGGGTACTCACGAAATGGTGAAGCTCTAGATCTAGTTCTGCTAGAAGTTCTTCAATAAACTGAAGTTCAATATCTAAGATATTCTTCAACAATCTTAGAGAGAGAACTTCAACTTAAATTCAGCTTAGCCTTCTGACTGCATAATACTCGCTCACTTAAAGGAATTCAGCTGTAAGGTTTGCTAATTCCAGTCGTAAAGCTGTGAAAGACATATATTTTATTTGACTGTGCCATGCCCTAGAGCTCAAGGGGTACTCACGAAATGGTGAAGCTCTAGATCTAGTTCTGCTAGAAGTTCTTCAATAAACTGAAGTTCAATATCTAAGATATTCTTCAACAATCTTAGAGAGAGAACTTCAACTTAAATTCAGCTTAGCCTTCCAAATAGATTAATAGACATGCACCAATACAGTAATGTCACAAAACCTATATACTCTTCTCTCCACTCCGTTAGCGAGTATAAAAATAAATTTTTAAAAAAGTAACGGATAAAAAGTATAGAAAAAAAAGCAATAATAACAACGACATCAATCTTTTTCAAACTCTTTGTTATTTGTTATATTTTTGGCACTGTTTATTTATATAGCAAACGTCGCCATATTCATTGTCTCCGGCTCAAAAGCCAAAAATAATATTTATGCAGCAGCAGCAGCAAATGTTGAGCCCTGCGGCCAGCCTCGTCAGTCGTGCCTCTGATCTCTCACCGCTGCACAGTGACGCAAGTATCGAGTCAAAAGGTCTCTTAAGACCCCAAATTAGTCGTGATCATGTCTGCTTAGTAAGCTCACAATGGAAGTTTTAGCTCTGGAAATGAGACCAGAAACCAGTTAATACTTGATCTAGTTTCGTTAGACCCATGGAAAAGTACAAAAATAAAAGTTTCCAAGTTTCCAGACCTTTAGTCGACACTAGCCGTCATTAGTTCCCTTTCGGATCTCGCATAGCGTTAAACACATTTAGATCTCTTAACACCTGATAAGATTTCATTATGATAGCTAGCTACACACAATGATATCTATTCATATCGGGGGTATTATCACCTATATTTAACCTAGCTCAACTTCTTCGGCTCGTTTTCTTGGTAATTGCAATTTATTTTTGGCTTTTGTTTCTATATTTAGCCGCTGGGTAATATCATAAGCGCTTCAATGACATTTAAAGTCATCTGCCAATGCTCATTATGCAGGCCTAATTATATGATTGATCATTAATTTGCCGATGTCATGGAGAAGCCTACGTAATCAAGTGATAAGTCTATTTTTAACGTCAGCAAACCTAAAGGAAATGCCATTCACAAAAGTGACATCAGATATGAAAATTGATTCAGTTTTGATAGCAGGATGACAAAGGGACTTTCGAGTGGGTTAGAGCAATAAAACTATAAAATATAACGGGAATTCTTAGATACAGTTTTTATGCGCGGAATATAAAATAAATATAAAATAATGATAAAAAAATATATATAAAAACAAAAGAAATTTTAGTAATAAATCAGAGTAAAATCTTAATTATAGAAAATATTTGACATAAGTAGAAGAAATTGAACTAATTACGAAAACTATTTTGGCTTTAAGAAAAAATATAAAAAATAAAATAAATTAAATAAAATACAATTAAATTTAATAAAATTTAAATATGCAATAAATGAAAAATAAAATAAATAAAAATATAAATAAATAATAAAAAAATAAAAAATAAAAATTTTTAAACAAAAATTAAATTGAATTAAATTAATATGAAAAAAAACGAATTTAAAACATAAAATAAAAATACTAAAAAAAAAACATTTTAAAGTTAAAGAAATTTGATAAAAATGTTAGCTTTGCAAACAGCTTTACGAACAGGGTAACTACCAGTCGTGAGCTGTGACGCCTGTTCAATCAAAAGCAAAAATGATTTTATTGTGTAATTGAGGTTGCGTCAATCAGCAATTGATTCTTGTTCCAAGAAATATTCTGCTGGCTTTAATATTTAAATCATTTACCTTATATACTCGTATAGTGTCCGAACTATAGTCAAGCGACTTGTAACGGAAATTCCTCTAAGAAACACATCAGCACCGCAGTCTCGTGCAGTATTATAATTGTAATTTACTTGGAAGCAAATTACGGAATGCGTATCGATATCCATGTCTATATATATATGTATGTATATGAAATACAAATGCATCCGGAAATGAGTCGAGCCCCTTAGAAATTTCACAACATGCCACACAATCGGTCAACAGATCTTATCTAAGAACTAAGCAGGCAACTCGACGCATTAATTTAATAGTACTATATATATGGACATATATATATATATATATATACATATATATAAAGCTCTGTGCATGCATCGTATGATGTCCAGAAGTTCCGGCATGCTGGCTGACGTCAAAATAAAAACATTCTAATCGAAAGTTGCGCTGACCCATATAGAGATATTTGCTACACTTACCAGCCCTGGCTAAGGGCCAAGGCGGGGTAACAGCAGCGACAGCAGCGCCAGTAGCTGCTGCTAGGCTGACTAAAAAAGCTAAGCTGATAACAGAGAACCCATGCCTGATGATAACCAAAAAAACACGTACTCCTACAGCTCAACAGTGAGTGTTTGTGTTAGGCTAAGCAAAGAACGTAGTACGAAGAACGAAGGCAAAGTCAAAGGCAATGGCGTCTACGTGCGCTGCATTATTTCACCATACGATCCAAGTCTTTGCACATGTGTAAATATGTCCACATGTATATATAAATATATATATGTTTGTACATACATATATAGTTTTGATAAGACGCCCGCTCGTTATGACTGATTGTCTGGCGCAGTCTGAGGCTGCTTATCAACCCCATAGAGTCGTCGTCATCGATGTTGAAGCAACAGCAACGGCTCGGGTATCAGGTGCCAAAGTACACCAACGACGTCATTTATAACGCACAACGTTGACGCAATCAATGAAATTTCATGGCTACATTTTTCATATTAACGAAATTGGCTAAAATTCCGGGGATATCGAAATAGATGAGCCGCATGACTCACCCGTTTGAGTAGCGCTTCTTAAGAAAGCTGCGTTTCATAACATTTGTGAGTGTCAGGATTTTATAGTAATCACAAAACAATCGCTGAGTCACTGCCCCGTCACAGGGAAATGTGTCTTAAATCGTTCGTTAAATAGTTCGTGTTGAACTTTAAACAGATGCAATTCTAATTGTTGCCTGTCAGCAATGGAACTGTGCACTTTACAGTGAATCATGCCACATGTTGATCCAATGTAATTTGCTAATAAAAAGTACGAATTGCTTAAGTGATCCAGCTAAACAGGAACTAGCGAGAGAGAGAGAGAGAGAGAGAGAGAGAGAGAGAGAGAGAACAATGAGACAGCAATTTACATCTATGAATATGCTTAGCTAACAGATTAGCTCGACTCGCATTTAGTTTTTAATTTATTCTAGAAAACAAAAACAGAAAAAAAACTTAGAATATAACAAAAAAAAAAAAAAAAAAACAAATTTATTTTTTGTCAAAATGTGGCGCCATTTGTCAATGGAATTCTAACTCAAATTAATTCGAAACTTTGTTTGAGGCTTTCGTCTAGCTTAACATTCAAAAAGTTAAACCAAAACCAGCAAAGCTTAGAAGCCACATTAAGTGCGCTAGACGCTGTCTGGAAATCCCCATAATGAAAAGAAAGCCAAATACAACAACAACAGCCATAAATAGCTAAAATTTGTTTTTGTATTTAAGCTAGACGGCAGACGCGTCTCGCGCGTGTGCAAAAAAAAAAAACAAAAAAAAAGAAACAATAACAACGAAGAGTTAAAAGTTGAAGATTATAAAACAAGAAAGACTTAGTCTACACAAGCAAGTCGAACTATGGATGCTCTCAAAGACTGAAATTGATAGAGTTAGCTTAGAGAAACTTCGGCTGGCATTAGTTGCAGTTCGATTTGAGTAGTTTTTGTAAGGATTGAAGTTACAAATGTCGGAGAAATCAAACAGTTTTCTAAACATAAACTAGTTTTATTTTCAAAGTAATTGTTTCTATTATAGAAAAACAAAATTTTATATACGTTTTCACAATGATTATGGAGTATATCGATTTTGTGCAAAGTACCTCTTGCTGCTCGTCTTTGAGCTCCTTCTGCCTATTTGAATGAGGAGAGTTTTGTAATGTAGAATATTTACTCGTATGTCTCTTTGCCTCTTAAGATATTAAGATTGTCTTATATACCAATTGAAGGCTTTGGAATTTGTGTCTTTTTCATCACATTATTGCTAAAGCTAAAGATTAATTAATACATATTTGTGGATATTATATCGTTCGCAAAATGAAAAGAGTATATTAAACTCCAGCTTATTGTATGTCTGTCTCAGAAGTTAGAGACTTGCAATTTGGTGGGCTCGTCTTATAGAGCGCAAAGACTTTCTGAGTTCAGTCTGAGCATTATACGTTAAATTGCAGAATGATCAGCTGTTTCAGAGATAGACCATAAACCATTAATGAGTATTATGCAGCGCTCCTCATAAGTGTATTAACTAATTCATGCTGTTAACCAAAAACTACGTTTTTCGTAGTCTAATTCTTGCTATTAAGCTTGATGATACACTCGAGACTTTGGACATTGTATGTAAGGAGTATAGTTAGACTCATAAATGAATAATAATAAGGGTTTTCAGACTAGAATTACATTTCAAAGTGATTCACAATAGAGATAGATATAAACAAAGAGAGAGAGAGAGAGAGGGAGAGATAGCTATATAAATGTCGACTGACACATTTAGTGCAAAGAATACGAGCCTAAGCAAAGTCTCATGAGTGAGTGTCTAGAGAAATAATTAGACGCGCATGTCTACTCAAGCTGGTATATATATATATATATATATATATATATATATATATATATATATATATATATATATATATATATATATATATATATATATATATATATATATATATATATATATATATATATATATATATATATATATATATATATATATATATATATATATATATATATATATATATATATGTATATACTAAATAGATGTGGATATGTCACCTTTTAATGACCGGCACACTTTACGATCAATATATAATATACCCTGCATAGTGTATAAAATGGAAGGCAACAAAGAGAGAAAAAAAGAAAGAAAATAAAGCCAACTGAGAGCACACGATGAATTGAGAAAAAAAAAACCAGTTAGCGGCAGCGACGGCGGCGGTGGCGGCGGTGGCGGCGGTGGCGGCGGTGGTGGCGGCGGCGACAGCGGGCGGTGGCAGAGCACTTTAAGCCACACACGCGCCATTGGGAGCAATTGGCAGCGCGTGAGCCGCTGGCAGCGCAGTCGGCGCTTTAGTCGTCGGCGCTTTTGTCATAGATTGTCATTGTCCACGCGACTGCAGCAGCAGCTGAATTCACACGGCTCATTGTGGTTTTTTATATTCCGCGGAATTCGCGGCGACATTCCCAGCAAGTTCCATATATTATACATATATGTATATATATATATGTATATATACATATATCTATCTATTTGGCGTTGGCTATAGATACAGTTGTACTTGACTGGATGGCAAATGTGTATTCTATTAGACATTATGCAAATGCTGAATGTAAATGCGAGTCACTAAACTAACAGAGCTACCGTTTTAATTCTTTGTTTTCGGTTTCCATTTAGAATGTTCTCAAATGTATATGAGAGTTCTGTTTAAACTGAGCGAAATTAGTATAAGTTTCTTATCTTACACAGATTTGTTTTTATAGCTCTACAAGGTCTTTCAAATTAAAGGGGAACAACAGAAGTTAGTGGTTCCACTTTTTAAGTAATTGAGTAAAGTGGATCCGGGTTGGAATTGGAAATGGAATTGGAATTTGAGTTTGCTCATAAATGAGACCAGTTCTATTTGGAGCAAGATTGCGATTAGTGGATTATGGATGCTGAGTGAGATATCTCTACTCTAACCAGGATCTTTCATCTGGGTTTTTACTGCAGTAAAGTTTTATACAAGATTTTGCATTTATGTTTTGTCAAGTTAAGTGTTGTGCTATAGGTAAATGTGATCTAAAGCCAGTGTCAACTGTACTTTAAGCAGATGCTGGGCAAGCTTTGAAAGACTGTGGAGCTGGTATGGTACCACATTCTATCTATGGAAATATCTTCTTAAACAAAAGGTTTTCTATAGTTAGTTTCTACTGTATTTGAAGCAGTTGTCAGTCAAGTTATAAAAGATTCCCGAATTAGTATGGCATTACATAAAAATATTGTATTAAATTAAGTAAAGTTTTTCCAGTTACAAATCAGTTGACACCATAGCCAGTCTCTACTGTAGTGGCAGCAAATATCGCACAACTGTCACGTTGGGCTCCAATTTGACGCTAACGTTCTGTCAATTAGTGCAGCATGTGGCTCGCGTGGGTGTCTGCTTGATGTTGGAGTCAAAGCTACCGCCAATCGACCTTCCCGCCGCCAGTCCGTCCGTCCGTCCGTCTGGCAACAGGTGTCCGCATTGCTATTTGCACACGCTCTGATTAGGTTTTCCCCCTGTGCAAGCAAAAGGCAGTTCTCTGATAAAAATGGCTCATAAATCAAACTAAATACAATATATTTACTTTGGATATATAAACACATGTATCAGTGAGTTTGTGTGTGTTCTATTTTATATACCCCACGGTTTCTAAGCTTAAGATGATTTTAAGTTAAGTTCAAATACGCTACAATAAAAAACAAGCAAAATAAATGTGAAAAAAATTTGCTGAAGACTCAAATCGTGGCACGTTTTGGTCATTACGATTCATTACCCATCCCAAGTCATTGGCCAGTTTTTATTGCTGTGAGTGTTGGAGGTGTTGTCGTTGTTGTGTCCACACACAAACTCACTAACACACACACACACACACACACACACACACACAAAACGCAGCACGTTCTTGCGCAAACACCTCTGTGCAAAAAAACGTAAACAAAAGCAATTTTTTCAAAATATCAACTGTTCAATTTTCGTCCATTTTTTCTGTTTATTTTTTCCTTTCATTTTGGTTTGCTTGCATAACCCACATTAAAGTCGTCCCCCATACCTCTTAAATGTTTTAATGTGCAGATTCAGTTTACTTTCTTACATAAGCATAAGACTGTGTCACGCTGTTCTAAATATGTTTCATTTACACTGTATTTGCTTTACGTCAAGAATTTATTGAACCCGTCATGCGACTTGAAATTTGAAGCGACATTTTCAGTTGGGGATAACCGTATTATGACGAACTTGAAAGCACTTACCATGCCTTGTGGGGGCCTGTCCAAAAAAAGGGGATTGCCAAAAATTATAAAAATATAAATGTAAAATAAAATTTTTGAGAATTTTTAGATGAAGAAGAATACTCCCAGCTGGATAAGTATTTTACTGAGTATTAGTATTTTTATTAGTTATTTATCAGCATCACTAATATTAAAAGTATGATCATTAGTATTAGTATTAGTCGTAGTAATAGCATAAGATGATTTGGGTATTCGCATTCTTATCACGTATTCATCACGACTACTAGTATCGGTATAAGCATTAATATTATTATTATTAGTAATTATTATTATTAATTATGCTATTTTTATTATTATTATTATTATTATTATTATTATTATTATTATTATTATTATTATTATTATTATTATTATTATTATTATTACTATTATTATTATTATTATTATTATTATTATTATTATTATTATTATTATTATTATTATTATTATTATTATTATTATTATTATTATTATTATTATTATTATTATTATTATTATTATTATTATTATTATTATTATTATTATTATTATTATTATTATTATTATTATTATTATTATTATTATTATTATTATTATTATTATTATTATTATTATTATTATTATTATTATTATTATTATTATTATTATTATTATTATTATTATTATTATTATTATTATTATTATTATTATTATTATTATTATTATTATTATTATTATTATTATTATTATTATTATAATTATTTTTATTATTATTATTATTATTATAATTATTTTTATTATTCGTTAATATAATATTACTGATTGGCTATAATTCGTATTAATACGATTAATATCTGTATTGGAATTACCATTAAGAGCTATCAATATATCGATTAAATTCTAATGAACTATTAACTAACTTGTTTTCAATATAATTGTGATTGCTTTCATTAGCTGGTCTCATGCTATATGGCTTGAATAGTTTCTAGTAGTTTCGTTTTGGCCCGGCGTAGGGTATATTCGCAAAGCGTTCGCATTGGGATCAATAACTGCTTTACACACGCAACAGTTTTTGAGGGAAATTGCAGACTGTCAACTTATTCGCAATGGGATTCAAAGTCAATGCAACGCTTACATAACACACACTTCCACACACACACATAGACACACACACATGCTCACTTGTGCGAAACACTATTCGAACTTACGTAAATGGAGGCGCGAAAGACGATAAACAGCGGTGGAAAAAAATAAGAAAACTGAGCAGGAAAAAGAAATTTCACAACAACTGACACGCGCTCAGAATTGATTGGAAATTAGTTATGAATAAAAAGTTTTAAATTATTTATAAAAGACCAGCGATTGCAGATTGTCCAATTAAAATTGTGTTTATTCGGCTGCTACACACACAGACAGACACACACACACACACATATATGATGTGCTGTGCGAGGCAGAGCAAAAGTCAACAGACATGTGGCTGCGGCGGGGGCGGCGACTGCGAAGTCGTTCAAAGATTGAGCGGCACGTGCCGCGGTCAGCGTCAGCACCAAAATGTGTAGCCAATAGTAAACAGCAAGCAAACAACAACAACAATAACAATAGCAGCAACAACAATGTGACTTATTTGCAAAACAGGGCGACGTGCAGTTGATCGCGAAAACGCAGCGTCTCGTCGCTTGCTTTGCTTTGCTTTGCTTTGCTTCGATCGATCGATGGATTTGTGTGGCTCGTTGGTTTGTGCTTGGATTCCGGCTGGCCCCCGGGGGTTAATGGAGCATAATGGCGTGCTTAATTAGAATGTACGAATGTAGCCACAAAGCGAGCGCCGTTCAATAACAACAACAACAAAAGCAAAAGAAGAAGAAATTCAAATAAAAAAAATTATCAGCGTCCAGTGGCAGTGTGCCTATGTATATTAGAAACAGCTCGCATACCAAGAAATTTAGATGGTAAACTAAAGTTGGAATCATGCGAACATGTGATAGCACTATCCAGCAAAACTAGGTAACTATCTAACTAACTATGCATAGAAAAGTTTGTGTTCTGCTGATTGAGTGAGAGATGGATTGAATGATTGTGTGATTGATCTGACTGTCTATTACTGGATGACTGACTGAGTGACTGACGGAGACTGACTGAGAAACTGATTGTCTGACTGACTGATAGACTGGCTGATAGACTGACTGATTGACTGGCGATTGGCAAACACATTGCCTGACTGACTGAGTGTTGAAATGACTGACGGATTGCCGAACTGATTGTCTGACTGATGGACTGACTGAATGATGTACTCACTAGCTGATGGGTTAACGAGCTGATTGTCTGACTAAGTGATAGACTGACATAATGATGGACTGAACTGATTGACTAATTGACTGAACTAACCGACTGATAGCTCAGGACTAGCTTAGTTTGTTGTAGGCGAGTCTTTGGTCAACTTTTCGCAACTGTAACAAATAAGTGAAATATTTGGGAGTTCATTGTCTACAATGCAATCAACATGCTTTTCTTCTCATTTTCCACAGAGTTTCCAACAGTTCATTATAAATATTCAGCAAACGTCGTGGCAAACCAAGTCAAATTAAAGCAAAAGTTTCATTTAAAGCTCTACATTCCTGTTTGAGTGAAATTGTTTCCAAGGCATGGAAATACGCTGCCCTCATTCACCATAATCTAATCGAGTATTATGTATTTATGAATTATTTCGAGTACTTGTCTACTTAAACATCAGCTCAAAAAAACAAATCGAAAGTTTATAATCATCTTTAATTTCCTATGCAGATAAATATCTATAGAAACATTCTATAGATTATATTAGTTAGTTTTAATCGTATGGTTCTTGGTTAAATCTTGTTTAAAAACCTTAATAATTATAATCAGCTTACATTAGAGTTGTCAATGTAGAGATAACTCTGTCAATCTCTCCACTAAGCAGACGATCGACAACCTTAAAGATATTTCGATTAGAGTCAAGTACTCATTAGGCATTCTCTTAATTCGCTTGATTTTCTCTTATAAATTTCCACATCTTTGTTGTCGAGTGTATCGAAAGTGTAAATATGTTTTTCATTGCTGAGGCATTCGGTTGGCATTGGGTGAGCCATGCAAAAAGTACATCCTATAGGCAGTTGATGGGTCTGTGGCCCCAAACACAGGCCCATTCCCGTGCCCGTGTCCAGTGTCTAAAGTGTCGAACGTTGGGGCTTTGCTGACGCACGAGATGATTATCAAACGGGGCGACAGAGGCGCGCCTGCAATCAGCGGGCAACACGAGGAGCTCTAGTGGCAATTGAGCATGTTGCTCGTGCTGCCAGCTCGTGCCGATTGCGACGGTCAGTCCGTCAATTAGCCAATGAGTCAATCAGTCAGTCAGTCAGTCAGCCAGTCAGCCAGTGAGTGAGTGATTCGAGATTCGTTAAAGTAATCATTATTAACAGCTTTAGCTGTTCGATTGCCTCTATGTGTGTGTGTGTGTGTGTGCATGTGCCGGGCCAGACGCGGCTTATTTTAGCCAAAGGTCAAGCGCAGCATCGATAGAAACCCATCAAAATCCAAAAATACAATTCACATTCACAGCACACCATAAATCAAAGCGTCTGCGCATTTTTATGGTTGTTTTTTTTATACGAATCGACAGCAGAGTATATTGGTTTTGTGCAATGTTTAGATTGCTCTACGATCGAGCTGTCTGTCTGCTAAATGAATGAATGTGAAGCATTGATGCGGGAGACGAAAGACTAAAGACTTAAGACTATAGACTAAAGTTAACAATAAAGATGAAAGTTGTAAGCCTCTGTCTAGACATACTCAATCTTATAGTAGGTTACCGTAGCAGTCTACGTGTTGACAGCTCGAAAAAATTAAAGACTAAAGACTATAGAAGACTATAATATAGAAGACTATAATATAGAAGACTATAATATAGAAGACTATAATTAAAGACTATAGACTTCAAAGCTCTATCAGTCCTACATCTTATATCTCAGCTTTTTCTCTATAAACTGAAAATATCAGCCGTTTTTCTCTTGACGCATTCGAAAAACTTTATATTCCACAGTTTAGCCAAGAGTTGGTCGCTCTCAGCAGATAAATCTATCACTTGTATAGCTCGCCAATGAGATCTAAATGAATTGGATAACAGACATACATATATATATTTAGTTAATATATATTTAAGTTAGTATAAACGGGCATTATGCCGTCAGTTGCGTCTGACCATTCAATTTTCCTAATGGTTTTTTTCTATCATAATTATTTATTAGTGTATTTTTTTATGAGTAGCTGCTAAAATGTTGTCGCCGCCGTCGGTACCCCCAGGGTCTGAAACGGAACTGCGGCTGCATTCACTCGCCTCAGACATTTTCAACAGCTGGAAAAGCATTTCCGTTTAGCAGGAATAACAATTCGCATGAATCTATTGTTGGCTTGAGACTGATCAGAGCGCTAACTGGTTCCGGACAGCTGTTTGTTCTATATTTATCTGACTAAGCCCCACGCCGCAGTCAGCTATGTGCAAGTGTAGAGTAACCCAGTCGTATTCTCAGAAAAAAATAATAAACTTATCTCAGCTTCATGGCAATGGGCGGTCGGAACCACTCGAGCTTTGTCACCATAACTGCCTATGCGACGAGATGTCCGACAGCTAGACGCAAGGGTCAACTTCCCTATTTACCCATTAGTTACTTATCAGCGCCTGGTTTTCTATGCGGAAGCATAGAGCTTGAACAATGTACAGTGAAACGCCGGTATATAGTTTGAGTGCGAATAAGTTTGGCTTCTGTTTGCAGTTTGCTCGAAAATTCCAAGCATTTTTTATAATTTGTATAGACAAACTTCAGTAAAAACTGAAGATGTTGCTCATCTATCATTATAAATAATTATTATTTCATTTGGTTGTCCACCAGTTTGCCTCACTGTGCAGCACCTTACAATAGCGGAACCATCTAGCAAGGTTATGGGTCTGACATTTTGGCACTGGGCCAGTCTGAACCCCAAAGCGTTTATGCCATGTGCTCTATTAAGGTCAACATGTCAATTTCATTGCGATAAGGTTTTAAAGTGTTTAAGTGTGTATTTTTTTCGCAGCTTTGGAAATTTGTATTCGGTTATTATTGGGTGCTATTAAGTACATGCATACATATGTGGGCACGACACACGGATCTTTATGGGCTGCGCCTGGTCAATGATCAGACTGAGTAGTTTGTTTACCTAGACGCCGCGCTGTTTCAGATGTGATTAGATTAAGTCGCATTTTACTATTATGATTGATGGTTTATTTTTAGCTAATTTGGATTATTAATATTTTATATTACGGCTCGCTAATCAACACAATTGTGGGCCTCCGGCAGTTTTCCGTTCTTATATATATAAATTATAGGTTTTTTTTTGTTCTATTTTATTGCCATACATACAAGTATAATTGAACTTTGGGCTTTAGCGGGCTTTTGCTGTCCGAGCTGATTCTTTGGGGGGTTTTATTATCTAGCTGAATGGTACACTAGCTACTTGGCTTTTTGATAGGAAATTGATGATAACGGTTACTACGCTGCTGCCTGACAGTTTGGCGCCTTTTGCACTGCGTCTTAGTGAAGGTCTAGCTGAGGTCTAAATGGGGTTTCATCTATCTTTGTGGAAGTGTGGAAGACAGCAAAAGATAGCTGCAATTCAGAATCAATCATTTACTGGAAGATTCTAGGGAAAGTTATGAGATTTGTTAGTAAACAACTTGTTTTTTCCTCATTATGATTACTAGCAATTGCTGGAATTGTATAACACAGGAAGCTTTCTGTTTTCAATTGCAGGGGTACAGTTGTTGAATGTAGTGAAAGAGAAATCTATGAAAATAATAATAATAATAATAGTAATAATAAGAATAAGAATAATTATATCAATAATAATAATAATTATGATAAAGATATTGATGCAATGATAATTAAGTTATTATGATAATAACAATGATGATGACTATGTTGAAAAATACAATAATAATGACAATGACAGTGACAATGTCAATGACAATTACAAATTACAAAATGAAGATGACGACGACAATGACAATGACAATGACAATCACAATAAGAATAACAATGACAATGACAATAACAGTAACAGTAACATTGACAATAGTAATGACAATGCCAATTACAATGAAAATGAACATGATCAGGCTAATGTTCATGATGATATTACTGACAATCATTAAGATGATAAATAAATCAATAAACCCAATCAAATTGAACTATATATATATATATATAGATATTTTAAGATATTCTCCATTTCCTTTATAGCTCACCTGCATTCATCTCTGTTGTATCTTGAGATAATTTGCATTTTCTCACTTGTTAGCTCGTTAGAGTTGAGTGCTAAGCCAACAGTAGGTGCCATCGCTTGGCTATCTATCGCATTCATAGCCGAGCCCACTCGACTATAGCCCAAAGTCAATAACACTTGCGAAAATTGAGCAAGTGCGCACGATAAGCACGAGCGCCACAGCAACACCAACAACAACGACAATTAACTAATACAAAAGCAAAAAAAAAAAAAAACAGAAACAAAAACGAAATAGAAACAAAAAATTGGAATATGAATGCGTGACCGTCAACTCCTTCTTTCAGCTGAAATTTACCTAGCAGCCCCACCTGCCGACCCTAATCATAAGATTCAAAACTCGTGCTCGTGATTATATGGCGACAGTAGAACGTAGCGCTTATCAGCTAAGGGTGGGGTGGGGGTGGGGCTGGGGGTGGTGGTGTTGATTATTATTGGTGTTGTTTTTAGTTTTATCTAGCTGGGGCATGACATTTTGCGTGTGCCATGACGAATGCGCTGCGACAACAACAGTGGCTGCTATTCATACACTCACACACATACACACACACGCACACACATGCGCATGAAAGAGCTCTGCGTTGTTGAAAAAATTTTCCATGAATTTGCTGTATATTTTTCGCCGCCTGCTGTTTGCAACATGTACAGTGTACACTGTACAACAGCGTTCGGTTGCCTGTTTTTGCTTTTATCAATAATTATTTTGTTGTGCTCGCTGCGAGTCGAGTGTTGTTGTATTTTTTTTTTTTTTTGCGCTTATCAGCCGAGTGGGTGGGTGGGTGCGGTGGGTGGGCGACAATCGGCTAGTCGTGTGACACAGACACAATCACGTAGGCCGGCAGAACGATCGTACGTACTGTGTGTGTGTGAGTGTGAGTTGGGGGGCAAAGCTTGTGCCGTGCTCCATCTATAATTAGCTTAAGGCGCGAGGCAAACAAAAGTCTCAACAACAGCCACAACAACAACAATTACAGCGACTGTAATAATTACAGCTACAGCGACAAAGGCAAGGCTATCATCGATCGATCGATCGATCGTTTGTCGTTTGATCGCCTGTTGTCTGTTGTCTGTTGCCAACCAGCCAAATATTAACCATACCCTACCTAACTGTCTGATAGACTCTGCATCTGCACCTGCCGTCGCAACCAGAAGTCGTCATCAACTAACTATAGCAATTGCCTTGTGCGCTAATTGATTGACGCAGCCAACTATTGCGGCTATCTGTGCGTATCTATCGCAACTTATCGATGATGATGATATTGTTCAGGTGCACTAAATAGGCCTTATATATATATATATATATAAATAAATCGTATTGTTCGTTACCTGGCGACTTGGCCATTTTGCTGGCAGCCATGCTTAAAGGCAGCGACAAAAATCAATGTGAAATTTAATGCAATTTTAATGCAGCGGCCATTATTCAACTTGCAAAATAATTAAACTTGCTGCAGCAACAGTAACCGCAGCAGCAGTTACAGCAGCAGCAGCAGCTACAGCAGCAGCAGCTGCAACAGCTGTGGGGTGTTAACTTGCTTAACGTGCAGCAAGTCGCTGGCAATTATGAGTTGCAAAGCGAGCTTTGAACATTGCACGCCAGGATGCAGGGCCAGGGCCTCGCTTTGATTCGCCATGAATGCAAATTGCAGCAACCTACAGCAGCCACCAGCCACCAGCCACCAACAAGCAGCCAAAGCAACTAGCGACAGCAACAGTCCAAGCAGCCTTTTGTAATTGAACAATTTGCTGCGCTGGACCAGGCAGCTGCTCTTGCAATAACAACAACAATAACTGAAGCTGCAGCAGCAGCCTCAGCAATGGCGTCTTTAAGCACCGTGTCGCCAAAGCGAAAGTTTACTGTAGCTAAATTGAGGAGCAATATTGTTTATATTCACAAAGTTATGCTAATCAATTTAGTTGAACAGGAATTTGTTGCAATTCAGGATTTATTTTTTCAACTAAAAATTAAAGTTTTTTTTTGTCTGAATTCCCTAATTTCTAAATTCAATTCATACTTGCCTAAATAAATTTAATTGCTGGAAAAGCCTAGTTTTTCAAACATTTTTTGGAGCAATTTGTTGGGATTTTCCAGCGTACGAAATGCAAAATTTACTGAGAATAAATAACAATAAGAAATTTATTGTGTGAGCATCAAAGCCGGATCCTCGTTTCGATATCATAACAATTGGGCTCAGCTGGCCTAACGAGGATTGCATACAAATGTTGCTTGAGCTGCTGCACGATAACAATTGAATTTTATTTGATGCATAAACAACTAAATGTTAATCTTAAAGTTTTATTGATCAAATATTTTATTCACAGAATATTATTATTTTTATTTCATTTATTTCAAGTTGCTTGCGGCCTTAGCTTAAATTTATTTTTTATTTTTATCTGTATGAAAAGAAATGTTTTTTCATGATTATTTTATAAAATATTCAATGACTTCTTCTGCACGAAAAATATATGTAAAATATATTCTTAGTGCTTTCTATGTATGTATATGTTCTATATATATATATAGAGCATTATCTATATATGACTAGAAACTCTTCAATTCTTTCGGTGACTTTCTGATTTAACAAACACAACGTTTGTAGCCTGTTTTGGTATCACTGTGCATCCACTTTCAGTTCCAGTGTCGGGGCTGGTTGTTTATTTAGGCCCAACCGGCTTCTTCCAGCAGCAGCAGCAGCAGCAGCGGCAGCCGCACACGACGCCGACTACAACAACAACAACGACAAAGCAGGGCAAACAAAGGCGTTGGCCATAACAACTCAATACAAGGCAGTGGCCAGGCAAGATGTGCGCGATTGGGATCGTTGTCAGACACAGGCCAGCCCAACAACCAGAGACAGAGACTGGCACTGGTGGCTGCCGTTGCCGTTGCTGTTGCTGTTGCTGTTGCTGTTGCTGTTGCTGTTGCTGTTGCAGTTGCAGTTGTGGTGGCTGTCTCTGCCTGTTGGCCAGACTTATTTTCAGTGGCCATTTATGCAAATGGCCTTGATTTCCACGTAAGTTTCAACTGCTGGCCATTAGGGCAGGTGTGAACTACTTTCCAACTACTGTCTCGATTGTTTGCGCAGCAGAGTTCACTAATTAGCTGCAATATCTAATGCAAAGGCGCGCCAGCCAGGCGTATGAGTAATATCTCACCTAGTCTTTAAGTCAATATTGATATACACATATATAGATACAAATATAGGGGTACGATTTGTGCTCAGGGGTTTCGAGCAGCGGTGCGTGTCAACGATGTCAGCGTCAACGACTCCTAAACAAGTGCGCTGCTCCGCTGTTTTGCAATACGGCAAACAAGCAAGTGACTAGCAAATATTGACAAGATCGTGTGTGTGTGATAAAGACATGGCAGACGACAAGCAGCAGCTGAAGCTTGTACATAGTTATATACAAGTATGTATGTATGTCTGTATGTACTGATATCAAATTAATAAGCCATCTGCCTCACCTGGCGGTTGGGGCTACGCCTACTTCTCTGCGCACAGCGATATGCGGCTATTGACGTAAGTGCTGTGCGCTTCTTTTATACAAGCATATTTCAAATGACGCGTGCTCTGTGGCCAGCAGCATCACCGTCGCCTGTTGCTATTCCTCTCTGATAAAAGTGTTTAACATTCATTAAGATTAATAAAAGCAGCGGCACGAAACGAGTTTCAAATACAATATTTTTTTTGTTCATTTTCCCTGTTCCTTCTATCTACTGAACCCCTGCCAAATATTTACCCACAAATACACGCGCTCTCTTATTATTTTTTATATTATATATATATAAATTTTTAAAAATGCACGCGACATACCCCATAAAGCACAAAATTGTTGTTGTCTACATTGTTTCGCCCCAACTGGTTCTCGTCTCGATTTTAGTATGCGCCAGACAGATTTCTGTGTGTTATTTAATTTATTTCGATGCGAAAAACAAATTTATGGAGTTTGCGGCCATTGAATACTTGCGAACATTCAGCATTAGTTGGTAAACTTCAAGCCAATTGAAAGAGCTCTACATTTATGTACATATATATATATATATATATATATATATATATATATATATATATATATATAACAAGCAGGAAGGCATGTGTTACGTGTTGCCTAATTTATGCTTGAGTTGAATTTCTTATCTTATTTACAGTTTTCGATCTCACATGGAAACTATATATAAAATTTATAATCAATTGAATTTTTGTTTTGCTATTTATATGAGTGCTTCACATAGACAACTTTCGACTGCAAAAGCAAAACAAATTCAGCTTACAGTGCTTATCAACTTCCTGACCCTAAATCTGATTTTCCAATTCCATGAACCCAGCGGCTGGCTACGATTATATCTGCCGAGTATTTGATATAGGTAAATTCGGACTGCAGAAATTCAAAACAAATTCGGTTTAGTTTACCAATGGCTTCCTGTCTTGAGGTTTATTGTTTTTTTTTCTGGGCTTTGGCTTTTAGTAAAAAGTTAGATTGAAACTGAGCGCACGAAATGGCTGCTGGAGGTTTCTTTGTTTACTTCTTTCAGCTGAAATTTGGTGGGTTCTTTGAAGTTGGTTCGATTCGTATCAAAAAGCGAACGGAATGCCTTTGGTCTTACTTCACTCAGCTATAACTGTCATATATATTATTTCTATATCTTCTCTGTAGCTTAAAAAAAGTTTATTCATTCAATATTAATACCTTTTAGTTCTATTAATTCTACATTTCTAATTGTGGCTAGTTTGAAATCTAATTTAATCAATAAAATTGTCGCGTACATTCCTTGAATTCCTTAACCGCAATTATCATTTTGATCCAAAATGTAGGCCAGTAACACCAACGAAATGACGCAGGTAAAAACAACAACAACAACAGCAACAACAACAGCAACAACAGCAACTACGTAGCAAATACAAGTATTTTGAGGCGCCAATGAATATTCATAAGCATTCATCAAGTTTTTCATTTTGTTTAACAAAATTTATAAATCAAATACATACATACACACACACGTAAATATATAAATATATTGTATATATATGTATACATATATATATATATATATATATATATTTGAATTTGAATTTATTCCTCACTTTGAAGCGACAAATCGACGCCCTTCGGTCAACGTTTAGAGACTTATAAATATTGTACGGCATTTATCATAAATATGTAAATAAAACTAGTTAAAGCAGCGCAAACGGGCTCTAACCAACTGCATGATACTCGCTCAGGGCTAAAAAGACAATAAGATATATAAAGTCTACAGCGGCCGTAGAGTTGAGCCTGTCAAAGCAACTGAAAAACTAGCCGATTCTCGTTCTTAACAGTGTTTATGATATAGTTTTTACCGACCTGCCACTGTTCTAGTGAACGTATCCCAAAAACTGTTTCTACTTTATCAGCTGAGCTCACACACGAATATATATATCCCGTGTCAAGTCTCTGGCTTAAAATCAGATGAACAGCTAAGCAGATATACTCTCATTTCTACAGCACGAACACCACAATAATAACCAATTTGTGTAAGATCAGCTATACATAAATATTTATAGGGCATTAACATAGAGTATATAGTGGAATAGCTTTTCCAGTTGGCCTGCCCGCTGATCACCTGGCTAAACGGGCTGGCAGACAGGCGACTTTAAATCTCGAGACTTTTTTTGCTTTGTTTTTGCGAATTCCGTTTCAATTGTTTTTGGATGAACCATTTTGGTTTGACGTCAATGGAATTATAAAAACAAATATAACCAGACATAGCTTCAGCTATAATAGATAAACTGGTTGGTTCTGCTCCACACAATCCTAGTTCAAGTTCCAGACCTTAGCTAAAAGCTGTTCATCGGCAGCTAATGAGGAATGAAAATCGTGACATTGTTTACAGCACGAATTGTTGCATCTACTACAACTATTTTCTCGGATGGGGGGCAATCGGTCCATGTGACTAGATGCGACTTTACAAACTATATATATTTATATATATATATATATATACATAGTGGATCGCACTTGTTTGCTTGATTTGATTGCTCTGGCGACGCGATTTCTGTCAGCGTTTCGTTTGGGTAAATTTCCATAGCGTCAAAAATTTTATTTGTTTGTTTGTTTGTTCGTTCGCAGGCACTGTATATATATATGTGTGTATATATACGTACACAAGCACTAGATGTGCTAGAGACTATGTGAGATAGACCAATCTGTGCTACAACGAAACTCGGTTACTCTCTGTGTCAAGCAGAACTTAGAAAATATTGAAGCTAGTGCTGAAATTTTTTGGAAATCTTTGAATAGTTGTGTTTATTCATTCTCAAGCTAGGTTGGTTGTAAATTAGTTATATTATTATTAGATTTGAACTTCACTTATTTATATTTATTCTCAACTTAAGTTCTCTGTAAATTGAGCATGTTATACTTAACTTTAAGTAACTTTCTAAGCTCAACGCTTTTTTTTTATAATATTTAATGTTTTTCCTCAAGCTAAGTTGGCTATAAAATTGGCATGTTACATTTAATTATCTAGCTTTGGCTTAAGTTTAGGTAATAAACGACTGATTTATGTGGCTTATATATCCTTCAGCTAATTTAATTGTAAGTTTGTCATGATAGTTTGAATATAATTTTTCTTTGTAAGTTTTGCATAAGATTCTATGGCTCTTTTATTTATCCTCAGTTTTAGTTCATGGTAAATTTGTCAGGTTGAGTTTTGAATGTATTTCCTTGATTTCCTCTGTCTCTTTATCTTCTATATTCATATTAAACCTCAGCTGAAGGTTCTTTCTATATTACTCAATTTCGATTTCAGTTGCTCGTCATATGTCCAACTCTTCCATGATCTTCTACTACAGTTATTCAAAGCAGCCTTCACAACAGCTTGGCTGTACTGTTGCTTGATTAGAGTAAAATTGGACCTTGTTATCAAAGCGCACGCCCGATCGCTAGTCCCAAAGCGAACGCGCCGCCTGATTGGTGGCTATAAAAAGCAAATTGTGATATTGCGCTAGTTGCCCGCTTATCACTAACTCAACCTCAACTGATGTTAGTATGCGGCTATACTTGTGTGTGTGTATATTAGAGTGAGTGCGTGTGTGTGTGTGTGTGTGTGTGCTTATACGAATTATGTTATTGTCACGCGACCTTCGTCTGCGTTTGCTTCACGTGCTGCCATTTGCCACACGATCTGCGCGTGATCCACAAAGTCGGCCGAGCCACACTAAAAATGTGCATTGCGGTGGTTGGCTTGGCTGGTTGAGTGTTTGATAAAGGCAATTTGTGAACACTGATTATAAATTTTTTTTATTTTTTATTATTTGTCGCTTTGTACTTTAATGATCGCCCAGCAACACATTTATTTTTATATATATATTAATTCTTTTGATAGTGCGTGGTTAGATTGAAAATCTTCCATTGTAGAATTGGAAAACGTGATAAACACATGGCTATGAAAACTGTGCGAGATCTTTCGGAAAGCTTCCAAAAACGTTACCGAGATCATGGAAAATTTCTGGAAACGTTGTAGGCCTTTTGATGCTGTTCCATTAGCACATCCAGCCTCGAGTCGCTGGCGAGTCGCGCTGTATGTCAGCGGACGGACGGGCCCCATAAACTGTTCGCACAAATTCTAATTTGTGTCATCGTAAATAGCGTTGGGTTATCAATTAAGCTAATGATTTATGTGCCGTAAATCGAAAACAATAACAGCAAAGTGGGCAACCCAGTATAGCAGCGATCCGCAACGAGTAGCTTGTTATGACAAGCCGTTAATAGCTTTTCCATTACAGAAAAGGCGCAGCCCAGTCTCAGTCTCAGTCCCAGTCCCAGTTCCAGCTGCCCCACCTGACTCTCTTTCCTTCTCCATCTAGTGCCCGTCCGTACCTTTCTGTGTTTCTGGGCTCTGCGACTTGGGCCTTCAATTAATGCTGGAAGGTAAGCAGGTACCGTTGCCTGCCCAGCTTCGGTATCCTTTAAGGTTTCTTTTTAATTAAATTTTACATGTTCGGCCTTTTTAATTGAAATGTGTTAAAATTACTTTGAAAGTGTGAAGTTGCAGTCCGCAGCCGAACTGCATGCTTGGCTCACCCTTTCGCACCTGCCAACGCCCGCTGTCTCGAACGTTGGCTTTTGCAATTTACGTTGTCAATTTTCACGCCCTAAAACTTCAACGGCTCCAAAGCTAAGTTCACGTCAGACGGCTCCTCTATATAGAGGAGCTCATTTCCTCTCCCTCTCCCTCTCGCTCTCCCTCTCCCTCTCTTTCTGTTTGTTGTTTCCCCCTATTTGGTGTGAAGTCTGCGCCGGCTGCCAGCAAAGTAAAAGTTTTGCTTAATTGTTATTGCATTTGGCTGTAATGAATATTTTGCGGCTTATATACATAGCTAATCGACAGCTGACTGATGAGCATTTACCAACTATAAGATTTGCTTAAGATATGTTGGCGCTTGCAAAAGGCAACAAAATATTCACGCAGCTTGAGCTTGCCAACATTTGAACAGGTAAATTTCTATAAATATTCACTCTTTCATGGGTATTTCTTTGGTTAAGGAAAGAGCAATACATAATCTGTAAGGTCTATAAAACCTAACCTGAACCCCATTTATAGCCAAGTCTATCAGACTTTGTCTATTTCTAAATAAATTTGCCCTGCAATTGCAGTTCCAATAGGCTTGTATTCTCCAGGAGCTGCGCTGAATCGCATTTGCTAGGTTTTTCTATGAAGAATTTATTAGGAAATGCTTGGAATTACCCCAAAAATGAAGTAGTCACCGTTTGCGTTTGACAAATTTGTGGAATCTATGAGAAATGCCCAAAAAACTAAAGTTTGATATGGATTTTATACGTGAATTCATAGAAATTGAATATGTCATCGCTGGAACAAACTGAAACAAACGTCTACTACGCTTACTAAAGGGGAACAAAACTTTCTAGAAAGACCCGTTCTTAAGTATGCTGAAATGGAGAATAGAACGTCGGACGGACAAACGAATAGACGACATAACACACAACACATCAACTGAAACAAGGCCTCTTCTTCTATCTATCTGCTGCTGCTGCATATTTCTTTTGTTATTTACATTTTATGCCTCTCTGCTATATTCCTGCTTTCCATTCATAGTTTCTATATATACGTAAATAATTTTGTGTAAATTCCATGCCAAAATGTTTGTTATTGCATCAAAGCGGACATCCCACTCGTATATAAATATACACAAAACAAAAACAAAGAGAGCGAGAGAGAGAGAGAGAGAAACATGGAGAGAGGAAGACGAAGATGAGCTAATAAATATGATCATAAACAAATGAAAAATTCCATACAGCGAAAATTCCAAATTACACAAAAAGCTGCCAATTGGAATTGAGGCAAAATTACAGAAAATATTTTTGCTTTGACGCACAACAAAAAGTAAATTAAAACTAGCAGAAGAAGAACAGAAGCAATAACAATTTGCGCGTTAGTTTGAGAAGGGCAGAGGCAGAGGCAGAGGCAGGTGGGCCGGCATGGAGACAAGGTCACAAATATCATATACCCCAAACTGATAAAAAAAAAAAGCAACAGCAGAAAGGCGAGCCCTAAAAAGCAATAGAAACGGAATTGAAATTGAAAATGAAAATGAAACCATTCGCAGTTAATAGATAAATTGCTATCTCTGACACATTCTATTGATAAACTTGACCCAGTTAGACGACTTGGCAACACGCGACCTTGACGCTTCGAAAGAAATAGAAACAAGAGTAAGAGTGCACCCACAGTGGGGGGTGCGCGACTAGCAGATACCCTGAGTGAAGTAAAGAATGGACTTTTTGGAGGAAACAGTAGGAGGAAAAGCATGAAAAACAGCATGCAAAATCTGAAATACTATAAGTATATTCATAATGAATCCTAAAATCATTATTTAAGTATTAGTTAGAGCAAGCGATAAAGCAACTATGATTCATATTAAGGAAATTAAACGCGATAGCCGAAGAAAATTATGAACTTATATTGATATATGTAACCAATATGAAGTCTGAAGTTTGTGTAACTATCTAGATTGTTGAGTTCATAAAGACGGATAGTCAGAGAGTCGTCGTAGAAGACGGAAGGTCAGAGATAGAGAGATGAGAGATGGACGGGCCGAGAGAGGTAAAGAGAGAGAGAAAGAGAGATGAGATGGAAATATTACGTTTATCACAAAACATGTCCAACATATCAGTCGCACTACTATTTTTATGAACACAGCTGTATATACCTTATGAAGTCTACCACGCCTACTTCTTTCTATTATACTTACTTTCCTCCTATTCTATCTAAACCTTCTTAATGATTTCTCTCTCTGCTTACTTTCTTTTTACTATAAACTTTATGTATCCATTGACATTGTCAACAATTTTGTTGATTTTGAAATATTTAACCTAAATCTAAAACCAGGATCATCGAGCGGGTCTCGATTGCGTGACTGTTGCGCGTTTGCTGGTGCTGGACCTGGACCCCAACGCTGGTGGGCTAACCGAAACTCTGTGTGAGCTTTCGTTTTGAACTGCTGCTCATTTCCATATTTGGACCATTCTGTTGGCGACCTCGTGTGCGGCGACCGCCAACAGACCAGCATCCAGAGCCGCAGCCGCAGCCGCAGCCGCAGCCACAGCTACAGCTACAGCCACAGCCAGGTCCAGCTCGGTAACCGCTGCCAGTCAGCCACCCAGCACTTGTTCCCCATTTCATGTGCCGCGTTTGGCAGTTGCAGCTTGCAGTTTGCAGCTTCCCATCGCCGCGGCGCACTCAATTACTATAATTTGCCTGCGAGGAGAGTCTTGAGAGTCTGTGGAGTCTCTGTAGACTGGGCCATGTTTGAGGCGCTGGCTTGCAGCTACTGATTGAATTTCAAATTGCTCAATTTTTCGGCCGCACAGATTTGCCGGCCATCTTCATTCCCAAAAAGCGAAATTATGTTATTCCAGCGATAAACTGTTTGTTCCTGCGGCAGCCGCCAGCGCCAGCCAGCGACCACCATGTGTGCCCCAGCAACCAGCATACAGCATTCACATATCTTACGCGCGCTCTTTCTCTCTGTCTCTCTCTCGCTTTGCGTTGGGTAATTAAACAGGGCCCCAAAAAATTTTGCTCTTATCTGCGAAAAGGCTGCCAGCTCTAGATACTCTACACGAATGGGCATATTAAGACTTAGTTAGAGTTGACAATAACAGGAAGTGCTAGAAATTGAACTGGAATCAAGAGTTAGTTGAATTATTGATCGAGCGATCTATTTCATTGCGATATGTTTCAATGTTTAACAGATTAGTATTATTAGAATGTAGTGATAAGTATAGTAATAAGTATAGCCAAATTAGTAACTAGTATTGTATAACAATTTAGTAGATAGATAGTATAACAGTTTACTACTAGAGTATTATATAAAGGTTTGGTATTATAGTCTAGCATAGCAGATTAGTAGGACGTTATAGTATAACAAATTATTAGAATGTTATAATATAACAGATTTGTAGTATGACACAGTATTACAGTTTAGTATTAGAATATTAGTAAACTGTTTTACTTACAGTATACAATACTATAGTATTAGTATTATAGTATAACAGTTTGGTATTACATATCAGATTGATAGTATAGTTTACTATAGAACTTAAGTATTAGAGTATAGTATATCAGTTTAGTCTTAGTATTATAATATAACAGTTTATTTTTATACTCTAGTATAACAGTTTAGTATTATAGCAGTAATATAATAGTAACGCATAAGAGAAAAGTAATATAATACTGTTCAGTATATCAGTCCAGTATAACAGATTACTATAGTAGCAGAGTATTCCATTTGTGACTATCGCTATCGTCAGCTAATCCTTAATGTTTTCCCTGATTTCGGGGCGCCGGATGTTATTAATTAATGCATGAAGCCAAATCTGGCAACCGGCGGCTGGCAATCGGCGGTTGGCGACTGGCGACTGGCTTTTTGGGATATATATATCTGAGAGTCTGGCGTTATATGGAATTTATTTGTTAGAGGCAGCGACTAATCAGCTAACAAGCCGCTCACGCCGCAGACAGCGACGTTCGACGAGAAAGAAGTCCGTGGGGCGGTGTGGCGCACACACACACACACACACAGAGTAAAAGACTTTATAAAGTTGTTGTTCCGCATGCGCCTCGAAATTTGTTTTGTTTTTGTTTTTTTTTTTTGGCGGCGGTTTTGCTTTGACGCGGTTTTTTCTCATTCATTTGCATACATTGGCATTTGGCTGTGTGTGCACATGGCGAACAGACGCGGATGCGGAGTCAAACCTACTCCCATTACTTGGACACACGCTCCAGACGCAATCCGCAATCCGCAATCCGCAATATTGGGGGCCTGCCGACAGGAGGAGGGGCTGGCAGAAACCCTTTGAAGCTCGTAAATGCCAACCGCAAGTGCATTTGTAGCGTTTTTCGCATATTGTAGCTAATTTTTTTCTGTTTGTCGGTTTCCACACACAAACAGCAAATCTGTTTTTTTTTTTGAGAAAAAATTTTAATTTTTTTTTTTTCGCTCTTAACTGCATTTATGCGAAATATTTTCAATAGTGTGGGAATGAGAGTTGGTTGGAATTCGGATTGGTTGACTGGGCTGACTGCAGTCAGTCGAGGGGCAGTTAGGCAACATTGTTAGCATGTATATCAAGATATATATATATGTAAATGTATATGATTCATTCATGCATTCAGCGCGATATGGCCAGGCAGCAGTGTTTTAAAAGAGAAAGGTCCAAAAACTTTGGAAAAAATATGAAGCAAAAGAATATTTACCAAGCAGCAGATGCTTAACAGCTGTTAATAACAGCATTTTTGTATATTTAACAGCTTAACAGTTATATATGTAGTTAAGGCTATACAAGTACAGGTCTAAAGAACTAGACAGGGTACTAAAATATAGTTAGGAATTAAGAGTTTTTATACAAAAAAACTATAAATGAAGCTGATGTAAAATAATTTTGAAACAAAGAGTATGTAAAGCGCTGTTACCAAAGCTAACTGTTATGCTTAACAGCTTTTGCCTTAATATTTTTAGGTCTAAGCGAAATGCTGAGCTAACAAAAGAGATTACTTAATAGCTTTTCAAACTATAAAAGATCTGCTAATTATTGTCATGCAGGAAGATCTTTTTTTTTTAGCAGCTATAACGTGTTTTTAATAACAGCTGTTGAATATGTATAATAATATACATCTATAAATAGTCTCATAGTCTAATCTCTTTGCTGTAGATCTGAAATCAAAGATTTAGCCAAGTAAATACAATCAAATTAATGGAGACATAAAAAGGGAGTATTTTCCTAACAGCTATGGCGTGCTGGTAATAACAGCTGTCTGGTTTGCTTATGCTATATCAGACACAGAAGTAGCTAAGACTGTAGACTGTAGTAAAAGCTGTTGATCACTGCTGTCTGTTTTACCTATTAATTTATCCGACATATGAGTAGCCAAGGCTATATTTAAGTTCAGATAGAGTTGTACCAGCAATTAAAGAACAAACTAATAGAATACAGCAGCTTTCATAAACTTTTCATTCAAACATAAAAGGGGAGTGCCTGCCTGCCTGAATGCTGTTAATAACAGCTGTCTCTTCTGCTTAACAGAAAAGAAATATAAAGTATTGATACGAAATGGGCTTTGGCTCAAGACCACTTGCTACGTGAAATCAATTAAAAATAGCTAATAAATCAATAAATTCAATCAAATCAAAAATGGGAAGTGATTCCTTAACAGCTGCTAATAACAGCTGTCTGTTAAGCTTAACACCTAATATAATTAATATTCATACAAAAATTCACTTCTCAATTCACCCAAGATCAACTGCCCAAAAAAAAAAAAATATCAGCTTGTAACCTTCCAGCGTTTTGGCGGGTTTTTTAGCGGCTTTTTGTTTTTCGGAATCACAAATTTGGTTAGCGACGCGACGCGTCTTTCATGCTTGGCTGCCACTTGGCTTGTGGCTCTAAGCAAATGCGTTAAAATGTGGTAAACAAACGTGCTCAGAGGCTTTGTTGGCCTTTGCCTAATGGCACATAGATATATAGTAGATATAGATATTTGCTTTATTATATATGCCCGAATCGTCTGTCAATTGAATAAACTTGAATTAGTCAGCGCCTAAAAATTCCACTCTGAGCAGATCGTGTGGCTTTGATAAGTCGCGCTGCATGTGATAATTAGCGAAGCGTGGCACGGCACGGCACGCTCTGTAAACAAGGCTGAGCCATAAATTGATAATTGTTGTAGAGTTATATAGCTATATATATATTGTATACCTATATGGAGAGGGAGAGTGTGCACTTGGTAATCTGCAGAGTTCATCTGATTCATCTGATTGTGATAATTGACGTTAGCATACTTTTTGGGGCAAATCAGAGCTATCACAAAATCCAATTGGATTGTATTTCATGAGCAGCTTTTTATATCCTGAATACATTGAAAATACATACATTGTAAAGTATGTATAGTAGGCAGAAGGAGGCGTGGCAGACCGCATGAAGTATATATATTATTGAGCAGGGCGACAAGCTGAGTCGATCTAGCTATGTCAGTCTGTTTGTCCGTATAAGCGCATCAAGTTTTTCTATAGAAAATGCGTAGAATCATTGAAATATTAGCTCTGTATAGTGTTCAGGGTATCTACTAGTCGGTTACTCCCTACTTGAAAAACTTAACTTGTATATAATTTTTATTTTACTTCAGCTTTTGGATATACAACTTGGATTATTGCTTCAATCAAACTCTTTCAATAAAGTTGAAATATCTTATATCTTGATCCAGCTCAGTTTAGTTAGGCAACTTTAGCGTATGCCCATATTCTCTCTGCAGAGATTAGCTAAGACTTCATGCCGCTTAGGCCTGCCAACTCATACAGATCGTTGGCTATGCCAACAGTCTTTGTCTATCTCGCCTTTAGTCATATCATTAGGTAGCATCTGGTCTGCTGCTTGCCTTATGCAATTGGCCGCTTTGGCTCGAACCCTGGGCTCAACCTCGCTGTGCGCTGTCGGCAGAAGGCAAAAGTATAGGCCAAAAAAAAAAAAGAAAGAAGAAGAAGCTAACTACATACATCGTGCTACTATTAACGCTCCACTGACAGCAGCAAAACACGCAGCACTCTAACACACACACGCACACATACATATACACATACATGTATATATGTATGTATTTGTATAGGTATAAAACCTTAAAGCCGAAACATATACAAATCAGCCGAATGAAACATCGACAGAGAGCCAAAGAAGCAGTCAACGAGCGTAGAACGAAATGCGAATCAGCGATGCGATTTGATGGATATTAAAATGACCGTAAAAAGGAATTAAGGTCTGCCAGACTTGGCGTTCAGTTGCAATTGAGTGAATATGCTACAAGACAGCAACAGCAGCAAGAAGAGGCAGAGAAAGAAAGAAAGATTTTTACATATTAAGAGAACAAATATGCCACATAAAAGGCCAAAAAATGAGCCTCGACTCACGTCTCAATGTCGGCAAAGTTGCAAAGGGCCAAACAGAGACGACACAAATCACACGCAAAGCCAGTGACAAGACGAGCCATAGCAAATGGCATCAGTAGCCTGAGCTGGAGGCGGAGGCGGGGGCAGCGACAGGGGCAGGCACATGGGCCACAGACAAACCGCAGAACTTAATTAGTGTCATGTTGTACGCAGGGCGAGACAAACGGAAATCGGCGCAACTAACTGCAGGACGCCAAATGTCCGGCGACGCTGATGACGAGTGCCACACATCATTTTGGGCAAGTGTCAGCGCAGAAGTAAGCCAGGGCTGGATAACGAAAGGAAAAGCAGAGAATAAATATAAATTAAATGAAATATACGCTAACTTTTGCAGAGAACATTAAGTGAGTTATGTAAATGGACTGAGGCATGCAGCGGCAAGTGAAAAGGGAGACGAATTCAAATTTGAATAACAAACTAGCTTAGAGTAGACTCTGAATGGGTTCTTTGAATACTTAATAAGTATAAGCTAAATATATAATAAAACAAAGAGTAATTTAAATAAACAAAATATCAATTTAATATACTCTACATATTAGCTCTAATTTAATACATTTTCTTAGAACATTAACTTAAGTCTTTGGGTTCAAATCTTAGTCTAGTTTATGTTTATACGATTCGATCTGTCTCCCTCTCCTCTATCTGTCTCTCTGCTTTTCTCTCTAGTGATGCAATGGCCTGGTAAGGGTATTTTATAGTCGGCAAACAGTAGCCAAGTCGTGGTCGATTGGACATTGCATAGGCAGAGTCGCAGCTGAAGACGTCTGTGCCACATAGCGAGAGAGAGAGAGTGATTGCGATTGCAGACAATTTGACTGATGAGCGAGCGACCCACACAACAGCGCCGCAGGCTGTCAGTCGCTCGTAGATGTGTGCCACAGATAGCCATCATTTGCTTGGCCAGAGAGCAACGTGTGAAGTCCATCAATCGTGTTGTCTGTGGCTGTGGCTGCGGCTATGGCTGTGGCTGTGGCTGCGGCTGTGGCTGCGACTGTGTCTGGCGTGCGACTCGACTACCTGTCTCTGTCCCCTGCCTCGGCCGCATGGTCAGTCAGCCCAATGCCAAAAGCCGTGTTTACCTGGGTGGGCATGAGTTTCGTTTTCATTTTTATGTTTGCTGTCGTTGAGGCTGCTGCTGCGGCGACTTCTGCTTCTTCGGCTGCCCTTCATACGGAACTCACACGTTGTCGCGGGCGCATTAATCATGGACAGCGGACGTGGCTTTCTGAAAGTAAACAAAAAACCGTAGCTCCAATTAGCCGAAACCCGACTAGAAGTCAACAGGACTCCCTCTCGCTCTCTCTCGCTGTCTCTCTGTGTGTGGCCGCTGCAAATTATTTTTGGCACTGCGAGTTGAAATTTTTAAAGTTTTTGATGCTTTGCTCCAAATCTCTCTCTCTCTCTCTCTCTCTCTCTCTCTTTCTCTCTTTTGGGCTATTGTAATTGGGTAATTGCTCTCTTAGGCTAGCAGTCAGCCTGACTAGGATTTTGTCTCACGAAGTCGAGCTCACACGCAGTCAGCCTGTTCAGGACTCTCTCGTTCTGTCTCCTTCGCTGTTTTGCGTGTGGTCACTGCAAAATTGTTTTTGTTTTTTTTGGTTTTGGTGCTGCCAACTGATTTTTGAGGTTTTTGGATCGCTTTGCCGTAAAATTTGCTGAGGCAAAACGTTCGTCTCAATGGTTTGGCATTTGCTTTTGGTTGCGCCTCGCTTGTCGCCTCCTTTATGCCAAGCTGGCCACGCGTGCGCTGCTATTGAAGCCGCCGCTTGCCAACCCCCACCAAGCAACCCTATTTGCTGACTATTACACACACACACACACACACACACACACACATACTCATACAGTCATATACAATTGCATACACATGACTAATTTTCCAATTGGAAAATCATGTGCTTTACATATGAAAAAAGGCTGTTGCGCGTGTCGCTCGGCCAACCATGTTTAGCTATAGACTCTCTGTGTGTGTGTGTGTGTATGTATGAATATATTCACGAAAAACGCAATTATATCGGTCGGTTGCATTTCGATACATTTGGTTGCCTTACGCCGCACACGACTGACCGCGCATGTTTTCGGCTGGTAGAGCAACGATCCAAGCCAAGCCTCAAATTATAGAAAATCAAAAGTGTGACCGACACACACACACACACACACACACGGACACACACACACACAGACACATTTATACAAATGTACTTGCGCGCCGGCGCTTTGGACATACGAATTACCCCTATGAGGCCCGCACGTCTCCCTCGCGGCTGGCCGTCGATTAATTTGCCAAAGTCAAAAGCCTTTTGATAGTCAGTAGCGTGCCGCAACGTTGGACCTCTAACATAACCATATCGTACCCGTTTAGGCAACTCCCCCCTCTGCAACGGCCTGTGAAGCGTGCTCAAGTAATTTTGTTGCGCATTTGCATTTAGATGACGGAGGCCGCACTTGTTTATGGCCCACACGTTAGCGGAGAGATCATCGTTTTTAGCTTAAGGTGGTTCCAACTAAATGCCAGTGATTATGTAGTAAAGAGAAAGAGAGAGAGAGAAATTTGATTAATAACTCTCTTTAGAATTGATAATGGTTGATAGTATTCAGAGAGGGCAAATGTCATAATGGTTTTCGACTTACGACTTGAAGGCTGGGAAGCTATACTTATGGCAGATCGAGTTCGCTCTGCTCTTGCTGCAGCTCTTAATCCAGCTGCTTCTACTCTCTCTCAGTAGTTCTTACTCCTTCTATTGCTATTTCTCTTACTTTAGCTGTTACTCCCTCTGCAGCTGCAATTGACGTTTTTCCTTCTGCTCCTGCTTTAGTTCTTGTTCCTTCATTTACTTTTGCGTTTGCTCTAACTCATCTTTCTACTTCAGCTGCTTATCCTACGGCCCCTTTTGCTTCTGATTCTTCTACCGTTGCTCCTATTGCTGCTTCTGTTCCTATTCAAGCTACAACTTCTGCTCAAACTCCAATCAGAATAGATGTTAGTTGGCTTATGCTAGTTATAAGTAGAAGAAGTATACGACTAAGAGACAGAATTGAGCTGCAAAACATGACTGATAGACAGATCTAAGCTGCAATCCACGCTTTTATCTCTCTCTTAGCAGTATCCAAGATTTTCATGGAAGTGCCAAATCTCATAGTGAGCAGTGCAGTTAGCCAAAAAATAACCTTGAAATAACTTTATATATTTTTTTGCTACTGGCTGCTGGCTACTACGCGCCAAGGTTTCATTGTGGAGCACAAATTATTGTGTTTAAACATAATTTCGTATATAAAACTTAAAGTTAATGAAACAGCGCGAGATGTGCTATTGACATGAAGAGCAGCAGATCTGCCATCAGCTACTGCTGCATTCCCAGCGTCAAATGCAAACAAAAACTCACTCCATGGGCGCTGAGCACGCACAGTAGAGAGATTCCCAAAGATGCGCTGGATGCTGATGCTGTCGCTGCTGCTGCTGCAGCAGCTTCTGCTTCTGGCCTAAACCCATAATTAGGAATTGGAACAGAGTCGCTGCTTTGGTGGGGTTCGTTGCGGTTCGCTTCAGGTTCGGTTCGGTGTCATGTGAAACGTTTATGGCCAACAAAAGCTTCCACTTTTTTTTTGGAAACAAAGGCGCGCAGCTGCCGCTGGCTGCGCAGGTCGAAGCCGCATTATAATTAATCAAGAAATTGTATGCACAAAAATCACAAAAATGTTGGCTTAAAGCGAGCGCCCGAGCGAGAAAGTCCAATGGAGGCTGCCAATCTTCTTGCGGCCAACAGCATCAGCCATCAGCTGCCAACAGGCGCTATAATTTTTGGCATTACATGAAAATTCAGTTGAAAAAGAGGAGGAGGAGGAGGAGGCGAAAAACAAGAAGAAGAAGAAAAGGAAGAGGAGCTGCATTTAATTAGATGCCGCGCGTCAACAAGGTGCTAAATGGACTGCCATTATACACACACACACACGCACACACACACACTCTACATACGCTTCACACTTGGGCAGCGTGGGTCGAGCCCAAAAATTGAATGGAAAGGAAAGCTAACAGGAGGCGGCTGTTGTGGCAGCTGTCGCTGCTGCTGCTGCTGACTTCAGTTCTTCAGTTGCAGCTTCGAAGCGGGTTCGGTACCTTGTCGCACGCCCGTGGGGCATGCGTTGCTCTCGTTGTTCGATGCTTGCCTCCTGCCTTGTTGCTCAATTTGCCGCTGCTGCTGCTGCTGCTGCCGCTGATGTTGCTGCCGCTGATGTTGCACTGCTGATTATGCAGAGGTGATAATTGCAGTGTCCGGCGCGTCAAGATTTATTTTGGTGAGCTTTAACGATGTGTTAAAATAAATTGCATATGTGCAACACAGCGTTGTCCACTGCGGCCCTGCCAGCCAAACCCCCTGCCCTTGCCCCTGCCTCTGCCCTACCCCTGCCACCAACTCGTTGGCCATCTCAAAACCCACAAAACGTCGCGCTTCGTGTACATAAAAACAAAAAACAACAGAAAATACTTTTAACGGGCGCCCGCTCCGGCAAGCTCCAAGCTCTGCGTAATTGCGATCTGCGCCTTATTCAAGTATCAAAGTGAGAGGGGAGAGCTAAATACATACACATACATATGTGTGTATATGCAGACACACATGCGCATACACATGAATAGCTATAGACACCAATGTACATATATATATATACTCAAACCCACATATGTACTATGTTCATGAAAATAATAGTGCACATTAAAATAGTAGTATTCATGAAAATAGTAGTGTTCATGAAAATAGTAGTGCTCACTAAAATAGTAGTATTCACGAAAATAGTAGTATTCATGAAAATAGTAGTGCTCATATAAATAGTAGTGCTCACTAAAATAGTAGTATTCACGAAAATAGTAGTGTTCATGAAAATAGTAGTGCTCATATAAATAGTAGTGTTCATGAAAATAGTAGTCTGAGCACTAAGTACTAGAAAATAGAAAATTGTAAATATAATATTTTGAAAACAATTTGAAACAGCTTTAAGGATTAACCTATTTTTGTATTATTTTATATTTTTTTTAGACACTTAGGAATATGTGCACTTCAGGGCAAGAATGTATAAAGTTATGTATGCATATCTACATATCTAATGTCTACAGGCACATACATATACCTACATAAACATTCACATGCATACACAGATCTACATACGTATATTATATATACATATTCCCATATAAATACATTCACATTCATAGCTAACTATATACTCGTAGTACATTTGTTTATGTGTATATATTTGCATGCTTTCTATAATCCGACCGATTTATTGGCCAGTCAATTTCAGTTAGCTAAGATTTTGTCCACTAACGGTCTACTACGCTCGTAATTCAATCGCCCAACATAGCTTAAACTCAGCTTGTCTGCTCTTCCAATGAATTTGTTGGCAGCAATCGTTTCTCTCTCTTTTTTAATTTTCATTTTCGGGTAATCGGAGCCGGGCATATCGTATTTTTTTGGCAAACTGTTCGCCCCACAACACACAAGAACGAAAGAAGAAGAGAGTAAAGAACGTCGCCTGTTGCATTTGTCGGCCTAATCAGCTGTGCATAATTAACAACAGCTACTGTGTACGCGACGACCAGCCGAGCAGCCAGCAGTCGAGCCGTCGAGCCGTCGAGCAGTCGAGCAGTCGGTTCTTCCGCTTGGCTAAAGCGTGTCTGAAACATATGGGTCTGTCTGCAGCTGTAAAAAGTACCTTATGCCTCTCTTGATTTTGTTGTGCTTGCTTGTTTTTTTTTTTTGTTTTGTATATGTGTGTAGCACGTGCTCCAATGCACATGACACCGAATCACAGCAGCCACATGTTGCAGCTAAAGAGCAAAAGAGGAGGCGGCAACAATGCCAGGAAGTGTTGAAACTGAAGCTTGCTGGAAAAAAATAGGGGGCGCCTGTAAGAGAGACAACAAGTGGGAGGAAGCACGAGTATTTGAGCTGCAATAAAAGCTAGAGAGCTAAAAAACATAACGAAAAGAGTTTAATTTCCCTTGCCTCTTAGACAATGTGAATTGAAGTGAGTTAAATTTCCCTTTAACAAAAGTCCAATTGCCTCTGTAAGCTAGACATGATGAGATGGGAATTATGGAGTGTATATTTATTTCCCTTAAACATAGTCATGAAATCTAAGAGACTAGGGACTTAAACGAAGCCAGCTATAAAGGGAAATCTATACTTTTGATGTCAAATAAAACAATTTAGTCCCGTTTTAGTGATCAGTCAGCCAGTGAGCAGTCATGGCGCTTGTGTCCTCGCTGAATCCTCGCGCTTTTCCTCGAAATTCGTGGCTTCGATCCATCAAGTCGAGCTGCCACCAACGTTGCCCACGAACATTAGCGATGGATGGATGGGATGGCAGCTGGCAGCCAACACGAGACTTGGGCCCGGTCCGGTCAGGCCTGTTAAGCATCCGCCCCGGATCTTTGTTCGGCAAATCTTAAAAGCTAACAATTCTTAGAATTTCTCTTAGCCTAGAAATTCTATCTAGTCAGCGAAGATGAGCGCCGAACGACGAGTTCATTGATTTTTTTGTTGCTGTTCTCTTTTTTGGGGCGGCTGTTTGATCTTTGGCCGGTCAATTGATCGATGGATCAGGCAGCTTATCGACAGCTGCTGCTGCTGCTGCTGCTGCTACGTTCGCAAAAGGTTTCAAATCGCTAAAAAGGTTTGAAAGCTTGCGCATGCGCCAAACATTTGGCTAATACGTTTCTGGGCCAGTTGGCTGTTACTTTTGCTGGAATTGAATTAATAGTCTCATTTTCAGAATTAGCTAATTGAGAATTAGAAAGAGCTTGACTTCGGCTTTGGTAGTAGAAAAAAGTCGTAAAGTAGTAATCAAGTATTATGTGGAGTATAATAGAAGAAAAGTAGTGTAACAGCCGTAGAATGCTAGTGTAGTAATAGAAAAGTAGTATATTAGTACAGTATGAGAATAGTAGCATAGTTAAGTTAAAGGGCGCTAAGCCACGCCCACTTTCTCTTTGGAAAAGATTTTAGCCCGGCTTACATAAAATCAGCTCAAGATTTGAGCAAATTTGCGTGTAGCATACTTTTAGGCTGCACGAAATTTTCTAATGTCAACAAGCAGTTCATCAAGCAGTGCTGCAAGCAGTTGTTTAAGACATTTCGCTTTTAGCGAATGCGCATAAATTTAAACAATTCAAAAGACTTTGAGCTGCAGCCACATTTAGTTTATAATAATAAACAAATATATGTAAACAAATACAAACAGCCCCAACATACCAGCAAGTCTGTCAACGTCCGCTCGTAACTCAATTATAAACAGTAAAAACATTTTAATTCGCTTGAAAAAATCTTATAAAAATTTGAATATAAACCTAAATATGGATTTGCAGGATAAGCAGGAACAAGGAAGAATCTATTTAAAAAAAAAATGGACTTAACATTTTGAGAGCTTTGAGTCTGGAGACTAAGTAGAAAATTTACATATTATAAATATCAATATCAATAAAATATTTGATGATATTTCAGTGCTCACAGCTAGTGTGTTCCTATAGCATGCGATCTATCCAATCTGTTAGATCACTTAATTGTTTTTCCTTAGCTGAGCTTTCGAAGAACTGCACATTCTGTGCGATGTGTGCGAACTCGAAATCGCGTCCCATTTTGCCCAGTGTAATGGGTTTGTTTACTTCATCATCGCCCACGGATTGGAGTTTGCGACTCCTTGTGTCACGCACTGTGTTGCTATCGATATCAAGAATTGCACATTAGATGTGGCACAAGGAAGAGGGGCATTAACTTACAGTTCCTTCTCTAGCAAACTCTTGATAACCTGCGAGCTCTTGGCTGTCGTCAGATCCTGCTTGTTGCACAGTATCAGCACAGAGCACGGCTGAGTGGCGCTGTCTGCCAGAATGGTGTACAAGGTGCTGTAATAGTAGTTTATTAAGAGAGAGTGTATAGAGATTAAGAGATCTTCATTTACTCAGCCACGTCACGAATGTCCTTTTGCACGGTCACCGAGTCCACCACGAATATGATTCCCTTCGCATTGCGTTTGTACAGCTCAAAGCACTTTTCTCTAACACGATAATGGCCAGGAATGTCCACAAGTCGTCCAGCAACATGTCCCGAACGGTACTCACCGACATTCTCTTTGATGGATGTGAATGTTTCGGGAAATTTGCCATGCACCAGCTGCATGAATATGGCACTTTTACCTGCCTCGGTCAGACCGGTTAGCAGAAAATCACGTCGGCCAGCCGAGCGTCGTCGTAAAATTACAAACAATGCTGAAATTTCAATGGATTTTGGTGCATGATCAAAAACTGTTGTTGTTTATCGACGTGGCGTGCTCTTTCTCATACCAACTATTATGAATCCAATTATTAAGGCCGCCAATATAGGCGTCACGTCGATATTATCCAATTTAATTTCCTTTTTTTCACGGACATTTTCATTTAGTTTGTCCATTTCGTAGCCGAGTTTGGAAAAATTTACAATTTTCCACGGCTCAACTAAAACTCAAATAACTTTTAGCTAGGGGTGACAAACAAATCGATATACACTAGCTCGATTTCTTCTGCCAGGGATGGAAGCTTTAAAGTTTAATAAAAACAAACTTTTAAATCAAACTATTATATACTATTTATAAATTTGAAGAGCGAAAATGGAAAATAGTATAGACTTTGTGATGCTCATAACCTAAATAAGAATTTTGCCTACCTTAAATATGCAATATCGATAAATTAGCCGATAGTTATCAATTGATTACCAAGAGCGCGTGCTTTTAAATTATATTTCCATATAATATATTGTTTTTTCTTTTGTGAAACATACATATCTCTGCTGTAATAAAAGCTATGTAGACTATTTCGAGCACTTTTTACAATTAGATCTTATTGCAATAAAACAAAAAATTGTAATTCAATTTGCGACACGTTAATTTTTGACCAGACCGTACAGCAGGCGAAATGTGAAATTACATGAAAAAGCCCAGGTGGGCACAGAAATGGCATTGTAAATGCCAGTGGGAAAGCTGAGCAGGCCGCCCAGCGGCGCCAGACTAAAACTGTCCTCAAAGACCATCACTGGCGAATGCCGATGACGGGCACACACGATGAGGACGATCAGCCAGAGAATCACCTTCGTTGCATAGTAGGCCACAGTATCGATAGTTGACTGCTTTAGCATCTGCATTTGTCTGGCCATCAATATTTTGTTTTCAGCTTCGGCGACCTTTCGCTCAGCACGCATTGTCTTTATTTTCTTTGCATATTCGCCGGCATGCTGTGCACTAAGTACTTGGCTGAGCTCTTCGCGTGCTGCATCCAGCTCTGCTTGAAACTCAGGCTTGACTTTGGGTCCTTTCCAAAAACGAGATATTTTTATCTGCGGAGAAAATGTGTTTTTGACTCAGACAGCTCCGATAATGCGTTGGCTTCTCCACTTACGTAGTTGCGTATGAAGTCTGGAAGGATTGTGTTGATCAGGCACATCAGCGCTATTAGTACGAACAATTCCATGTTAGGTCTTACTAAAATAATTCAATATTTAATATTTTTGTGTGATGGAAAAAAAAACTAAATGCTACAAACAGCTGATAGCTGATAGCTGCGTGCTTTCTATATTATTTGGTTTGGTAAATAGTGGCAACTCTGTCATAACCAGGGATAGCTGCTATGCATCAGCTGTTTGCCGGCATAACAAACGCCTACCTTGTGGAATATTCGTGAACAATTTGCTTCAGTGTGAAAATTGAAATGACTAAACAAGACAATGGAAGATAGCAACGAAGAGGTAAATGGTTATTATTTTGTAAAATCAATTAAATTAACATGCCTGCTTTACAGATTGAACCCTGCCGCAGCATTGGCCCGCATGAGCTAGAAGCTGTGAAAAGCCAAGCCATCATAAAGCTTTCACCTGTGCAAGTGCCTGCACACTTTAAACGGCTTGAATGTAATACAAATCTTAATCTGCCGCCTCTCAACTGGCTGACCACCTCACACAGCAGCCATGGACTTCATCAGGCGCTGTATCAGAGTGGAGGCTTTGCCAGCTTTCGTCTGGGTCAAATGTTTCCCGATTGTGTGGGCGAGGTGGATGTTGTCTCGGATGCCGAGAATATCAAACAGCTATTGAAACTGCCATACAGTGCGAAGAGCGCCATCAGCATGGTTGTGCATAAGGTCGGCAACACGTTGCTGCTGGACGAGTTCGATATACAAAAGTATTTGCTGCGCAAGTCGGACGATGATTGGAAATGGCTGCGCAGCTTCATACTCGAGCACATTCTGGCCTACGGCGATGAGCAGCACAATTTCTGCCTGAAAGAGCGTTCACGCGAGGCGCTGCAGACGAAGAACTTGCTCTCGAAGTTTCTGTACCACAGTCTGAAGCAGACGAGCGATACGGATTACGATGCCAACGAACCCACTTTGTTGACCAGCAGGCGGGCAAGTCTTCCCATTATTGGACCTGTGCTGCCGGAGCCCAAAATTGAGGAGAATGTGCCCGATCCCAAGTCGAGTCATGCCTTCAATCGCAACGTTGTTTGGACCTTTGAGGATATTCGCATGCTTATTGGCACCGATATGCCCATCTTTGGTGGTCCGAACAGACCCTGTATTAGCCTTCGGCTACGTGATGCTGCGCAGCCCATAAATGTCTTAACTGGCATCGACTATTGGCTGGACAATCTAATGTGCAATGTGCCCGAGGTGGTGATGTGCTATCACTTGGATGGCATTGTGCAGAAATACGAGATCATCAAGACTGAGGACCTGCCCTATCTGGAGAACTCGCAGTTCTCGCCACAGGTGGTGCGAAATGTGGCGCAGAATATTTTGGCATTTCTGAAAGCGAATGCCACCAAGGCGGGTCACACCTATTGGTTGTTCAAGGGTCGCAACGATGACGTGGTCAAGCTCTACGATCTGACCACCCTCTATCAGAATCAAAATAAGGGCGCAGAAGAAACGGAACATCCGCAGCAACAGAAGCAACAGGAAATGAATCCGTTTACGGTGCCTGTTGGCATGTTGCTCTACTCTGTGGCGCGCAACATGAAGAACACCCTGGAGCACATAACGCCGAAGACTGCGGGAAATATACGCGCTTTGCTGGACAACTGCATCAAGCTGTTGCCCAAGGAGCAGTATCCACAAATTGTCAGCTCTTCGCATTATATACTCTCCGATCTGCATGTGCCCGCTGGCATAGATCCTAAGGCGCCCAAGTTCAATGAATCACCAGCGCTGTTCAATGACGACGACGATGATGATGAGGATGAGGAGGAGGAAGAGGAAGACAATTACAATGATCAACCTCCATTAGACTTTGGCCGCGACAAGTACTATCAGAGTGCTGCGGAAAGCGGTGGCAAAGCGAATGTTGCAGTGCGTCACATTTGCGACGCTTTGCGAGACTTCAAATCACATGCCAAGCAATCAAAGCCGGCGCCTTTGATAGCCAGCACCGTCGACCGCTGCAATATATCGCTGCAGCACATCAGTGCGGGCCTCTCCTGTTTGCAGTACTTCAATGGCAATCAGGAGGAGAAGCTGAAGGAGTCGGAAATGCATGCCAAGCAGGAGGAGAAGCAGCGTATACTACACGAGGAGCAGAATCCCAATATGGCAAAGCCTTTCAATGCTATACCACTGCCCTACGAGCAGCTACAGATTGCTCAACCGCCAGCCCAGGCCCAGGCCCAGGCTCAGGCGGAGGCTCAGGCTCAGGCTCAACAGCCTAAGAAACGTTCCATCAAGGCAAAGACTAAACGCAGCAAATCCAAGGAACTGACCACCAGCAGCAACAACAACAACAAACCGGCAGCCGTGACCACTCAGAAGCTTAGCGCTAAGTTTAATAGTCAGAATTTTGGATCATGGAATGTGCACCTGAAGCTGCTGCTGCTGGAGAAGGCCTGCCTCACATTTGCCACGCTGGCGGAGCACTACTACGAAGCTCAGGTCTATGGCAGCACGTTGCGCGCCATTGAGCTGGCCTGCCGCTGCCAGCAAGTGCTCAACAAGTACATGGCCAATGTGGTCAGCCAACAGAGCTGTCTGCTGGGACGCGCCGGTGATTGTTTCTTCCAGATCTCGAAGCATTGGAGCGTCATTGAGCAGTATGTGCAGCAGTATCAGCAGCTAGATGAGCATACGAGCTTGATTAACGTGGAACTGACACAGGAACTGGAGGAAGCTGACTTGCTCACGCTGGTGCCCGTTAAGAACGTGGAGCAGGTGATGCTGCACAGCTGCAAATGCTACGAGGATGCACTGGAGCATGCGCAGACCGCCGAGAGCAACGAGCTGCTGCGTCGCTTGGGTAATGTGCGCAACGAACTGGGCCTCAAGTATATGTATTCGGCTCAAGGTAAGTTTTATAGCTTTCCATTTCGACATACTTATTAAGCTATCTCTTGCCTTGCAGAGGAGTACAGTCAAATGAAGCGCAAAAAAGAAGCAGCCACGGATGGCTCTGCAGGGCAATCGAAAGTTGAAACTGAAAATGCAGCGGAAACGGTAGCCTCTGCAGCAGAGCCGCTGTATGTTAAACTGACTATCAATTCGTATGACTGTCTGCGTCGTGGCATCGCAGCCTTTACAGCGGTGCAGGATAATGTAAATCTTGCTTTTCTCTACTGCAACATGGGCAGATTCATGCGGCTGCGAGCTCATCTGACCATGCCAAACGAAAGGTGTGCAAAGCATTCATACTGTAATCCATTTCTGCTCATTAATCTTACATAATCCGTAGCACCATTGGCTTGGACACACAAAAAACCTTTTATAATGAAGCCTTTGACTACTATGAGAAGGCCAAGGATTGCCTGGATACTAGAAAAGCCAACCCAGAACTGTGGGATCTTGTGCAGTGGGAGCTGTCGACAGCCACGTTCACGTTAGCCAAACAGTTGCAGGACTACAGCGCAGCCGATAAGAGCAGCCTGGCCGAGGCGTCCAAGGAGGTGCTGGACTTGCTGCAGAAATCTCTAAAGCTTTGCGATGTGGATCATGCAGGCGCACGCCAAGTGCTCTACAGCTTTCGCTCTGGCCTGATACATAAGCGGTAACAGCATATCGACTTGACTTCTAAATAGATCTTATAACTGATAAGCATATTTTCAACTGCAGCATTGCCTCCTTTCACTATGCACAGCTGCGTAGCTATGGCATTTCAGATGCATCTCAACTGCCTAAAGCGACGCTGCAGCTATGCAAATACCACTATGAGAAGGCAACGCAAATCTTGGAGAGCCTGAAGGAGGTGCGCGATTTGCTGGTAGTGCAGCTGGAGCGCATATCATTGCACGAGTTTCTATCGGAAGGTAGGTGTTGGGAGCTACCTTGCAATGATATCTATAGAACATGTGCTTTTGTTTCTATTGCAGTTTCGACTCATGCAGCGCAGAAGGTGAAACAAATGCAAGCGGCTTTAGACATTTGTTTTCAATGCCAGCTCATTTTTGGTCACGTCATCGATAGCAGCAGCAACGTCATCGTCGATGATGATGACGAATTCAAAGCTCATTTGACACTCTACGAAAGTCGATTGCAGAATGCGTTAAAAACGCTCATCAAATTGCTGTTAACTACCGGCAAGGATCCAAAACAACTGTCGGCATTGTACAAGCGCATGTATATGGAAACCTTGACTGGGAAACATGGCATAGGCGCACAGCAATTAGCAGCAGCGTCAATCTCACGCTCACACCATTTGCACACGCTGCTTACCCGGCTGAAAGCCATGTGCGGCGCTCAGCTGGCCAGCAACTAGTCGACTAGCTGGCCAGTACGTGTCGTCTACGAGTTTATAAAACAGTTCAAATTTTGTATATATGCATCGACATCGACATCGACCTGCTTTGTTTATTGATGTGTGCTGGTATATTCGTCTTAACTACACTGAAGCTCATTTAACAAAACCTTAGCCCCGCCTCTGGCAGCGACAATCGCTCTCGAATTGCTCGGCATCGGCAACGCTTCCAATGTGCTTCTGGTAGACGACCACAGCAACGATCAGAGCGAAATGCAAGATCTGTAAAAGGATCACACATTAACATCACTCAACAGCTATCGCTTAGCAAGCTCACAAATCGGAATCTACTACTTACCTTAAAGCACAGACTACGAAGCATTTTGGAGCTGTGTGTGTGTTTGTTGTGAACTAGTTTTCTGTGCGGGCTGACGGGCGCGCGGCTCTTATAAAGTCGCGTGGCCGCCAGCCAGACGTGTCGCTCATCAAGATTAGACAGCTCCACACTGCTGTGTGCACGGCAATCTTGGTCAGCTTCTGTTAAATATGTTGTTGAACAAGCCATGCTAGATCGAGAGCGCAATTCTGGAACTCGAAAGCCAAGAGAAATGGGGGCAAATACTTAATGAATATGTTGATTTCAATAATCGTTTTTACTTATATGCAGAAATGTTTATACTCCGATTGATAAACTCAATTTTCACCGTTTTATAACTTATGTTAAATTAAAGTATGATATATGCTAAAGTTTTCAAAATGAAGTTAGTCGCTATTAAATTTGTATTCGTTTAAATGTTGAGTAAATAATAAAGAACTGAACTAATAGACTGTATGCGAGGAGTTCATAATGAAATTGAGCTTGACCTTTTCATGCTAACCGATGTGCCGTGCGTGAATGTGTGTAGCGGATGCAAAGTATTATTATTTTATTTGAGTTATTTGGAGTGCTTGACGTTGCAATTTTAAAATTGTTTATAGTTTATTATTTTATTGTAATTTTATCGTAACTTTTTTTGCTTTTGTATATAAATTGTACCAACGCAGCAGAAAGTCGCAGTCAATGCCTTGGCTAAAAAACTGTGTCAAGCTCGCACTAGCCACAGTGGTGCAAACAGTGACGAATCGTGGATCAAAATGACGCCCACATTGCTGCAGCAGAAACACACACAGCTGGGGCTGGGCACGCACGAGTCATCTGGCTTGCGTAATGAGTGTTGTGGCATTGGGGGAGAACTCTCCAGTAGACGATGGCGTAAGCACAGACGCCTGCTATCTGGACCCGCGCCGAATTCAGTGTCAAGTTTGGTCGGCCGCCCCGCCATGAGGTGGGGCAACAGCCAGCGCAATGTTGTTAGCATGCACGTCGAATCGAGCGACGTCTTCAGATTGCGGCTGCAACACAAAGAACTTGGCTACATGGAACAGACGATCGTCTAGAGCCAAACTTGCATCATATTCGTCACGTAAGCGACAATTGGCATTGCCTGGATTTTTAGTATATAAGCAAAACGGGTTGCTCCAGTTAGACATTAGTTAGCAGCCCAACTAAACCCAACCCAACTAAGCCAACAAAATGATGAAGTTCATGGTAAGTGTCTGCGCATCCTGCCCACCCATTTCTCCTGGCCATTGGCTCATCTTTCAACCATTCAATTTTCTGCAGTGCCTTTTCGTCTGCGCCATTGCCGCTGTCTCGGCCAGTTCATACAATCGCGGCTATGGCAGCGCACCCGTCGGCGGCTATGCCTACCAGGTGCAGCCTGCTCTGACCGTAAAGGCTATCGTTCCCGTTGGCGGCTATGGTGGCGGCTATGGCGGTGGCTATGGCGGTGGCTACGGCAAAAGCATTGAGGTCCCAGTCTCTGCCCACTACACCTCCAGCCGCAACTATGGCTATGGCGCCGCACCCGTCGATCGTCACGCTATCTCGCTGGCCAAGCTCAGTCTGGCTGCACCCAAGGCTGGTGCTCCCCTAGTCTGGAATGAGCCCCAGCGCCTGGTGGAGCGCACTTATGGCCGCCGCCAGAACTACAACCAACAGTCCAGCTACGGCTATGGCGAGGAGGCACAAGGTGCTTCAGCTGCCGCCGCCGCCAGCTCCGTGGCTGGCCAGAACAATGGCTACAAGAGCTCCGGCTACAAGAACTCCGGCTACTAAGCGAGTTCAACTACAGTGAAACGAAAGCTCCCAAAGCTTGTGACTTATAGGCGATTAAGAAGAAGAAACTAGGAAGTAATAAATGCAACAAAACTTTAAAAACATCAAAAAAAACTTAAATATTTATTATTATTTTTAACGGGGCTTTGGGGCTTTGCAAAAAATACTTAAAATTTTTTGCAAACCGTTAAGTTTGTAAAGCTTAACGAAGAAGTGGGCTAAAGAGTGCTTATTAAAGTCATAAGTTCCGTTGAGCTTTGACTACATTTGTAGTATAAATTTAATATTTATATTAAATTTATTATTAATTTCTGTATATAGTTAAAATTTATAGCAAGTTCTTGTTTTCACCTAAGTTAACTATGAAAATTTTGCATTTGTCTGCAAGCCCAGCCCTATTGAGCCATACTAAGTATGCTCCATTTTGGGCACCTTTAAGCTCACTCTAGCACCCATGTGCACAGCTCCATATGCAGCTCTTGACTGTTGTTTTATGACATTTTAACCCTACGAATGCAACTGCATATTCACACATAGGAAATAAAAAGTAAAAAGTTTCTTGTTTTTTTTTTTTAAACTGGGGCTACGAAAGTCGCGCGCCTTTGCCCTGGGTGTTTTCATTGAGAGCTCACGAAGTGCTCGTTGTTTTGTACATGTGTTCAAGTCGCATAGAGGCGAAAGGGGCGGGGCACCACCAGGCATTATCAGAGCTCGGAAACAATGAAACATCGCGTAACCGAACGATTTTAAAATTTGTTGTAGACACGACAACGAAATGCGAGTAAATACTGAATGTGAGTACATAATGTTGTCTTATGTACGCCAGACAATTATGAAATATCACAGTAATAGAAAATTATTAAGTATACATTTATATATAAAATAAAAATGTAGATTTGTGTGTCTGGGGTGTCACGTAACTATATCGAGTCTAATTTTTGCATATAAAAGCGAACGTTTGCGCCAAGCAAATCATAGTTTGATTGATTTCTACAACTAGCAAAACCAAATAACTCAACATGAAGTTCCTGGTAAGTGATCCTTGACCACTTCGACATACTCAGTCAGTTGACTAATCCTGTTACTGTCTTACTCTAGATTGCTTTCGCTCTGTGCGCTCTGGTTGCCTGCATCAATGCCAGCCCCTATGGCCATGGCATTGGCAACATTGGCTATGGCAGTGATCTTGGCCGCGTCGCCTACGTTCAGGATGTTGGCTATGGCGGTGGTTATGGTGGTTATCGCCAGCCCCTGTACTCTCGCTCATCGAACCCCGTGGCTGCTGCCTCCGCTTCCGCTGCCGCCGCTGGCATCCGTCCCGGCAACTATCGCCAGGCTGCTGTCATCGGCTACGATCTGGACTCCAGCTACCATGGCAACAGCTACGGACGTGGCGGCTATGGCCGTGGCTACTAATTCAGTCACACTCCTCCAATTGAACCAACACCAGTTTTGTTCAAATGGAACAGCTAAAACGAAAACGAAGCAGCTGTGAGCAAATAAAAAAGAAAAAACCCGCTGAAAGCCGCGGAGAATGTTGAACAAAAAAAAAACAATATTTTTTAACTTGGCTTTAGTATAGTTGGCTGTGACGAAAGTGTGACATACTTTTGAGCGTCGGGCTTAAATGTGGCTGGGATTAGGCAGCAGTGACTAGGCATGGGTGGTGACAGCGCAATGGAACTAGTTTCAAGTTCAAGCAATGAAGAAAAAAACTTTTGAACTGGCAAGAATAGTTTAATGCATATGGCTACATGGCTTAGCCAAGTGCATATGCTCTTTAGGCATTAGAAGAGTTTTAAATATCCTTTTTGAAAAGAGCTATATAGGAAATTAATAGATAATCATAAATATGCTTTAAAGCTCTTGCTTTTTATAAGCCTTAACTCTTTAGGCTAACCAGTCGCTCTATATAAAGATCTCAGAAAAGTCCTCTAGGACAAAGTCCTGCAGAAAGCTATTATAGAAGATAGCTAACATATAACTGAAGCTTATATTATATAAGTTCTATCGACATGTTTCTATAAAATATATAAAAAATATTAAAGTATTTTATAGCCAATCTTTAAATTGTTTACCAATTTAGCAAAAGAGAGGCCTAGCTATAGAACAATAGCTGCTGTTGCTGCTGCTGCTGTTGCCGCTGCTGTTGCTGTTGCTTATCCAGCTGCATGCTCACACGAAACAGCTATGCACTTAGCACCACCCTAAAGTGTGAGCAGCATCCACCCCACATTGTGGGCGGCTGCAGCATTCAAATGTCGGCGATATCAGCGTCAACTGCAGCTTGAAGTGTGAAGCTGCTTGAGTGGCGATATCGAGCTGTGATTTGGACAGCAGCAGCAGCAGCAGCAGCAGCAGCAGCAGCTTGCTGGACTGAGCCGCCCTCAACGTTGGCGAGATGAAGACGACGCCGTTGAACCCGATCTGAGCAAAGCTGAGCTGAGCTGAACTGAGCCAAGCTGAGCTGAGCTACAGCCAGCGGCGTGATAAATTCGCAGCGAGATCACGTTTCGAGTGCTTCAATTCTTTTGCTTATATAAAGAAGTGTGCTTGGCATTTGGTTTGTTAATTGTGCCAACTGTTTCGAGCAGCGAGCGCCCCCCAAATAACACAAAAGTACAGCCATGAACAAGTTCGCCGTAAGTACCATGACGAAGATTACTTCCCGTTCCCGTTCCCGGTTGCCACAACCATTGACATCCATCTCTAAACCGACTTAACTTCTTATAGACTCTTGCGGTATTCTTCTGCGCCTACCTGGCCGTAGGCAGCTGCAACTATGGCGGCTCCAACTATGGTGGACACCGCAGCATCTCCAACTACGCTCAGCGTTCGGAGGGTGGTGCCGCTGCCGCATCCAGCGCTGCTGCTGCCGGTGGCAACGACCAGCGCCCCGTTGAGATCATTGCCGGTCCCCGTTATGGCGGTAGCGAGCAACTGCGCCCCATCCTCATCGACTCCGGCTACGGTCATGGTGGACACAGCAGCTATGGACATGGCCGTGGACACGGAAACATCGGACACATTGGCGGTCTGGGCGGTCTTGGCGGTCTCGGCGGTCTGGGCGGCTATGGCGGTCTGATTGGCGGCGGCAACTATGGTGGTCACCAGCGCAGCTATAACCGTGCCCGCTACTCGGTCCAGCCTGCTGGCGCCACTCTGCTGTACCCCGGCCGCAACAACTACCGTCGCATCGTCTCGCCCGTCGAGTACTCGAAGGTGTTGCTGCCCGTGCGCGCCGCTCCCCCAGTTGCCAAGCTGTACCTGCCCGAGAACAACTACGGCAGCTACGGCAACGAGGGCCTCAAGTACTAAGCACTTGATCCAACAATCCGGGAACTCCTCCATCAACATCAGTTCAAATCTCAAGCTCGCGCTCTGGATGAGTTCGTTGTGCCAACAGCGCTAAATAAAATTGTGACTAAAAGAAAAACAAAAATCTTTTACTGATAATACGGTCATACTAAAGAGTGTGGCCTTGAGTGGGTTGTCTAGGTGCTCACCAATGTTTGGCAGCTGCAGCTGGCTAAAGCTCAGCTGTGATTGTAGCGAAAACGACGGCCGGGAATGCCGTGCGTGCTTAATGTCTATGCCAACAAACTGCAGCCAATCGTTGCTTTCAAAAATAAGAAAAATTCAAATTATATATATATTTTTTTGGGAGCTGCATAATCAATATATTCCACTTATGAAATTTATTATGAAACGAAATAGCTTTTGCATAGAGTCAATATTATTATAGTCCACTATAGTAGTCTACTATATATGCTATAGTCAACTATAATAGTACAACTATAGTAAGTATCTGAACTACTTACTACTATGGTTGACTATAGCATTATAGCAGTCTCTATACTGTACTATACTATTATATACTATACTATACTATACTATGCTATATTATAATATGCTATACTATGCTGTACTATATTATAGCTGTTATACTCTCTTACCATATACGAGGTTAAAGTACAGTATATATACCCTAACTAGAACTCAAACTGCAAGTAATTCATAAAGCAAAACGATCATATTCGCTTTGCTATTATGTGTTTCAGACATATCCATCTTTCTATGTTTACTAAGCTTTAAAGTAATAATTTTCTCCTTCAAGGTTTTCTTTTCTAGACAAATTTCGATGATTTGACATAAGTTTCGCAGTATATCATAAAGTACTTGAGTCTGTTTTACCTACATACTTTAAACTCCATAAACTGTCTCAGTTTTTCTCATACGAGTGCCCACTGTACATTGATTAAAACAAGCTTTAAGCTCTCATATTTCATAGCGCCTCAAGTTAAGCAGAAAAACTCATTAGCTTTGTGGATCATACACAAACACACATATCTCCCTCTCTCTCTCTCCCTCTCTCTATATATATACTCACTCAAAGGTAAGCTTGAACCCAGCTCGATTATCAGCTTAGCTCGTTCACATGCAGCCAGATTAAAGGCCGCAACAGCCAGACCCATGGACATGGCCAGAGTTCGCTGCTGGCCAAATGCAGCAGAAACTCTTGCGCATACCAACCGTAGACTATCAATGCGCCATTAGAGCTGCCTACGTATGCGGCCACATGACACAGCAGTGATGAATGTGCGCTCGAATGCAGCCATAGAGTCAATATGATGCTGCGTCGGGGTTCATTGAGCAGCAATGAGAGATGCTGCTGTTGCAGCAGGTAGCCAAGTCAAAGACCTGATACCGCACACGCCAAAAGCGGGCCGAGCGTGCCAAGCAGAGGGGTGCAACCAATTAGATATCAATGGGAGCTACTTGCTCTTTGGCTTGTTGTCATTGTCATTGTCATTGTCACTGTCATTGTCGTAGTCGTGGTCGTGGCTGAGTTAAATTCACTTTTGGCGCGCAATTTCAAGCGTAAGCTGACACCGACTGCCCGAAACTGTAACCCGAAGACTGGCATCTCTCTCGCACGGGAGAGGGGGCGGTGGGGTAGCACCAGCTTATCTGTGACACACGGCAGTGGGATTTTGGTGCGGCGATGCAGCTACTCTTGGCTAGCTAGCCGGCCCCCCTAAAGTTTCGTCATGACTCGTCGGTCTGACTGGGCTTTTGGTCACGTAAAGCGCACACACAAATCGCTGGCGAACACAAATAATATGGCTATAAAAGCAATTTGGCCATGCGCAATTGTTAATTAGTTTTGAAAACAGTCGCTTCCTCGCACCATCAAACCGAAAAAAAAATAAATAAAATGTCCGTCAACTCAATGCGTCTGCTCTGCCTGATGGCCTGCTGCATCACCGTCAGCTTGGCCCACAGAGCTAACCTGGCCTACCGCAGCAACGGCTATAACCATGGCAGCTATGGTGACTATGTCAAGCCCTCTGATACCGCCGAGGCTCAGGCAGCTGCTCTGACCAATGCCGCTGGCGCAGCCGCCTCCTCAGCCAAATTGGACGGCACTGACTGGTACGCTCTGAACCGTTATGGCTGGGAGCAGGGCAGACCTCTGCTGTCCAAGGCCTACGGCCCACTCGACAAGCTCTACGCCGCTGCTCTGCCCCCACGTTCCTTCGTTGCCGAAATCGATCCAGGTTAGTTACTACTACTCCACCTTGAACCATCTGAGCTGCTTACTAAAGATCTCTTTATTCCTCTATTCACTTTGCAGTTTTCAAGAAGAGCCACTATGGCGGTCTCTATGGCGATAGGACTGTCGTCCTCAACACTGGCTCCAAGTTGGCAGTCTCTGCTGCCTAAATTGTTGTGCACACTCAATTTGTGCCCAGCCAACCGAAAGTCTTAATAAATAGTGATTAGTCTAAACCAAAATTTTTACATGTGTGTGTTTTCTTAAGGGCTGAGGGTGTTTATGATCAATGAAAAGTTATGGTATGAGTATGTGGTTGGACAGATATCAGAATCATCTCAATGAATGCAAAAGAGTAATCCAAATTAATCTAGCTCTATAGGGAATGAGTGTAAGATTGACTCAGATATCTTACTATATGCATAGCTATCATAGCTTTTCGTTTCTCAACTCTCAACTTGAGCCAGCTCAATTGTTGTATAAGATAATTTGAGCTGAGATAACGATATATTGTTATGCAAACATATTCGATTATAAAGTCTAATCGAGAAATTTTGTATGAATGAAATTTTCAATTTTGGTTTCTCAGTTTTCAATATAAGTCGAATCAGAGTACTGTGTAAGCATGATTCGATAGCAAAATATGAAAAGTTATATGTTGCTTGCATATAGAAGCAGTATAAATACTATAGAGATATTATGCTGGTCAGCTCAAAGTGTCTTGCTCTCATTATGCTTATGTAGAACTATCAATTCATATTGACATATCAATTCTGTATTGGAAATGCTTGTCGGACTGTTAAAGCTATGCTGTCTAGAAATGTATAACCATAGAGATACACAACTGGTTCGTATTCATAACTAGCGATATGAATTACTTTGTCAGATGTTTCACTTAACCAAAATTCACGTAACTAGTTTTGTTAACTAAAAGCAAGCAGATGTCTATAAGAAATAGGTGAATGAATACTTTGATATATAGATACAAATATTGAAGTTTCTCAACTCTAAGCTTGATTTACTCAAGAGTTTTCTTTTAGGAATGCTGGAAAGATGAGCTTAATAATATATTGCTACTTCTGTACTCTAAACATGGTTTACAAGGCAGACTAAGTTTTGTATAAGAAAATATTGAAAGATTGTCGAAATGTTGTATTGTTATAGAATATATAGTAATATCTTCTGTACAGAATAAGTATCTTAAAGTATGCATGACATATTCTTCTACCAAGTGAAAAACTATGCTAGTTCTACATAGATACATCTTCTTATAATGTGTTTTGTAAGAGGAATGATTGTTCAAAATATATTTTGCGTCTAGATATACATAAAGTATTTAACTCTGCGCTGCTCTACTTCCATTTTTATGTCTTGTCTCTAAATGGAAACATAGTTGTTTCTTAGCTCAGTTTTATTTCTCTTCATTAAATTTATTTTCTTGTTCAATAGTTTTGGCTTTCTCAGCTTTAAGCATGGTTTACTTGCAATCTTTGTAGCTTGTTTCTGATTGAAAGCAAAGTTATTGTGCTTCTCGACTCAGTTTTAGCTTCTGTTAATTAAAGTGATTTTCTGCTTCTTCGACTCTCTAATCGTTCTCTAACTTATCCCAAAAGTAGTACAAAACTCATCTAGAGTCATTTTTGTTTTGTTTTTTTTTTTTGTTTTTTTTTTAGTTATTATTATATAAGTAAAATTCAGTTTTTATTGCAAAATACAAAGTAAAAATATGAAAATTGCTCAGTTTTTCTTAATCGTTTTTGTTTTAATCATTGAAAATGAATTCGTTACGAGCACACAGATATTTACCTACTAAACATAAAATGAACTAAAAACAAGTAGAAGCGGTTGTAACTCGGGTAACTCGTTTTCATAGTATTTTGATTTTTATTTTTTATTTTTATTGGATTTTTTATATATTTGTGGGGTCGATCATTGATTTTGTTGTTAGGTCAGCCAAACTCTATAAGCAAACACTCTCGCTCTCTCTCTTTCGTTCTCTCTTTCGCTCTCTCTCTCTCTCTCTCGCGTGCGCTTTCTTTCGTTCTCTCTAACGCTGCAAAACCGCTGTAGTTTTCCTTTTGTAATTTTATTTGGTTTTTTTTTTAGGTTTTAGGTTCATTATTTTAATTAAATTACATGAACTTCAAAATATTATTATTATTATAAAATAGATAGGAGATGTGTAGTGTTATGTATTTATAATGTATAACCTATACGAACTCTCGCAAGCTCTGAAAAAAATTTAAATTATAAAAGTTTCTCTCAAGCAAATATTCAATTCAATCTCAAGATTCTTCTTCATCTTTTCATTTTTCTGCATACTGAAAGCTGTTCTTGTTGCCTTTTTCATAAATTATAAAATGTTTCTGCTGGGACTGTGTTCATGTGTATTTCTGTGTGTGTGTATGTGGGTGTGTGGGTGTGTGTATGTGTGTGTAATGTGTGTGTGTGTGTGTGTGTATTTGTGTGGGTGTGTGTTTGTGTGTGGATCAGTGAGATTGATCTATTCGGTGATCGTTCTTGTTGTCTCCTGAATGTACACCTGAGAGCCGGGCACAGTGGAGGTGGTGACGAATGTGCGGTGCTTGGCGCGGATCAGATTCAAGTTGGATTCGGCAACATCGGCACGATCCTCGGCAGCCTCCAGTTCACGCTGGAAACGACGCACACGGGTGGTTGTCTGCTGGGAGACGCCCTCCTGTTCGGACAGCTGGCGTCTGTAGATGTTGATCTTGGCAGTGGTCTTGTCCAGCGCATCCTGCAGCAAGATGATGTTCTTCTGGTCCTCCTCGCACTGTACGATCACCTCCTTGACGGTGCGCTCCTTCTTGCGCAAGATCTTGATGGTCTCGGCGTGACGGCGTTTCTCCTCCTCCAGCTCCAGCTCCAGATCGCGAATGCGTGCCTCCAGTTTGCTGATGATGCGCTTGCTACCAGCAACGGCGTTCAGCTCCACTTCCTCCAGGCGAATGGACAAGTTCTGTATGAAACATAAAGGTATATAATCGTATCGGTATTGCACAGAGTTCTTCTCTCTACGTACCTTGACTTCGACTTCCAAAGACTTCTTGATGGTCTCCAGCTTGACGATGCGCTCCTGTTCCTCATGCACCTGCTCGACGACATGCTTCAGCTCGACCTGGACCTTCTGGTAACGCTCGTCGCTGATGCGCAGCTCCTTGGACACCTCCTCGTAGTCGGAAGCGACCACAGTCAATTCCTGCTCCAGCTTCGACTTGAGAGACACCAAGTTCACGTTGACAGTGCTCAGTTCGTTGATGCGTGTGGTTGCCTCCTCGTATTGGAGCTCCACGGTGCGCTTGGCACGATTGGCGCTATCCAGATGAGAGCGCACCTCCTCCAGCTCACCATTGAGACCGGCCAGACGACGCTGGGCAATGCCATACTGATCGAGAGTGGCCTGCAACTGGCGCTGAACATCTTCGTAGTGGGCCTGCAGTTCGGTCAGCTGCAGCGACTGCTTCTTGATCACCTTCTGGAGATCGATGTTGGTCTTGTTGGCCACATCCAGCGACATCTCCAGCTCGGTGATCTGGATCTGCAGCTTCTTCTTGATGCGTGTCACCTCGGTCTTCAACCGGGTCTCAGCCTCAATGACGCGAGCATTCAGCTGCTCGATCTCAATGCTTGTCTGCTTGCTAAGGAAATCATATAGAACAGCAATTGCTCAATAGAATTACAGATCAATTCGAATAGAGTTCATTCATTTAGTTGGTCTCTGGTTGGAAGTTGCCCCCCACAAAAGTTGTTGAAAGCTAAACTTCAAAGTTTTCACCTCGAAGTCGCTTTCGTTCGCTTGCATTCTGCGCTTTATTTTTGGCCCCAATGCTCTGACCCACAAAATTGCATTTTTCTCAACACTCAGCATTCAGCTTGTTCGTTCGCTTGCTCGCCAATGTTTTGTGGCATTGTCAAAAATCGCATTGTTCGGCGAAAATTTGAAAATTTATTTATACGCTTGATAAAGACATCGAACTTGTCACAAATAGCGCGTTTACATGCCAAGCATTGCTGCCTGAGTGCCCCATCATGGGGCACACAGAGTCTGCCATTCGCATCATGCGTCTAATTTTAGGCGTAGGTGAATTCTACTTTGCTTTATGGTATATATACTAGCAAATATCTATTTAAAATCGGCTTGCGAATTCATTTGCTATGTTGTAGAGTGCTGCCAACTAATTGTAATCAAACTGTTGAATCATCTAATGTTTTGTATAAAGGTGTGAACTGAAGACTTTTGGTTAGCTCCAAGTATTACTTAAGTAGCTCTATCTTGAATGTAGTAGATCAAAGACTGTATGACTTTACAAACTCTCATACACTAAAGCTCTTAATTTTCTTTTGCTAAGAATTGTAAATCTTAAGTTAGCTTGAGGTAATGTCTAAAGAGCTCATCTTCAAGTATAGGTGTCCATTCTCTAGGGCTAGCAATTGTAGATCTTTTGTTAACTCTAAGTATTACTTGAGTAGCTCTATCTTGAACTTAACTCTATTTGCATATCTTGTGTTTTTCAAATGCTTTAATATTTTGACTGTTGTTTAAAGAAAGACTAAGATTGCTTAGATTTTCAGTAATAATCTCTAAGCTGTATATATTTTACTACTGAAACTTTTGTTTTTCAAATTTTAGCTCCAGCTCTGGTGTTAAGTCAAAGACTAATGGAAAGACTTATGCAGCCTAAGCTTGCTCTAAGTATTACATGATCAATTAAGTCTATATTCTATATCTGTCTTCTATATTTGTCGAATTTCATCAATGCTTAGCTGCTGTTCATTCAAAGACAGAAGAGTCTCAATGAACTCTTTCACAAGTTCAAAGTATTGTGTAGTCAATTCTATCTCTTACTTTAGCGCTTACATTTCCAAACTCTATGAGTTCTTCGGGTTAAGCCAAAGTTGGATAATCAAAGATATTTTATCTTATATAAATATATTACATATCTGCTAAGTATCATAAACATATATATTATGAGTCATTCATAGGTTTATAAGTCTCTATATTCATTTACTTTTAAATCTCTACATGGTCCCTATTCTTCTATAAATTTAGTTAACATATTACGCTTCAGCTATACTTTCTTACTTATACCTATGATGCCTATGAATGCCTTGACTATAGCTTTTAATTGTAAATTTAATATTTAACTTTTCAGCTTAATATCTTGTCAGCTAATACCTAAGCTCTTAGCCATCATATCTATTCATACTTGATAGTATTCATAGTAATTCCCATTTGCTCTAAACCTAATTAATATTCAACTTGTTCAGTTTCATAAGCTCCCACCTGCCTACCTTAGCTACGCATCAACAGTTCATCATCTTTATTTTGCTGTCTTTATTTAAATTCTCTGCTCATTTTTCTCGCAGTGTAGTAGCCCATTTCTTAGTTACTTAATCTATGTGTGCTCATTGTTGTCGCTTTGCCAAGGTATTTAGCTTGAGTTTCGCTTGCGAACGTAAGTATTTTTTCATTTTAATTTTAATTCTTTTTTCTTTCTTTTCGTTTTTTTTTTGCCTCGTTTTGCAATGTTTATTGTCTACGCAGAAATATGTGATGAATTTTTTTTTGCTTTTCATTTATTCTTTTTTTTTTGTTATTTTTCTGGCTTTCTGCTGTCATGCACATCAATTTTTAGTGCGAGAAAAACAAAATGAGATATTCGTTCGTGAAGGACACGTCAAACAATGGCCAAACACTTTGCCAAACGCAGCCAACAGAAATACCTGAAAGGTATTTCAGTGTGTGCGCGGGTGGAAATAGTTTAATGGATCCTACACTAAGTGAATTATAAAGTGCACGAAATGTAGATATACAGAAAGTATAATTCTTATTTCTTATTTATTGTATTTTATGCTAATGCAAAGACAATTTGAGTTGATAATGGAAATCCAATTGAAATAGCTACAGTTGGCAAATGTCTAATCGGATGGCGTCTAAATGAAATATGGGCTGCACATGTCAACTGTCTAATCGGCCTGAATTTGGAATCTAATTGGGAAGCATCGCATGCCAATGATGTTGTCTTCATTGCTAATATGTTGGAATTGCTAGAAGATTCTAGTTGCGTGTATCATATATTCAATTCGCTTAAATCTAATTGGAGTCTAATTGGACATGCTGATAGCTATTCAGCTGTCTATATCAAATTTCTAAGCTGTAATTGGAATCTAAGATTGCTATCTAGCCAAAAACACTGTTTTTCACTTATAGTTTAGTCAGACTTTTATATAGAGCTAGTCTAGTTTCAGTTACAGATCAACGAAGCTTAAGAGCTCTGCCAACTATCAGATCTTACAACTACATTTTGAATTAAGTTTTCTTAGGGCATACAAAACAGACTCAATCTTTTATAAGCTCATCTATGTTTCATAAATTTGAAATTCTGAATAACCATTTACCCATCGAATTGTGACAATTATGATGGTCAGCTGCAAATGGCATTAGCCAAATAGTCAGCGTTGCATTGCAATTAGCCAAGACGAAAAATTGTAGCAGAAAATAATTTCGACACGAGCAAGAAACAACAATGAATAGAACGCCAGTGTTGATTATCGGCAAACACAGAAAACATTAGACAATAATTCAAGCCAAAAAGCCAAGGGAAATAAGCGAAAAGAAGCGTCTAGAAACGAAAATAAATTTTCTTGCAAAAAACCAGACAACTTAGTCCCCAGAGAGAGAGAGAGAGAGAGAGACAGTAGCTATAGACACATAAGATTTGTGTGGGCAAAAAAAAAAAAAAAAACAGAAGAAAATTGAGCTAAACATCCAAAAGAAAAGAAAAAATATTCGCATTTATTCAGAAATTTGTCTGGGGCAGAAACTCAATTGAAATTCACCCGAGATTCGTTTGTAGCAAACTTATTAATGATGTGAAATTTATGAGATGCTTAGATGCAGGATTTGTGACTAGGCTAGTTGAGGTCGTTGGTTATTTGGTGGGTTTATGGGTTGGGCTTTTGGGGTTTGGGGCTTTAGTGCTGCCAATAGACATAGGTATAGTCCTTGAGCTTGGGATGTGTGCGCATCACTTTGCGACAGATCCAACACTTATCCTCTATACCGCACCTGCTATCCGCATAGAACTCGACGGTGCGCTGATTGAGGGTCGACAGCTGACGCTTGACATTGTGCAGCGAGGAGGAGACGCGATGGTCGAGCTTGTCGACCAGGCGCTCATCCATTAGCTCCATGTGCACGGCATGGGCACGCAACTGACCGCTGCCGACCCCATCGAACGGGGACGTGGAACGAGCACGAGACGCGGCACGACTCGAACGAATCAGAGTTTGGGCTATATAGTCCTCCTCCTCCTTTTTGGCACACTTTATATTACGCTCCGATTCGGAGAGCAGCGCCTGGGCAATGGCACTGGCGGACTTGCCGCGTATCGAACGCTTGAAATCGTCGGACATTTTATCGTATTCGTTATCTAGCTCGATTTTACGTATGCGCTGCAATATCTTTAACGTATCGCGCTTGATTAAATCCTCGAGCTCTTCCTGACGGCGACGACGACGCTGGCGCGATCTCTCAACGACTGTGTCCGGTTCAATGTGCTTGGCCACACGCGTTGCGTCGACGAGCTTCTGCACACTGAACGGCGATCGTTTCTGCGCCCGAAAGCTAAGCAAAATTTCATCAGCCCTCGCAGCGCAGGTGCGCGATAGGCGCACGATCTCATCGGCATTATACTGCCTAACGGCGTTCGAGGAGCGATATTGCTTGAGGCCCCGTTCGCTAACCCACGGCAGATGCGGCTGCTGCACTTTAAGGCCTTTCGCCTTTGCATCCAAATAGTCCAGCATTGGCTGATAGAAATTCATCGTATAGCCATAGTTATCATCGTATGTCGTTCCATGGCGGAAACGCGATGGACGCTGCTGCAAGGCGAGCGACATTTTAACTTAGACCAAAGGGAGGGCGTGTGGATGGAGTATGAATGGATTTGTATATGGAATATGCGTTTACTCTGCTACTTAGTATACGAATATCTCTAATTAAAGATAGTAAGGGAATATGGCCAGTCGCTGTGTCGCTTTGTCGCTGCTGCTGCTGCGGCTGCTGCGGCTGCTGCTGCTGCTGCTGCTGCTGCTGCTGTTGCTTTCGGCTTCCTCAGTTTTGGCAACAGTCGCTGTTGCTGCTGCTGCTTCGCAAATAAATTTTCAAATTTGTCGAAATCTATAAAAAGATTGCAATTTCTTGTTCAGCTGTTGTTGCGGCAAAAAGGTATCAACATAATGACGACAATGTACGTGCAGAACATCATCATCATCATCTTCATCATCATCATGAGCATCGTTTGCGTTGGCAGTCAATGTATTGTGCTTTTCTTTGGCTATGATTGATCCATTTTGGCAGCCAGCGCAAAGACTATGACAAAATGTCACACACTTTTTACGCAATAGCTGTGTCTTTGGTGATCAGTCAAAGCCAGCAAAGCACCTGCCAAGTTCAACAAGTGCTGCAAGGCACAGAGCCAGACTCACCTACCTAGCTGGTACTCGACCAGTCCTAAGACTGGCTAACTTTTCGTCCGACAGCGCTCACACAGACACTAAGTACTTCCGATTACGTAATCACAACAACTGCGCAATTTTCTGTTGAAAATCTATTTGATTTTTATGATTACAGCAAGCTGAGCTCTTTGACTACCTCATTCGGGTTTTTAGTATGCGTTCGCAACTTCGACTTCAGGCGGCTGGGCAGGACTTAAGGATCTAGCAGCGGTTCGTGGCGAAAACTAATGGCGTTGCTTTAGGCGCGACTATTGAATTCGTACTGATTGGCTAAATGGGTCAATTTGATATCAATTGTTGGCAGCGTCTAGCGACGATTGCAAAGCAATCGATTGATTTGCACATTGAATCGAAATACTTCCGTTTTGGCAGAGCTAGCCACAAGGTTTCTGTTTTTCATTCTTTCGCTTGTGCCAGCGGCGTCGTTGACAGGGGCAACTTCCACAGGGGGTGAGACGATCGAACCCAATGAATTTATTGTGTTTAGCACACTTACCGAATAGCCTCAACCTCTTCGTCCTTCTCGGCCAGGCGACGCTCGGCGTCGTGACGATATTGGTTGAAGTCAGCGGCCAGACGCTGTCCGCGCTGTTCCTCAGCCTTGCGACCCTATAGAGTATATGGAAAGCAAACAGTTCAGTAATACATTCATAGAAGCGAAGGTCTTATAGTGCTTACAGCTTCGGCTTCCTTGTAGGCGGCGGTCAGTTCATCACGCTCGTTCTCCAAGCGACGCAGCTCCAGTTCCATCTCGTGCAGACGACGGTTCAGCTCGTTAATGACGCTCTTGGCCTCATGCAGATCATCTGAAGAGGCAGGGAAAAGTTTGATCAAACAAGCACTTCAAGCAGCTCTGCTTCGCATTCACTTACCGCCCAGCTTCTTGTTCTCGCGGCCCAGCTGACCGTTGGCATCCTTGACCTTGTCCAGCTCGTGGATGGTGCGCTGCAGATCGGCGTGCTTGTTCTTCAGATCGCGCTGGCTGGTCTCGTACAGTACAATGGTTTCATCAAGACGGCTCTTCAGATCGACGTTGTGTTTCTCGAGGGTGTTGACAGCCTTCTGCAGTTCGCGGCAGCTGTTGTTCGACTTCTCCAGATCGATGATGAGCACCTCAACTTCGCTGGCAAGGCGGGTCTTGGTCTTTTCCAGATTGTTGACCTTGACGATGAGGGTTTCGATATGCTCTTCCAGTTCGGTGATGCGCACTTGGTACTTGCGACGAATCTCCTCAACCTCTTCGGCGCGGGCTGCCACTTCGGCATTCCATTTGTTTTGCCACGAAGTGGCATCGGCATTGGCCTTGACCAACTGACGTTCCAAGTCAATGCGCGCCTCGGACTCTTCCTCGAGTTGAGAACGAGTTGAATCCAAATCGATCTCAACCTGATGCAGCGAAGATTCGAGCATTGAGCGACGACGGTCTTCGTCTTCCAGGCGGCGGCGTGCATCCTCCAGCTGGGAGATGACTTGGCTCTTGGAAAACGAGACTGTGTCCAATTGAACTTTGAGATCTTGGACGTCCTTGATCAGCTCAATGTTTTCCTGCGAGAGGCGAGATTTGTGCGAAGTGATATCGATGACGGTGCGATTCAGCTCCTCGATCTTCACATTCAGCTCAGTAATGGAGATTTCCAATTTCTGGATATGTTTCTCCGATACGATTTTCTCCTTGTTGTAGGATTCGATTTGGGAGAGCAGCTCGTAGACTTCGGCCTGGAATTTGGCCTTGTCCTTTTCGGCTCTGTAAACATTCGATCAAAGTTTGTTTTGTTTTGTTTTTTTTTTTTTTGTTTTTTATTTTTTATTTTTCAGTTCGAGTTCAATAATCAAGCTCAGTTCGCTGAAACTATCAATACTTAGGCATGGTTTTGTGAGATCGGCATTGGTGATCGACCAAGCTGTGATTTCTTTTTATATTTATATTTATATGTATACTGATATTGTATATAGAGCATAGCCAAGCTGAAAATTTTGTGCTAGGAGCAAGCTAAGGTAGAGATCGGTGTAATCCAAGCTCACAGAAAGAACGTGACGCTCGTAAGCTTTTGCCTATCGATCGGCGAAAGCGATCTGTGGCCGTTTTGGCTGTTCTGTTGCTGTTGTTGGCTAGCGAAAGCACAGGCTGGAGCCAAAGCTTTGGCTAGCAACAACGTACAGAAAGCTTTCCGATCGACACGCAAGAGCTCTGAAAAGGTTTAACGTTAAGTGCATGTGCCTGGAAGCAAGCTATTTTAATTTCGATAAATAGAATTCGATTTTAATAGTATTGAAGAAATTCCAAACATTTTCCACTTTTCGCTTGTGTGGAGGCTGGCCCATTCGTTTAAGTAATTAGATTAATTAACAGAAGCGATATAGTATTATGTGTATATATATGTGTGTATATATATTGAGCCAGCCACAAGTTGCAAAAGCGAAAAACGTATCGAATTTCCATAAAATTCAATTGGACGAAAAGAGACAGCAACAACAACAATCATCACATTTTGTATATGATTCAATCAAAGACATATTTGGATCGGGCGTTGGTGCAAATGAGAGAGCAATAACAACAACAACGACAACAACAGCAACAACAGCAACAGCAACAACAACAACAACAAGGAGACAAGAGCTCTCTTCTACTTAACGCTCAAGAATGTAGATGAAAATTAAAAATTTTTTCTTCTAAAAATAAATGCCAAAATATGCGCTACTCTTCTAAGTTGTTGTTGTTGTTGCTGTTGCTGTTGTTGCTGTTGTTGTTGTTGTTGTTGTTGTGGAATAACATATGGTTGCGTGCGTGCGGAAAACGCTAAAAACTTTTCTTCTATTTCTCTTTTTTTCTATCTTTGAATTTTCGAACAAAAAAGCTTCCTTTAAGCTTTGCGGCGAGCGAGCGAGAAAACTGCTTTGTCTGTGGGCGAAAACTGCGCAAACTCGGGCGCACCTCAGCCACACGAAGAAGATGAAGAATAAGAAGAAGAAGAAGAAGCAGAAGATATTCAGAATTTTTGTATATCTGAGCACAACGAACTGTTTGGCTAAGCCCAAAAGGGCTGGCTAACTGGCTTAGCCAGTGGGCTAGGTTAATATGGCAGTTGACATTACGCATACGCCGCGTGCGCCGCTTTGGCTTTGATCGTGCGACAGCCTTGAATTTGATTTGATTTTGAAATACGAAAATTCCTTTGCAATTTATTTTTGGATATTTGATTTGGAAATATGAGTAGCAAAAGCAAAAAGTCGCTCTCTCTCTCTGTATGTGTGTGTGTGTGTGTGTGTGAGTATATTTCTTTTTGCTTTTGCTTTTGCTTATTTAACATTCGTCTGAGAAATTTGTGTCAATAGAACTTGCAAGCAATGCAAGTTGGAATATTTTCCGTAGCGGCTTTTGCGGCTTTTCAGCTTTTCAGCTTTTTTGCTTGTCATGGCATTTTGATGAATTGTTTATGATCTGATTTCAGTTTTGGTGTCAGCGGGGCAAGCAAGGTTACCGCCCAACTATTGTTGTTGTTGTTGGTATTTAGCATATTACTATTGTGCGAGACATTGAAGAGTCAGCGCCAGCTGATGGCACTTCATCAAACACAGCATCGAAACGATAAACAATCAAACATGGATATGTATGCAATGTTTATGTATGGCCAGAACAAGGTCAAAGCATGAGAAATTGAGGTCGTTAAAGATGAAGTGCATATGTGTGTGTGTGTATGTGTGTGTATGTGTGTGTGTGTGTGTGTTGGTGTGTGTTTGCCTACCTAGCCTTATTTTTCGTTAGGATTTCGACTTGTTCCTGGAAATCCGTAATAATTTCGTTGTGCTTTTTCTTCAAAAGCGTGGCGGTCTCCTCCGATTCAAGATGAACATCCTCAAGCAGCTTGCGCAGCTTCAATAGCTCAGCATCGCGCTTGCGGTTGGCTTCAAACTGAAATGGATAGGCGTGCTCTAGAGTATAATTATTATATTATATAGTCGTTGCACTCACTTGATGTTCAGCACCACCCTCAGCTTCCTCGAGACGCTCGGACATCTGTATGACCTGAACGCTGAGGTCGGCTTTCTCTCGCTCGATCTGCAAATGGGTAAAGGTTTATATATATATATATATATATATTAATCTGTATATATATCATTTTTTAATATGCTATAATTTGTGACTTATTGTGTAATTGATTTGGACATAATTTATAGACACACTTTTCATATATTTTTTCATAAGTTTTCTCGCTCTGCTTTTTTTCATAATTTTTTTTTTCGCATCTATTTCTGATGGCAGTTGCAGCCATCCCACACGCAGTGCACAGACCATGATGCATTGCAGCTAATTCAAACGGCCCATAAAATATATAAATCAAATTAATCAGTCAAAAATAATTATGCGCATGTAACACCCAAAATAACAATGGCAAAATGCCAACAGATCGGATCAGATAGGTAAGCAACTACCTATGCAGCTATGGATATATATATATATATAAATATATATACATATATGTGTGTGTGTGTGTGTGTGTGTATGTATATGTGTACATTGCATTTCCATAAAAAAATGCATTAAGGAATTTTCATTAGACGCTTTTCAGTCGAACTCTAAATATATTTCCAAAAGAAAAGCAAAAAAAAAAGTTCCTTTGCGCTGACCCAATTTAAGATCTGCAAATTTGCGAATAGTTTGCTGCTTCTTCTTCTTCTTCTTCTTGGTAATTAAAAAGAATTTTATATATTTTCAGTGTTTTTCTCGGGCAAAACGAAATTGGGTGCTGTCAGATGCAATTTTGTGGAACTGGACGAGCCGAAATTCAATTTAAAAAGAATTTTCTGCAGCTGAAATTCAAGTAGAATTTCCAGGTGTTGCTGGCTAAGGTAAAAGCTAAAGCTATAGTTTATTTTACTCTAAACAAAGTGTGTATAATAGTGTTGTTTTTTTTTTTATAGCAAAAAGGCTGGCCAAAGGCCACGTAAGTACAAACGTAAATCCATTTACGCCATATGTATCTTGTAGATACTTTTGCCGCATAGATACATTTGTGTGTGTGTGTGTGTGTGTGTGTGTTTGTGTGTGGCAGACTCTGTCTGTGCTGTGAAAACTTTTAATGTGCAAGAAAATTATTTAATTTTCCCACACATTTAAAGGCAACACACACACACACACACACACACACACACAGTCATGTGTGTATATGAAGGCAGCCCACATAGAAAAATGTTCAGCTGTGCCAGCGAATTTTCTTTTGGTTTTGCTGATGAGTAGGATGATCATCATAATGAGCATTGCCGCTCATGATTATCATGTTTTTGTGGCTACTTTATTTTCTATTCTGTTTGCTGTTGTTGTTGTAGCTGTGGTTCATATTTTTGTTGTTTGGCTTCAAGTTAATCATTGCTTGTGTATTGAATGTCGTGCGCTAATTTTAGCCATTTTGTTCCATATTGTGAGTGTGTGAGTGAGAGTGTGTGTTGAAGTGTATATGTGTGTGTCTGAGTTTGCTGATCCATAAAGCAAAAGTAATTAAAATTATTTCCACAAAATATATATTTGTATATATATATTTAGAGAGAGAGAGAGAGGGAGACAGAGTGCGAGATATTTACAAATATTTGTGCCCAGGCTATGCCCATGCCGCTGCCTTTGCCTTTGCCTTTGCCTTTGCCTTTGCCTCTGCCTGGCCGGGCCGGGCCGCATTTTCTAAATTTGTAAAGCCCCAAACAGGAACAGACTAGGTGCCCCACAACAACAACAAGAAGAGCGCGTCGCTTGCAACTGAATGAAGTGCGCGCGGCAAATGCAAAAATGCAAAGTTAGAAGAAAGCAAAATGCAAAAAGCAAAATTGCATTTGCTTTCGTTGCAGCTGCTGCTTCTGGCTTTGCAAAGACAGCAAAAGCACAAAAGGCAACATCAAATAAAAAAACCATTTATCAAATGTTATAGAGCCAAGCAGCGATTGAAGTTCAATGCACATCATTATCATTTGGTTCGACGCACAAAACTCTCGAAGGGTAATTTATTCTTAGCCTCTCTCTAAGTGCAACAATTTGTGGTTCTATTCTATTGTTTTTGGCCGCTTTTCTATTTTTTTTTTTCATTACTTCTGTTTTCTCTTTTTTTTTCTTTTCGTTTTCTGCTCTTTTTCTTTGCTTTTCCACATATTTTGCTGTTTTTAGGGTGACATTTGCAAAGCGACAAAAGTGAAATTTCATTTGCGTGGCGCTTGCTCAGCGCAACAAGGAATTTCCAACTTTGCCGCCTTCCAACGCAGGTGAGAAAAACTCAATAGACAATAGTTGTTGTTGTTTTGCTAAAAATAACTTGAGTATTGTGTATTAGCTTATGTCTAGCTTAAGCTACTTACAGCTAGCAATAAACACTTACCCTTTGGCGCAGCTCACGTTCAACTTCAAGATCATCTTGGAGCAAACGGATCTTGTCCTGCAAGAAAATTCATATTGTGTATTCAGTTTTAGCTTCAATTTTTCAATTCAATATTATTTATATTATTTTTTGTCAATTTTCTTTAAATATTTTCACACAAGTTTGCTGAGTTGTTCGCACAAAATTTAAGAATATATATATATATATATATATATATCAGTCATATATATATATATATATATATATATATATATATATATATATATATATATATATATATATATATATATATATATATATATATATATATATATATATATATATATATATATATATATATATATATATATATATATATATATATATGTATTTTTTATCGCATTTTTCAATGTGTATCTCGTAGGTGCTTGTTACATAATTTTCACCGACGCATATATATATGTATATGTATATATATATAGAGGTATCTAGATATTTTTGCTCGCACGAATTTTATTTTTCCACGGCACAGACACACACAGATATAGATACATACGCATGTATACTCAGATACACATTTGTACGTATCTTAGATAGATTTTTGTTCAGTCACAGATACTTTTGAACTTTTTGAGATACTTTTGCGAGTTTTGTTTCACACAGTTTTTCTTGCAGAGTTTTTTTCTCATATCATTTGGCTTTTTTTTCGGTAGTTGTCTTCCTGGCGATCCTTACCTCCAAGCGGGAGAGCGAGCTCATGTCGGTAATGTATTCGATGTTCACATCGGCCGCACCGGGTCCAGTGGATGTGGCCCGGTAGGAGTATTTCGAGGAGCGTACAGCTTGCGATGACGACATTTTATGTCAGATTTTCCAAAATTTGCAAATCGAGATATTAATTTAGGTGTGAGATATTAATGCGTGATTAAAGCGCGTTGCGCGTTTCTTCTATGATTTTAATTTGCTTGCTTCAAATGAAAATCTCTACAGCACCGCACGCAGTTGTGTAGTTGTCACCGAGTCACCGAATAAATTCGTAATTAACGTCGGAGTAAGGCTGGTGATCTACTGAACAAGAGATCCCGTTGTCGTTCGAATAAAGAGTATTTCGTTTATTTGGTCGCGGGTCGCTAGTGAATTCGTCTATTTCAACGAATCCGAACAGCTTGGCGCTCGGCTCGACGATTTTCTAATTTTCTTTTTGCTTGAGTGTGCTTTTTGCCTTTTGCCTTTTGCCTCGACGCCGCGCTTATTTTCGGCACTTTTTTGCCTTTGAGTGAATTCTGTTGAGTGAGTTTTTCGCCTTTGCTATGTGCGTGTTAATTGCTCAGTTGTGTGGAAAATTCTTTGATTTTGAATTTTCTTTTCTATGTTGTTTGTTTTTTTATGGTTCTTTGGCTGCTTGCCGCCGAGTGTGAACGTATTTTCACGTCAGTTGGCGGAGCAACCAAAATAAACTCCAATGTTGTTTTTGTTTTCTTATTTTCGCTTACCTGTAATTAGCCGATGTCATACACACACACACACACGCACACCTTTCTTTCTCTGTGTGTGTTTGTGCTTTGCGGCTTTCATTTTGTGTATCTGCCTTTCCAACTGTGTGAGTGTGTGTGTGTGTGTGTGTGTGTGTGCACACATTCAACTAGCTTCCTACATGATAGAAATATCGAACAAATTCTTTTACTTTATTTTCAAATATATATTTTTGAAAATTCTTTTTTAAGTTTATATATATATTTTCTAGTTATAGCTTAAAGGTGAAATACTGAATTATATACATTATAAATAATATAGACAAAAGAATATAGTGCACATATTATTATATATTTTTCCAACAAGCCAGATTATTTCTCTGCAGAAGTAAAATCAAATAATTTATAAAAAAATGTGCATAAAGATTTTTAATAATAATTAATTTTAAATAATAATTTAGTCTTTAATATAAATTTAAAAAAAAAGTATAGCTCATTATATTATTATATTTATTTACATTTTATTTCCGAGTAACTTAATATAATTAAATTTTATTTTTTATATTTTTTTTTGTAAATTACTATTTTTCTTTTTTATTATTTAAAATGTTATTTAAGTATTATGAGTATATTAAAAATATTGATAATTAGGTATATTAAATATATGATCATAAATATTAATTTATATTTATATATATTTTTTGTATCATTAAATTTTATGTTTATTTTATTTTTAATTATTATTTTGTTTTTATTATTATTCATTTATATTTATTTATAAACAAATTTACTTACTTTTAAACACATAAATTATGTAACTATTTTTTGTATGCACGATTGTTTTCCCTTACTTATATTTACATGCATAATATTTCATGTTTTATTGCTATAATTGTTTATCACACATTCAATTTGCTGTTAATTATTGTCGTAACTTTTTCTTTTTGTTTTAATTCTAAGCATTTTCATTCGCAGAATTTGTATTTATTGCAAGGTCTGCTAAAAAACATTTGGCCACAGATACATTATTTTTTGCTCATAAATAAGAGACAAAAAAACACAAGAAAAGAGTTTGATTGACTGAACAATGCTCGTTCACAGTTTGTTCAATGAGAAATGTATAGAGATTATACGATATACTATACAATTACGATATACGATATAGAATATACAATATATTATGTAAGATGTACGATATACGACTTACGATCTACGTTCTACAAACTACCACATACGATATTCGCTAGGAGTGGAGCGCAGCTCAGTTGATCGTAACCACATTATTGCTCTCAATTCATGACTTAAACTCGATTTGCTTGAGTCTCTCACAAACTCAACCAAAAAGCTTTATTTAGATTGTGTGAGCGGGCATAAGGCAAGCTTGCATGCTCGCACTGAGCGAATCCTTGGCCATGCCATGCCATGCCATGCGATCTGTTTGGCCTGGCTCATTAGCTGCTGTTATTGGCCAATATGGCCAAGCCGACAGCTGGCTGTCATTGTTACAATTGTTATTTAATGGGCAGACGAAAAGATAGATAGATAAACGAGCAAATTTATCTAAATGTTCAGCTATAACTATGCTTTTATCTATTTCTGTTAGTTTGGAGTGTCACATTTGTTGGCTCAGTTTTCCAAAAAGAGCTTTTCGTTGAGTTGAATTTGCATTTGACTCAATGCTTGAGCAGACTCTCACACCTGTGCAAAGTGTGCTGCACACACACACACACACATACGCACACACACACATACATACGCACACACATGCTATACTTAAGAATGATTTTTCGCTTATTTTTAGCATTCGAATTTAGCGTTATTTTCAAATATGTTTTTTTTTTCTCCCGCTTTTCGCTCATAATCATCTACATTTTCCACACACAATTCACCTGAGTGTATAGATACACAGCAGCAGAGGCCATATAGACACGACCACACTCACATACATACATACATACATACATACATGCATACATACATACATACATACATACATATATGTATTTGTGTGTGCATAGAGTTGGCTGGCTGGCTCGCTGGCTGGCCATCTCGTATCTTCTAGATACTTAGTGCTGGCCATAATTTTATTTATTTTATGCATGTGTATATACTTTTCTGGGCTCTCGAATAATATTTAACATTTTGTGCGCTTGCCACATTTTGGAATGTGTAATAATTTAAAAATAACATGGCGAATATGTAGCGAGGCACTAGAAAAAAAAAAAAAAAACAGAAGATAAATAAGTCAGGCTAAATTTAGCTGAATGGTTTATCAAAAAATAAAATCGAGGTGAGACAAATGTGAATTTGAAAGGAAATTGCAGGTAAATACAATAAGTTTTGATAGCGCACACCTGTCTTCGGGCATCCGGCTCATTGCTCAGCATTTTACAGATGCGCTGAGGTCAGTGCTGAGCAGGAGTCGACGATGCAGCAGCAGCAGCCGTAGCAGGAGGTGTTGGGCAGGAGGCGGACTGACAGCAGGAGTAGGGGGCGTAGCTGTCTCCTCACTCACTCGCTCGCTTGATCTTCTTTGTGTTTCATGTTTCGTGCGCTACGACAAAATTGGGTCAAAATTGTTATGATCACACACAGTCGCTCACTCACAAGCACGCCTGCTATGCAGTTATATATAGCAAACAGCTTCTATGAGGTGTTTTCCTGCTTTATAAAGTGTGTGTGCCCATTTGACGAGTGCGGCGCTGCGCTTCGCTTCGCTTTTATTTTCTATTTATTTTGTCGACTTTCGACTTTTTGCATGGCTCACTTGAAGTCTCACTCACTTCAGCTGCCGCACCAAGATCACACTTGGGGCATGCCCCGACGAGCCGTGTGCTAAGTGCTAACCAGCTAAGCTCAAGTGGGGGTGCTCTCGGTGCACTCGGAATTCCAACAGACGCCATAAATAAACACTTCCAAATGCATTTGGGGGGAAAGCAAACAAAGCGAACAACATTCTCTCAGCGCACCTTAATGCATTTTCCTTTTTCGCGAACAGTTTGTTTTCCTTTGCCTTCACTTTTTGTCAGCGTTGACAACTTCCAATCAAAATTCTAGATGATTCACATCAATATAGATATATATTTATGCATATGTATATATATATATATATAGAGAGAGACATATATATGTCCATGTATTTGTTTATCTGATTTCGCTATACATTGTGACGTGTGCCCTGCCAAGGCAAAAGCCTGTGACTCACTTGCTCGTAGTCGTGTCTATATGGTTCAGATACTATATAGTTTAGTCGTTTGGTATAAATATCTGGTGTCTATGTGGGTGCTGCTGCCGCTGCTGCTGCTGCTGCCAAAGGCGCATGAAAATGCAATAAACAAATTTTTAAGTGTTAATTGAAAATTTGTAAATTTTATGGGCGTTGCATGTGTATGTTAAAAGTATAAATTCATTTTTATAAATATTTTCAATTATAAAATAACAATTCTAGTTGCTATAAAGAATAAAGATACTATAATATGCATATATAATATATATACTAAACAGCAGAAAATATATACATATAAAACTGAAATTTATCAAAATCTGATAGATTTTAAAATTTTTATATATTATAGGAAATTTTTTGAATATTTTCAAAATATTTCTTCAAATGATTCTTCTAATGATTGAACATTATCAGATTGATCATTAAAAGAAGAATCTGTATGAAGTCTGTCTACCGCATAAAAATATCGATTTTTTGTAGTTTTCCTTTTACAATTTTATATTTACATAAATAAATATATTATTTAGTTTTTATTTGTAACCTAGTCTTAGTAAATAAAATGCATTTTTTTTTATTTTTATTTTTTGTTTTATATTTTATATATTTTTTATATTTATATTTATATTTTTTTTTGTTATTGTTTCACTGACAAATAAATAAAAAAGTTTTCAATTTTTTTATAATAAATATATAATCTTAAAAAATTTCTTTTATATACTTCTTTTTTATATACTAACTATAAATACGTTTATATATTTATATATCTGTATATATATTTTTACATAAAAGTCAATTTGTTGAGTATTAATTTACTCATAGAGTTCAACTTGTTGAAAATAGTTGTAGAAACAATTGATTTTACAGAAAAGTCTATCTATAGGTTGATATATATGCAATAAATAGGCGTAGGCATTATAGTTATAGCTATAGGAGCAGTAACGTATACAGAATAACTTTATATTTCCCAGACAAATATCAAAATGATCTAACTTATGTAAACTGAAAATGTGATCTGTCTATGGATCTGTGTGTTTCAATTCTAAATAATATAAATATTTCTGCAAGTCTATATTTCTCTAGATTTCTATAATTCTATATTTAATAGCTGCCGGATCGATGCTGCAGCTGCACACATGTTGGATTATAAATTATATTTTTATGCAATTCGAATTCTCTTTGGCGCTGCATTTTTTTTTTTTTTTTATTTTGTTCGGACAGCCTGATTAATCATCAAAACATATTTGCGATTGTCAGCGATAAATGCAATGGGAATTTAATTAATGTCAACGGATTGCATTTTGCCTCTGTCGATTTGAATCAAAATGCAAAAAATTGCCTAAAGAATTTGAATTTGATTTTATTTTCATTTGTTTGTTTGTTTGTTATTTTGGTTATTTCGGTTGGACATTAGTTTTTGCGTCATTTGATTTTTAAATAGTCTATGGCATATATTTGGATTCGCTATAGAACAAGCAGGATATACTCGTGTATCGTGCATTTCGGCAACTGTCTGTCTATAAATAGGCAAATTGAATGAATGTTTTGTTTATTTATTCTATAAAAAGCTATTCTAAAAATAAATTCTAGAAATTTTTGCTGAATCAAATAGACAATTTTATTGCTTCTTTTAGTATCACGTTTACGTGTAGTGTAATTAAAATTCGGTGTTTCTTCAAATTTGTTTAGTATAAGTTTTTTTTTGCTTTCTCAAAATTTAGCTTTGCAGCTTTAGCGCAGACACAAACCATTGCCGCTTGTAGCAGAGACAACAGCTCTGCGCTGTTTCGCCATTGACACATAGATGGCGCTGCATGGGCAACACAATATCTGGACGTAGCAAAACGATGTTAATTCCCAATAGAATCTTACAATATTTGAATAAACATTATATACTCTTAAAATTAACATGTTCTACTAATAATTTTAATTACATACGCATAACAATTTGATATATTCAACTAATGTTAACTGAAGAAAAACTCAATTAGATTGGTCAGACGTCGCATGCTCACATAGTTGACCAGCACCACGTACGCATAGCAGGTGTAAATGTAGGCCCACCATTGAAAGTGCAACGGATCCTTGGCCCAACGACCACCGCCCGCCATCAGGCCGCCCAGGCCATTAGGCTGCAGCACATGAGCATGATGCCGTTCGGTCAGCAGGCGGCGAAACACGGCGCCGCTCAGGTAGACAACGCTCAGCAGCAGAATGAGACGACGCAGGTGAATCAGCAGCAGCACCATTGCCAACTGTTAGCACGCACATTTGTAAATATATATATATATATGGAGATATATAGAAAGGGCTGTCACTGTTTAATTTACTTAAGCTTTTCTCATTCTTTATCTGGCACGCACTTTTCCGCACTTCAGTTTTTCGCAATTTCCTCGCCCAGTTGCCCAGTTGTGTGTGAGTCTCGCAATTTTATTTATACTTTTCACGTTCTTTTCACTTATTCTTTTGGCTTTGCCATTTTGTTTACGTCGCAATTTTCTGTCTTTCTAGCTGGCAACGCTTACGAAAACTTTTTCGAATAAATTTTCGTGGCCAAATTTAAAAGAAAAGTTTGTCAAGCTTTTGGCGGCATATTTGAGGTGAGCAAAAGATGCATGCAGAGCTGCCTTGAATAAATCATAATAGTGTATAGAAGTTTACCTAATAAAAAGATCTGAAACTCTTTTTAGTGCTCGCCATAAATTCCACATGCGAATCGAATCCACTTGAGGAAGGGCGCTAAGAAAAACAAACTTGAAACGCTTCAAATGGCTTTCAGCAACCTGGTTAATCATCAACAGAATCGAATCGAATAGAATAGCATAGAGCCGACTAGGCACGACTACGTTGCGTATACTTAATGCGTATGCGCAATATTTGAGGCAAGGCACTTCAGCGTCCAGCGCGCGGCTAACCTTGAACAAATCCAAACAAATTCGACGTCGCCCATTGCAACATGGCGCGCGTGTGAGGCTGGTTAAGAACAATATTTAAATTAAATATTGGCACACAGCAGCAGCAGTGGCAGCGGAGGCAGCCGCCAAATGCCGTCAAAGATGAAAATGTTGCAACGTTGCCCCACCAACAGAAAAAAAAAGCTGTAAAGCCTAATGAAATGTTTGTAGTCCACAAAGAAGCACAGACTATGTAAATAAAGCAAAGAACAGCGAACAAAAAATGGTCTTAACTGCATTTCTCGATTTTCATTTATTATTTTTAGCAGTGACATGGATAAATGGAACAATCGACACGCAGCGTTTTATTCGGCTAAAAGCCAAAGAGATTTACTCGACCTGCTGCACAATGTGCCACCACCGAGTGTGGCAAGACAAAGGCGCAGACAACAGCAACGACAAGCAGAACTGATGGAGCAACTCGGACTGTTGACGGCATGTAACTAGGCTAAATGAAGTTTGTTCTTCGATAGTTATCGCTGTAAGAATTTCTACGATATTCCACAAATCTAAATCAAATTGTAGAGAATATTGAAAATAAATTGCAAAATTGTTGACAATAACTGAAGACTTCGGAATGAGTTATTGCTTAACTTTGATAGACTGTAACTTGGTCTATAAGCTAGCTAATTTTGAAGCAAGTTTGAAGAGAGAGAGAGAGAGAGAGAGAGAGAGAGAGAGAGACAGAAAGAGAGAACATAACAGTTTTTGACAAAGAAAAAATCAACGCGAAAATCATTCTTTACCTAATTTAGCATGAATGCAACTCAGCTAAATGCTGTTCGACCTGCAAAGGCTATATATTTTCCAGCTCTTACACATCTCTGCCATCGATCCAGAAATAACATAGTAAATGTTTTTCAAAATCAGCATCAGCATTGGTACATGCTATATAGGATACTTTCTACAAAAAAGTAAATCGATTTCAATCTGAATTCTTTTCGAACTTTGAAAGACGTAACTCAGCTAAATATTATTCGATCTTTAAAACTTTTATCTTTCTAAAAACGTACAATCATCTGCTCTAATAAAATTCTTAAAAATTTAACAAATTTTTGAGAAAATATGCGAAAAAAGTTAAAGTATATCAAAATATGTGCCAAACTGTAGACTAGAAGCGCCAAGAAGGCTTCGTCTTTGACTTTGAGTGATTTTGACTCAGTCAAACGAAGTTCGACACTTGAAGCTTATAGCTTTTTAAGCTTGTTTCTATGTCTTCCATAGATGTGCGTCGATTCAGAGAAGTTGGCTTAAAACATGTCTTGTCTGTTGTCAAAAGTTTCATGCAAAACACTTTCGATATTTCGCTGGATCTGTGGTAGTATAAAAAGTTTTGAAGCTTACAGCGACTCTAATTGCTTAAAATGTTATACAATATACGCAAATTATACTTTTTCCAACACTTATGGACTCCTATTATCGATCGGCATTTCAAATATGGCTACCTCAATAGCTTACACTACAAAAATATTGAGTAAAAATTTAACTTTAGCTGGAACTCAGCTTTCATTGAACTTCAAACTGCAAACTCTTCAAACAACTGCTCAACTGCTCGCTTTGAACACACCTGTTCTAGCTCAAAAACTTTCAAGTTGCAATGAAATTTGTTTTTGCCGGCGACATTGCCGGCAAGTGTCATGCGGCAACATTCTGCGGGCATTACTAAAAATGTTACGACATAATAGACAACTTGAGGCAACGATTTGATGGTGTTTTATGGGCAGGCAAACAAATTGCTGCAATGCCTCACTCGACGCATCCACAGCCACGTCCCCGCCCACGCCCCGCCCCCGCGCCCGTGCCCGCCCCCTACCCTGCCTCACACCCGCTCCGCTATTAGTTTTATTAACTTGTGCGCGCTGGGTCGCTTGATTGCATAATCTGTTTGCTGTTTGGCTAAGGCCAAACATAAATTACAAATTCAAAATCGTAGAAATGATTGAAAGGCCTGCGCCTGCCACCAGCCACCAGCCACCAGCCACCAGCCACCAGCCACTAGCTCCCAATAGCCAAGAGCTCCCGTTTTTCTTAGTTTTCCCAGTTTTCCCAGTTGCATCTCGATTGCCCACTGGCTGCTCCCGTGGATTGCCGGGTCTGACTTTTATGGCTGTCGGTGTATTTTTTATGGCCTGCCCAAAATTCATTTCTCGTTTTGAGGCAAACGATTTTTTTTCCTTGTTTCTGTTATACTCGCTCGTGCTGTAAAGAGGGCGTATTGGTTGCTTTCTGTTGTTATATATAGTTGAGATCTTACATGTGGAGTATATACTCGAGTGTAGAGCTGTCTATTGAAGTGCTAGGATTTTTTTTTCGCCTGTGACAGCGGTGGGTGTGGCAAATCAGGAATTTTCAGATTTTTTACCACATAATTTGTGCAGCTTGCGAGTTTGGTATAACTAGAAAACTGATATTTAGATATAAAAATGTATATATTTATATATAGTAGGCATACATAATGCTTTGAAGATTATAAAAAAGTGGGCGTATCTCATGTAAGGGGCGTGGCAGGTCATAAAAACAGCTGTAACTGCGAAAGTCCTACAGCTGCAATCACTGCCAGCTGCAGCTGAAGTGCAATTCAGCTGCTCTACAGTTAGATCACGCCCATTGGGGCGTGGCATATTCTTTATTAACTCATCAATGATAACTTATCTTGAATAAGTTTAGCTACGTTAGCGCGTATTATGCAGTCAGTCATGCCCAACTGCATAGTTCTTACTTGTTTTCTCTTTGTTTTTTTTTCTTCTCAATTTTCGATTTGTTTGCATTTATTTCTGGGGCTGCGTTGGCGTTGCATTTGTTGTTGTTGTTGTTGTTGTTGTTGGCGTCTCTCACGCACTGTTAAAAAATATTTGTGGAAAGCATGCAAAATGCACGCTCTTTTTTTTTGTTTTTTTGTTGACTGCAGCGCTGAAAGCTATTTGTATCTGTCGGTCAGATTAGGTTAAGTTGCCGCAGCCCCGGCGTCAGCATCCATTGCAACCACTGCATGTCTTTCATCAAAGTGTCGAGCCACTTTGCCCCGCCCCCCCCCTTAGCCCTCAGCGGCTTTTCTGGCTACCCTTTCCACTTGGCTGGCTATTAGCTATTGATGGCCGCTTGGCATTGCTTCAGCGTTTCCTTTTCCTTTTCGACTTTTCAGGCAATTTAGCTTCATTGTCGCGCTCTTTTCTGATTTATGTGCAGGCCGGCAGCATTTGCTTTCATTCGTTTTTGGCACATATTTAGATATTTAGTATTTAAATGCTCACTAAAATATATACGAAAGCCCAAATACTCGCACGTTCGACTCGGCTCGACTCGAGCTGTTCGCCATGTGCAGGCCAAAAGGCAATCTTTTGTTTCTGATATACCGAATAACTAAATTTTTGAATGGACGTCATCTTAGCTAGCCGCATGCTTCCGGTGCCCCATTCAATATCTCTCTCTCTCTCTCCCTCTCTCTCTCTCCCTCTCTCTATGCGTGTGTGCCGGCCAGCAAAAGTGGCACACAGTTCGTTATTTTTAAATGAAGAACAAAATATCAGTGCAGAGAGATGCGATTCTCTATGCTTGGATGTCTGTCTGTATGTACTTGTTGCTCATATCATATGCACGATATAACTATGTATATACACTTATATATATATTCATAGCAAATATGTGTAATAAATTAATGACACTTGCTGTGGGAGGGGGCAAAGTGAGTGAGATCTACAAGATCTACACATATATGAATATGCAAGCTGAGTTGTTGATGGAGGCAAGAGTTTATAATAGAAATTGCAGCGGAACTGAGTTGCGAGCGCTGAAATATTTATATATAAAACTATGCGACTTTATAACTATGTCATGCAACTGCAACTACTGAGAGCGGAAATCTATATGTCTATATAGCTCTGCCCTGCATCTGACAGGACTTGCACTGGGCTCTAACTTCAGTGAGTTAGCCAAAGGCACAAATGAAGCCACGATCTAAAGGCGAAGCAAAGGGTTTGAGTTGTGATGGGTCAATTGGTATTTTTTGAAAACTGGTTCGATACAGTACATAACTTTGTAGTTTCAATTCATAAATTCGTGTTCGAATCCTGATTGAAGCCTGAATTAATGGGAATATATAGAGAAAGAATTCATTCTTTGTAGCTTAAAAAAACTTGTACTGTTGCATTTCATTGCTGCAAACTCATTAAGTTCTTGGTTTAAATTACACTTGGAATTGAACTGAAGAGATTCAGCTTCAAGTTCTAAATCAAATGTGTATTATAACTTTGTTCACTTTGCTTCAGCTTCAACGCTTCTTTGGCAACTGCTACCATGCAGCAAAAGAAATAAGAAATGCGGTTTCGAACTGTGATAAATTTTATGTTTATATTATATATAAAATATGTGTTTATCTTTGTTAGCTGGAGCATGCTACATGGCATGCCTGCAAGCTGACTAAAACAAAACTCAGCAATGCGACTTATGCTTAACAGTATTGAAGCCAATCAAGTCAAGTCGTCATGCACAAAAGTCCTTTGGCACCGACTTTTACTACTTCTTTGGCAACTTTTGCGAATCAGTTTTTAATTCGTTCTTCATAAGTTCAAGCCCCAACAGCAGCCTAGCAAAGCAAATACAAAAAGTCTAAATAGTCTGGCTAAGCTGCAAGAAATACTATGTATATATAGTAAATATATATTATATAGTAGCTGAATTAACTTAGTAACTCCATTTGGCTGTCGAAACAAAGGCCTAAAAAAATCCTTATAGTTGTGCTTCAATTTCTTATAAATCAAATTTAATTTATTGTTTGAGAACTCTCGACTTGTCGCCCGAGTTGAGCCAAGATTAACTCAGCCATATGCATTTGTATAAATATCTAAGCAAATATCAGATATATAGTAAAGATCTTTCAGTAAATTATTGTCCCCGATTCTCCCTCTATATATAAATATATATAATTGTTATTCACCCACGCCCACTCATTGATTACTCACGATTCCAAATATAGGCGCAATCATATATAGAATAAAATTTGTGCAAATCAAAATATATTCTCAGCTATTTTTAGGCATATTTTGGATGCTAATCAGAATCGAAAATTAATGCAAAATTAGTAGTTTCAATTTGGAAATCGTTTGCAACTAAATAAACTCTAACAGATGTCGACATTAAAGACGAACCTCATTACGTACGAATTTTTTTGCCAGATCTACGCGTGGCTAAAAACAACAACAACGACAGCTGAAATTTGTATTTATTTGTTTCATTATTGCAATTTACAAACGCAACTAAGAGAGAGAGAGAAAGAGAGACAGAATGAGAGACAGAGAGAGAGAGAGAGAGAGGGAGGCAGGCAGGCTGACTGCCTGGCTGCCTGGCTGCCTGGCAGCTGAGCGCGAGAGGGCAATGGGCGATCTCTCGATACCAAAATACACACACGCACAACTCAAATACAAAAGAAGAAAAATACGAAAAAAACACACACACACACACACACGCACACAGACAGAAATTTTTGTTGTCGGGGTAAAAATCTCAGCGCAAGATTTTCCACAACAGTTTTCCTTTGACAACGCGCCGAGTCGCACACGAATTCAACTCAAACGCGCGACAATTTCTGTGCTGCGTTTTTTTTGCTAAATTTAAAAATAATCAAGAAAAAAAAAAAAGTAGAATTTAAAGTATAAAAAAAAGAGGGAAATCGAAGCGACTCCGCGCCACAAAATACAAAATATATATCAGCGCATAAATAAAACGAGCCCGTGACGTGTTGCATTTCGCCTGCGCCGCAGCCACTGCCACTGCCACTGCCTTCGCCGCTGCCTTCGTCTCTGCCTCAGTCACTGCCTCAGTCACTGCCGCAGTCACCGCCGGCTACATTCTGTGCTGCTCCTAGGGCATGGCTGCTGCTCGCACGCCTTTGGCTTGCACTGCTGCTGCGTGCCGGCAGATTATGTAAAGTGTAATACGCTTGTCACAGTGCCTGCAAAAATGCAGCCGACACACTGTTTAGCTCGCAGTAAATTGATCGAATCTATTTTGCATCTATGGCAATTGAGTTGCCAGCGCGAAACGTTGCACTAATTGTCAACGCCAGTTAATTTGTTGTGTGTGTGTGTGTGTGTGTGTGTGTGCGCGCGCGTGTGTGTGTGCGTGTGTGTGTGTACAATAATAAAAATATAAAATATATATATATATATATATATATATCTGCGTGTGTTTGCATAAAAATATCTGTGTTAAATGTCATGAATCGTTGAATAAACAAGGCACGAAAACGAAACGTTAAAAAAAGAATTGAAAAGCAAACGCAATTGCTGCCAGAAGCAGATGCCAAAATAACGTAATCAGCATGTCATCCTATCGCAGTTATGTAAGTCAATTTCAAACTCTCAGTGTCTGTATCTGTATCTGTATCTGTATCTGTATCTTTTGCTCTCGTATCTGTATCTCTAGCTGCATCTGTATCTGTATCTGTTGCTTGCAAATTTTTGCTATTTTGTTTGTTTCTAATTGTTGCTGCAGCTCATGTATTTCGTATCTAGTTTTGCGTCGCACATACACCCACCCACACACCCACACACCCACACACACACACACACTCACACACACACCTACACTTTGAAGCATATTACGTATACGTATGCCCAAACACTCGTCTAATTGTATCTACAACAAAAAAAATTTAGTTTTTCCTTTGGGCAACTTTTGTTTTCGCCAACTTTTGTTGCCTTTTTGTTGCTGTTGCTGTTGCTGTTGCTTGTTGAATCGAGGCGTGTTAATGGCCCAGTTCCATGATAAACAATTCCCCCCAGTTCGCACAACTTTTTGCATAGCAGTTTTTCTCCTTGGTAATTGATATTGTTTTAATTTTTTCTGTTCTGTTCTGTTCTGTTCTGTTTTGCGTTTATTCAACGAATTTGAATTTTCATGGGAAATTGCTTGAGCAATGTTTTGGAAAATGTTTTGTGGCATCGACAACATGAATTGTAATTGTATATCATTTGGACATTAGAATGATTTATGTTTCATATTTGATAGATTCGATTGGATTTATGGCACGAACTATGGCTAAGGCTTTGGCGTTTAGTCAAATTTTGCTTATTTAATGCAAAGTTCAAAGCAACTTTTAGTTCTGGCTGGCATTTGTTAGCATATATTTGACTTTATATTTACTATTTGTACTTAGGGCATAGTATAATAAGAGCCAGCTGCATTTTTTAGCTATAAAACATGCGCATGTATGCAGTTCTCATAGATTCAAACAGGGCTTAAAGACTTTTGTTCTGTAAGTAACAGACTTTCGTTTTCTACATGAATTATGTCATATACTGCACCTGTCTTATGTATCTATCTTTTTTATTTATTTGAATTCATTTAGTTTCAAATTGCTGCCCTTCAAATTTAGCATCTTAACTGCACAATTGATGTTGTAACAGACCAAACCTCATATATCTATCTATATTAGATCTGTTATACTTTTACAACTTTTCTTATACATAAGTAAAGACATTTATGAAGAGTCTAGAACTAAGAGCTTTACTTGAGTTAAAATTGTTAAAGAAATATAATAGCTAAGGCCAACAGCATTAGTTAACAAGTGTCTGACTCTAGTCTCATACAGATTTTTGATATGCTACATTTGATTATATATAATTTATTTAAAATTCCTTTATTACGTTAGTATTTCCAAACCTTCATGGCTTAAAATGGCAAAAAATTCATATGAGACTCTTCAATATCAAGAGACCTGTCTATATTTTAGACTCCAGATAAGCTATCATACTTAATATTCCAATGCCTCTCCAGCAACTTCATCATATTTAAAAAATTATTGATTTCTTACTTTGTTAGATGTCAGTTGATATTTCTGATCAGCTGTCCATAGCTTTACTCACTCTCTCACTCTCTCTCTCTCTCTCTCTCTCTCTCTCTTTATCTCTGGCACCAAAGCCTTGCCCTTGCGGCAAGTCCTTTCAACAGACGACAGATCGTTAGGGCAGGCTTAATAGATTAAACATCAATAGGGATTACAATGAAGAAAAAACCGAAAACAAAATGTAGATATAGGTAACTTGATCTGAAGATACCTGAACAAAAGAAGTCTAGATTAGCCTATCTGATCAGTCAAAAGCCTACCCAAGACTATAGCTTGATTGCTGGCAACAAATTTTGTTCTCCTGCCCTATTTGCCAGAATGAAATAATATAAATACATATATAATCGTTTGGTATATATCAAGTATACCCACAGCTGTATACGCGCACCACTATATGCCAAGAATACTCTTATACTGCACCACTGTATTCAATACATCTTATAAGAGCTACAAGATCTATTTACTTAGTATTGCTTGCGCTACAGTTCTATTCCTCCACATTATGCGGCGCTTTTCACACTTTCAATCCATTTAAAGCAGCATCCTATTATCACATCGGCATCAGCATTGGCAGCAGCGTCTGCATCTGTAGTCTTAAATGTCTTTGTTCACGACTTTATGTGACCTTTTGACGCTGGCTAAACTCTTGAGCCATAAATCAATTAAAGATTGCGCCCGACAACTGCTTCGATTGATGGGGCAGCGACAAGTTTGCCGAGCTGGAGTTTGCTCAGATTTTGGAGGCTGTTTATTTTTAGACAGTTTCGTTGCGACAAATGCTCGAAAAAGGAAAAAATTAGTTTTTTTTTATTATTTTGTAGTGTCGTTTGTGTGTTAAGTCTGCGTCAACTGTCCTGCTGCTGCTGCTTCTACTGCGCGACGACTTTTACGGCCCGAAGGAAGTTGTAAGTGTTTATGGGGCGCGCATAAAGCGGAAAGTGGATTGCGGCAAGTGGGTGGCACATTGGCCACCTAATTAATAAACCAAAGTGTGAATATATATATATATATCCGATATATATTCCACACAACTGGTGCTCCAAACATGCGCATGGAGGCAGGCCGGGCGACAGTTAGCAATTGTTTGTCAAAGCTATTTGAAAGTCGGATTTCAGTACACAACATGCCCAGACGACGACGACCCCGTTGCAAGGTGAAACCGTTGATAGCGCTGCACGAGGATGCAGCCGGCGACAGCGAGGCGAGTCAGGAGGAGCAGATCGAGAGCAAGAGCGACGATGTGGATATGCCCACCGAGACGCACGATGTGCCAGCCAGTGTGCCGGCCAACGATTGGGAGTATCGTCTATTTCCGGAGCTGCACAATCAGCTGCCTCCGTTGCCCACGTACACGGATATCTTTGGCCAGTACTCGGATGTTATGTACCAGGAGAATGTGGCAGCGCTGCTGCCCGATTCAGAGCAAGGTCAGGTAACAGGGCAGCAGCAGCAGCAGGAGCAGCAGGAGCAGCAAGAGCAGCGAGAGCAGCAGGAGGCAGAGCCTGCTCCGGCTAGTCGCAGCAACGCGCCGGAGCAGCTGAACGGAACGACGCGAACTTTGCTGCCCGACATCTTCGGCATTGGCGGACTCGTGGCCAATTTGCGCGCCTCTCGCAGCACCAATGCGAATGCGTTGCAATTGGTCACCGGCGAGGATCTAACCACGTATGGCCTGGACTTGGCCAGCCAGGGCGACATCTATGTGCACTTCAATGGACCATTCACGCAGCAGCCGGCCGGGCGCAGTTCAGCCAATTGCGCCCTGGAGCTGGGCATGCGCGGCATGCGCGATGCCATGGACAAGTATCCATCGAGGCCGCCCACTTGGGAGCCCTTTGTGCCGGAGACCCGCAACTTGGGCCTGATCATGCCGCTTAACTCCGCTTCCAAGCTATCCATGACCAAGCTGTCGCAGGCGTCGCCACACGAGAAATCTGCCTAGTTTTGATAGCAATGATTTGGCAAACTTTCAAATTGCTGTTCGCTTGTTTTGGTTTCTTGTCAACAACATCAACAACAACAACAACATCAACAACAACAACAACAACAACAACATCATCAGCAACAGCAACAACAACAACAATTAAACTTAGCTCACTTTTATACTAGCTACGACTGCATATACCTATGTCTATATATATATATGACTCTATATATATATATTTATATATTTGTATTGTATCTATATCTATATATGTATATGTGTGTATATATGTATCTGTGTGTGTATATCGATATGTATATATATATATAGATAACGCTATATATGCAAGTCTGAACGGAACGCAACGCTGACGAAAACTGAAACAATCCAAAGAACTGAGTGCAATAGAAGAATTTTAATTTTAATTAACTAAATATATATATATATATATATACATGTATGTATGTATGTATGTATGCATGTGTGTGTGCGTGTATATATGTGCATGCATATGTATGCGTGTATATATGCATGCTTTTGGGTACTTCTTGCTATATATATCGAACACATATATTTTATACGATCGCAATCACAATTTTACACACTTTCCCTTTGCTACTCCCCTCTCCCTTTGGCATTCATTGTTCTGCTTCCTCGCTTCGTTCTCCGCTGCTCAAATGTCTCTCAACCTACGCTTTAAATTCATCTATGTCAAATACTTTTTCAAATAATAAAACAGATAATAACAACCATCCACTCTGTTTAGTGCTCTCTGCGTTGTTCCAAGCTCCAAGTTCACAGTTGCTTTTTTCACGTTTTCCAACACTCATTTTTGGCGTTTAGTAATTTTTCTAACATTTTTTGAGAACTTTATTATTTTTATCAGAATTTTCAGTAAAAACTCATTGCATATGCGATTGGCTTAAGCATTTACTACACCAATTGCTTCTTGCTTTAACTTTTTATCAGTTTGTTAATCTAGATTTAGTTGGCATCATCGCATAGTTAGGCCAACTGATAAACATTTGCTTTTTATTAGAAAAAATTTAGGTTTTTATTTATTTTTATAATTCTCTTTTGGTTATATGAAATATCTTACAAATATTTGTTGTGGAATGCCAACAGAAAGTCTAAAAAATCGAGGGAATCTAGAAGTTTTTTCGGCTCAAATTATTTTGCAAGGGGTCGAGCCAAGTTGGATTGTAGCTGCTGGTCTAAATAAGTTAAGGCTGATCAGGCTTTGAAAGCCTATTTAAATTTGTCTACTCTCTCACTATCTCCCTACCTCACTATCTCTCTCTCTCTCTGTCTCTTTTCTCTTCCCATATCTACTTGTATGTCTCGCATTCTATATATCGTGATATTTCCGAATTCTCTCTCTACTCTCTCTCTCTCTACTCTCTCTCTCTCTCTCTTTCTCTCTCTCTCTCTCTATCTCTCTTTCTGCTTCCATTTGCCTATTTCCCTCAATTCTTTTCTTACTTTCGCCTATTCTTTCTCTATTCTCATATCTATCTTGTCCTCTCTATCGCTATACTTCGCAGGTTGTTCGCTGTACTGTCTCCCCCTTTGGCTCTCTTCTTCTTCATCAATTACAGGGTATTTCTTAGTCTAGGACACAAGCTCACCCATTCGCTTTATTACTTGTTGGCGATTGCGTTTATTCAACTTTTTATAGCGCTTTGTAAAATTTCTATGCCGCTGGCATCCAAGCAGATTGCGTATGTCTAGATTCCGAGATGTCTAAATGTATATATATACGCTGTATCTGATAGATACGCGCATATATACATATATACATATAAATTTTTGACACAAAAAACTAAAAATATTTTGAGAAACAGAAGAGAAAATAAATCATCTGTCTGCTGCGATGGCACGCGAATGTTTTATTTTATTTATCTTTTTTTTTTTTTTTTGCCTTTGAGTAATTTGATTTCGTTGGCCGCATTCGATGCAGTTGCTGCCACAGTTTGTTGCAGTTCGCTAAATGCACATTCGTAGCATTTGCTCGATCTCTTCGACTTTATGGGCATTAGCAACTGACAGATAGGGCCGACGTTTTATATCCTGCCTGGGCAACGCCTAATTGAGTTCGCATAATAACGCTGTCAGAAGAGTGAGCGAAAGGGAGAGAGTGAGCGGGCGAGACAACAGTCTCTGGTTGTGGCATGCCACATGGCAATAATCAGCTGCCTCGCCAGCCACCTCTGTCCAGCTTCCTGCTCATCCACTACTTCGTTTACTTTGCACATTGTTGCGCTATTTGCATTTGGCATTCCATTTCGCCAACAACAGCAACAGCAACAGCAGCAGCTAAGACAATTAAATGCTGCACTTAGCCCGCTCTCGCCACGCCCCCGCCGGCGCCCACTCGAAACGCCCACCTCATGCTGGGCGGGCGGTACTTAGGCGCTGAAGAAATATGCATTTTTTATGGCACATGTCATTCGTGTGGGCAACAGAGGCGCCAGCGCCACAGCTCCAGGGGGAGAAGCTAACAGAGGCAGAGCCTAGCGCCAGGTGGAGCGAGCGAGCTAACAGCGGGATAGCAGAGGGACAACGGAAGCGCCAGTCGAGAGAGAGAGAGAGAGAGAGAGACAGAGAGAGGGCAAGCGGTAGAGACGGCGGACAGACCGAGAGGGTAGGGTGGCCTGTGGGAGTAGGGGTATTCAATAATCAGCGAGACTGGAATTTCATGCACGACTCAGAGTCGAGCATTCGCTATGGCATTCAGGTAAATCGTTGATTTTTATAGCCACTTTAACGGCGACTTCATTTGCCCACAGATTTACAATTTGGAATTTTCACTCGAACATTTCCCCACGACATTCCGCGCCACTTAATAGCTCAGGCATATCTAGAACCTAAGTACTATTAATATTAATTGGGGATTCGCTTGCCAAATTTCTATAAAAAGCTGACATGGATTTCGCAATATGAATTCGCTGTCTGGCAGACCGCGAGAGCTGTGCAAAGAGACAGAGATAGAGAGAGAGAGAGAGAGAGGGAGAGGGAGAGGTAGGCAGGGACAGGGATTTTTTCTAATGCACGCAGATGTTGAAATTTCGATAAATGAATCTGTTTACACGTCGAAATTAATTGAAGAAGAAAGGGAAAATAGAAATAAATGCGTGCAGCAGCGCCATTTAATTGAAATTGAAATTGAAATTGAAAAGAAAAGAAAAGGCGAGCGAGAAACGAGTTCAAAGCAAGCCAAATGACCATGTGGGTCGCGTTCAGCCCTATCGACGGGCATCGGCGGCAGCTGCTGGCGTTGATGGGCTGTGTCCGTGTCCGTGTTGCCCCCTGCCACAATCGGTGGCCTCTTCCCTGCCACAGGCCGTTGCAGATAATGAAATGAGCTTGCGAATAATTGTCGAACGCATCTCAAGCTCTTAATGGGCCGCAGCGATCGCAGCGATCGCAGCGATCGCAGCGATTCCATGCCATGTGCAGCAACTGAGTGCGCCAATCAATCAAACTCAATCTCAGTTCGATTTGCTGGTCTTTGCCTCTTGGTATCATCGCTGCGATTGGCTAAGTAAATCTTGTAAGATATATATATTAACTTGATTTTGATTGAGTGAGAAACTTTATCTGGGAATTTAGTGAGCGAAATTGAAAGTGGTGAAGAGAGCTAGAGCATCTGGATATATATCTATGATATCATACTCATCTCAACTAGATGATCGTTTTCCCTCCATCATTTATACTCTCTATATCGGCCACTACTACACTCTATCTCTCTATCTCACTCTCTCTCTCTCTCTCTCTCTATCTCACTCTCTCTCTCTCTCTCTCTCTCTCACTCTCTGTCTGTTTTAATGTAGATATGTTATATGTCTTATCTTTTGTCCGCTCACTCTCTCTCTTATTATCTCTAGAGAGATATAATTCTAACTCTCCTTCTCTCAATCTACCTACGCTTCTACTTCTTTCTTTCTGATTTTCTTGTTGTCCACTTCGCGCTCTCTCCTTTAATTTCTCTCTCTCTCTCTCTCTCTGTCTGATTTTATCTAACTTTATCTATCTCTCTCTCTGTTTCTATATCTCTCTCGTTCTGAATTTCTTTCTATTTTTCTTGCTCCATCTCACTCTCGCATTCTCCATCTCTTTTTTATTCTCTATCTCCTTGTCTCTCTGACTTTAACTCTCTTATAAACTCTCTCTCTCTCTCTCTCTCTGTCTGTTTTAATCTTTTTCCCCCTTTCTCTATATTTTTTACTGTCTCTCTCACTCTCTCTCTCTCTCTCGCGCTCTTTCTTACTCTCCCTGCTTTACACTGTTACTGTTTCTCCTCTACTCCGTCTCTCCCTCTCTTTCACTTTCAGTTTCTCTCTTTCTCTCTCTCCCTCTCACTCTCTGTCTCTTTTACATTTTACCCTCTCTCTACTTGTCTCTTTTTTTTAATGCCTCTCTCACTCTCTCTTTCCTACTCTCTCTCCATTACACTGTAACTGTTTCTCTTATACTCCCTCTCTCTATCTCTGTTTTACTCTCTCTTTCTCATACTCACTGACTTTCTCTCTGAAATATATTTTCATTTCCAATATAATCTTCTCCTCTATTGCAGACGCCCTGGAAAACGAATCTGGGCAGTTCGTACAAGCCTACCAGCTCTGCAGTAAGTTCGAAACTCTCCAATCTCTCTCTCTCTCTCTCTCTCTCTCTCTCACACACACTTCAACTAATTCTCTTCTCCATTTCGTAGTACACTCTGGGATCAGACTTGGGGAGTGCTGCCACGTCGCGCTACACTTCGCTGGCCACGCCCAGCTCCTACAGACCCTCGTTCTCTGGCGGCACATATCGCATCAAGCGAGATCCGCCAGCGCCGACGCCCGTCACCAGCTACGTGAGTCGCTATGCCAAGACGGAGCCCACGAAGCCAGATGCCGCCAACAGCGATCGCAGCAGTCCCATCAAACGCTACACGGGCGCCAGCACAAAGCTGGGCAAGTATGGACGTTCGCGAGATCCCAGTCCAGTGGCACTGGAGCACACGAATCGAGCGGCGTCCAAGTCGAGAGATCCCAGTCCCCAGCTGGGCGGAGCTGGCTATCGGAGCAGCGTCTCGAGGAATGGCTACAGCAGTCGCTATGCGCCGAGTGGTACGAGACTCAATGCAGCGAACAGCACGCTGGACAAGTCCATCTCCTACTTGACCACGAGTGACTTCCATGCGAGGACTGCCAGTCGCAAGGCGAGCAGGGAGAAGGAGGTGGAGGAGCAGCAGCCAAAGACAGAAGAAGCCCAAGGAGTTGATGATGAGCTGAACGGCAAAGAGAAGGAGCAGAAAGGGGAGGATGAGGAGCGGGAGGCAGAGGAGCAAGCAAATGAGGAGCCAGCGGAAAGCTTCGTCTCGGTGGTGGTGGTTACGAGAGCCACCTCACCCACGCCGCCGGGCAGCACCACCGTGCAGCGCACACGTCGCATAGACATAGCCAAGACCATTGAGAAGACCATACAGCGCTCCACAAAGAGACGCCAAATGCTGGAGAAGGAGATTCAATCGGATCGGCTGGATGACTCCACGCGCTATTTGCGCTACAGCGCCGGCGGCAGCAGCTCCATCAGCTCCAACTACAGCACGCATAGGGATCGGATTAGCAGCTTGAGGTACAGCGCCAGCCCCCATGCCAGCAGCTCGCCCAAGTCCAGCACGCCCAGTGCGGAGAGCAAGAGCAATGGCGCCGTGAGCCTGGCCAGCAGCAAGTCCGCCAGCAAGTCCAAGCTGTCGCCGCCGAAAGCAGTGCGCCTGAACTCACGCCAATCCTCAGTGGAGAATCTGGTGAACAAGCCGCCGGCGGTGCCCGGCAAAGCGGAGTCGCCCACCAAGAGCTGCAACGGCAGCAACAGCTCGAGCAGCTCCTTGGCCAAGTGGCCCTGGCCCAACAAGGACTTTCGCAAGAGCTCGCTGAATGTGGGTCCCACGGACAGGCCGCGACAGTCCAGGACGCCCAGCAGTGGGGCCGAGTCAGAGGAGCCAGTGGTGGAGCGTTCGCCCAGCGTAGGATCCGACTGTGGTGCCGCCAAGCCCGCCAAGCTGACCAATGGCAGGACGGCAGCGAGTCGTCAGCTCAAGGCGCACAAGTCGTGCAACGGGAGCAACGGGAACAACGGGAGCAACGGGAGCAGCGAGAGTAACGGGAGCAAGGAGAGCGGCAAATGCAATGGTAGCAATGGGAGCAAGGAGAGCAGCGTCAGCTGTTCGGCCACCTCCACCGCCTGCTCCTCCTCGGACAACGAACAGCGCGCGAAGACAGCCAAGAAGCAGGGCAAGAAAAAGTCGCCGGCCAACGGCAGCCAGAGCAAAGGCAAAGAGAAGGCCAGGCAGAGAGCGGGACAGGTGACAAAAGAGAGCGAGAGCGAGAGCAACGAATTGGCATTGGGCAACCGAAATAGCAACAAGTCGTCGATTGACTCACCTAATGGGGGGGCGGCAGTGGCAGATCGTTCGCTGTCGCCGTCGGCTTCGGCGTCGCAGTCGCAATCGCAGTCGCGTCTACAGAAATTGTCGAAGGTGTCGAATTTTTTGGCCACTCGTCAGCAAGACGCAAATAGTGAGCCGATCTTCCTCGAAAGCTCCGAGAGCGCTGGCAGCGAGGCGGAATCCCAGCCAGCTTTGGCCAGTCTCTTGCTAGACACGCAAACGAACGAACCAGCGACAACGACGACGACGACGACCTCAAAGTCGACGACGACAACGAATCCGACCACAAGTCCCAATCAGACGACAACCAGGCAGGAGAGCCTGACCAGCGAGGCGCAGCAGGAGGATACGGAGGAGCCCAGCTGGTGGCAGGACACGAGCTTACAGATCAATACGGCCTCCGCCTTGGACAACAACAATCGCAGCGAGATGCCCTACAGACTGAGGCACATCGATTCGGGCGAGGATCACGCCTGGTGGCTGCGACCCGATGACGATGATACGCTGGCCGAGACAACGCTGAATGCGTTGGATGATGAGCAGGATGCGAGTGCGGCGACAATGTCGCAGGGCGAAACCGGCTACCGATGGAGCAGCAGCAAGGAGGAGCACGAAAGAGAGCGGGTGGAGGAGCAGCACGAGCAGGAGCAGGAGCAGCAGCAGGAGTGCGAGCAGGAGGAGCAGGTGAAGCACATGCCACGCAGTCGCATCTCGCCCGAGCAGGATGCCTGGTGGCTAGACGAGGAGCAGCAGCAGCATGAGCAGCAGGAGTCCAAGTCGAATGGCTACCACGAGGACTGCAACAATGTGGAGGTGACCTTGAAGCTGCCGTGCAGCAACAGCAACAAGAGCAGCAGCCAATCCGCGTCCGCAGCCAAGTCGCCGTCCTGGTGGCAAGCAGGACCAGCCAAGAAACTCTTCAATGTGCAGCGCGTTGAGTCTGGCGAGCGCGCCTGGTGGCAGGAGCAGGAGCAGGTAGAGCCACCGCCGTCGCAGCCCGTGAAACTGCCAACGCCGCCGCCGACGCCGCCGCCACGCATCATCAAACCCTGGGAGTCGGGTGAGCGTGCCTGGTGGCTGCAGGAGGATCAACCGGAGCAGCCGGAGCAGCAGCAGACAACAACGAATGGCGACCAAGTGGATGCACAGGTGCTCAGTCTGCCCTGTGAGATGAGCAGCTCCTTCGATTTCGCTTACTCGGTGCGTCCGAATCCGCTGGGTCAGTGCGCCAGTCCGCTGCCGGCAGAGCAGAACGAGCAAGTCGAGCAGCGAAAGCTTTGCGCATCGCCCTACGATAACATTCCAATGTCAAAAGTTCAAATGGCAGTGCCGCAGTTGCAGTTGCAGTCGACGTCGCAGTCGACGCCAATGCCACCAACGCCGCCGCCGCGCTACTCTTATACGCCGCCCGCGTGCCGTGTGGGCGATAAGCTTTTCATATCGCGTCATCAAAACATTGATGAGCTTTTAGGTGGCGCATGCCGGCCGCTCAGTCCGCTCTTCTACAGCGGCGGCGGCGGCGGCGCAGTCGAGAGCGAAGCGACAGCGCTGCCGCTGGCGAGCAAAAATATGTTTCTACTGGAAGAGATAACGCCGGATCAAGTGCGCATTCACGATAGCACAGCACAGTTGCCGGTTATACAGCGCATGCAGCGGTGAGTACGAAGAGCACGAAGAGAGCGCGCGAGCGCTAGCTTCTGTTTGTTGTGTGGTGAATATCGTTCAACATGTGGTTGATTGCGTTCTCTCTCTCTGTCTCTTTTGATCTTGTAGCGATGTGGAATGGCTAGGGAACGGCAGCAGCAGCAACAACTTTTATGAGCAGCAGAAGCAGCAACCGCAACAGCGCAGGGTAAGTGGCATGTATATCTCTCTATCTCTCTCTGTCTTTCTCTTTTACACACCCTCAACATATTGCAACAATTTTGATTTTGGCAACCTGCCCGGCTCGTTACGTTATCGACTGCGCGTCGCCAAAGACGCCCACGCGTGTGTTTATTTACCAATGCAATGCTCTAACTAGTGATGTGGGTATATTGACTATGTCAACGAATACGTAACAAATGGAAATTATGTTCAATCTAGAAACTGTTTTTATTTCGTGTCTTGTGTCAAGTACAATATATTCTAAATTTATTTATAAAACTCTCGAATATGACGAAGAATTTGGCTGTTAGTGTATGCCAGGTGCAGGTAAGCTCTGCCATTTACGTTTGTGTTACACAGCTTAAACGATCTGCTATCTGTGTGATATGCCAAAGGGCACACCCAATTCCTTATCGCTTCCATCTTCGGCAAGTCTCAAGTGTGGCCCTCGCTCAGTGAGTCACAAAGCGCAGCCACACAAAATGCGGAAGAGTCGAAAATTATTATCTTAATTACATGCAGGCAGTCAGCAGCCAGGCAGACAGACAGGCAAAAGCTCAAAGTCGAACTGGAAGTCGAAGTCGAATTCGGTTACAGAATTCTTGCTTCTGCTCCAGTTACGAACTCTTTTTTTCGGCGAAATGGGTCAGAAGGCAATTAGCATGTAATCACAGCGAGCGCAGAGAGCAGCGAAGCTGAGCTTTAACTGTAAAGCCGACAAAGGTTGGCGACGGCGGCGTTGGCGTCGGCGACTTCATTAACTTCGCCTTGGCACGAAACAAAAGAAAAGAAAAAAAAGACAAAACTCATAAAGATTGCAAATATTTATTTTGTTTACGCTCTTGCGCAATTGTCTTGACCATAAAAAAAAAAAACAGAATTAATAAAAAAAATTGAAAGTGCATTCAACTTCGGCAGAATCGCTGCCTCTCCGCTGATTGAGTCAGTCACTATAAAAATAGATAGCTGGCATTGATGCGTGAAAACAAATACCCAAATTACATTATAAAAGACATTTTGTTTCAGTTCGCACAGCTGCCATTTTCGAAAAGCTACACACAACACAACAAAAGTTTGTCGTGTGTAAATACGCAATTGTCTCTTTCAATGACATCAACCGTTGTAGTTGTCTATCTCGCTCACTCTAGCGCATGACTCACATGGCCTGAGCTTCTTGCGGTGCTACAGACTCAAGGCTACTTAATTATTTCCCCACAGAAGAGCAAAAGTCTTACTCGTATAATTGCATATCTTCATTTATGATAAATATTTCCCATTTTTGAAAATTTGCCCGATAAGACGTCAGGGGAATTTCCTAAAAGTATTTTGCAAGGCTTTTAAGTCAGTCAAATATACATTTAAGCTGCATACACAAATGTATATTATTTGCTATGTTTTTTTCTCTTCTAAAAGCACAGTAGCTAATTCCTAACAAATATTTAATTAAGGCTTTAAAAGAGCTTATCACAATTGCAGTTAACATAGACTCTCTTCTCAGTCATTTTATTGCATATCACATTCTGCTCTCTGCGTCCCTTCGCTCTCTTCTTAAATCTCAGCACTTAATCCAAGCCTTAAGCATGCAAGCGAACCCACCCCTGTAATGTAAAACTCAATTGGCAATTCAAACACTTCACATGCACATACACACGCACACATTAAAGAGCAAAATGTCCAGCTAATGATAGGCTAACGCTCAATCAACGATAAAACTAAATTGTGGCACACGCGCCTCCAAAGCTCTGAGGTGCAGCTATTTATAGCACAGCTGCGAGTGCGAGTGCGAGTGCGAATGCGATTGCGAGTGCGGGTTCGCCTATCAGCTGCAGTCTCAATGCACGTTCAATTAAAAAAGAGCAACAACAACAGCAAGAACAAGAATAGTGTCTGGCAGAAGGTGCAGCGAACGCAAACTCACCTGGCTACTAAACACGCAGCCTGCCAAACTCACCACAGCATTACAACCTGCCTCAAGCAGCCTAGCGTCACGTTAGCGCTGTCGTCAGTCAGCCAGCCACCTTACGCATTTCGTTACGTTACGTTACGTTTGCCTCTTGCACATTTGTCGCTGCGCCGTCGTCTTCTTCTTCGCTGCCGTGGTGTATTGTTGCTTTGACGATTTCGGCGCTTCGTGGCGGGCCCACAAGCCGCACGACAATGTTTGTGGCTTTCAGTTGCTAGCCGAACGCGCTTAGGTGTGGACGTACGTTTCGGAGTGAGAGTGAGCTGAAAGCCGTGTATAACAGTCTAACGGATATTCCAGCTGCCGCTCAGCTGCGCGCGTCGCGCTCACGTCTGTGTGTGTGTTGTCTTTACGTGTTTACGCGCGTTTGTGTTTGTGTCTTTAATGTTGTTGCTACCATTGGCAACAGTGTTTATTAAGTATTTAAACTGCATTAGTAGCTAAGCAAATTGGTAATTATTTGTGTGAAAAAAAAAACAGCAAAAGAAAAAAAAAATCTTATATTCAAATATTGATTTCGTCAAATGGCGTTAAATAGCAAACATTAGTTTAAATTGCAATTTATTTTCAATATTGATTTTTTGCGTGTCACTGTGTCAGTGTCAATGGCCAACGCGTTAAATGAAGTGCTTAAAGCTTAAAAAGTCTTCATGTAGCTTGGATGTGGGCGCCTCTTAAGGTTTCAGTGTCAAAGCAAAAGCAAAAAAATAATGGGAAATACTAACTGAGGAGAAGCGGCGGCAATGCAACAACAACAAACAGCTGTCAACGATTTGGTTGTTTTGTCTGCACTTCCTCTTTGTCAACTGCTTCGCCTTGTTATCATATGCAGCAACTCCTGCAAGCTCACTCTGTCTCTATCTCTGTCTCTCTCTCGCTTGCTCCTAGGCTCGTTCTTTCGTAGAGCAAATGTTGGCACTAAAAATTGAAATAAAAAAAGCCAAATCCCAAAACCGGAATTGTGCAAATAAATCTCGATATAAGACTTGGACTTGGATGGGCCACTCTGTCTGCCTTTGCTGCTGCTTCTCTTCGTTTTTGTGGCTTCAAGAAGAAGAAGAAGAAGAAGAAGAAGAAAAGGCAGCAGCAGCAGCAGCATCATCGGCTACAAGGAAGCAAATCTTACGTTGATTTGGCATATTACGAGCACAGAAATATTATTTATTTTCACCCATTAACGAAATTGCCGTTTGCCTAGGGGAACAGTCCGATCGAGTACTCCAACTCACCCCGCTACCGTCTCTCTCCCACTCTAACGAGTGTATCGAGTACTCACCTCATCCCGCCGCCGCCCTCTCTTAATATCTCTCCCTCCCACTCTAACGTGTTGGCAATTTGTTAGACGACGCGAAAGTTTTGCATCTGCAAAAGCTCAGAGCAGAGCTGGGAACTGCTGCAGTCAAAGCGTCGCCTCGTAACCTACAAAGAGTAAATTATATATATCTACATAGATATATATGCATTGCCTGCAAATTACCAAAGTACTTAAACAAGAGCAAACTTTGTGCCAAATTCCGCTGTCTTTCAATTAGACATAATTGCATTATCAGGCACATGACCAACTGAGCTACACAGGCAACTTCCGCTCTCTCTCTCTCTCTCCCTCTCTCTTCCCCCTATTCTATCTACTCTCTTAAACCAAATCTTCTGCCAGCTTCAGCATTTACTTTAATATGCAAATAATGCTGTGGAATTTATAATGGCAAGAAAAATAAATAAAACAACAAACAGAACTCAGTGAAGAGAGTCGCACGGCGAAAAACGGTGTGAAGCAAGGGGCGGAGGTACAAGGGCATAAACCCCATTTCAGCGCTAAGTACGTACCTTAGTGAGTGCCACTAAAAAAGTGCTTCTATTTAGTTATAAAGAGAGAGAAAGAGAGAGAGAGAGAGAGAGACAGCGCAATAAGTTTACAGTCCGTTAAGTCAGTCTGCGTGCAGAGTAAAACTTTTAAGTGCAACAAAAACTAATTTGATGGCAATTGAGACAAGTGAAATCTTTCGCTCATAATTTGTGTCTCTTTTTTTTTGCGGCAGTAAAAAAGTGTGAAAATTTACGGAGTGGGAGGGGGAAAATAAACATTTAAAATGGGAAATTTTAAAAAATTTATAGAAATATAACACATAACACTTATTTAGTTTGCCAAGTTTTCGCATGCGCATACTGCTAGCAGGCACTGCGCCCCAAAACGTAGTTACAATTTTAATTATCTGTCAGCGTAATCTGTGCCCAGGCGTTCGCCGCGACGCCGACTGCGCTGCTGACGTGCCAACGGCGAAACACTTCAGCTTTAGCTACGACTGCAAAGGCAAAAGCAAACTTTTTTTTCAACTTTTTTTTTTTTATTTTTATTTTCTTTTGCTTTGCTGGGCTTCTGCAGCGCTAATCCAATTTTTTTTTAATTGTGCTAAGAGCGACGAGGTGAGAGCGAGAGGGAGGGAGGGAGGAAGAGGGAGAGCGTGTGGTGGAGTGAGGGGATTGCATTGAACTAAGGAACAGTGAAGAGCACTTGGCTTACGCTAACTAAGGCAGGCAGAGGGCGAGTGTGAGCGAGACAGAAAGTCAACAAGAATTCGCAGTGTGCATTATTATTGCGCTCCACTGTATTTGAAGCACATTTTATTTTCTTTTTCTTTTTTGTTGTTGTTTGTTTGTTTGGTTAGTTTTGAACGTTATCTGCGCTGTGCTTATCTTTCAACTGGGTTTCTTACTTAGGCTACAGTTGTTGTTGTTGTTGTTGTTGCTGTTGTTGTTGTTGTTGCTGTTGTTGTTGGTGTAGACACAAAGTCAAGGTGAGACGCGTTCTAATCTCGTAACTCCGCTTCTCGAACTTCATGTCAAATTAACTTGAATGACGAACTTGATGGCTCGTAGAGTTGTTGTTGTTTATTATTATTTTTTTTTTATTTTTTTTTCAATTTGTAAGCTGCTCTTCGGCCCTTGTCAATTGTGCGTGGGAAATCGGCTGTGGCTTACATAAGTCTAATCCATGCGAAATAGCCAAACTCCATTTGTTTCACTCTTTTTCTCCATTTCGGCTCATTAGCTAACAATGAAGTCGCTTGCAAAAGCGCATTAGCGTGTAATTTGCTTTTTGCCATTTGCCATTTCTTTCCCCACATATTATATGGACATATTGTATATATATATATATATATATATATATATATATATATATATATATATATATATATCTATTAAGACATTATATATCACATGTGTATATGGTATGTATTATAATGAAAGTGTTAGTGTATTGTGCCACGCCCATTGGCAATAGTTGCGCTGCCTTTCGTTCACAGCTTGAACAGCCTGCTAAATGGTATTGAGGTCAGTTGTCGCTGTTGCTGTTGCTGTTGCTGTTGCTGTTGCTTGTTGCACGCCAACGAAAGCCATATCAACAGCAGTATCTTTCCATGTGGCATATCCATGTCGGCCAGAGTGAAAATACATATACGATATAGAAATAAATAACCTATTAGCACGAAGGTTTTTTCCAGTGTTTATTGATTTTTCCTCCGTTGCACGCAATTTTCTTGCTGCTTCCTCTTTTACTTTCGTTTGGCATAGATCGCCCCAAGGAATTTTCCAGTTCTTTAGCATTGAAAAAAGCTTTAGTATTTCCACTCATAGTTTGTTTATATCAACATATATAGATATAGCTAACGATTATTCATGTGTTTCTCCATTCTCTATTATTCATATGTTTTTCTTTCTGCTTGCGAGCTCATTTGCGTACCTTTTTCTTCTTCTTGTTCTGTATATGGGTCAAGTGCCCGCTGGGCGGCAACTACTTAGAATATTTGTATCTTGTAATTTGTCAATGTTAAGAATCGTTCTTGATTCTCTCTTTTTACTCGCAAACCTTAGCCTTAAGCCAGAATTCTAGTTTCGACAATGACATTAAATATCGTAAATCTGTAGAGATATTTAATAATAATACTTTTGTAGATTAAAGTTGTTGTGAACTAATTAGATATAACGATATGTGTGACATATATAGATAAATAATTTGACCCATTGAATGTGTACCAATTAGGTACAAAGATAGATGTACCACATAGATAGATAGAATGATATATGTATCGCATATGTTGCATATGTACCATAAAGGTACAAAGAAAGATTTATTGTCTGTGTACCATATAGGTACAATGATAGGCTTATTTTGTATATGTACCATATAGGTACAAAGAAAGATTTACTGTATGTGTGCCATAAAGGTACAATGAAAGACTTACCAAATGGATAGACCTATATGTGTACCAACAGATATCATATGATATGTACCACATATATGTTCAATATGTTTTACTTGTACCATATAGGCACAATAATCAGAGATAAATTGAATGTACAGCACAAAGGTACAATTATAGATGTACCACGACAGGTACCATATACGTATATGTTCAACATGTGCCATGCAGGTACAATAATCATAGAGATAAACAGTCAGTGCCAATACGTATCATTATTGTACATATATCATTATATCCATAAGGTACACACATAATTCTATCTGTGCACCTTATGTTATATGTCCCAGAATTATACATATATCATAATGATATGTGTACCTACATGTATGTACCATATAGGTTCAGTCGTAAATGTATGCTATGTACTTCCAGTCTTATATGTCATACACCTTCTACCTAGCATTTATCATACAATTTCAGTTAAGTATTATTAACTTAACTTAACTTATGGGCCAAATGGAATCCATCAAATGTTTTGGGATCTAGTTTTTGCCTTTCTAAAATATTTATGACTTTTGCCGGGATTTCTCGTCTTTAATGCTGTTAATTATAATTCATCAAGACTTCTTAACACCCAGCCAGACATTTGATGAGCTCTGCCGCTCCCACAGTCTCCCTCTCTCTCTCTTTTTTTTCTCTCTCTCTGTGTCTGTCTTAGCCCGTCTTAACTTTGGCTAATGAAGTGATAACTCGATATTTGACGGCTTTCATGGCTTATCAGTAGACTTCAACAAATTTTCTGTGATTTTTATCGCCTGTAAAAATGCCTTTTCCAATAGTTGTAATAAAAGTTGATTGTGCGACGTTGTTGTAGCTGTTGGATACTGTGGAAAGGGCAACATAAGACATAAAACGCAAAGCAGTTTGATTGTGCGGCCAATAAAAAAAAAGTTTATGGCAAGAAAAGTGACCGTAAAAACAATTAAGTCAAAGCAAGTTGTTCGACCAAAATCGATAGATATCGAAGACCTAGGCTCGAGCCGTACTCATCTGCCCGAAAGATGAAAACAAACCAGAAATTGGTCTCGGCCAATCAGCGAAGCTATTTCAAAACGATTTTGCGGTTTTTTTTTTTTTGTTCGCTTTACGCAAAACAATAAAAATGATTACATTGAGTAGCGTTGAGTATCGCGTATCGAGTATCGAGTATCGAGTATTATGCGAATATAATGGAGCATTGCGTTTATTGATCCGCGTTGCGAAATTGCTGCGACCTTGAGAGCGGAGTAAAACGTATAGTGACACGGTTCATAATGAAAGAAATTTTTGTATAAGCATGCAAATTGAAATATCGTGAGGTTGACTAAGGTCGAGTTCAATCAGAGATCTTTAGCTGCTTTGTCTTGCTTGTCAAAGAGATGAGATGGGCCTGTTGTTGGGATATGGGGAGAGGTCTCTGAATAGAGTAAGCCAAAGGAACAGTATAACCCTTTATGTACTGTATACTCTATACCATACGATATACTATGTCAATCCATCTAGCTATAGCTTCTTGAGTTCACAAATATGTCTTTTCGACAGTTTCAGTTAGCTGTTATCCCAAAAAGAGTTTTAACTGCAAATGGAAGCATGTGTCGAGCGGATTTGTCCGGCCTTACTGTACCTGTCATTCTGTGAACTACTTTGAGGAAGTCTTATCATAAAATATTTCATTCTAGGTAGCTTTCAACTGTGTATTATTCATGGTCAATTATCAGTCATGAATCATAATTATCAATGGGTCAGTCAGGACAAACATTTCTGTATATTTGGAAACATACAGCTAAACAGTTGTTATCTACTGTTATGCATTCAATAGAAAGAAGAATTGCAGCCTTTGTGCTCTTTAAGTATCTCATATCGATCAAAAGGCCATCAATCTCTTGTTGCTATATAATTTCAGACACGCCTGCTTCATTTGAATACGCGCACAAAGTTTTGTATGCGTTTCGAATTTGTTGACGATAAAATTGCATTTCAAATCAATCAAGCTTAACTTGACCTTGCCGTAGCGTAGCTGGGCCATAAATTTCTGAACGGGCTCTAATCAAGTGGCAGCTGTCGAGCTGCCAAGCTGCCAAGTTGCTGCAACAGCAGCAGCAGCAGCTACCACGACTTGCAACTCGTACAAATTGCAACACATTTTTCGCACTCCTCCAAGAAAAATGAGAAACGTTCGAGAAATACCCAAATGCCATGGCGATTTATCAAATGCTTTGCAACATTTGTGAACGCCTGAGCATAAAATCTGCATAAAATTAACGCCGCGTCACATTAGGCGCCTGACCATTGACCACGGCCCATTGACAAGCCAGCGGAACGGGCCGGGTTAGCTGGCAGCGCATCGCCTCAAGTCTGGCTCTGACGCCAGTCTCTAGTCGAGTCTGCCATCAACTCTGGCCAGCTCTTTGCTCTGTCTCTAAATATTTATCATAAAATTCAATAAATTTATAATGTGTGTGTGTGTGTGTGTGTGTGTGTGTGTGTTCGTGTGTGTGTGTGTGCGTGTGCATTATGAGTCGTCTGCATTTGATTTATGTCCGAAAATGCAATGCTGCTGTTTGATAAGAGATTGTGTGGGGCAGTGATGTACTAGCAGATGCCCTGTAGAGCACTAACCTTATTTGTACGCTTAGAGTGTCAGTCGGATTGAGTAAGCTGTAAAAGGTCATTTGAGTTTTGGCTGAAATGCCTTAACTGAATATCGATATTCATCGTTTTCTTTGGTAGAAAGTATCTAAAATATCTTGTTTCTATATATACATATACATATCAAAATAAACTAGTTAATGAAGTCGTTTAGCACTTATAAGCGACGAGCTATGGTTAAGAAGGCAATAAGTTCGATAACTATTCAATATTTATCGATTTTTGGCAAAGTCAGCCAGCAGTTACTAGAGGAAGCTCTTTCAAGCCTTTTGTATCTACAGATATTATACGAAATTTCAGCCAAGTTGCAGTTCTGCCTCTGATGAATAGTTAATTGTGGTAGTAAAATCGAAGCAGAATATCGATATTTATCGATTATATTAAAGTTTTGCATACATAAAGCGACAGAAATATAGATGCACAGATTAGATGTCATCAATTCAAGTAATATACCCATTCGATACCCAATTGTACAATGTTGCTACAGGGTATCTAAACAAATTTCCAAGCTTTTCATTTCTTGTCTTCTGTTCACCGAAGATGCCATCGAAGTGGAAAGACCAACATTCAAGCAGGCAACAGCCCGCAATCAACAATCAACAATCAACAATAAACATGTGCAATTTATCATGGCCCAAAGTGAAAACACGCTCAACACAGCTAAAGAAGAAGAAGAAGAAGAAGCAGCAGCAGCAGCAGCAGAAGAGACGCATTAGTCTAATAAATGTTATAGAAACTGATGCTGGCTGCGGCATCAGCTGGCTCATTAGGTCAGCAAATTATAAAGAAATTCCGAAATTTGGATTTCAGTTGCAGCTGCAGCTGCAGTCGACTGTTGAGCCAGCATTTGCCTGATATTCCTATCAATTTCTTCACTTTTTTATATGCTACTTCGTCTTCCTCTTCTTCTGATGCTGTGTTCACACTGCGTATGATTAATGCGCTGCGATTTCGTCACAGCAAACTATCTAAAACGAGAACAAAACAAAATATCAATTTGCTAAAAATAACAGGGGGACAAACATGCTACAAATATTCCAATTTAGAAATGTGAAAACTGTCGCACATAAAAATTGAAAATGCTGAAGGGGGAGTGGGAGAGGGACAGGGAGAGGGAGAGGCGGAGGGAGAGGGGCGGGGAAATTGAAATGTAGGTCATTTACCCAAAAGTTTTTCAAACACTGCCAAAAAAAAAAGAGAAAAAAAGTGAAATAAATGTGAAACCAATTTTTGCTTTGCCTTTATTATTACGTTGATTAGCGGGCCTTAAGATTGTTGTTGTTGCTGTTGTTGTTGTTGTTGTCATTTGTTGTTGCTGCCTTTTTCGATTGCACAAGCGCTTGCATCGTGGCCAAGTTTTTTGGCCCAGTGCAATCAAAATATTAGTCACGCACTCGCACACCAACAGCAGCAGCAACAACAACAAACGACACACACACACACACATTTGCTCCACTAATTTGCTGTGTGTGTCTGTGTGTGTGTGTGTGTGTGTGTGTGTGTGTGTGTGTGTGTGTCCGTGTGTGTGTGATATTTTGTAAGAATTCATGTCGCCTGCATTAAAAATAACCACAAAATGTCCAAGCAGATGAGTTGCAAGCGAGATGAGAGTGACAGAGAGAGAGAGAGAGAGAGAGAGAGCAAGATCGAAAACGGAGACCTGTGAACTGGTCTAAACTATAAATATATATATAAATATCTATATCTATCAAATATATTGCTATAAACTTACAAATTTAGAACCACGTATAAAGCAAGCTGGCAGATCCATCAAACTGACTAAATATTTAGCAGGTAGAAGAAGCTGCCCATCAAAAGTGTCAGCGAAAAGTATTCGGTCACATTTTCTTTCCTTGTGAAATGCTCGTAAATATATTTTAAGTGCATTTACACGCTTGCAGTGGGCATTAAAAAGTTTGAATGTGGCATTTAAGGAGGCATCGTGTGGCTCATAAAATGATTTATATATGTGTAGTTAAACCAAAAATTGATTTTGCAGATCTTTAAGGCAGATATTGTGCACTTTTATTATATCTCTATGTATCTCAGACGTAGTTAAAGTGTACAAAATCTGCTTTTAAGATTTGCAAAGTCAATTTGTGATTTACTTTCTAGTTGACGATTTGGCTATCTGTGTTAGAGCTGGCTTCATTCGCTTGATTTTTCCTTGAAAATCGAAATGTTTTCTAAGACGAGCTAGTTCCATTCCACGAATGATCTCAGATATTGATCATAGTAAAGCTGAGTGAACCAGCTTTCGTCTATAGCCAGCTATGGCTCGCTCCATTTGAACTGTATACTTCTCTGGCCATATCGCCCATAACCTTGCCCTAGCATACCAACTTGATCTGTGTTTTCTGTGTACTCTAAAAACTTTTTCAATCTTAAGTCATAATAGAAACAACTTGAGTCCCATTCTTAAGCCATGCTAAAATCTCTTCTGGCTAATGAATTATTTACACTGTCTCCCATTTGATGTCTTCTAACCTAATTTGGTTTTATTTTTCTATCTTCCACATTTCATGGACGCTTTTTTATGCATGAAACACTTTCATCTTTGAGCTGCATAATTTATACACTTTATTTTTTTTGGAGTGCCACATGCTCCACAAAGCTATTGTGATGCTTAAGTGCTACCGTTTTATGCGTATTGTGAATGCAGTTTCGCCCTCTCCATCTCCCTCTCTCTCTCTCTCTATCTCTGTCTCTTTTGTTATGCTTCCTCAAGCTGTGCAGCATTAACATATTTCTATATATATATCTATATATATATATATATGTTTATCTTGATATATATCGAGAGCTGTGCTCTTGCTGACCCCAATCCCACAGCCTTTGCAATTAGCATTTTGACACTTACTTTGACAATAGCTTTAGCATTAGCTTTAAGCCTAGGAAGTGGCACTTAAACACGTCGCACTCATCTTTTCCGTTTGACAATTTGCTGCAATTAACTGTGAACCGTTCTAACTGCTTAGCCAAGCTTCATCCTCCTCTTCAGCGCTCTTGAAATGCTTGGCCCACTGCACGCATACAAAATCAGTTAGCTCACCTTCTCTCTCTCTCGCTCTCTCTCTCTCTCTCTCTCTCTCTTTGTCTCCATCTGTCTCGCTATATAATAAATCAAATGTCCAAGTCAAGCTGGGCACACGCACATTATGCATTGGCATGCCAAGGCGTTGGTATCGAGGGGAAATATGTGGCTTAGGGATCTATCTATAGAGCGCGCGGCAACTGCGTCTGTGGCAGCAACAACGTGACACAATTTTCTAGCACTCCGTGCTGCACAAACTCGTTTCGAGCCCTATTAGACGAGCTGTTCTTGTTGTTGTTGTTGTTGCTGTTGTTGTTATCCACTTTTATTGGCAGCTGAAATTATTTTTAAATGCAGCCGCTTAACAATTTTATGTGCTGCATTCGTTCAATCGTCATGCAGTCAGTCAGTCAGTCAGTCAAGAGGTCAAACAACTTTTTGTGGTCACAAATTGTTAGCCCAACTCCCCCACCCCCCACTCGGTCTCTCTCTCCCTCTCTCTCTATCTCTGTCTGTCACTCTTCTTAGACTTCTCTAATTATTTGGTCATTTGCTTTGTTTGTTTGTTTGCACCTTTTGGTAAGGTAAAAATGCATATGCTTAACTTGGAGCTGCCTCCCTTTCTTTCTCTCTCTCTCTCTCTCTCTCGCCCCTTCTAGCTGCTGCTGCTGCTGCTGCCACATGCATGACAAATTGTCTTGGAATGTGCCTCGTTTTCAACTGGCTTTCAGTTATTGTTATATTTCCTTACCCTTCTCTCTCTCTCTCTCTCTCTCGCTCTTTTTCTCCCTCTCTTTCTATGTATACATTCTGTTCTGCTTCTTCTCTTTACATATTTAGTTCTTCTCAAGTTCATATCTTTCTCAAAAAATATTTGCTATTCGCTGAAGCGCAACGCGCCTTATTCCAAATGTGATTCTCACTGTTTTCCGCGAATCTTTTTTTAACCAATTTCGGTTTGTTGTTGGTTTTTTATGTCTTTATTTGCGATATCGATAAGTATCGAAAACTGTTGGTTTTATTTGTATGTTATTTATGTCTATATCTGAGCGCTCGTCCATTTGTGTAGGCATTTGATTGCAGATAAGACAAGCCCAGTACAAGAATTCTAATGAAATTCTGCTCGAAATCGAATTGAACTTGAATTTGAATCAAGCAGGGAACAAGCGACACGTGTGTTATATGTTATATGTTGGCTATTATGTAATAGAGGCAACATGCTGAGGTACTAGAAATTTCCTGAGATATGTCTTCGAGTGTCTTCCAAAAGGTTTATCACATAAATTATCAGATTTGAGGCGAATCTTTTCTATAGTCAGAGTTTTTAGAATTTGACTTTAATAAGAATTTTTGGCCGAGATATAATTTATTTGTTAATGCTATTTGCACGCTTAAGCCCAGGATTAGAGTGTCACAAAATGTTAGAATTTATTTTGCGCAGAATCTAATATATACATAAATATGAGTTGCTTTCGTCTGGTTTGCTTCTCTATTAGAATGTATCATAGTTATATAAATGCTTTATCATAGTCGAGTGGATCATAGTTGTATAGAGTGTGCCATATTAGAGTGGCCCAAAATGTATGCCAAAACTATTCAAAATTCTCCTTAATTTGTCTACAATATATTTCTTTTTTGATTATAAATTCTTGAAATTGCTTTGAGTTACAGAATAATATTAATAATATTTTTTAGAAACATTTCTCTTGCCTGGCTAATAAATCAGATAGGAAACAACGCAGAGCTATTTGCTGATAACAACTTCCTGTTGTCATTTCCTATCAGAAAATAGCAAAAGCAAAAAAAAAAGACATGTAACAATGTGAATGTTATGTTTATTATTATCAAATCAACATCTATTGTCTATGGATGAGTTGTGGGCGTGGTCAACACACAGTGCACAGTAGCTGTCAATTAGCCAGGCCTGTCTTGGCCTGGCTTCGTTGTAAGCTTATTAGCCATAAGCAAAAAAAAAAATGAACAAAATTTACATAATTGATGGCACACAATCAGGAGCTGCCAGAAGCAGAGGAAGCAGCAGCAGCAGCAGCAGCAGCAGCAGCAGCAGAAGAAGAAGAGTAGGCAGCCAGCCAGGTAGGCAGCCAGCTGTAAGATTGCAACATGCAACACAAGAAGAAGAAAAAAAAGTGAAAGTTCATTTGGCCAAGTCAAGGCGAGCAGACAAAGAGGAGACCAAAGAGCCGTAGCCAAAATGTTTCCTTGAGCCAGCGGGCGGGTTTCATTAACTGACAAGTACCGTTAACTTTTTGGTTGTGGGTGTCACCAGTCTCTGTGTGTGTGTGTGTGTGTGTGTGTGTGTGTGTGTGTGTGTGTGTATGTGTTGCGAGCTCTGCCACTATCGCCGCTGCTGCTGCTGTTGCTTGCAACATTTGCATAAATTATTTACCATTTAATATGGCCAACAGAAATTGTCGTCATTTGTAACTAAATATGCGACATTGCAGCAGCAACAACAACAACAACAACAACAACAACAACGTTAACTTGCAACAACCATCAAAATTTATTTAATTTCATTAAATTTTTGCACGTTGCCGATGAGGAAGTTGGCCAAATATTCCAAAAGCGTTTGCCACTTAACTTTTTTTTTGGCCCTAGAAATTGGCCCAGCCAAGTTCCGCCGCTGCCCATGTGCGTGTCGCCCTCTCTTGCTCTTGCTCTTGCTCTTTCCCCTTCACTCTCTCTCTCTCTCTCTCACTCTCGCTTCCCCTGTGAAAGTAAAACTTCCTCCATTGAAAACTTATTTTCAATTTCATTTGGCAAAAATGCCGAAGCCAAGAAAAATGCTGAAATACAAATCGAGCTGCTTCTGACTTTCGCATGATGAGAACAAGTTGTTGTTGTTGCTCTTGTTGCTGTTGTTGTTGTTGTTGTTGTTTTACCTTCCTGCAAACCACTTTTGACACACCTGCCCACAGCCAGCAGAAACCTGGCAGCAGCGAAAAAAGAAGAAGTGTTTTAAAAAGTTATTAAGCAGGAATGTGGAGTACGAAGTTGGAATACCCTATAAGATATAAGCCTGGGCATAGCTTGGACTCTTACTGTTGCTAATGCATTAAAAAAGAATAGTTTTCAGGAGATAATGTTGAGGTTTAAAGGTCTAAAGTTGAAGTTCAATTGCTAAGACTAATTAGAGCCTTTCTAGCTGGCAGAAAAGCTGTTCAAAGAATCCTCTATATAGGATATTCCTGTTTTAGCTTAACAATTGTGCTTCATCTTCAGCCAGCTATAGTTAGTTATGCTCACAGAGCTATCCAATATTGTTAAGCTCATTGTTTATGAGAATTTGATTCTTCTGGAGCGGCAAAGCAGATATTTATACAAGATATGAGAGAAATATAGGTAAATATATAAAATATATTTGGACTGTGCCTTCTTATGATGATGAGATAGAGAGCTTCAAACTGACTAATTGAAATATAAAACTTAATTATTAATATCTTTTATAGTTTATAGAAACTTGAACAAGTGCAGTTCATTGTAAAGGATCATTCGTTCTCTGTGATTGTCAATTAAATTACTCAACTCAAAATTAGAGTATACAATGTATAGTTCTCACACAACTTCTCGCTCATTCATGTCACGTATCGATTAACGAAATCAATCTACCCCATTTCGGGCTCGTCAAAAGGCTAAATACCGCAACGGCAGCTGCCGCTTGCCCTGTCCTCAGTTTAGCTTTAAACTTGACTTTTTGTTGCGTGTTTTGTGCGCACTTCCTTTGCCTTTTCTCTCTCTCTCTCTCTCTCTCTCTCTCTCTCTTTCTCTTTTTCCTTTTTCCTTTTTCTTGCCCCTTTTCTCTTTCTGCTTCGTTTTCTTTTTCTGCTTCGAGAACCCTCGACACTTAATGACGCGCTTTTGTTTCTTTTTTTTTTTTTTAATTTTTTTTTTGAATTTTTTAGTTTTGTTTTTCTTAATCGCATTTCTCAAGAATTTCTCAGCTCCAACAGCTGTTTACGTTTGTTTAACTCTTTATTTCATTTTGTTGCTCCGCTTCATCTTCGCTCCCTCACTCCCTCTCTCCTTCTCTCTCTCTCTTTCGCTCCCCCTCTTTGTTGCGTAGAGTACTTTATTAGCTTTTTATGGCTTTCGTTTTAATTTGTGTTTCGCATTCGCTTCGCAATGAATTATTGCAATTAAGCGCAGTTTGTTGTTTCTTCTCTCTCTCTCTCTCTCTCTCTCTCTCTCTCTCTCTCTCTCTCTCTCTCTCCTCTCTCGCTCTTCATTTTGTGGCTTTTTAAATGCCGCCTTTAAGTTGTAGTTTTTTTTTCTTCTCTTTGTTAGTTGAGTCAACAAGTGGCAAGAGTTAGTAGCAAATACTTATGAAATTATACGTTAGCATACACAAATTACGAAGCGGGCCAAAACTACTATTGGTATTGGTAATAGAAGCCATAAAAATGATTTAAAGCTCGCTGCGTATAGAATTCCAATTTTGAATTTGATTTATGGTTGGTGAATATTCGTGGCACTTGACCAAGAACTAGCGCGTTAATTGTAGCCAAGCTTTAATTAGCTTCCATTTCAGCTCCGACAATGACTTGTGCATTAAGTGTTTATGGTAGTTCAGGTACTTTTGATTTGAGATCAGCAAATAAAGGCAGTTGAAGTAGTTAAGCATAGCAATATAAAAGCATATAAAAGTTGCCAACAAGCGTAATCGTTGTGAAAGCTCATCCAAGCAGTTGAAGAGAAGCTTAGTGAAGCTGTTAAAAGTTAAAGTCGACAGCTAATTTGTGAGATAGTCGTCTTAATATCAAAAATTAGCTAACAAGCGTGTTTATAAATAAGAACTTCGGCAAGTGAAAGTTGAGCAAAGCACATGAAAGCCTGCGCCTTAAAGCTTCTATCGGTTCCGTATTTATTCATTATAAAATGTCCTTAAATACTGCAGCTTTTCAATTTGGCAAAGAAGGTGGAAGCATACTTTTCCCTCATCTACTACTTCTCTGATAACTTCCTGGTTCTATGCCTTCAATATAAGTTAGCTGCGCTTCTTTCAATAAACTCTTTTACAGCGCTAGTCCTTTGTCTGGCCAGGCTGGCGTGAACCCTTTTGGCCAAGTTGTGTTGCCCAACCATTTTTAGACCCGCCACGAGTTCAATGTCAGTTAGACAAGTGCTCGGTGTCTTTGGGGGGAGGGCACTTGGAGCAGAGCTCATTAGAGTCACGTTATAAGCAATTATGCGGCACAAAGAAGCCAGCAAGACAGTCAGCCAGTCAGCCAGCCAGCCAGCTGGTCATAAACCACAGACGAGCAGCAACAACAATTCAAAGCCAGACTACATAACAAAAGACCAACAACAACAAGAGCCAGAGTCAGAGCAAGAGCAAGAGCAACTAGTACATTTGCATAAACAACTTACGCACATTCCGACAGCCATTTAGCGGTACATGAAGAGCGCTTCAAGCCGCTGACTTTTGTCTGCTTCTGCTCTTTTCTCTTTGTCATGTTTTTGGTATTTTTTACTTTTTTTCTTTTTCTTTTTTGATTTGCTTTTGATTTTGATTGGAAGCCAATGCGCTATGCATGCTGAATGTTTAAGAGCAGCAGTAGGAGTGGGAGAGGCAAATAGTATGGGGGGAGGGGTCGGGGTCGGGGTTGGCGAACAGCAACAGGCGAGGCTGTTAACTGACATTGAATTGAAAGTTACACAACCGTTAGCCGTCGTCGAAGGAGGAGAGCAAAGCGAACCAGAAATCAAGGCAAATATTTACAGAGAGCGATCCGGTTCGCATAGCAATTATATATGCCACATATGTTTGTATATTACGATTAGTTGATGTTGTGTGAGAAGTGGGCGTGGCTGGAGCCAGCAATTTGCAGCGTTTAGCATAAGATTGCGCAACGTGCGTGTGAGTGAGTGAGCGAGTGAGTGAGTGGGGAGTGAGAGCGACAATTATGCAACGGAATTATAAATTCCATTTTGGTCTGCACAGACATCAAAATCAAAATTAAAATAAATTGCAAGCAAACAAATCAAATGTGAAATGTGAAATGTGAAATGTTCATTCCAGCAGCAGCGGAAGATAACAACAACAACAAATAATAATAATAAAACAACAAAAACAGCAACAACTCAGTGAAAATGTGAATAAAAGTGAATATTTAAAGTCAAATCAACAACGCATCAAAATTGCCCAAAGAGAGAGAGAGAGAGAGAGAGAGAGAGAAGAAAGTACCGAGAGCCAATAAATCTCAGCGAACACATTTTCGTGCCGCAAAATGATTGTGAAAATGGAACCCGACGAACTAATCACCTTTCGTGTGCAGTATCTGCTCGACAGCGATCCGCTGTCGGCCACCACCGCCTTCCCGATACCAGTGCGTGCCCCAACGTACGACTTTGCCACCACCATGCCGCTGTCCACGCAGCTGGCCACCATCTTGAGGCTGCTCAATGCACCGCAAAGCGTAAGGATCGCAAGCTCTAAAGACAATAAACCAAATTTCCCATTATTCCAGCAAATATCCCATTACATACGTACTTAGTACGCGGGCAAACAAAGCAAAAGAAAAAAGAAAAGAAAATGAAAAGAAAAGAAAAAAAAGTACTCTGCTTGATTTATCTTATCTGCATCTTCCACGTTTCTCTTTTGTTTTGAGTTAGCTTAAACGCTATTTAACTTTACTGATATTTTTTTTCTCTCTTCGACTTCGACTTCGACTTCGAGGGAACAATACTTTGTTTTTTTTTTTCGTTTAATAGCTACTTATGAGACACATGCATAGAGCTTATCTACAGATATATATATATATATATATACATACATATATGTATATGGAGCTTATAGAGATTAAATTTTTTGCATAGTTTCTTTTTTTTTCTTTTCTTATTTGTGGCGTAGTAGAAGGTCTTTTATATACTTTTATAAGAGTTGATCGCGCTTATCGTTATTTCGACTACTGGTCTAAAACTGGATATCATTTGCGAAAATAGTTGTTGAGAAAAGTATGTGAACTTTGCTTGGTAATAAAAGAAAAAAATATGAAAAAATAGAATTCAAATTTTCTAATAAATAAAAAAGCTAAAAAAATGTTAAATAAAAAAATAATAGATTTCAATATATAATTATAATAAAATAATAATATAATTTTGTAATAATATAAAAATATAATAATAAAAAATAGATAAATAGATTAATATAATATATAAGTAATATAATATATAATAATTTAATATAATATATAATAAATACTTTTCTAAATATGTATTTTGTGTGCAAACTTTTCATGCGCAGTGTTTGCTTTGACTTCCTTTTGTTTTCTTTCCTATTTTGTTTCCCAGCCCGCATTTGCTCACAATTTACATAGCTTGTCTGAGCTCATTTATCGATTATATTAGCTATATATTCATATTCATATCTATATATTATGTGAGTCGAATTTTTGCATAAAATACAAGTTCAAAGTCATAAATTTCGCATGAAATCCAAAGATCAAAGAATTTTAAAATATATATATATATATAGGAACATAAGCAATAGTCAAAACTGAGCCAAAAATATAAATGGCAACGATTTTTGGCGGTCGCCAGCAAACGTATTTGCGCGCAGTGTAATTTCGATGTGATGGAAAAACCGAAATGAATAAGTTTTCAGGCAAAAAGAAAAGAAGAAAAATATCAATGGCAGCCGAGCTATTTACACAACAGTAATTGATAAGCATAAACATTGCCTGACACATGGCAGATGAACAAATATTCCATAGACATAGATGAGATAATACGAGGGGCAGCGTAGAGCAGTCATAATTCTAGGAAAAAGACAAATTACAATAAAAAATTGTTGAACTGAACCTAAAACTCTGCTAATTGTAAGAGATTAGCTACAATTCATAAAAATTGTATCCCTATCAATCCTGATGTTTCTTATACACAGATTACAGGGTATACGCAGTGGGTTTGCTGGGGACTTCAGTTGAGTGATCGACATGCTGCAGTTCTAGCTGCCACTTATTATATTTTATTGTTGTTAATATTTAACAAATGATGCAGCTGAGGCTGTAGCTGCGGCTCAGACTGAAGCTGCACTTCACGTCAGCGTCAGAGACAATGGCCAATGGACAGGCTTGGCTTCGAAGATGGGGCATGCCAATGCGGCCGGCATTGCGGGCCTGCGGCTAACTTATTGCTATCGCACAATCTGTTGCGGCTAATAGGAAGTTGGGGCACAAAGCAAAGTCAAAAGCGGAGAGGGATAAAAACAACTTGCAGCACTTTTCATTGGCATTGTGAAAGCCTTGGTCAGCAATTATCTAAGTCGAAGGCATTGTTCGTACCGCCGATCTTTGACTTTGACTAATTTGCAAGAGGCAAGCAGCAAGCAGCATGCAGCTTGCAGCTTGCAGTTTGCTGCTTGCAGTTTGCTGCTTGCTGCCTGCCACATGCAACCCCATTGCCTGTCATCTGTCATCTGGAGCGCTGTGGCAAGGATACGTAAATCTTGACAAGCGGCAGCAATAAATTCTAATGAGCAAATCGCAAAAGGAAATGCAACGTTCTCGTTTCTTTTTCTACAAATACCCTGTAACTATTGGAAGTGCCAAGGGCGGGTATACTTGTTTTGCATATACAGTATGCCCTAAAGTATTCAGTTACAACTACCAACTCGTTTAGCTGAGGGAGCGCCACTGACTACAGGATATTTCCTAGTCGAGCACTTCCTAGAGCTGGAGCACTCTGAGTTATCTTGCCTTGGCAGTTTGCTGTTTGCTGTTTGCTCTTGGCTCAGGATGTTGTCGTAGGCAGATTTATGTGGCAGGCGCGGCAGCTGTGAATGCCATTTGTCCAATTAGTCAGCGACTCGACTCGAACACCAAAGCAGAGACAGGGCAGAGGCTGAGGCAGCGGCTGAGGCAGAGGCGGCGGGAGTGAGGCATATGCATGTAGAGGGCGACTTCGTTTGCAACTTGTTAAATTTAGCGCATTACAATGGCTTCATAAATTTTCGCCTCTCAATTGCTGATTTCTAATCTCTGGATGATGTCATGTCCGATTCTCAAATCTAAAAACTAAATCTAAAAATAAAAAAAAAAAATAAATAAATAAAAAATAATATAAATAATCAGTTTTCGTTGCGGTCAATCGACGCAGCGGTTTTTCTTGTTTTGCTTTTTTTTTATTTTGTATTTTTTCTCTCTGTTTTTTTTTTTTGCCAATTGTTTTTGTTGTTGTTTAGCTTATTTTTGCACGTCACCTCATTTTTTTCTTTCTTCTAGATAAGCTTAAAAAGTGTGTGCGCCAATCAATTTTAAATACATATATATCATCAGACACATAAAAATACAAATACAAAATAGAATGGAATCAAATCGAATAGAACACAAATAAATTAAAGTCGAAATAAAACGATTTTTGCTATGGCCCAGTAAACAGCAACAAAAGCCAAAGTCGGCCCTAGTCTAGAACATGTATATATATATATATATCTCGTATATATATATATAGCATTGCGTCATTTGCCTATATCATTCGCACCTTCAAAATCAATATTAATTCAATTTGCGTTGTGAATCAATTGTGAAATCAAAGTTTCATATAACTATATATCTATATACATATATATATTAAGTATACGCACAGCTATATATATATATATATATATATATATCTGATATATATAACACATATATTTAGTATACGCACTGCTAGCTGACGCATCATTTTCCGTTTGCTGAAGTCATTTGCATAGATTGGCGAAACTTTTGATGTTTTTTTTTTTTTTTTGCCTTTTTCTTGTTGAGGAAGGTTTCCAAGCTCAATTAGCATGCTGCCACATTTTGTGGTCGGACGTGGGGTCAATTAACCCTTGGGCAGCGCGGCCATTGATTGGAAAGCAAAAGTGTGCGCCATTCATCAAGATCACGTTTCCCAGATTCGAGCACAAAGAATGTGTCATAAAATAAAAAAAAAAAAAAAAAAAAAATCAATTTGTTTGCCAAATAAACTCGAGACAATTAATTTTATAGTTTTCATTAACTTATTTGGTTAACTAATAACCATTTAGCTGAGCTCTTTAAGCCATGCTTTCTATTCGCATTCAGTTTGTTTTAACTTTGAATATTTTAAATAATACAAACTCTTCTTTTTTATGTTCAAATACTTTTTACTTGCGTCTTATATCGTTTTTGTTTATTTATCTGTCTTTTATTACTTTTTTAAAAATATTTAAAATTTGTTTATTTTTATTTTGTATGATGTATATTAAATTGAAATAAGTTTTTCATGTCTTAATTATTTATTTTGTTTATTCAAACTATTTTAATATATTTAAAAAATATTTAAAAATAATATTTAAAAAAATTAAACAAATTTGTAATATTTTTAACAAATTTGTTTAATTTTTTTAAATATTATTTTCTAATATTATTTTTAAAGTATTTTTAAATAGTTTGAATACCTTTGTTAACATTAATGTATGTGCATATTTGTTTTTATTTATTTTTTATTTTATTTTTCATTTATTTATTTGTGCATTTTTTTATAATTTAATATTTTATTTATGTTTGAAAATTGTTTTTAATTAGTTTTCACTCACTTTTACTATTTATTTGCCTCGAATTTCATTGCGTTACCATATCAATATTATTTCCGATTTGTTTGTTTTGGCATAACAAATTTTGAATTTTTTAGGCTCACATTTTCTCCGCACCAAAAAAAAAAAAAAAAAAAAAAATGATTATGCTCGTTTGCCTTAACTGTGTCAATAGCCGAATTTTATGTGTTTGGCACTCGCTCGAATGGCCAACAAAAAAATTAAAAAAATCAAAATAAAAATATCAAAGACCAATGCGAAATTCAATTTGATTAAAAATCTTGTCATGCTTCACTTAAAAAATCAACAGAAAAAAAAACTATAAAAATTTGCATAGAGCTGAGCTGTGAATGAATATTCGCATGTAAAAATGATAAATAAATAAATAAGCATAAAGAAAATATGATAAAAATAAATATTACAAACGAGTCGATATAGTTTTTGGCGTTACCCGCGGCTATTGACGATTTCTTTTGTAGGCAAACACTTGGCTCGCTTTTGATTGCCGGCGAATGCGTGCATAAAAGTCCAAAGGAAATAGTTTGTCACACATCATTTCAATAAATATCGCGCATTAGCAATGCCAAAAAGAGAATCACTGATGTTCCATATTATTCCAGTTGATTCAGTCTTTGCCGTCATTCAGTCTAAAAACTAACATTTTCCTCATTCAATACGCACGAAAACTGATATATATATATATATATATAGAGCAATTCGAGCGATAAGCAGAGAGTATTCTCCATACATATGACGCAGCTGGCAGCTCGCAGCCAGACGGCTTGGTTCCACTTCTCAACCGTCTTGTTTCCTGCTGCTCTTTTTGCAATCATTTTGTTTACCTGCGCGCTGGGCACACTCATCTAAAAGCCGAGCGTGTGACTAAACTAGGCGAATTATTGTTATTAGTCAGCGGCGAATTGCAGAATGCAAGCGAAAAGCTAAACTTTACTATTGATAAAGTTTTTGTAATTTATGTTTAGATGCCTGACTCTAAAAATACATTTCCAGTGCTTTTTTTTGTTGTTGTTGGGGTTTGCCTGGAACAGCTTTGCCTAAAAGCAACAACTGTTTCAGCATCAAATTAGTATTATACACTATACTATTACTGTAGAGTATAGACCTATTCAGCTCTACAATTACTAATAATAAAGTAAATTCATTAAACGAAATTATATTTGCCTAATTAGTTTGACTACACAGCGCATAATGGGAGAACGTTGCGTAGTAAACTGAAATAACTAATTAGGCAAATGCATATTTTCATTGATGAATCTACTTTTAAAATAATACCAGAAACTTAAATATATACATATATAAATATGTTTATAGTAAAAGTATAGTATGTAACATATAACAGAAATCTTATGAAGCTTTTGAAGTGACAGACTCACACTCAGACTCAGATTTAGTTCAGAATCTTATCAATTTTAGTTCATTCAAGTTAACTCTCTTGCTCATCTGACATTTCTGCAAGTTTTGGGGTGCATTAAGATAACATTGACTTTTCAAGCAGATCTCGTCTTATATTGTTCTAATACTCTACCTATACAAGTGTGTTGCTCATGCGTCACTTTACTTTACTTTACCAGCGTGTTGCTGCTCTGCTGTCATACAATTTTATACCATTCTACATAAATACACGCTGTAGCTACTGTGCTTGATATGCTCTACTATACTGAAGTACGCACAATAGTTGGCTCATACCATTCTTTCTATTATCTCACGAGTTTCTTTCTACCTACTATGAAGTGCTGCATTTCTTATAAGAATTTGCAGTAAGAATTTGCTTGTATTTTTATTCAATATATTATATACGATATCAAGCACAAAAATACTTTCTTTAGCTTTACCAGGCTGAACTTAACTTTCCATGTATGATACGATATATACTCCGTGATAGTTTCTTCTACTACTACTCAAATAGTCCCGTTGCCATAAAACTACAATGGACTTTATGCTTAGCCACATTCGACTCTCTTCTTCCATGCCCAGTTGCTATATAACAGTCTTTACTGCTGCTGCATGTGTTGAGGAAAAAAAGTAGTTTCTATTCTTTTTGGGGCTCGCCCTACACAAAGAGTCATTGGCCATTCATTGGCTGGCAGCTTTTAATTTGCCAAATGGCCTCTGGGTGCAGCGTCAAAAGTTATGAAAGACAAGAACTTTGGGGCACGCGATGTAGCTGTTGCTCTCCTTGTTGCTGCTGTTGTTGTTGTTGTAGTTGAGGGTGTGTCTCGAAAGACTTGGGAGCAGCTTCGACTGTGGCTACTCCTCTGCAGCGTTAATTCCCTTTTGGTATGGGCGTTGCATGACCGCAAACGGGGCGTATGTGTAATCTTTACCCGGATCAGCGCGCTGGCCAAATGATTTCTTTAGCTGCGGCTGCATTTTCTTATATTTCTTCTTTCATTTTCACACATTAAGCAAGCGTCGACACACATAATTCCATGTTGTCCGGTAATTGTTCTGTAAATGCACAAATAATTACTTTCAATGCGCCAATAAAAAAAAAAAAAAACGTAAACAGACAAGACAGACAGGCAGACAGACAGACAGACGGACAGACAAACGCACAGATAGCAGTTGGTGTGTGGATCGCAGCAGGAGCTGAACCCAACTAAGTCGGAGCTGAGCTCAAGATTTGATCAATCAAGCGCTTGGCCATGGCAATCAGCGGCTTGAAAACTGAAAGCAGCCCGGTGAAAAGTAGGTGACCAGCAGTCGAAGCAGACGACAACATCATCACCATCAGCATGAGCATCAGCATCAGCATCATCATCATCATCAGTTGCAGCAGCAGCAGCAGCAGCAGCAGCTTCTTTGTGGCAATCATGTCTGCCAACTTTCAATGCAGCCGTCACTCACAAAAATGTTCTATGCCCCGCTGTGGCATCTGCATCTTTCTCTTTTGTTGCCTCAGCCCCAAAGTCCGGGCCATAAACAACTTTTACTGCGTAGCTCGGTAGTCTTACTTACTTTTGCTTTAATTATAATTGCCTGAACTCTGTGTTTTTTTTTTGTTCGTCGTTTTCTTCTTTCTTTAACAACGTACTCTCTTCTGCTTCTTCTTCTTCTTCTTGCAGATTGATGACGCAGCTATTCAGGTGTACAAGGATGGCGACTTTGGCGCTTATCTGGATCTGGAATCATCGCTGGCCGAGCAGACCGAGGAAATTGAGGGGCTACAGGCCAGGTAAGCAGACAGACGCCCACAGCTTCTAATGAACACACCTGAATGCACTCACCCACACACCTTTAATTGGCAAAGCTGCCTTTTGATTTATGCTGCAAGTGTGCGCATAAAGCGGATTTTCACTTTTTTTGTGGCACGCGCTTACCTTGAACCCATTTAAGCGGGAAAGCTCTGACGCTGACTCTGGCTCAGGCTCTGGGTTTGTGGGGCAGCTGCTCGTGGGTGGCATGTCACTTGTGAGCCTTTCACCACACACACACACATACACACACTTGCACACCTAGGCGGCCGCCTTTTTCCATTCGCTAATAAAGATATTGGCGGTTGGCGGCTGTCAGGCTCTGGCCATAAAAAATGTCGCTATCTGTGGCACAGGAAACAGCGCGTCGGCTGACTACCTGGCTAACTGCTTTGCTCGACTACCTGGCCAAATGCCTGCCAGTTGCACAGTTGCACAGTTGTTGCTCACTCTGCCAGACATCAGACATTGCATTTGCATTTGCATTTGCCACTGCGGCATCGTCAACATCTCACGTACGTGCAACTTGTTGCGATTTTATTTGTATTTCTCTCTCTTTATTTCAGCTGCAACTCATTTGCATTGCAGCCACAAAGGCAAGGCTTAAGTGTATAAACGTAGGCAGTCATATTTTGGCTTAGTTACACAGATATATATATATATATATATATATATATATATATATATATATATATATATATATATATATATACATTCGTGTATATAGCTTATGTTTCCCATAGCTGAGATCGGGCCAGATTCTGAACTAGCCGTCAGTTTGGTATGCGTTGCATGATTTTTAGTGGCATGCAGCCAACTGAAGTGGGCAGCAGACACACGTTCTTAACTGATTATAAACCATTCACAGACATCAAGTTTTGTTTTTTTGTTTTTTTTTTTTCTTTTTAATATTTATTATGTCATAGACAGGAATTAGAATGAGTGCAGAGCCATGAGAGTGAATATGAATAGAAAATGGAAGTCTTGCAGAGAACGTTATGTGAAAGGAAATGGAAATAAGATGACTTCTAATAGGATTTAAAGAAAGCGATTTCGATTACACACACACAGCTAACGGTTCAAAGAAGAATCGAATAGAAACTGAAACGGGAAATATAAGTGCATAATAGAAATGGGAAAAGGAGGGAGAGAAATGTTGATTGAGCTTAGATATAATAGCAATGCTAGAGGTAATCGAATTACTTACAAGACTATCAATTGCAAAGATTATCATTAAGTGAGAGAGGGAGACTGAGAGAGAGAGAGAGAGAGAGAGAGAGGGGGAGAGAGAGAAATAGTAACAATTGTAACAGTTATTTCAAAAATATTATGTATATCTTGTGAAGTTATTGATATACCTGAGTTAGGATAAGTTTTATGTAGTTGTTTGTAGTATTTAAGCTTCGATTTCTTTGCAAAGTCCATAGTTTTTACCCTTCTAACTACTGAGAGATAAACGAAAAGTTCTGTTCATGAAAATAGTAGTATTGAAACGCTTTTTCCCCCCTATTTTAGTAGCCACTACTATTTTCATGAACTACTAAATTGTATTATTATTTTTTTGTTTCTAAGTTTGTTTCTAAGTTTGTATCAAAGAAAAACATCTAAAATGCTAATTCATTTTATTATCAAACATTTAGTGCTTAGTCGCACTACTATTTCAATGAACACATCAGTATATAACAAAATTTATCAATGACATACATCTACTGTCGATAGTTACATGTATCTAATATGTATCCAACTACTTTATTTACTTCTGTTAAAGATTTCAATTATCATAACTGTTGATCTTACATTTATGCATAGTCACATGTTCGCCTATGCCCCGACTGTGCGGTAGAGTATCTCGTTTCTTTTTATTTTGGTTGTCCATCGTCTGAGCAAGAAACGTGATGTCAGCTCCGCGATCAGCGATCCAAAGTAACTGACGAACGCGTCAGGCCATGGGCCAAGCGTCGGTAGCTGGGAGCCAGCTACTCTTTGGCCATGATGCCAAGTCAGGCAGAGCTCAAATAATGGGATTAATATAAGCAAGGCGTGCACAGAGAACCTGTCAGAGGGCGGGGTGAGAGGAAAGGGGTAAGGGGGGGGGGGGAGATGGCAGTTACTTTGTAGTGTCGTGTGTCTATTTCTGACTTTCACTGGCTGCCCGGCGATCCTTGAGCATTATAAAATTATAATGTATATGTCGCCGGGGCAGTTAGCGTTCTAGCACTCCAGTTGATGGCGCCAATGAGTATGTGTGCTCTAGGAGGCGAACAGGAGGTGGTGCTGGATCTGGTTGGGTCTGGTCACTAATCATGCTTATCGTATTAGTCATGGAAGCGCGCTCGCATGCAAATCATTCGCTTCACTACGCATCAAAATTCCGCAGCAGGCACGGGCCCCGCATGGGTCGATGGCTTGCTGTTGGCTTGTCAATCTGCAACTGAGTCCACAGCCAAAGACACTTGAGTAACAGTCAGACACACGAACACACATACACCGCGCATGCCACACCTGTGTGTGTGTGCATTCTGAGTCGAGTTGGTGAGCTGAGTCTAGAGTCTCGCGTCGAGTCGAGTCGAGTCGACTCGAGACCACATTTCATTATGAATTCTTGGCTCGACTTATTGGCGGCTACGTTCGTTCCTCAGATGCTTCATAGTCCATTTTCAATTATCTGCGTCGTTTGTTATTACTTTTATTATGGCCAACAACTGGGCAGCAAACAGCGGGTAATCAATGTTCTTAACTGGTCAATGAACCACCACACGGTGCTAACCCATTGTGTTTTACTTTTAGTTTTCTTTTTTGCTATGTCTTTGTCTTGCTGCCATTGCTAATGAAATTACATACAAAATTAATATCAATTTATTCCACTACCTCGCTCTAACTCTATCTAACTTTACCTTCTACCTTCACTCTCTGTCTCTTGCAGTCGCAAAAATTCTTTGGTTATTCGCACACAGCTGAGCGTTCGCGTTCATGCCATTATAGGTAAGTTGGCTGGTTGAAATTGTGTTGCGCATACGCCTCATTGACCCTGGCTCTTGCAGAGAAACTTCTGTCATCGGAGGGCAGCGATCTGCGACGTGCCCTGTTCTCTCTCAAGCAGGTGTTCCAAGAGGATAAGGATCTGGTGCATGCCTTTGTCGCACTGGGCGGTCTCAATTGTCTCGTGCGCGTTGGCAATTGCGCCGATCAAAACTATCAGAACTATATACTGCGTGCCCTGGGCCAGGTAAGCAAACAATGATCACCGATCCATAACTGATCAACGACCACAAATCACTGTTCAGCGATCACCGATCACCGTTCACTGCTCGCCACTCATAGCTAATCATTGTCTTTTCAATGCGACAGGTCATGCTCTATGTGGATGGCATGAATGGCGTTATGAAGCATCAGCCCACCATGGAGTGGCTCTACTCATTGATCGCCTCCAATTACCGTTCAGTGGTCAAGACGGCGCTCAAGCTGTTGCTCGTGTTTGTGGAATATGCCGAGACCAATTGCTATGTGTTAGTAAGCGCCATTCATGCAGTGGACGCAGCTCAAGGCACTTTGCCCTGGGCCAATATTATGAGGTAAGCTCACTGATCACTGATCGTTGCTCGCTTAAACGTTGATCACTCATACTTGATATTCTCGCTCTTTACAGACTGCTAAAGGACTACGATAATGCAGATGCAGAGCTAGTGATCTATGCCACTTCGTTGATAAATAAAACTCTGGCCGGTCTGACAGATCAGGATAGTTTTTATGATGAGAGTGATCTGCTGGAACAGCAGGGCATGGAAACTGTTATACAACGCTATATGTCCAAGCCAGGCACAGATCTGGATCTGCTTGATCAACTGCAGCTGTATGAGGCTGTGTTGAAGTAGGCACATATTTTAGATCACTTATGTATAGACTAACTGACTAACTGATCTGTCAACTTTGTTAACAGATTCGAGGATGGTGAATCGGATGGCCAGCGCTTGCCACAGAACTCAATGCGTAAGACTCAACGCTATCGTCCAGGTGCTAGCACCACGGAGCGACGCAAATCGCGTCGCCACAGCACGGACAATAGTCCGGCGCCTTTGACCAAAGTGCTGCCCACACAGGTGCTGCGCATGACGCCCACGCAGGCCACTGTCGACGAAGATGATAGCTCTGGCTCAACCAATTCTACAGAGTTTAGCAGCGGCATATTTCAGGAGAAGAAACGTAGGCTTGAGTAAACTATAACATAGTTAGAAATATAACTAATTGAAATGCAATTGTAGCACGTGATGGCGCTGGTGTCACACCTGGTCTGAGACGGCGACGTGAGCGCGCCGAGCGACACAAGAGCTTTCTCAAGGAACAGGAGGAGGCGGCAGCCAATGGCATCTTTGCAGCACGTGAGCTGCGTGAAAGCTATGGTAAGTACTTCTTGGTTATCTCCAAATGCGAATCGCTTACCGCTGGGACTGCTTTAAAGAAAAGAAACCGAAACTAACTATGATTCTCTCTCCATGCTAATCGCTGTGTATATCTGTGTCTGTCTCATTGTCACCCGCTAACCAAATATGTCACCCACAATTGTCATATGCCAAGGCCAAATCGTAACCGCCATTCCTGCAACCATACAAAGCGGCGAGAGTCCGCCGCAATCGCTGCAATCGCTGCAATCTGAGCCGCCTAAGCCACAGTCGCCCACGCCCTGCAACAACAACAACAGCAGCAACAACATCAGCAGCCACAATAATAACAACAACAGCAACAATAGCAATAGCCATCACACCCACAACAACCACATTGACACGCCCAACAACAGCTTGCTGCTGAGTCCCACGAAGCAGCTGTTGAGTGGCAGCCAGAGCATCTCGATCATTAACAACAGCTTCGACAAGGCCAACAACAATATGAACAACCAGAATGAGTTCCTTACCAAAAAGAATCTCTTTCGGGAGCGCAACGCAACTGTGATCAACGGCATCATGAAGAATATACAGCAGACAGACAGTGCCTACAAAAAGTATGAGAACGATGCCAATCGACTGAACAACTATTACACGCAGCTCAACCAATCGCCCAAGCATCTGGCACACACAGCCCAGGAGAAGTCGCTGAATGGCAATGGCTTTGAGTTTGTGCCCGACAGCTCGACGCCGCTGAAGGCGGATGCTTTGCCTGCGCCCGAACCGCTGAGTCCCATACACAAGCCAGCGGCAGTGGCGCCACCGCCGCCGCCGCCTCCACCACCGCCACCGCCACCTGGCTGGTGGCATATACCCATAGCCACCAATACAAATGCAGCTAGAACCCTAACCAGTACTAACCAAGAGCCTCCAACAGCCATGGAAGCAACAGGTAGGTGCAGCTTCGATTTTACTAAACTAAAAACATGTAGCATACTTTTCAGAGCTGCAAACAACTGCAAATCACATTCTATACAAAATTATATAGCATACTTCTTAGCGCTGCCAATAAATCAAATATGACATTTGCTGCTGTTGCATGCCTCAAGGCAGCTGGTTGAACTGAACTGTTTGAAATATTAATTTAATGTTTATATAATTTTCCTTTTTTTGGTACAGATCTGGAAGATAAGGAGATGTTAATGCAGCTGAAACGTGATCATACCGTCAAAGACTTGACACAAAAACTATGCAATCTGCCCACGAGTCCCACTCAGGAGCCAGGCAATCGCGCCATTGTGGGCGACATGTCTGGCCTGATTTCGAAAGCCAAAGAGGGGCTTGCCAAAAGCAAGAGCAAAGGTGAAATTTCACGGTGAGCAACACTTAATCAATAATATTCCACTCGATATATATCTTATCAGCTGCAGAATATCAGTAAAAGTTGCCTAATCTTTTAGTTTAAAGGCCAAGCAAAATTTTGACTCGATGATATCACAAAATTTCTATCGAAATCTAGAAAGTTTTGAAGTCTTGAGCAGTAAGAAAACTTTTATCACTTTTTTCTTTTTATCAATTCATCATTTATTTAAAAGGCAATCAGTAGCAGAGTTTAAGCATATTTGGGAGCGTATTTCTCATAGGTGGCAATGTAGGCAGCCTTGGCGGCATCCTGGGACATGCCCTTGTTCTTGGTCCAGGCATTCCACTTGGCCTTGGCCTTCAGGTCCAATGCACCGGGCTCAGCCGTGGTATTGTCACCGACTGTGGCCTGCTTGTAGAGGCCGTAGAACTCCAAGAACTCGTCGTTCGTGGGGCTCTTGGTGAATGCCTTGGCTTTCTCGGCGGCGGTGTTGAACTGTCGAGTAGATAGCGAGCTCCCATTTAGAATCAGAATCATATATCAACTACTGTATACTCACATCCATTATGTCTTATGTTTCGGCTGCTAATGAGTGCCAGCTGTGAGTCTCTAGAGTCTATTTATACTAAACCCGGGCAGCTGATAGCGACTTATGGCATAAGAAGCCGTTTTTAGATATCGACATGTGATAAGCGACAATTTCCATAGTCGGCACCAGTGTGCTGGGAGTCACATAAAACTTTAATTGCTAATTATTAAATCGAACATATCAAAGGTCTCCACATTGGGTTAGTTGTAATCAGAATTGGAGGGCTGAATAAGCAGCCATAGCCAAACAGTAGATTGTTACTTAAGTCACTTTTTATTTATTTTCATTTATTGGCAATGCAATTAGCAGAGTATTAACTGAGCTTATGTGTAGATCGGGGCGTACTTCTCATAGAGAGCAATGTAGGCAGCCTTGGCGGCATCTGTGGACATGCCCTTGCGACTCAGCCAGGCATCGTATTTGGCCGCACCCTCGGCATCGGCGGGCTTCTCGATGTTCACATCGCCGGTATGGACCTGCTTGTAGAGGCCATAGAACTCCAGGTACACCTCTGGTGGGGGCTTGCTGCTGAAGGCCTTGGACTTTTCACAAATCGCTTCGAACTGCAGGGCAATAAAAGTGCTTAGATTAGACGATTCTTCTATCTATGTGGAGCGCATTGCACAACTTACATCCATATTGTTCGGGATTTACTGAAAGACTATGATTTCTGGTGCTCAAATGGCGCCTTTTATAGCCAGCTCGAGCAATATAAGTAAATCTTATCAATAATAAAAGCACTAAAAACAAAAGAGCGTGGCAGTAATATAATAAAAAAAAAAGATCGTAGAGTTGTGGGTTTTCGACTCATTTATGACTTTTATTTGCTATTCAAGTTTTTGCAATTTCTGTGAAGTTTAGCTGGAATAGTCGGCCATATCTAAGGGATCTTCCAAGCTGGAAAGTTTTTTGTGTGTTGCTTCTCTTTCGTTTTACTTTTTATTTGCTATCGTTTGGGTCTGGTTATCTTGCTACTAGGCCAAACTTTGATAAGACTACTTTTATGGTAGGTTCGTTGCAATCGAACGATCGTAAAAGTGGTAAAAATAGTACAGCTCACTTGACCGCCAATGCAATAATTGTGATACTTTGTATTATCTCTGACGCGCTGACAGCTCATCGAGCGTCGACCAGGAACTGAAGAAGGCTGAGCCGAAGAAATCGGAGAATGAGCTGCACTGGGAGGAGCTGGTGCGCAATATGACGCGACCCCTGAACCTATGTGATCTCGACTTTACCGATCTGCATTCGGATGATGAGAAGGATGTGCTGGCACCGCGTGGCCTTGGCGCTGGCATACCGCCACCACCGCCGCCACTGGGAGGCGGCATGGTCATGCCACCGCCCATGATGCCGCCGTGCTTGATGCCGCCGCCCATGTTTAGCTACGCGGGCTACGGAGCGAGCAGCCTGACGAACAGTGTGAACAGCTCACTGAATGGCTCGATCAACGGAGAACTGGCCAATGGCAATAATACCATCAAAAAGAACAAGAAGACGGTGAGTAAACGGTCTAAACATAGAGAATACCTAGTACTAAACTCATGCACTTTTCAGGTCAAGCTCTTCTGGAAGGAAGTGCGCGAGGACATGATTCCGCAGGTGGTAGGTAAAACGATTTGGGACGAGCTGCCCAATGCGAATGTGGACACACAGAAGCTGGAGCATTTGTTCGAGTCGCGCGCCAAAGACTTGATGACCAAGGTGCGTGCTCAATATACATTTTCCTAACATTAGGGGTATGCCCTGGCAACTGCTGCCACTGATAAAAGAAAATATCATTAAATAAGTCTCTTAGTCTATTATTTTAGTCTAAAATGTTGCATAACCCAAAACAAAACTTTTTGCGAATGATATTTGTATTCTTTTCCCCTTTTATCTCTGGACATGTTTACAATAATATTAATTCTATATGTCAACGGTCTCTGTTATGCGGATATATCTACAAAAACAAAAACCTAAATGTTGTGCTAAAACCGAAATATAAAACAAATATATATATATATATATATATATATATATATATATCGAATCAAACTTCTTAAAATCAATAAATATCGAATAAATGTTCTATAGGAGGTGAGTGCAAATAATATGTTTAATACACTTTTACTCGCTCTCTCTTTGTCTATCTGTCTGTCTCTCTCTCTATCTCTCACGATCTGTCTTGCTCTCTCAATGTTACTGAATCGGTTTCTGTTTAGTCTCTCCATGTCTTACATACGTTGGTGTTGGTTAACTACACACACTCACACAGACACACACGCACACATGCACACACACACACGCACACATATACACACACACAGTAACTGGAATCGGAACCACAAGTTCATTTCTAGTTCACTCGTTTTTGTTGCTAACACTTGTCCACAGCAGTTACAGTTATAGCTATAGTTACATTGTGTATACGCCCCACCTGTCCCCCTTCTGCCACAACCACAACAACATAAACAAACTCCCACTCTCTCTCTCTCTCTCTCTCTCTCTCCCTCTCTGTCTGTTTTCTCTTAACTAATGTGAATTCGCACTTGCAGAAGCAACAGGAACTGAACAAGAGCAAAGAGATCATCGTGCTGGACCACAAGCGCTCCAATGCCATCAACATTGCAATGACCAAGCTGCCACCACCGCGTGCCATCAAGGCGGCCATTTTGAAGATGGATGCGACTGTGGTCACGCGCGAGGGCATTGACAAGCTGCTGAATATGCTGCCCTCGGATGAGGAGCGTGGCAAGATACAAGAAGCCCAGCTGTCCAATCCGGAACTGCCGTTGGGCAGCGCCGAGCAGTTTCTGCTCACGCTGGCCTCCATCACAGAGCTGGGCGCACGTCTTAAGCTGTGGGCCTTCCGCCTGGACTTCGACAACTGCGAGGTAGGTCAAAGCATCATTTAATTATTCTTAATCTCATCAGTTTTGCATCCTGCAGAAAGAGATTGCCGAACCGCTGATGGATCTCAAGCAAGGCATTGAGATACTGCGTCAGAATCGCACCTTTCGCAGCATACTCTCCACGCTGCTGTCGGTGGGCATCTTCTTGAATGGCGCACCGGTCAAGGGCTTTCAGATTGAGTATCTGGCCAAGGTGCCGGAGGTTAAGGACACAGTGCACAAGCATTCGCTGCTGCATCATCTCTGTCACATGGTCATGGAGTCCAGCAGCGATACAACCGATTTGTATTCCGAAATTGGACCCATCACGCGTGCCTCCAAGGCCGACTTCACCGACCTCGCACACAATCTCACCCAGTTGGAGTCGGAGTGCAAGGCGTCGTGGGATCGTCTCAAGCTCATAGCCAAACACGACTGTGCGCCGCCATTGAAGCAAAAGCTGGTGGATTTCCTAGCCGACTGTGCTGAGCGCATCATCAGCTTGCAGACTGTGCATCGACGCGTAATGAATCGCTATCGGAAGTTCTTGCTCTGGCTGGGCATGCCGCAGCACAGTGTGGCCGAGTCGCGACCAAACGAATTCTGTCGCACGCTCTCCGAGTTCGCTCTGGAGTATCGCACGACGCGCGAGCGTGTGCAACAGCAGCTCGAGAAGAAGGCCAATCATCGCGAGCGCAACAAGACGCGCGGCAAGTTGATCATTGATATGGCCAAGTTCAAGACCAAAGAGGATGTGGCTGACGCCGAGCTGAAGTATGTCTTTCTGTCTGTAATACTCGATCAACATTTGCTAATTCACATCTCTGCCCTAACAGACAACTGCTTGGCACACCGAGCCCCGATCAAGCGGATGGCACACTCACCTGGCGACGTCGCCGTGCCGAGCAGCTGCGCTCGCCCATTGCCAGGCAGAGCGAGGAGCAGTTCACCGATGGCGATGACGAAATACTCGAGTCGCTGGTCAAGACAGCGACAAAGGCCTCCGGCACACGTACAACGCCACGTGAACGCAAACGTACCCGCCATGCGGATCGCAAGTCCTGTAAGTTCCATAAACGAATGCCACACAATTTGTTGATCGATTGGGATCAATTTTAATCAAGCTGTTGGTTTATCTTTTGGAATACACACACCCACACCACGCACAGCGCGCTATGTTTAGGCACACCCGAACACACACACACACACACGCGCACACGCACACCTCTGCAAACTCGAGGCTACAACAACTATTCCAAAAATTGAAAAAGAAAAACTAAAAAGCTGAATATTCCCGTACTTAAATTTGATGACTTCCCCTCTCGACCCCAACTCAAAAGCTTTGGCACTTTTTTCAGTTTGTTTTTTTTTTGCTAGCTTTACGTATCGGTTAGCTCATATTCGGTTTATTTAATTTTTTGTTTTCTTACCATTAACGCACCCAACAACCAACAACCAACAACCAACAACAAACAACAAACAATAAAACCAATCAAACAATCGCATACTGAAGTGAAGCGCAGCCGCACGCGCGAGGGATTCACAGTTGAAAGAGCACCATCGCCGTAGAGCCGTTTGCGCAATTGTTGCGCAACCGTTTGGCAGCTAAAACACACCAAACAGTTTTAGGTTTTTACCTTTCTTTTTTTTTGGTTAGTGTTCAATTGTAATGCACAAACTTTATATATATATCATGTATAGATATATAGTGTGTGTGTACATACAATAATTTTTGATTTTTGATTTTTGTTAAATTTTTTTGTTTATTTGTTGAGTTTTGTTTTTCTTTTTTTTGTCTGGAGAAACATTTGCCGGCATCTTTGACATATCTTTTCGCTACTATTTCAATCAAAATTGCGATTCTTGAAGAGATGTTTGCAAATGGCTCTCGCCAAGTTTTGTTTATGCACTTTAAGCGCGCCTGGCTCAACTCCCAGTTGATTTTTATATACTAAGCATGCGCCTAACTCCGACTGCATGTGAGAGTAATACGAAGACTTGTTTTATTTTGTTGTGCAATTTGGAGTATTAATTATTGCTTTTCATGTTTTGCAGTGCGTCGCACGCTGAAGAACGGTCTCACCGACGAGGAGAAACAGCACGTGGCTGCTTTGATACAAACCTATTAGAGCTAAGTTCGAATCAGGCGCAATTGTTTGATGCCCCTGCTCTATCCAAACCCAAAATCGACAACCCAGTGACGTCACAAGTCGGGCTATGCACAGACTGAAATTGGCGATCTCACGTGCAGCAAATCAACTGGATACAGCTACAGCGCGTATCTCTCTCCCGCTCTCACCCAAAATCTCCCAAAAACTCTGAAAACGACGCAGTCCTACAAATGCAAAAAAAAAGTTCTCTTAATTATTTTTTTCTGTTATTCGATATATTTTTATTTTGTTTGTATTTACTTCGTCTAAGTATTACAATTTAAAAGAAAAGCAAATGTTTTTTATTGTAACAGCAACTGTATTAATAGCCAAACAAATTTTATAGATATATAAATAATATATATTTTAGAATTGCAAATTCATCTTTAGTTAACCCAAGATTTAAATTTGTACCGATCTGCGAGCTTACGAAATTAACTTAAAGTTTAACTTTAGCCTTAGCCTTAGACTTAACTACGAAAATAAATAAAATACATACAGAATATTTATTAAAAAGCAAAAGCCGAGTTACCGATTAAAATCTCTTTTAGAAGCCATTCGTGCAGGGCTGCTGCACGTAGTCGAGGCAGAAGCCACGATTATCGATGTCATTGGGCGCCTCGACGCCATCCGTGTGGAAGTACAAGCGAAAGGGACGCACGCTGGCTGCAAGCATAAAGAAGAATTGAATGGGCTGTTCAGTTAGCGTTTGTAGTGTTACCAACATTGCACTGTCTTGGCCAACATGCCCGCCTCGGCGCTGAAGGTGCCGCCACAGACGCGATCCTCACAGCCAGGCAGCGGCGGTATGCGATCCGCTGAGCGTATGCAGCCAATGAGCAGCCAATCGCTAATGCAGCCATTGGCTGGCGATGCACCAGCAGCGCCACCGCCACCGCCACCCACCTGAGTGGGCACCGGATTGTTCGAGTTGCCCGATATGGTAAAAGCACGCGAACGATTGTTCTCCAGATCGGGACACGCGTTGTACTGAATGCCGCAGAAGTTGCGCTCGTTGCGTATGCAGATGCTGTAATCCTGATTGGAGAGCTGCCGCCCGCCCACTGTATTGTAGTTGAAGCTGCGCACACGCCCACTGATAGCTGTGAAATACTGCAGGCAGCCCTGATCGGCACGGCTAATGCTGCCGCAGTGGATCTGGGTGACGCGCACGCGCCACAGGCGCGGAAAACTGGCGCTGGTTATGACCGACATGACAATGGGATTGCTCTGACCCAGCCCTGCGTCTATATACACTGAGAGAAAGCACTTGGTTAACCAACCCCTTTTGTCACTTCTCTCCCAAACACTCACTGTGATCCCCTGTGGAGCTGCCACATATGGTGGGCGTGGGACTGCCACCCGATATCAGCAACTGATCCTGATTGCACAGATGATTGGCTGCCTCGGGTGGCGCTATGGAAAACATGTCCAGATCCAAGCGCAGCTGACATATGTCCGGATGCAGCTTCTGCACTGTCACCTGACAGCTGCCGGTGCCGTCATAGACATCCGGATGATTCGGATTCACAAAGTATGTGGAGTTCTCACGTATGATGCCACCGCAGGTCTGCAGAACTGCAAAGTCGGCTGGAGTAGGTGCATATATATATAGATAGAGAAATGTTTGACTTACATATGCAGCAGACGCCGTAGCCACCGCCGCAGGGTCCAGCTGGTATGCCATTGCGCAGCAGGCAATCTTTGCTGGCCATGCAGTTGCCCAGCTCACCGGATGGCGCCGCGCAGCTGCTCGTGCTATAAGGCATCACCGTGAATATGGGCAAAACTGAAAGTTTTTTTTTTTTGTTTTAAAATCAACTTTGTTAAAGGGAAATTCCCAATGCTGCCACACCCACATTTCGATTCTCTGAGGCGCGCGGCGGGCGTCAGCCACTTGTTGCCGAAGAACAAGTCGCGCCAGCTATTCGTATGCGTATTTGCGGGCACTTTGCCTGCAGCCAGGACGAAAAGGCTGCAGGATATGAGAAATACGCATAGCTGCAGCTGCGTGTAGACCATGTTTATTGGAGCTGAAGTTGCGCACGCGTTGCGCTTTGTCACTGTTGTGGCGCGCAGCCACGCCGAGGCGACAATTTATTTAACTTGCCATGGAAATAGGTTTAATGACCGCAATTTGTGAACTAAAAATAGAAAAACTTTAAAATTTAGTTGTTTATTAATTGCAATAACAAAATGTGGCAGCAGCAGCAGCAGCAGCAACAAACAACAATTAGTTGCGCCACAATCAGCCAGCAATGCAGTCAATGGCATGGGTGGGTGCTGCACACACACACAAACATAAACATATCTATATATAAATATATATATATATATATATATATATATATATATATATATATATATATATATATATATATATATATATATATATATATATATATATATATATATATATATATATATATTATTTATTCACGTTTCGTCAACTTTTTTGTGTGTGCTTCCTGTTGCGAATTTGTTTTTCCACACCTTCGCATCGATTATATGTTGGGCAAGGCCTGCGGGCGAAACAAAAAAAAAAAAAGGAGGAAACTCGAGCATGAAAGTGCCAAAGGCAATTTGTTGTTGCGACATAAAAGAAAACTCAGCCGCATAATAGAATAATAGTAAAAGCTATGACAACACCTGCCCAACTCAGCATTTTGTCTAATTTGATTAAAGCTGCACAGAAATTGGGTCAATGTTAGCCTAATTTAATATATTTATTTATTTTCAACATTTTCGTTCGCTGCAAGCCACTCACACACGCTCGGCTCTAAGCGAGTTTATTGGCCAAAAAAACACTTGTGACAAGTGTGATAAGAGCTTTATTTATAATAGTCTTTAGCCAAATTCAGATTTCAGGGTCATCACTTTTCACGGGAATTGTTTTGAATGGGCTGAGAAAAGAATTACATGAGCTGTTTGCTCTTGGCCATATTATATAAGACAAATTAGATAACTTGAGTTGAGCGAATATTTATATATTATTTTAATATATTTATAAACAAAATTAGTTATTAAAGTATTGAACGGCGAGCTCAGGCCAGGCTTGAATGTGGTAGAAATAGATAAGGTAATCGGGAGACTTTCTTGTAGTGGAAGTTAAGCTTGTGCCTAGGATCATTTGGATTTTCGAGCCATCAAATTCGCTCAATTGAAATAGTTAGTCATAAACTGGAAGCTTTTCACTTCAACTTAAGAAAACACAGCTTATCTGTTGCTCCATTCGTCTGTGTGTCTAGCTGTCTGCTTGGCTAGCTGACTTTCTGTCTGTCTGATTGTCCGATAAACAAAAGCTGTCAGAGCAAAAGACTTTTATATCAAAAGCCGTGTTTATTTCAAATCATTGATAAGATTTTCCATTTCCATGAAAGCGCTTTGAATAGATATTAAACTTAAATTTTTTGAGCATAGCTCGTATGTTTTAAGAGCTACAAATCGATCATTTTACTTTATTATATCTTATTCTTAAGTATATAAAACAAGGTAAAATGTTCTTGTTTGTAGCAATTGACTGCATATTCTCTATAGTAACTGTAGAATCTAGCTTCAGCACAGATGGGCAAATGGACAGCTAGACTAACTTAAGCCTAATATACTCTATTTCTTTTCACATGAACAATTATAAATATGGTATATTCCACCGTTTGAATACTTCCCACAAGCGCTCCATCTCGAAATCTCATTCTTATAGTTATTTGCATTTAACTTTATTTATTTACTCTCGATTTCATTTGAAAAGTATTAAGAAATTGACAAAAAAACTTATTAAAAATATGTCAAGAATGGTATAGTTTAAGGCGCTGCCTTATCGCACTCGTATTTGCCATTCGGGAGCTTGCAGCTCTTCACGCAGAACTCGCCAGAGTCGATTGAGCAGTAGGTGTCCTGTGGACAGGTGTTAATTTGGGGGCTCAGCTGGGTGCCCGAGCACATCTGGAAGGTGGTGCGACTGGTGCAGACGAACAGTTGGCTGCCATCGCAGTCTCTGCAGTTAACATCCTGGTTGTTACAAACAGGCTGGACGCCATCTCCTTCGAACGGTGCCCAGCATTGATCCAGCAGTTCGGTGCAGATCTTGCCACTGCCACAGCTCAGTATGCCGCCATTTTCAATGGGCGACTGGTTGATGCACACTCTGTAGTGGGTGGCGTTAACACAGGCCACGTTGTTTTCCATGCAACCGCCGCAAGTAGCAGCTGAAACTGCGGACAGCATGCAGCTGAAAGCCACGAGGAGAATCTATTGAAGAAATGTTGATGTTACAGGATGTATTCCCATTCCATTTTCAGCTCGCTTACCAAAGTACTCGACTGCATTTTGAATATCTTGTTGGCTATGACAGTGGCGCGCTGAGCTGACTAATGAGACCTTCCAGCATATGCCGCACATTTATATCAGGCAACCGCAGCTTGTGAAACTCTCAGATAATATTTGTTGGCAAAAACAAGGGGCTGGCAGAGATAATTGCCTGCTTTTATGCTAGGCTTAGAATGTTTACAGGAGATTGCAGCCGCACCGGTAGCTAGCATATTTATGGATGCTGTAGCATTGAGAGATAAAAAAATGGTGGCTGCCTCTGTCACTGCCTCTGTCATAAAGATAATGCTCCCAGGCAGCTCTGCAGCATTTCAGCATTTAAAAGGCATGACAACGGCATTCAGCTAGCTCAATTACAAACTGAAGATGTCGCAGCTGCTACGCGTTGGGCTTTTGGCTCTGTTGGCCACTTTGCTGGCACCGGCAGCATTTGTGGATGCCACCTGCGGCTACTGCTACGGCTCGCACACCTGCCTCAGCAACACCACCTTTCAGTTGTGCTACGATAGTAAGTTAAGTCATGTCATTTGCAATTGCAGTTGCTGCTGATCTCTAACCGCACTGCGGCACCACCCACAGAAATTCCAAATGCAGAGCACAGCTTCACATGCCCGGACGATAAGCCAATTTGCTCGCAATACGGTGACATTTGTATGAGCAGCGATATGGCGCCGGCCTGTGGTGACACTACGAAGTGTGCACAGTGCGACGCTGGGCAAATCTATGCCTGCGCCTCCCTCACCACCTTCGGCAGATGCGATGCCGGCGTGCTGATGCCCGAGAGAAGCAACTGCCCCAAAGACTGGTTCTGCAGCGTGAAGGGTGCGGTGACTGGAAGTCCCTGTGTCTTATCATGCGATCCGAATGTTGACGATACTTGCGATCGTATTGAGAATGATGGGGTGATGACAACACCGATTCCAATCACTACTACCCCTAGTAGCTCTTCTCCTGGTGGTAGCACCCCTGACCCTGTGACCACTACAACTACAACTGTGCCGCCCGTAAATCCGAGTGCCGTTTGTCAAAGCATTCAAAGAGTTGGCAACTTTGCCATACCAAACGACACAGTTTGCACCCGGTAATATATTCGATCTATATTTAGATAGGCAACTGTATCGCAACTTAAATTTACTTGCAGCTTCATCTACTGCTTCTTCCGGGGCGACGTTTGGAACGCCTCCATACGCAACTGCAATGAAGATGAACCGTACTTCAATGCAGCCTCTGGCTGTGGGACGACACGACCAACCCGCGAAGGCTGTCAGTAATAAAATTCCTCTAATATATACATAAATATATATATTTAACTATCGGTTTATGCCAATATTTACATAGCCTCCATCGTATAATAAAGAGTGGCTTACTCCCATTAGCTATAGTCAAGTTATTATTAAAGATTTTGCTTTTGTATGAAGAACTCTTATAATATTTAAGGATCTAGTGAGTAGCTAAGTTCAAATTAAATATTATACATATAGCTGCGTTCACAAAAATAGTAGTGCAACTGAAATGAACTGCGTTCATAAAAATAGTAGTGCAACTGAAATGTTGGACTGCACTACTATTATTATGAACGTAGCAGCAAGATTATATAAAATTCAATTTCAAATGAAAAGGTTTAATTCCAGGGCAATTGCTAGTCGACTACTGCAAATAAATTGTCAACAGTACAGGGTATATGCAAGTCACTCTATTTTTAGCTCATATCTAAGCCATTAGATCATAAAGCTTACTCTTTGTTCAATCATATTGGAGTTTACTTCTTAATTCCTTTTTTCTCCCTAATTTCCCCAGCTCTGCTTGCCTTAAGCGAAACTTTACTAACTGACTTTGGTCAATGGCCCGGTTGCAGCTCAGGTATATCATTATGATAGCTCATTATCGCAGTGTTAGGTTTCTTCTTCGTTTGGTCTTTATGTTGCGATCATAAAACAGTGCCTGGCAATCAAGTGGAAAGCCAAAGCAAATAAAACAATTAGCATGTTCAAAACTACATATATATATATAAGAAGAGTAGATAAACAATAAAAATTTCACTAAGATACAGTTTATAACACAGCTGACAAAAGATTAACGTTCTTTAGTAGAGGTAAAACCTTGACAGTGAACACAAGTCATTGCCGAAATACAAGCCGAAACAATGGCCAAGGATCTTGAAAATATACTGCGAGTTGCCTTCGCGGTAAGACAGACTATATATATATATATATTTATATATGTTTTATAGATAGATTATATAAATCGATTTCTTTTCTCAGCTTGTTTTGGTCTGTCTGGTGGGTCATGCGGTAACAGACTGCAACGTCTGCCAGACGAATCAGGCTGCCTGCATCAACTCCACCTCCTTCTACCTGTGCTTCGGAGGTATTTATAGAGCTAATGAAAATTCTTTTCGGGTTTTATTAAGATATGTCGTACCATCTAGATGGTACACCGCATACGGATCACGTTTACAGCTGTCTGGAGGGCAGCGTTTGCACCGCTCGCACCGCAATTTGTGTGCAAAAGAATGCGCTGTGGCCAGCCAGCTGCGGCGATACCAGCAAATGTGGACAGTGCAGTGCGCATCGTAATCATAAGTTTGCTTGCCAGAGTCGGGGAACGTTTCAGATGTGCTATGGAGCGACACAGCCGACAGGCGCGTTGGGCTACTGCCCGCCGGGCTACGCTTGCGATGCGGACAGCGATGTGGTCTGTACGCCCGAGCGCGCAGGACAAACTTTCACCTGTGACCTGAACGATGAGCTGGTAAGCAGCAGCACAGCTAGGCCGACAACAACTGGAACTACAGCTGGCACCACAACAAAACCGACTGAGCCCAGTTCCATGACGGCGCAGCAGTTCTGTGAACTGAAGGCTTACACAGGACTCTACGAGACCAGACCACGTGATATCTACTGCAAACGGTGCGTAATATTTAACAACTTAAACCTTAATGATCTCTCGCTAATCGTATCTTATCTCTTCAGCTACATAAGCTGCTACTTCAACAAGGCAGGCAAAATAAAAGCCGTGGAATATGAGTGCTCTGTGAATTCCTACTTCGAGGCGACAAGCCAGCGCTGCGTCTACGTAGCGCCAGCTAATTGTACAACTAGAGCTTAAGATTATATAATGTATTAGTATAATTATTATAAAAATAATAAACATAATGATATTAATAATAATGATCATGCTAATAGGTATAAAATTGTTCATATTGACAATGACGACACAATGATAATGATAATGAAAAAATCTACCATTTCATAATTGTGATAAAGATAATGACAACGACAACGCTAATGAATATGATGATGATAATAAAATAAAAAACATTTCATGATAATGTTGGTAACGGTAATGGTGATAGTGATACTGTTAACAATAATGATAATGATAATGATAAAAAGAAAACTAGTAGTAATGAAACAGATTATATATTGATCATGACTACAACGGCAATGGCAGTGATAACAATTGTATAAATTGTATATTCATCGATGTCAATGACAACGATAATGATAATAGTTATAGATCATTTCAATTAGCATTCAATAGTTTTATATTTCACTCCAATTATGCACCGTTTAGATTGAAGCTAGCTAGCTGATGCTGCTCAGCCAGGCTACAGTGCTACGGATCGCTAGAGGCTGGGGCCACTGTGGTGGCGAATGAGCATCTATTAGGCATTTTTGTATGGCATAGACGCTTATCGTAGTACATGCCATACGAGCAGGTGTGTTTCGTTCCACGCCAAATACCATTGACCGAATAGCAATTAATGTACTGCCGACAAGTTGTTTCTGCATCATTGCCCACAGGATAGGTGGTGTTCCTTCTCATAGTATAGCAGAAGGCGTCCTCATTTTCTGGCTTAGAGGTGCTTGTTGTTGTTGTTTCTGCTGTTATCGTCGTTATCGTTGTCGTTGTTGGATCATCTGCATACGAACAGGTGGGCATGACCTGCGACTCCAGTCCACAGATCTGTGCGGCATTCATGTTGCACACATAGCCCGGTGCACAGCTGCTGACCGAACTTTGAGGCGTTGTCGTGCCCAGGCATAGAGCAAAGGTGTTTGGTGAGGTGCAGGCAAAGATCATGCTAGCATCGCATTTGTTGCAATCCCCTGTGGTGGTGTTATTAGGCTGGCAGAGCACACCACCTGCACCACTCACGCACACATAGCCGACGGGACAGTTGTAGGGTATGAGAGTGGGCAAACCATTTGCATCGCAAGCCTGAAATTGGCTAGAAGAATAGCAGGCCATGTCGTTGACAGTGTTGCACACGTTATAGGTCGCCCTGACTGTCACCAACAGGCAGAGCAGCTGCAGCAGGTAGCCAAGTAGTTTCAACTCAGTTGTAGACATTTTCACAATGCTTTTTTCTTGGACTCCGGTTGCTTAATATCAGCGTTTGCTTGTCTTATCTGCAGGCCATAAAGAAGGCAGTTCTGCTAAATCTTTGCTCACTTTCTTAAACGGGTATTTGTTCCCTTAGTTAGATTAGGCTAGAATTAAATTACTTTTTGGTTTTTAAAAGCTGTTGCAATGCAATTTACATTGCAGTTGCAGTTCGAGATGCGAGATGCTGCGTCTTCTCTTCACAGCCTATCTTGGGATTTTGCTATGCAGTCTTGATTGTCAGGCTGTTTGTAATGCCTGCAGCTCGGCCAGCAATGTAGCTTGTATCTCGGAAAGCCAGTTTCAGTTCTGTGTAAACAATCAGACCATTGGACCCATCAACGCCTGCCCCGCGGGCAGCTACTGCACGAGCCAGACAGCGATTTGCGACAAGAACCCAGCTCTAAGGGCCTGTGACAGCTGTGGCGAGTGCAATGAACAAGGCACCTTTGCCTGCACTGGGCCACGCACCTTTGCCTTGTGCCTGGGCAACAGTCGGCCCTCGAACATTACGTCCAGCTGCACTAGCGATCTGGTGTGCAACATATCTCTGCCGGAGATATGTGGTAATGCTGCAATGACAAGTGCCACCTGCGCTGAGCAGACGGCAACCACAGAGCCAATCACCACAGATAGCACCACAACAGAGAGCACCACGCTATCCCCAGATGCCTTTTGCCGTGCTGCCTTCAAGGGCATCCCCATCCACGCCATTCCCAATGACACCGACTGCACCAGGTAACCAAAAACTTGCTTTCCATTTATATATATTTATGTCATTTCTCTCTGCTCCACTTCAGCTACATCTACTGTCGTTTCTATATAAATACGTGGGTGGGTCGCATTATCGATTGTCCTGTTGATAAACCTTTCTTCAATGGCTGGACTCTGTGCTGTGGCACGGTAAAAGCCACTCGACCGGGCTGCTTACAAGGATAAATGTTTATGTTGCATTGGTAAACTAAAATTATTTTAGCCAAGAATAATTCTTTAAAAATAAATATTTTTATATGACCGCTCCGTAGTTCCACGAATTTTAGATTAGATAAGATCTTAGGCTTGTGATGGTCATTATGTTTATAGCTCATAATGGTATAAAATGATAACGTGGCTATTAAGGCCTTCATAATATTCCTATTTACTTTCTTCTAGTATTTTTCTCCATATATTTGCATCTATTTTTTTGTTTGTAACTATGCAACATTTTTTTTATATATAGTTCATTTATTATAGCTATGTGGACGCTAAGAGAGGTATGAGAGAGAGAGAGGTATGTTCATACAAAATTAATTATTAGCTTTAATTACTGCTGCCATTGGCAAATGTATTTTAAACTTCATTGCATACTTTCAGGCTGCAACTTTTATTGCCAGCTATAAGTCTAACAATTTAAGCGATTATTTTTTACACAGCATTGGATTGCATGTACATTAACATAGCACTTTACGCAACTAACAAACTTAATGAATTTAAAATCAAATATACGTAATAACAAATTAAGGTAATTAAAAAATAAGTATGCGTTATAGTTACTTCAATGTTTGGCAAATTAATTCGAAGTACAAATTTCATTGCATACTTTCAGGCGGAGCGTTTAATTTGTATGTATGTACAAGCTATGTAATTTCTATCAAAACACAGATTGGCTGGCGTTCAGAATATCTTTTCTCCCCCAACTGTTTTTTTTTTAATTTTTTTTTACCCTGCAGTATAAACTGCGAGTAGAATGACAATCACAATGAAAGTTATATTGTCATTTAATAATTCATATTTCAATCCAATTCCACACCGTTTAGGCTTATACCAGCTATGCGACTTGTACAGATGGCTGGCAGCGCTGTAACGCACTGCTTTGTAGCGCTGCTGTAATAGGTGCTGCCCGGACAGGTGTACATATGACCCAGCCAACTGTTGCCCTGCCTGTAGCAGTAGATGTACTGACGGCAAGTGCTGCTGGCAATGGTGCCAACAGGAAAATAGTCCTCGGTCTGCATCTTGGCACAATAGGCATTCGGATTGCTAGTGGTTGGAGCCACTGTGGTGGTTGTGGTTGTGAAGGTAGGTGTGTAGCAGTTCGGAGGCATCGCGGTAACGCACAGGCGCATAGTCGGGCTGTAGTACGTGCTGCCTGGGCAGGTGTATCTTTGTCCTCGCCAAACTCCGCTCAGCAAGTAGCAACTGATGTACTGCCGACAAGTTGTCTCCGCATAATCACCCACAGGATAGGTGCCTTTGGCTCGCACAGCCGAGCAGTAGGCGTTGGCATTATCTGGCGAGGGCGTGGCTGGTGTGGTTGTCGTTGTTGCTACTGTTGTCGTCGTTGTTGTCGTTGTTGGATCATCTGCATACGAACAGGTGGGCATGACCTGCGACTCCAGTCCACAGATCTGTGTGTCATTCATGTTGCACACATAGCCCGGTGCACAGCTGCCGACCGAACTTTGAGGCGTGGTCGTTCCCAGGCATAGAGCAAAGGTGTTTGTTGAGGTGCAGGCAAAGGTCATGCTAGCATCGCACTTGTTGCAGTCCTGGCAGTCCCCTGTGGTGGTGTTGTTACTAGGCTGGCAGAGCACACCACCTGCACCACTCACGCACACATAGCCGACGGGACAGCTGGTGGGTATGAGAGTGGGCAAACCATTTGCATCGCAAGCCTGAAATTGACTAGACGAATAGCAGGCCATGTTGTTGACAGTGTTGCACACGTTACAGGTCGCCCTGGCTGTCACCAACAGGCAGAGCAGCTGCAGCAGACAGCCAAGTAGTTTCAACTCAGTTGTAGACATTTTCACAATGCTTCATTCTTGGACTTCAGTTGCTTAAATACAAATTTCGGCAACTGTTTTCGGCATCACCTTGTCAAAGCTTCAATTTAGATAAGCCAAAGGCAGCATCATTATCATTAGGCCATAAAAAAAGTAACTCAGCCAAATCTTTCCTATCAAAAGTGCTCGCCCGGGCTGCCTGCAAGGATAAATGTCATTAAACTTATTTTTAAATACCCACTCACTAGTTCCAAGATTTGATAAGATCTTTAACCTATGATTGTCATTACGTTTACAACTCATAATGGTATAAAATTATAAAAACTTAATTTCTCTAACATTTGTCAATTATTAATGTCTCCTTGACTTTCTTCTAGTATTTATGAAGTATGTACATGCACACATATATATAAATTGGTTTATAAGTATTCTGAAAAATTAGAATATTGATTATTATATTACGATTATACGCATTAACTTCTGCTGCCATAGACAAGTGGATTTCAAGTATAAATTACATTGCATACTTTTAGGCAGCAACTTTTATCGTCAGCCCTCGCTCCAAGTCTGGCAATTTAAACGATCATTTCTTAACACTGCAATTGCAGGCATACATTTTGATATCAATCTTCAGGCAGTCAATAAGTTGTATAATTTAAAAATAAGTATACGTAAATATAAGTATAATAACAATTAAAAGGTAACAATTTAAATTCAGTTTACAGTCGTATTTTTTATTTATTTGCTGCAGCTTATTGTCTTAGACTTTGTTGCGCATTTGGCTCTAAGCCCTAACTATTGAGTAGGCCTTTAGGCCAGCATTGCATCTTAATTCTGGCCTATTATTTTATTCTACTCTATAATATTTCAAGTCAAATCAGATTCCTCTGAGGTTCAGGGTTCGCCTGTTTGTTTGTTTGGATGCGTTGCCAGTCTATCCGCATATCCACTCAATCTTCAAGTTGATCTTCTACCTGTATTTTATTGCACTGACCTAAGCCCATACTAACTTCAGCTCAAATGTAATTTCTAATTAAATAGCTACAAACTGCGTACTCTATATGTGACCAGTTGCAATGCCAGAGATTGCGCTGGCCTTGACTGTGAACAAGTTGTCGTAAAAAATGACAAAATGCGACAAGCCACGCTTTTGCTTTGACTCTCAGCCATCACACTTCATTCATTTAACGGAACCGTGCGTAAGCGTGCGTAACTCGTTTCGTGCATGTTGCAAAATGTCAACGGAGCTTGGCAACTTGCAGCTTGCAGCTTGACCAAACAAATACCTAACTAGCCTTACAAACGAAAATGGAAAACTTAACATACCCTAACATGTTGAAAAACCCGAGCAGTTTCGTTACGTTAACAAGCAGTTCTGTTTGTGCTCTGTTATCGCATTGGAATCGCAATGAAGAGGCTCAGGCATAATTGAATTGCTCAATTTAAATCGATTCAAACCGAAATTTCAAACTTGATTTTGGAGTTAATATACCCGCTCATACACATATGATAGCCACGTAGATACCAAAACCTAAGTCAATTCTATTGGCCAGCCGCTGGCCAAAAACAAGTTCGTTGCCTGAGAGTTTTTTTTCATTTTGATGAGTTTTCGAGTGCGAAATGCCAACTTGATGCTACAGCTGCGTTGAACTTGACACAATTTGTGACGCTGCTTGCCACAGCGGGTTACGGATTGTTGCTGCAATTGTTGGTCTTGTTGCTGTTGCTGTTGTTGTTGTTGTAGTTAGTTGAACTAATTGCGGGCAGTGCAAGTGCCAAAGTGACAGAGCTTAACTCATTACATTATGTCATTAGTCATTAGCTATGGCCCATTAATCATGCAATCTGTCCATAGCAAAGTTTCTCACAGTGCTTCGTTTTTGCATGCGAACTTAATAAAAATTGAAAGTGAAGCTTAAATTATAACTTAGAACTGCAGCTCGGCACGGAATCAATTTTGGGCCAACGCCTCGAAAACGTGAACAAATTCTAAAAGATCTTTTTTTTTTTTTGAGGTGTGCGCATTGGTAGTGTCCATTGTTGATGTAATTAATGATACGTTAGAATTTATTAACTATAAAAAAAAACAACAACCAAAAACAATTGGAATTAGTCTGGCGGCGCAAGAAATTAACTTCCTCATTCCATTTAAAAACTCATTAGTTTTTTACACTCTCCCTTTTGTTTTTCAGTAAGAAAAATATGTATATCAAACTATAAAATGATTCATTTTAGGCACAAATTACGTGACGCTTAAGAAATATATGTACATAAAGCCCTGTTCATAAAAATAGTAGTGCGACTGAAATGTTGGACATTATATTACGTATATGTATATATATATATATATATACATATATATATATATATATATTATACATATAAATTCCCTTTCTACACTTTATACTAAATTTCGAACTTGTTGTCTAAGTCTTTTGTTTGGCTTGCCCATACAAACAGTGTTTAGACCGCCAACCAGTTCATGGCAAACTGTATAATGCAATTGCAACGTCACAGCGACTATGGCAGCCACTGCTGGTTGCATGCATTGTTATGCGCACACTTGGATTCGGAGCCACATTCACCCACTAACCCACAATTGCATTGGATATTCGCTCTCGCTTTCAACAGTTTGCCATTTTCATTCAGTCAATTTCTGAGGCTGCAGCCACACCCAAATTGATCGAGTTTACCAGAAGGCATTCAAATTGACTCATGATTGTTTGTTTTTACGCTCTTTGAAGGCGGATATTTGTGAAAATTATATAAAACTCAAGTTTTTTTTTCAGACAATTATAGTCCGACAGTATGAATGAGAAATTATGATCGCATTAGAGCATTTGCAGCAATTTTCAGTCACGATCTAAGAGAACAGGAAGAGGGAGCCAGGTTTGCGATAGAAATGTATTTAACTATTTACATAATCAAATATATATATATATATATATATATATATATAGATGAGAGCTCTCAATATATATTAAAATTTTTTTAAGTTCCTACGTAGGCTATACAAAAATAGTGTTCTAGAAATATTAATATTAATTATTATATATATATTTTTTCAATATTCAAAAGCTTAAACCTTTTTGAAAGAACATTGGCAAGTCGATTTGTTCACAGCTTCAAACTTGATCTTAACTCTTCAGCTCTTTGGCCTGACTATTGACTCTACTGACTCTGTCATATTTAGGCATTTGTTGCCCATTTGTCGGGTTGGCCAGGTGTCCGAGTGTGGCAAATAGATTGTCCGCAGGGATAATGTTTATTTTGTTTTTTTTTCTTTCTGAATATTTAATGACTTTTTTATAGTCGAGCGCTGTGGCAACAGCCTCAACAAAGAGAGTCCGACTACAGCGCTATGTTAAATCATTTTTATTCCAATAAAAAATATAACTAAGTATATATATATATATATATATATATATATATATATATATATATATATATATATATATATATATATATATATATATATATATATATATATATATATATATATATATATATATATATATGAAATACGTGCAACATTCTGTGCAACACATTCGCCTCCTGTGCCAATCGCTGTGGCCGAAAGTGCACGCCTCACAGTTGCCAAGGCGGTTGTTCAGCCATCATCAGCGGCAAACAGCAAAAGCTGAAAACTCGCTCGGTTGCTCTGCATGACACAATTTGTTAACTAGATCATTATGTAAGACTTCTCTGTGTCTCTACCTCTCTCTCTCTCTCTCTCTGAAAAATGCAACAGCCTGTATTATCATTGAAAACTGTATGCAAAAAATAAATATAGCAATTAATCATGATTGTGTTAGTCAAAAAGTTGCAACTCTATGAGTTACTTAAGAGTTTTAACTGTAACAAATTGTTTCATTCTAGGCTTAAGTTCTGATAGCTATGTACGCCATGTAAACTCAAGTTTACCCCAGTTAGGATTAGAACAATTCACAATTTATACAGCTTACAGCCCGTGTAGTGATAAGCACTCAGCTACTCAAACAGGAGGAGCCATGTCTTTGCCGACGTCCAAGCCGTCGCCTTCGAGACAACCTCAAACGTGTAGCTGGCTAATAGCCCAAGGCGATTTATGCACTGGACAGGCCAACAACTCCTTGTTGTTATTGTTTGGCAAATTGAATTTAGTTAGCTGGTTGGCTGCTGCTGGTGAGAGTTGGTGTTGACACACACACCCACACACACAGCGAGAGGCAGCATAATTCCAAGTGGTGTCAAAGTACATGCAGAGAGCCCTCAATTTGTGATTATGGCTGCAGCCGCAGCCACACGTCAGTTGTGTAAGCGATTGCCAACAATTGTTGCTGCGGTTAACAAAACGAGAACGTCAACAGTGGTACAGTGGTGCAGTGGTGTAGTGGTGTAGTGGTGCAGTGGTGCGGTGGTATCACAGATCATAAGAAGCGGCATGCCACAAAAGCCAGCAATTGAGACACATTTGTTTGCCATAATAAATATATAACATTTGCTTGATTATTTTCAAATATGTTAAGCTGGCTTAGCTGCCACACCCTCGGTTCAGGTCGTTAAAGCCCAAATCCCCAACTTTGTAAGCCAATGCAGCTCACTTTTGGCACTCTGATCATGGCACATTGAGTGTTTGCTCCAGCTGCCCGAGCACTACGCTCTCCCACCTCCTCTACTCGCACTCCATTTGCTTAACAGCGCCAAGGCCGTTGCGGGTCTCCTTTATACCAGCCATTGCGATCTGCTATGCGTTCATATTATGCTTATTATACCCGAGGCTTGTCTGTGCGCGATCTGCTACGTCCAGTGCTGAGCTGACTTTGATATTGAATATTGTGTGATAAAGTATAAAAATATATACTAAACTTCTTAAGTATTGCGGTCTGAGAACTACAGATTATCAGCTGAAGTACATCAATTTTCTAATCAGATCTTATAGATACCATTATAACTATTGTACTACACACACATTGATAATTATCTGCATTTATGTGAAACACCTTTAAAAACGATTAGGCATTATCTTGTCGGTGCTTTTATGAATTATTTTTTCCATGCTCTTTTGGTCAGTCTTTGTGGCGTTTCAATTCATTTAAGTCGATTCATTTCTATTCGTAACCGCAGTTCAAGGTCGCAGCTTAATATACAAAATAATTAATTTTAAATTGGAATTAATACGAAGAGCAATTGTTAAATTGAAAACTATAAAAAATAAGTTCTAGTGTGTGTGTGTGTGTGTGTGTGTGTGTGTGAGTGAGTGTGTGTTTTATCGCCCCAATAAGTTGCTTACTATAATTTATACATAATTATTTTAATTTATAGCTTGGCTGCTTTGACTACCTGAGTGATCTGATACAATTTCTGAAAGCCATAAACTCTTTCGGGCAACAAAGTTGTTTGTTTTGCGAGCACTCGGCATCAACTTAAAGTTTATGGATATGACGAACCAGCCCAGCTAGGTGACTAGCCAGCTTGCCATGCAATCGCGCAAGATAAGTCAACAATTGTTAGAGTCAAGCACCAGCAGCCAGAAACATGCCCAAGCTTGAAATGTTTACACCCAACACCCAATCACATATAGCATCCAACTCTGTCATGAAAGAGCTGAGTAGTCAGGCTTTCAGATTGGTCGTTTCCACGAATCCGGTTGCAACTGTGGTGGCCGTTGCTTCTCGACTTCTAGCTTTGTGCATTTCGCAGACCGGATCTAATGCGAAATATGCATAATGAAATGAAAAGGAAACGAACACTATGGCAAAACTCTAATACCAATGGGAGCAACAGCAACCAGAATAAACACGTTGTTTGCGCAAAATTTGTAATTGTCATTGTTGGGTCGTTGTCTGGCCGTCCAGCACTGCACGGCACAGTGGTTGCACAGTTATCGACAAATATTTGAAATATATTATATATATGTATATCTTAGCAATATATTCTACTTTCATATGCTTATTTCCTGTATGAGAATAATTTTATATTTAAATATAAAATATCTAAAAGAGCGTGATCGTTAGTCATATTCATTCTACAATAACTGAGAAATTTTCATTAATATGCAATGCAGCAGCAACAGCAACAGCAGCAACAGCAACAGCAGCAGCAGCAGCATGCATACGCCGCTTACTTAGATCGGACTAAACTTCACTCTCGTTTTCGCACAAGTCATAAAATGATTGCTAGACAGTCAGCGTCGGCGTTGACGTTGCTCTCGTTGTTGTTGTTGTTGTAGCAACTTCTTAAGCTTCACTTGCAAATGGCAATTGTTGTTGCCGCCGCCGCCGCCGCTGCTGCTGCTGCTGCTGCTGCTGCTGCTGTTGACCGTTCGCTCGCTCGCTCGTCAAGTTGGCTCGTTCGGCTCGGCGTTAGTCGTGTGACTTTTGGCTCGATCGCTCGGGCGTTGTCTTGGTTTATAAAAGCGGCATTCGGCTTGGTTCTAGTTAACAGTTGAATCCAGCTCAACGTCTTGCACACACGCAACAAAACATCAACTCTAAAATCCTTACAATGGCATTCGTCAAAGTGAGTACGGGTGTGGAGTTACAGTGCCGGCCAGCAATATTGTGCCTAGTGTCTGTATTATAATAATTGTGCTCTCTTTTTGTGCCAGTCCCTGATCTGTTTGGCTGTCGTGAGCGTTGCCTCCGCCGGTGTCCTGCATGGCGGTCACGGTCTCTATGCCGCCGCTCCTGCTCTGGGCTACGCTGCTCATGGACACCCTGATGAGGGTCTGGACTATCATGTAAGTGACTTGCAGCAGCTGTAATTGGAGACGGCAATGCGTCATGCTCTTCTTTCTCTTGCTCATCTGTTGGCAGGCCTATCCCAAGTATCACTATAACTATGGTGTCGCCGACTCGCATACCGGTGATGTGAAGTCACAGCATGAGGTGCGTGATGGTGATGTTGTCAAGGGCTCGTACTCTCTGGTGGAGCCTGATGGTTCCGTGCGCACCGTGGAGTACACCGCCGACGATCACAATGGCTTCAACGCGGTCGTTCACAAAACTGCACCCACCGTCCATGCTGCTCCTCTGGTTGCTCACGCTCCTGCCATCACTCACCATGTGTCCGCCGCTCCAGTTGTGGCTTATGGTGGCTCTGTGGCGCATCATGCCGCTGCTGTGCCCGCCTACGGCTACGCCACCCACAATGCGCATGCGCATCTCGCCCACTACTAAGGAATCAATTCGGAAAAGCAACAGACCACCCCACCTCTCCGCAAACCATTTCTCACGCCTATTCCTTCATATTTATTAAACAGACGTTGATACGACCAGCATTCAGCATTCAGCCTGCTCAATACTCAAGTCACCATGTGCATAACTACGAAACGAATACGGAACCATCAAATTGCATCCCTCTCGTTCACACATGCGCCGTCTCTGTCTCACATCCATACACCCATATACACGCACATTATGACGTTGATGATGATAAACAGAAGAACTCCGCTTGGAATATCCATACACAAATATAAGTTGGGAATTTATATTTTGTAACATGTCTCATAATCTCTGCCTTAAACTTAAGTTTTCATTGAAACTGCGATAAAAATGCTATAAATATAAAATGTACTGAATTACAAAAATCAAAAACAACTACTTTTACTTTAACTGACTATCAAAGACCCACTGATATATTGGTTTTGTTAAGCACTTTGTAACTAAGAATCAGGAATTGACAAAGGCATCAATTAATACAAGTTTAAGTGATTATTAAAATAACTTAATAGATGCTTGAGTTGGTAGAAGAAAGATCTCTTTGCGGTCAAACATATTCTTGCTTCACATATCAATTAGGAATTCAATACATTTATTTATGTGTTATGTCTAACAGCAGTGTTCTCTTTTCTTATATATATCAAATGGATCGTCACATAACGAGCATTACGTGCTCATCTTAAACAAGAAAGCTCCAATGGGTTTATTTTTTACACCTTCTAATATGAATTGATCAGGAATGTTGCTACACACGGTTTCTGAGAAATACTGCTGTAATATCCTTCTTAGGTTGACTGCACTTTAAAGTTAGCTTACAGTATACTTTCAGGCTAAAGTGTGGATTTTATATTTCAAATATCTAACTTCCACATTTAACAAAACTTAATTAAGTACACGTAATCATAACTCACACTGTGGGTAAGAAAAGGCTAACATAAAATTTCATTGCATACTTTACGGCGGCAACATTTATTGCCAGCTTTCGTTGTCAGCTGTGCAATTATAGCGATTATTTCACTATACTGCCAAATTTTTTATAGTTCTTCGAGCTGTCAACAAGTTCAACGCATTTCAAAGCAAGTGTACACTACTGCAGCGTATGTTAATTAAAAATTAAATATACGTAATAGAAACTCACTAGAAGCTGGCGAATTTCTAGTACAATTTTCATTGCATACTTTCAGGCGTTAACTTTTATTGCCAGCTCTGGTTTAGTTTTGCAATTTAAACAAGTAATTTTTTGCTACCAAGCAATAAAAACTGCAGGTATGTAAAGAAATACTTCTGTAATGCCTTTATGATTGTGCTAACGCATCTCATATGCAGAGATAAGATAAAATTGAGGTCTTAAATGCTCGAGCATTGCCTAGCAACGTTGCAGTTGTGTTCGAAGATGTTGCGCGTGTTGCTGCTGTTGCTGGCTTTGGGTGTCCTGGATTGCCAGGCCGATTGCAATGTGTGCTCCGCATCCTCCAATGCGGCTTGTGTGTCGCAGACACAGTTCATGTTCTGCCAAAATAATTTACCCGTTCAGCCAGTGAATAGCTGTCCGTCGGGGCTGTTCTGCACGGCTCAGGCTGTAATTTGCCAGGGCAACAACTCGTTGACGTCGTGCGATGGTTGCGGCGTATGCAACGACGCAAGGAACTTTGCCTGCATGGGTGTGCGCACGTTTGCCCTGTGCCTTGGCACGAGCCAGCCATCCCAAATCACAGGCAGCTGTGCACCCTACCACGTGTGCAACAGGGACAATGCCAACATTTGCGGCACTGCATCGGCCGGCTCCCAGGCCACCTGTCCCCTGATCGATGATGAATTGTCAACCACACTGGTTCCGGGTGCGAATGTCGATGCGAATACCTATTGCAGATACATCCAGCAGGCTGGACGCTTTCCCTATGGCAACACGCTCGATACCACCTGCAAACAGTGCGTATTATGAACGAGCTCTGCTCCATTTAATTGTTCACAATTGCTTTTGTTTTTTATTTTAGATACATCTATTGCTTTGTGAACAGTACCATTTGGTATGGCGCCCTCTACAACTGCCCGGGCGAAACCTATTTCCAGCCCAGCGCGCGCTTGTGCAACACCACAATTCCATCTACCTGCACCTCGGGTGTGCGCAGCTTGCAACTGATAAATTTGCAATTGCCCTAGGCGACGATACCTAATTGGAAATGTTTCGATTGATTGAATATGCCAGTTGGAAAACAACTAATTAACTATTTTGTTCGTTAAAATTTCAAATATTGTTTGTATTTTGTAAACATTTCGTGTTATGAATATAGCGCCTGCACTGGGACAACTAATGAGTTCTTTAGCCCATTTTATTAATAAGCATTATTCATAATTCTCAGCCTTGGCTAAAGTGTTTCTATAATGCTTAAGAGATCTTTACACGCCTCGATATGCCGTTTATTTGCCTGACATTATAAATCACTGCGAAAAAAGCGTTTAGTGGGCAAAAAGCAAACGCCTACAGCCAGATTAACACATTGTTAGACTAGACATATAAATATATATATGTATATATATATATCTCCATCTATCTCTCTCTCTCTCTTTCTCTTTATATATACTCTATATATCCTATAAATACGCGCATTAGGCGTTGTTGTCCACAGGCCGAGGCCTAAAATTAAATTCAACGCGAAAATATATTTTTTTGAACTTTTTTTTGTGTGCGCCGACCGCAAACAACTGCCACATGGGGCATGCCCCGCCCCAGTCAATTGAAATGCGCATTGTGCACGTGTAGCTGGAGCCGAGCTATGCTGATGCGTGTTTGGCTGCGGGCTATTGGGTTTCGCATTCGAGGCGTGTGAAATCGAAACCATCGAAATTGAAAACACTCAATGAAAAGTTTTGCGGCTCAGCCTTGGATTGAATTGCATTTCCCTAGCCAGGCCCAGACCCAGCTAGACCCCGACCAAACTTCTGTGGCCCCTGTGGCCACGTAACTGACCCACATCAACTGCAACACAGAGAGAGCGAGAGAGCAAGCCAACTTACACGCTCGCCCTCTCCCTCCTCCTCTCTCTCTCTCTCTCACTCTCTCTCGCTCTCTTTCCCTTTCACACACTCTGCTGCCAAACAATTTTTATGGCATGTGGCAAAAAAAGTTTTGCCAGAACCACAAAAAAGATTGAGAGCACATTTCATAATTGTGCACGAGCAGCTGGTTGTTGGGGCAGGGCCAAAAGTTTCCAGGGCCAGGCCAGGCCAGGCCGGGCCAGGCCAGGGCAGGGCAGCGCAAGGCAAGGCAGGGCAGCTCAGGCCAGCAGAATTTTCAAGGTGCAGCGCGGCAAACGCGGCGTATGCGTCATAAATGCTACAACAGGCAGACGCTTGTCGCCTAGCTGCAGCCCAGCCAAAATTCTAAAGGAATACAATTAAGTGAAAATGGCAAATTTTTGTGGGAAATTCCATTCGCGTGCTTAGCACTATTCACGAAGATTGAAAGTTTGCGAGCGAAAGGGTGAAAGGGCGAAAGTTTCAATTGTGTTCGATCGAGTCAAGTCTTGAAAACTCTAACTTGCAAGCTTTTTCAGAGCGTATGTCTGTATGTATGTATATGTGTGCATAAATTAGTGTATGCAGGAGTAATTGTCTGTTCTCTATTGCCAGAGGAGCAAACTCGTTATGCATTGGTAAATATTGCAATTCTAAGCGATTTTGATGGAATTAATTAGCTCTGATGTTTTGCTGACTTGATTAGAAGTGCAGATATCATGTACCAAATGAAGCAGCAGCAGAATGAAAAATGTAGCCATGTGTATATGCTCGGATGTATATCTGTAGCCTCTCTCTCTATCTCTCTGGCTCACTCTCTTTCTCTTTCGCTAAATCTGTCTTTTTTTTCTCGACCTTGAAATATCTTTTTATGTCTTTTATATTCTTATTATTCTTTCTCTCTCTCTCTCACACCCACACTCTCTGTAGCTGTCTCTCTCTCTCTCTCTCTTGCTCTATTTTTGCTATATGTCACTCTATGTATCGCACATTCATTCTTTTTTCATTCTCGCTCTATCACTCTCTCCCTCTATGCCATCCCTTTCAATCTCTTACGCTTTATGAAAAGTCCAACATTGCCATCAAATGCAATGCAATATGCAGCGCTCGCTGCATCGCCACGCCCACTTGAGCGATTCGTGCATGGCTTAATATCAGTTAAAGTGCTCAAGTTAGTTTTGGCCAACTTTATGGGCTTCTGGCAGCTAGATAGCTGGGCCGTCAGCCCGCCCACCCACTCGACTGCACTCAGCGCTGACGAATTCATTAATTATATTTTTTCTAATAGACTCTGTCAGTTGCTCAGACGTGAATGTCCTTTATAGTTAGAGCCGTGCTGTCTGGACTAATTAAATTACATGCATAGAGTCCTACTCCAGCTGGCTGCCAAATTCGATTAATGCCTGGCATAATCTTAAAGCTATGTGAGGCAGCTATTTCAGTGGAGTTGTGGGCGACTCTTCAAGTTCTTGCTGTGATGCTTTGCTCAGAGCTTTCATTGTTATTTTTATTTCTGTTATCATTAGCTTATGGAACATACATACATGTGTCTGTGTGTGTGTGTGTGTGTGTGTGTGTGTGTGTGTGTGTGTGTGTGTGTGTGTGTGTGTGTTGAGACTATTAAATGCAGGCAACGCTCAGGCTCAGTATGTAAGCCACGACAAGAACAACTACATACAACAAACAAGAACCTTAGATCCAAGGCAGCCTTTAGGCTATCAACTGTCATATTCTCAGCTCGTCCTAGCTTAAAGCAGCCTAGTTCTCTCTCTCTCTCTCTCTCTCTCTCTCTCTCTCTCTATCTGTATGCCATTTGTTTATAGAATGAGGGCAACAGCAGAAAAAGAGAGCGAGAGAGTCTTTAAATAGTTGCAGACAACCCGCTGTTTTGCATATGAACATTTCTGGGCCGGCTGGTGGTGCGGGTGGTGCAACAATATGCTCTATTCGACTATTTCCCCTTCGCTAGGCACTGCGTTTAATTAAAGTTCTATTTTCATTTGTTGTTTTGGCTTTGGGCAACAGAGAAAACATGCGAGAGAGTGGCGCCTGCCTGGGCGGCCCATCACAGCCACCCGGAGCCAACGGCCCCGCCCCAGCCCCCGCCCCCGTCCACTGCTTTGACCACCTGCCGGGTAGCGCTGCCCCGCTGCAACTGTCGTTGGCGGCCGCAATTAATTTACTTCGCTTCGTTTTATTCATTGCGCCAACTTTATAAACAATCCCCAAATGGCCAACAGGCTTCTGCCTGCTGCCATCTTCTGCCTCTGCTGCTGCTGCTACCTTTGCTGCTGCTGCTGTTGCTGCTATTTTGTTTATGCATCAATTGGGTTAATCACTTGAACAGTGCATTAGATGGGAGTTTGGCTCTGTTTACTTCTGTTTCCTCTCGCCATTAGCCATAATTATAGAGATCGATAGTTTATATTATGGACATGGAAAAGTTGTATTTTAGTGCGGATTAAAATTCATGCTTTGGGCAGTGGAGAGCAATTTATGCTGTTTGTAAATTTGAACTCTGCCGGAAGGGAAATATTTGGTTGGAATAATCTTAAATTTCTAAGTTCATTGCTTATGAATAGCTCATTGTTGTTGCATTATTCTGTTCATTATGAAGTATTACTGTTACTATAAGTATCAGTGTAAGTATTAGTATAAGTACTACTGTTAGTATAAGTATGAGTCTAAGTATTTGTATAAGTATTGCTTTAAGTATTATTGTAATTATTAATATAATTATAAGTATGACTTATAATATAAGTATTTGTATATGTTTTGGTTAAAGTATTAGTATAGGTATTAGTATAAGTATTAGTATAAGTACCAATACAAGTATTAGAAAAAGTATTGGTTTCAGTATTTGTGTTAGTATAAGTATTAGTATAAGTATAAATAAAAGTATAAGAATTAATATAAGTTCAACAATGAGTAGCAGCATAAGTAATTGCAATGTAAATTGTAGTATTAGTTCAAGTATAAGTAGGCTGTTAGGCTACTATTGCTAATACCATTTCGAATCATTCCATTTTCGTCCATCTAATACTCTAGTATACTTATCCGATATCTCATTATTCAAATGCAATTTTCAACTGCTGCCCCTTAGCTCCGCTTAACACGTGATATGTGCAAACAGTCTGAACTTTTAATTATAAAGGTGTCAAAATTAGAACACAGTTTAATAGCCGCCTATAGCGAGGCCCAATACCAGCAATCTAGCAATAACAATGGCAACCATTAGAGGGCCTCAGCCTGGGTGGCAGGTCAAGTACACGAGCATGTCAAAAACTTTTGACTTGGCTATGTGTGTGATGGGGTCAACGGAGGCGCTGCCGCCCATCAGAAAGCCAAACACTCACTATTATTATTCTATAGTGCGGCATTGTTGTGGCATGTGAACTCACCGAGCGCGCCGCCCACAAGAATGCAATGGCAGAGAATGCCTGGCATGTGTTGGCCGACCTGTGCAATCTGCACCAGGTGCAAGAAAGGAAGGAAGGAAAGCTATGTGGGTGTGTGAAGGGAAAGAAGGATGAAGTCAACAGGAAATGCGCATAATGAAGCGCTGTGGAAAATGTGCCAGCATGTAGCACCGCATGGCAAAGGACACTGACTGACTGCCTGACAGAATTCCAGATTGACTGACTGACTGACTGACTGGTTGCCTGGTTGACTTATTGATGTGCTGACTGATAAACTGATAGGCAGAGGCTGCCGCTCATATTGCGGCAAGCTGCATCCTGTCAACATCTCGACACAAACTCTAATGATTGCGGCTATTGTTAAAAAATTAAAGAGCTTGCCACAAATTGCGGCAGCAGAATGATTATGAATGTATGCAATATAAATAAAATCAATTGTAAATAACCCATGGCATAACTAACGATTGTTCGTATAAACAAATTGTCGCACACTTTCTCTCTCTCTCTCTCTCTCCCTCTCCCTCTCTCTAGCTGTCTCTTGCTATGTGGGTTAATGCGCTTTAAAAACTTTGTCAATTTCCGAATTGAATTTAATTGCTCATAATAATGATTGTTGAGCGGCGTGCGATAAGCCGCTGCCAATCGGTTTAACGCATAATACAAATGCTTAACTTTAAAATTTAAATGAGCCAACGATTCAATAAACGTGGCTTTAAAATTCAATTTGCATTTTGCATATTGCATGCAGAGTTAAAGCAGTCGAAAATGTTTGTTGGGTGCTGTATATGGAGTGGCGAGTTGTTGTTGTTGCTGTTGAAATGCAAATGGAAATGAACAAAATATATTCGGCGAGGGGAATGGAAACTTGAATTATTGATTGATAGATGAGTAATTATTGATATTGATACTGCATCAGGGGCTTTGAGTTAGTTGAGATTCTAATTGCCTATTAGCAACTGATATTGCAGCATCGGAGATACTTTGAAGAAGTGAAGCAGTTTCATATGTTAATTGAAAGTCAGCTTAATCATAGAAACTTTAAGATTCACTAACTTATTTCGAGTTTTAATAACTGCCGAGGCATAATAGTAAGTCTTTTGATGCTTTCCATTACCCCATCTTGAATGCATCACTTTTGTGAGCTGTGCTCTTAGATACTCTTCTACATACCTAAGATAAATAGCCGTATATCTACAATATTTACTCATATATCAGCTGTTCACAAAATAAATAGTCTCTCTGTCTGGGACATAATAAAAAATCTTATGGTGTGACAACTTTGCATTGCAGCATCAAGCGTTAATGCATTAGATTGCGGAATGAGCACGTACAAATATGGAATGAATGCTTTTTAGCTTTTAGATACTCTATGATAAGTTGACTTACATGCAATATAAAACACTTTATTCTGTCAGAGTATGCTATAAACTGGGTTTTCATTACGGCAACAATGCCCTAATGCATTGCTCAATGAAATGGAGCAACTGAGAATATCAGAGGCAAGTTGACTTACTAATAGTTGTGCGATAAACTCATATAACATATATATTCTTTACCTCTTCGTTAGTCACTTACAATGGAAAATTCTCACAGTTCGTTCATCAATCAGTAATGCATTACTCTGTAGACTATTCACATACCCAATGCAAGTCTCCTTACTTTTGAGCTTTACTTTAACACATTATGCTTTTTATATAGAGTTTTAATAAACTACCTTGTCAAGGCATACTAATTTATTATCATTAGCATAAAGAGCTAATGCATTACTCATTCAACTGACCTGACTTTATATCATCAATTGCAACTCTCTGCACTCTTAGCCTGAGCTAAGCAACTCACTTGATAACATAATAAATGAACTCTCTGTCAAGCTGGAACATAAAATAAATCTATATGAATTAACGACAATGCAATGCCTAGACATTCGTCTGCTCGATTCCTCTTCGAGTGTTGTCTAAACAATAATTGATAGATGTATCTAAGCCCTGATCAAAACGCAGCAACTGCAGTCACTGATGCGCTTTAAGTGGCCATAAAGTGTCAAAGTCAAAGCTCAATCAGCGATGCGCATAAATAAGAAAACGTTCATGGAATGCGGAACATCAGCTGACAACTCACTCTCTCTCTCTTGCAGTGTATAAATCATTAACCCGGCTGACTAGTGTAAGTCGTAGACGATCGAGAGTTGTTTGAATTGATTGACATGTGTAAATTTGTTAGCCAAACATTTTGACAAGCGCTTATCGAAGTTGGCTTATCAATTAGGTTGACCAAAACTGAATACATAGATATATGTATACACATGTGTGTGTGTGTGTGTGTGTGTGTGTGTGTGCTAATGTGTGTGTTCGTGTGTGGGCTGATCCTGCTTATATAAATTCTATTAGCGTGCGAGTTTTCTGTTTGATAAATCATGCCATGCTGTGCCAAACCATGTGGGCAGCGTCCAGTGCTCGACGCAATAATTTTGCAATTTTATTGCACAACTGTCAAGTGGTTGGGCTGCCACGCCGCACTGCCCCCTGTCGCCCTGCCCCCTGCCTCCTTGCCTCACAGTCTGGGCAAATAAAGCCATTAAGTGCAGCACCGACTGAGCTGTGAGAGTGAGCTACTTTCGCTGCTCACAGGCCGCGGCATGCGGCATGCGGCATGTGGCATGTGGCAAACTGTCTGTGGCACTTACTTTCATTAAGCAAACAGCTAGAGTGCAGCAACTGCAACTGCAACTGCAACTGCAACTGTTTGCCCAGTAGGTCACTCAGTCAGTCTTTGTCAGACCATTTCACTTGATATATACATATATATATTTATATATATATCACTATATATCTGCCACAATGCAAATGCGCTTAAATTGCCGCTAATTGCAATTTGCACGGCAATTTACAATGCAATAAAAACATTTGCAATATACGACTGTAAACACTCTTCTTTACGCATTGCTTGTGCTGCTTTCAACAACAAAAAAGTGAAAACTTTACTGTTTGGGGATAACTGTTTGCATAATACTCGTTCATGGTACAAGAGCCGCTGAAAGTTCTCAAATCAGTTAAAAAACTTGATACTTGTAAACTTAAACTATGGCAATATATGTAGCTGATTTGGGCTTTGATCATTTCAGTTGCACTACTATTTTTATGAACACAACTGCATATGTGTAAATCTATAATTTTTAATCGATCTGTAGTCTACTTGTCATGCTTGGGGTCTGCTGCTGCAGCTGTTTAGCTTTATTCAATAAATCTGAACACGCTCTCAGGCATATGTGCCAAATTTCAAGAGTCTAGCTTCAACAGACAAACCTTGCACAAACCTTATATACTCTCCCTTCACCTCATGAACGAGCATGAAGAATTGTAGTCAAATATCTTTGGGCTATAATGTTGAATCAAATGTGATTACAATCGCAATTCATTAAGCGACAGTTCGACGCCGACGGCTGCTGGCGCCACATTTTATAAACAAATAAGCAAAAAAATATTATACAAATTTCATAAGGTATATGTGAGGTAGATTAGCTAGACGGAAAACAAAAACAAAAAAGAACAAAATTCAGGAAAGAATCAAGTTGAAATAAGCATTACAGATTTATAATTAACAACAATTGTTACTATCAATAGCTAACAGCATTCAGCTTAATCGATAGCACGCACTACAAAGCAACTGTTCCTCCTCTTTTTACAGTGTATCGGCATAGCAATAGCCGGTGTTTAGTTTACCCACACAGATCGCTTGCTCAATTGAAGTGCACGCTTGCATTTTGATTAATGTTTTATTTGTGCATAACGTGACGCAATTAAACACAATTCACAACAAGACTCATCTGTAAGCTCATAAATTAATCAAGTCAAAGATCGCATAGACTACACTGCACTGCAGGGCACTGTATGAGTTACACTTGCTTTGAGCTACATTTTACTTTAGTAAACAGCACTGTACACCAAAGTACATTATACTACATGACACAATACGAAACTACACCACACTACTTACTCCACTCTAAGCTACACTGAACAACACTACACTACACTGCAGTTACATGGGATAACTGCACTGCACTACCCATTTCATTACACTATACTTCAAAATATGAAACTGAAAATTTGCTACACTTCATTACTTCTAAACATGATGTTCAATACACTACACTAAGCTACACGACATTATACTCCTGTACACTTAGCCAAGTATAATACATACATTACACTGCACTACATGACAATACACTGTACACTACACTCCACTACATAGAATTTCAATACGCTATAGAACACCACAAACAACTGCATTACAGTACACAAAAATACACTGCACTACACAGAAATACACTGCACTACACAGGATTACACTGCACTATATTCAACTACGCAGTACTACACTTAACGACATAAAACAACACTAAGCGGCACAGCACTTCAGTAAAGCGAAAGAAAGGAACATTTATCAGTCAAAAAGTGCAGCTCAACTAGGAAGTTGACGTCAGTTGTTCGCTGTTTTCGGGCATCCTTTCGGGCATCCACATGACGCAATTGGATTGCGGCGCCTGTCGCAGCTTCAAGGTTTGTTGTCTGCCAATTTGGTGACCATTTGTCGGCACTTGTGCACGACCTTGGCAGCTGCACCAGCACCAGCACCAGCACCAGCACCAGCAGCAGGAGCAGCAGCAGTAGCAGTAGCAGGGGCAGCATTCGTGTCAGCTATCGATTGGCGAACGTATACGTAATAAATGCGCAGTGCACGTGCAAAGGTGCGACATTAAATATGAAAGAGATGATTTAAATGTAAGTAAGATATAGTGACCAGGCAGCTGCTGTTCGGTGCGCTTAATCAATATGAAATTGCAATCAGCGCCCACTCATGTGGCATGAACCTAAGCTGCCCCCTTGGGCCGGCTCTTGGCAATTTCGTGGTCATTTAGCTGGAGTCCGTTTGCAAATGCGAGCTGCGGTTGCCAATGATTATGTTGTTTTGGCCTTTGATGCAAGGATGCCGCCATTGTTTCGGTTAATTAAAATTTGTGGTGCAAGCTGCACCACTCACACGCGCACACACACACACACACACACACACTCTCTCTCTCTCTCGCTCGCTCTCTCTCTCAGTCATTCAGTCAGTCTGTGCTGCGTGGATTATGCCTTCTTCGCAGCTTTGTGTAATATTAAATATGCAGAGCTTCGAGCGGTTCACTTGAAGCTCAATCGAAAGCCAAAGACAAACGGCCAAGAAGTTATCTGCATTCCAGTGCCAAAAACCAGTTTATCTCTCGCTCTCTCTTTCTCTCACACACACACACTCTCCCTTTGCTCTGCTCTGTTCTGGCAGGCAAATGCAGGCGCGCTGATGATTCATGCCCAGCTCCCCAGACGGAGCAGCGTCCGTTGCGTTCTGTTGCTTTCTTTGTTTCGCATTTGCTCTTTGCTGCTGCTGCTGCTGCTGCTGCTGTTGTTGTTGTTGTTGTTGTTGTTGTTGTTGCTTGTGGCTTTTGCTTTAATTTCTGCTTCTTTCATTCAACAGCATGTCGCGCATTTTTTGCCGCTGTTTCCCACGCCATAAATGTGCATTACACACACACACTCTCACATACAGAGAGGGTTCCTTTTGCGTCTCTTTATGCTGCTTCTTTTTTTTTTTTTTGGTTGCTTCACATTTGATTATTATGCGCATTCCTTGTTCGACTGCTGCCACGCGGCGTATGCGTAATCAGGCAACTGCAGTCATCAGCTATAGTTGGCCTAACAAGTTTCCACACACACTCACACACACACACGCACACACACACACACACATGCGCACACTCGCTCATTTTATGACAAACTTAAAGTTTATTCTGCCTGAAGTCAGTTTCTTGCGGCTTCTTCGACTGCAGCTGGCAGCTAAAACTCAAAATGTTGTTAAGCTCCAACTGCTGCTCAGCGCCTCCTGCATTTCCCCAACTCCCAGAATGGTCCTACATAATCCTCTGCTGCTGTTGTTGCTGTTGCTGCACTGCTGCCGCTGCCGCTGCTGCTGCTGCTGCTGCTGCCATTGGTGGCAACTACTATTAAACTTGTTTCCGTTGTTTTTCTATACTGTTTTTTTTTTGTGTGTGCGCAGTAATTTTCATAGAATTTATGACCGTCTTTTTCGCAGGGATCACAAAGTTTTAGCTACAAACTTCTAGCATCAAGTTTATGGCGACTTTGACAGCTTCGACAGACGAAAATGCTGCCAGCTCTTTCCCTTTTCTTATTCTTTATCCACTCTTCGATATGAATTGCCGAATACTTGCAATTTTTAAGCATTTAAAGCAAGTTCAATTGGCAAATAAATAAATAAACAACATTTTGCTCAAACAATCAAAGATTAAATATTTTTGAAACACTACAAAGATATAGATTTAGGTATGTGAATGTATATGAAGGTTTTATTTATGTTGGTTCTGGAATATGTTGAGATTTAAGTATAGATGGGCTTGTAGCGATAAAGCATTTATAATAAATTGTGCTGGACAATGTTGCTCAAGCAAGTCGCATCACTAATACGCTCAGAGAATATCTTAATCATTTAAGACTTTAAAATACATAAATTGTTCTCATATTTATTTCAAAATAATCAGTTACTACTAGAATTGTTTTTGCAAATTTATATAAAAGCAAAAAGCCAATTTATTATATTTTAAGTTTTATTTTAAGTCAAAATTTTATAGAATAATTTTTAAAAATATAAATATAGATTTTGATTAATATAAAAATGAAATAAAAATCATAACTGGAATTTTTATATATTTACATAATTTAATTTCACTAAATTTCTATTTACTTAACACCTAAGCTTACACAATCATTGTACCCAATACTCAACGCAATAGTGTATAAATAAAGCTCGCACAATGCGAAATTTCAGCATAAATAAAACAATGGATTACAAAATGTTGTGTGTGTGGAGCTCAGAGCTCAGAGCTCAAGCGATCTACCTACAAAATGCTTTGGGCTTTCACAACGCACGCCTGGAAAGTGAAGTGCATTAAGCATACACACACACACACACACACACACACATACGTATGTGATATACACTGTACAACATAAACATTGTGAGGCCTTTTGGCACGACAACTTTCACGCGCTGCGCTACCAAAACTTGAACTCGAACTCGAAGACAATGTTATCATAGGCCCACATTTGTGTGGCATGTCGAAAAGGGGCAGCAGCAACAACACACAACAAAACAACAAACAAAAACAACAAGATGCCGCAAAAATATTTAGGCACACAACATGGCGAAATAAAAGCAAAAATAAACGAAGAACCAATGCTCGATGTGCTCGATGTACCAAATTCCATGCCGCGGCAAAAGAAGAAGCCGCCGTTGCCGCCGTCGTTGCCGCCGCCGTCGCAAGAACAGAGATACAGATACAGATCCGCAAGATTCGCAAGATCCACGAGATCTGTGAAGAGCGTTGCACGAATTCGCAAAATTGGCCACCACAGCAGCAGCAGCAACAGCAATAGCAACAGCAACAGCAGCAACAACAACAACAGAAGCCAAAGACTGAGGCCAAATCAGAAAAAAAGGACACATATTGAATTTCAGTAAAGGCTGACCTTTTGGGGCAGCGGAACTGTGGTGCCAGTTTAGTTATTAAAATGAATGCGCAACTTGCTGCAGTTATGCGACTGACTTAATTACAGGTAAACTCAGCTGGCCTCACCTAGCCGAGCCTGAACGAGTCGAGGAACCATGTAAATTGTTGGGCTGCGGCCGCCTGTCGTTTATTTATAGAAAATAATGAATTGAACAGGTGAGATCCTGCAAATGATAAGCATAGAGAAAATTCCAGCATGCAACACAAACACACACACACATACAGAGAGAGATAGAGAATGACAGAGAGAGAAAGAGAGAGATGACTTGAAGTCCAACTGCAGTTTGCCATTGCAAAATTCAGCGAACGAGCGCAGCAAAAAAGCAATCCAATTTACTGATTTATTTCTTATTTTACTTTGACTATGCAACGGCAACAACAACAAAAGCTGCTGCTGCTGCTGCTGATGCTGCTGCAGCAGCAACCACAACGGAGGCAGCTACCGAGTCCCTGCCCCAGCCTCAGTAACAGCAACAGCATCAGCATCAGCTACGGTTTGAGCATCTCCTCTGATGTAGTTAGTGGGCTTTGCTTTGATCTTGATTCTTGATGCTGGGCTGCGACGCCTGACAATGATGACGAGGCAAACAGCATCGAGCCACAGCCGATACAAAAGGTATGCCAAAACCTAAAAAAAAAAACGAAGAGAAAAACCTAAAACGAAAACAGGTGTTCAAAACGAAGCTTGAATGCTCTGCAAGTGCAAAGAGAGAAAGAGAGAGAGAGAGAGAGAGAGGAGAGGAGAGAGAGAGAGAAATAGTCAAGCTGGCTAGGATTTTGGTATATAAACATAATAATAATAATCCATATAAATATGAAAAATTCTTCACCTATTTATTTTTTAGTTTTCAATCTTATTTTTAAATTGATAAAATATATGTTTATTAAAGAAAAGTATTTTATTAAATTTTCTTTCATATTTTTCTCACTTGTTTTGTCATTACATAAAGCTGCAACATTATTCGGACCACCATCATCTACATAATTTAGCGAGTATTTTGGGTCTTCTATTTTTGTTGTTCCACTCGAGAAAGAGCATCAAATTGTTGCACAATAAAAAGCAAAATAAATAAAAAATTTGTTGCATTGGCCAACGACAGTTTTTTTCTGCTTTTTTTTTTAAAATTCGTGTAGGCAAAAGCTGCTGCTGCAGATGCAGATGCCACGACATTATTTTTGCCACTTGGCCTGGGAGCTGAAGCTAGCGGCCACGACAGCAGCAGCAGCGGCAGCAGCGGCAGCGACAGCGACAGCGACAGCAGCAACCGGCAAACTGGCAACCGGCATGGGGCATGCGGCATGCAGCATGAGGCATGGGGCTAGCGGCCAACGGCGACAACTTGGTTCGCATCTTTGTCGCTCATGCTTTATTTAGGGTTTCATGTATAAATATTTTTATTTATTGTGCAACACATTCGCACACGTTGCTGCAACGTCTTGCGAGCTGCAGGATGTGCAGCACGACAACAGCAACAGCAACAGCAACAGCAACAACAACAACAACAACAACAACAATAGCAACAGCAACAGCAACAACAATAATGATGATGATGTGTAAACTCGCGGCTGGACGCTTAATTTCTGCCTTGGCCAAGGCCCGGATTGCAGCCGATTGTTGGCCAGAGGATCGACCGTATCGATATGTACACACACACATATAGAAATATACATATAAATGTATATATTTAGTGGCCCTGCAGCAAGTTCTGTTGCCAAGCGGCATTTGCAAGCCAAAATGCGCTTAGTCATTCGAGAGCTGCAATCAAAAGTGGTGCAGAAATTATGAGCTGATCGTTAAAGAGCAAACTTATCTAGACTTGAGATACGTTGCATGTGGCGTAAACTCTAGAATTAAGTATATCTTTAATTATAGCAGACATATATCTACATATATATCAGAGTAGTCATATCTTGGTTTAATTGGTAAATCCATATCGAACTGGAGAGTGGGCAAAAATCGATTTCATTCATGCGCATTTCTGTTGAAATCTGTCAATGACACGTTGTCATGTTGCCCCTTAGCCTGCAAAGCCATGCCACATGCCCCATCATAGATGTGAGCGGAGCATGGGGAGGGCCAAACGAGCGACACAGTCGCTAGGTCTATGAAGCCAGTGGCAGGCAAGGTAAGGGGGTTAGGCTTTGCTTGGCTTGTGCGGCGCTCACTCATCACGGCCATTGACAAGTAGCTGTCAGACACAAAAAGAAAAGAAAATGAAATGAAATGAAATGAAAGAAGCGGCATCAGCGAGACGATGTACCACTTTTGATATGCCCTTGGCCATGCAGCGTTTCATGGCTGGGCGGGCAGGTCGGGTGGGCAGGTTGGCAGGTGGGCAACTGGCTGCCTGGCTGCCTGGCTGCTGGCACAATGTGCCAAATCAAGCGTAAAGATCCAATATCCTGCAATGAAATAGAATTACAATTACACGTTGCAGCAGTTGCTTTGTAATTGGCATGCACACACACACACACACACACACACACACGCATGTGTTTCTCTCAGTGTAGCCTCTCGTTGGCATTGATTGTTACAATGACTTATATGGGCGCTGCTTGCAGGCGTGGCCAAAACAAGTTAATAATTTTTTTTATAATTCATAAAAACATAAAGTTGGCATATGAGGAATGTCAATACTCTATCTTTTTTTTATAAAAGTTTTTGCCCAAAAAAAGTCAACTGGAACCACTGTAGGATCTTTAATACAGATAATTGCAATGTTTTTGTGGGCGGTGGCTGAAGGCGTGGTCAGAATAAGTCAAAAACTTATTCGAAATTCATAAATACTATAAAGAATACATGTATGAAATTTGAATACTCTATCTAATTTAAGTAAAAGTTTATTCCTGAGCAAAAGCAATTTGACCGCTGTAGATTTTTGATTATTAAATCTTATAATGACTTATATAAGCGCTGGCTGAAGACCCTTTCAAAATCAGTTAATATTTTTTTGTAAACTAAAAAACTCATCAATTAACACATATACCAAAGTTCCATACTCTAACTTTCTTGTAACATTTTTTATGGCAAATAAATAAAAGGCAAACTGTGGCCGCTCTCTAACATTGATTGCTACAATGTTGCTGCCGTCGGTTTCGCTGTCTGTCGGTTTGTCTGTTTGACTGATTTTTCAGTTTTCGCTGGAAAAGCGAGACGCCCTCAAAGTGTGGCAGAAGGAATTCGAAGGCATAGCCAGCCAACGCTGCCACCGCCTCAGTCGCGACTGCAAGTGCCGCCCAGGTCTTTAAAAATGTAAGAGCCCAGCGCTGGCATTCAAATGCAAGAGTGTGTATATATACCCCTCTCTCTCTCTCTCTCTCTACGTGTGTGTGTGAGTGTGTGTGTGTGTGTTGCTCGATGACTTCACACATTCCAGCGGGCAAACAAGAACTTCCTTGAGACCAAACAATGTCTTGAGCCACAGCTCCAGCAGCCCCAGCAGCTCGAAAAAGAACTTGCAAAACGTCGAACCAGTTTTTGGTGAATGAAAAATCAACAAAACGAAAAAAAAACACACACACACACACACTCACGAAAAAGAAAAAGAGAAGAAAACGTTGCCCGGTTCTAGGGTACGGGCAAAACTAAAATACTTATAATAAAAAGAAATTAAAATAAAATTCAAAAATGTGCAAAACGAGCGAGAAACGAGTAATGCTGCATGCCACAAACGTTGCCACAGCCAGAGGTAGAGGCAGAGGCAGAGGCAAAGGCAGAGACAGAGCAGAGTCCAAGTCAGAGTCAGAGTCAGGGCCAGGGTCTGCTCAAGAATCTCGCTCTCTCTCTCTCTCTCTCGCGCGCGCTGTTAGTCTTAGGCCTGGAACCTGTTGAACCAGTCGGCGGCTCACAAACACAGAAAATGCCACCAACGTGTTTTTTTTTCGGCTGCAGTCCCGCAGGATAAAAGCAGCCACTCGGTTCCGCTCTCAGCTCCCTCTCTCTCTCTGTTTATCTCGCTCTCTCCCTCGCTCTTTCCCTCTCTCTGTTCAATTCAAGTGTAAAACGCTGGAATGCGTTCGGCATTGGCCATATTTGCTGCACTAAATCAAGCGTTTAAACGAAATTTGAGTTGCTCCCCTTTCTCAAGCACCCCCCTCCCCCCACCAAAAGAGAATAAGAGGAAGAACAAACAACAACAACAACAAAATTCAGTTTGCCTAACTTTTGGTTTGGCCTCTCAGAGATCAACATTATTTTTTTTCGCCAGGCAACATAATTTATAGATGCCGTTTGCCTAAATTCGTTTAATTTCAGCTCTACACACGCTCACACACACACACACATGCACATACACATGCACACGCACACGCACACGCACATAGCTTACCTTTACCTGTCCTACCTTTTTTGCTTTCGTGTGTGGGTTGAACCTGAAATTTCAAAACTGTTCACTCAAAGGGTTTTCAGCTGGAACCAGTGTTGTCCTTTATGACAGAGCAACAAAAAAAAAGCTAGAAAATAAAAACAACTGGAAAACTGCTAAATATGAAAGCTAAAATGCTGAAAAATAACTTTTATTATTATAAAATAAAATTTTACAAATTAATAAGAAAATTATAAAAAAAAAAATATTTATTTAAATTAAAAAAAATGACAAAAAAATAAAAAAATAATATTAAAAGAAAACAAGCTAATACGTTTTAGTAAAACAAAAATGAAGCTTTATTATAAACTTTTTTTTATATAATATATATATTTAATTTTAATAAAATAATGAATAAAAAATTAAATAAATAATAATAAATATATGTATGTACGTAGTTGGAAAAATAAGATGTTAGCAACAATTTAATATTTAAATCCTAAAATAAATATATAAAAAATATATAATTTCAATAAATAAAATATACAAAATATCACAGATCTCAAGAGTAATGAAATATAATAAAACATATCAACAAAGAAAAGTTAGCGGAAAAAGGCTAAAAAAAAGGCAACACTGACTCAGGCTTTGACTCTCTCTTTCTCTGCCCCTCTCGCTCTCTCTCTCTCTCTCTCTCTCTCACGCACTGACTCTCTTCCTGATCATTCGTACATTATAATTTATAACTTTATCTAAACGATGTGCTGGTGTTTAATTTTCGACTTCACCTTTTCAATCTTGTTTTTTATTTTCCTTTAGTTTTGAATCGTGAAACGTTTTCTGTTTCCGCTTCGCATGACTCATGCCAGGATTATTTGAATATGGCTACATATATATGTAGCGCCACTTTGAGCTGAAAACATCTAAATTTCTTAGCGTACCATTGGCACTGCCTAACAAGGCCAATGAAGGCGTTTGCTTAACAGCTGGAGATAAATTTTTGACCACCATGAAGTTTTCTTTGTTGTTCGGATTTCTTGTTAATGAAGAAATAGATCGGGACCAAAAAGTGCTGACTAACAGGCCGAAATGGTTTGGCCTGAGTGAAAGTCTTGCCAAAAAAAAAAAAGAAGACATATCTGGCATTGTTGTTCCAAAACAAAAGAAAAATCTCTTTGTACGCGCGTGCTGTGCGCGCTGAGGGCAGAAGTTCAGGCATTTAAGAGCAATTGCCGAATGACAGGCTCTTAAAAAAGGAAAAAAAACATTGATTGAACAGTTAAACAGGCTTTAGTCCATAACACGCTCACTGTAAAGAGAAATAATCGCATATTTAAGCAGTCTTAAGCCTTTAAGTCGCGCTAAGGACAACAGTTCATGCTCACACCTAAGAGAAATTGCCTCGGCGAAAGAGCCGATTGAACAGTTAAAGCAGGCTTAAGCTAAGAAGGATTCATTTAAGAGCAGCAGCCAAAGGCGATTTTCTTCGTATTGTTTCAACACTCTTCAAAGGTGTCAAATCGAACTACACCTGCTTAGAGATAACAGCGAAAAGAGCTCATCGTTAAGGCTTTAAATATTTTTTATATTCGAATTCAATCAAATGTCAATTTAGATTGATTTTCGATTTGAGTGCATGCAAATTTATTGCGGCATCGATGAAAGCAAATACTTTATATATATATGTATATATATAAAAAAAGAGTTTCATAGATTGATTTGGTAGCCGATCAAAGCTCAATTTGCCTTCTTTATTTCTATGCTAATCAGCGACATAAAAGTGTCGTTCAAGTCGACTAAAATATGCGTATGATTTGACTACCTAGGAGCCCATTCATTCAGTCACTTAGCCCAAGAAAATTTAAAATAAATATGTCAAAAATAATGTTAACAAATTTGTTTTATTTTGTAATATTTTTGTATTTTCTTATACCAAAATAATTTAATAATTTTTAAGTTCTGTTAAAATAAACCATTTGATTTGCATTCAATTGCTGCTGCCGCTGTCTTGCTCCACTGTTCTGTTAACAGCGGCGTGTCTTTTACATTAGCAGCGCGCGCTCTCACGCTCTTTTAGCTAAGAGCGCACAACAGTGCCATTTTGAGTGTAACAGTCTGTAGCGAGGCAGCTAAGCGCTTCGAATTTTTGTCGCAAGCATCCACAGAAACTAAAGGAAAAGCAACAACAATGTCATTTACTCACAAATGTGCAGCAATATTAATTGTTAAATATTTGTCTGTGATAAATATGCAATTATTAATGCAGTAAATATTTAATATCTAGGCAGCTAGATCACTGGCAAATATCTGGATCAGATGCTGCTGCCCGCCAAACGGAAGAGAACCAAACGGAAAAGAGAGCTCAGCTAGCGCAAGAGAGCGGCGCTCGCATGCGTGTGACTGCGCTGCCTATGTGTGCGTGCCTTAAATGGTGGCCGTGCATTGTGAAAGAAACAGTTAGTTGTGAACGAAACGTCGCCGTGTGCAAACGTGTCGCTGCGCAACAGCGTCGTCCATTGTAACGAAATCCTCAATCGAATTCACGTCAAATACTTGGCCAAGAGCCGCCAATCGCGAGTGGAATTGAAACGTTCAAATCGCTCAAAGCAACAAATGCAAAGCAATTCAAATAAATGCAAATTAATTTCAGTCTCAAGCAAATGCAATACAAAAAAAAAAAAAATTGAGTAAATCAATATTAATCGAATTCTATAGCCAAGTTGTGCATTATCTTTAACTTTAAACTGTTGCTATTGATGATAAGCGGAATCCATGTATGTATATGTACGCATGTAGATTGCTTTAATTACGGTTATGTCATGAAGCATTTGTAGGCGCAATTCACCAAAAAATAAAGAAAATAAAACAAAACATAAAAAATCTTAAGCAACACGCAAAAATCTTGGCAAAGTAAAAAGCAATTGCAAAGAGAGCAACAAGAAAAAGAGCTGAAAGTGTGTGTGACGTGCGTGTGTATTTTAGTTTAAAACAAAACGCAACAACAGCAATAACAACAACAATAATATTCGCAACTATTATTACAACAACAAGAACAACAGGCGAGACGTAGCGGAAACAGTAGACAGCCCTCTCTGCGTGTGCTTTGTTTGTGTGCGTGTTTTGTTTCGGCCCAACCGGCAAGTGCAAAACAACAGAAAAAGAAAACGAAAAAAAAAAAAATATAAGAAAAAGTGCCGCTCTCTTGCGCTCTGCCGCTCTGTCGCTCTTTGTCGCCGCTCTTCGTTGTGTGTGTGAGTGTATTGGTGTTCGCACAGCTGTTTGGTGCAACATGCAGCAAAGCTGCCTAAAATCGTAGACACACACGCACACACAGGCAAACACACACGCACACACGCACACATACACACACAGACACACGCACACACACACATCAGGTGTCACGCTCAGGTGTCCAGTTTGCATTTTCTCGATTAATACCGTAAAGAATTTACCAACCACAAAACATGTCCGGCAATCCTTTCAATCAGCCGCTGCCGCTCAGCCTCTGCCTCTGGCTCTGCCTCGGCCTGTGCCTCAGCCTGGCTGTGGCCAAGCATTTGGCAGTCGGTGTCGATGCTGATGGCGACAATACGCTTGTTCACCACCAGCATCAGCATCAGCAACACCAGCAACATCAGCAACACCAGCATCAGCCGCATCAACATCAACATAGCGCTGCAACGCATCATCGGCGACGCCTGCAGCGGGACTCGCGCGCCAAGGATTTAGCGCAGCAGCAGTGCGAGTCAGTCAAGAGTTACTTCGAATCGATCGACATCAGGTCGAGTGGAGTTTTTAATGAAAAAGGTAGGTGTAGCCCACTCAGCCATTTATTCCACCAGATGAAGAACGAAATCATACGCTGCTGCTGATGCTCTTTCGAATATATTTGCAATTTGTTAAAAATTTCTTAAATCAACAAAGATTCAAAGCTGAAGGAACCTATCTGCAGATGCTACAGATTTATCAAAGATATCTATTTTTAAGTGAATTCTAATCTATTCCAACTTTAACTTTAAAGTCATCAGAAAATCGTCGAAATACAGATACTTTTTTGTAGATATATACTTTTCCCCTTAATTGAAATCTTAATATAACATTATCTTAACTAAATTCAGACAAATCAGGAAGAAACTGATATTTATTTGTGTGCTGAAACACATTTTTTTAACTGAAGTCTATAAATATTCTTGTATAAACACGCCAACAGTCAGGAGATAAATAAGCAGCTGAATCCGGAAGCTATTGAAATTCAGTTTCAGCTAGAGCTAAAACGTTTCCTAGACCCAAATATAATCTTAAATCAAACGAAGCTAATAGATTTATATACAAATTAAACTAGAATATTTCAAGCACATATGTATAACTATATAACAATCATTGAGCCGTCTCATCTTTAATCAGCTATTTAATATACCCTGTAATTGTGCAGCCCATCAGAATCTGTCTGCCTGTCTGCTTAAGTCTCGTAAATCACTTGCAGTCAAAGTTTAGCTACTACTTAACGTTGCTTGCCCTCTCGCTCCCACTCTCCCTCTCTCTCTTTCTCTCTATCTGTCTATGTACTTTTCTCCCTCTCTCTCTCTCTCTCTGCCAGTCTGACTGAGTTAATGAAGGCGCATCTGTAACTATATGCAAATTCATTGAGCTGACTTCGACTCTCGAGTGGGCAGCGCCGTCTGTCTATCTGTCCATCCGTCCGTCCGTCCGTCTGTCACTCGAGCAGCCAGCCAAAGGCAAAAGAAAACTATGAGCAAGTGCCTTGCGTCCGCAATTAGAAGCGTATTGAGCAATGCCTCGAAAACTTTTGCTCGGCCTGGATGGGTTGTCTATCCTCTGAACCTCCCCTCTGCCCATCGAACAGCCCACGCTGCAGCTTCATTTATAATATTTCGCATCTGTATCTATAGTTTTAGGTGATGCAGCTGTAGCTGTAGCTGTAGCTGTAGCTGCGGCTATAGCTGTATCTGGTATCTTGATGTGTCGGCAGCGTCGTCATTTATTATTCTGGTTTTCTGGGCATATCAAGTGGCACGCATCTAACTGTGTGAAGGCTGTGGCGCATGAAAAATCATATTGTATACACAAATCAGCATCCATGAGATACTCGAAAATCGCGTTGGCATATTTTGTTTATGCATATTTCACACATGAATCTGGCTCGGCGCTAAGCCAAACAAAGAGATAACAACGAAGTGACACGAAGCGAACGACGAGAAAATAACAACAAGAAAAACCAAATCTGTATCTCGAGCATAATGTATAATGTATCTACGTATAGCTATCTATGGCAATATGTATCTCAAGCATAATGTATCTATAGCTATATGTGTGTATCTCAGGAATGCGCGCTAAAGCAGCTCACGCAGTGCGGCGCGTAATTGAGTGAAAAATAATTATTATTGATTAACCGACCTTGACTTGGTATTTACACGTTTACGCACAATTACAAAGCATAGATACTTAGATACTTTTCCATGTATTTATAAATGGGTGTGTGTGTGCGCGGCATGATGTTGCAGTTCTTCGTGCTGTGCTGTGCTGTGCTGTTACCTGCCTGGCGAACAGTTTTTCTCACACGCAGGTAGTTAACAAATAAACACAAGTAAAAATACAAAGAAAAAAGTATCTGTAAGATACAGCGCCCGCATCGCCGTCCAATGCCGACTCTCGACTGACTTTTCCAAGAGATTTATCCACATGAGCGCCTGCTCAATGGAGCTCACTTCACAGACTTTGACTTTGTTTTAGTTGTTATTAGCGTTTTGGCATTTCAGGAATCTTAATTTGAGACATAAGTAGCAACGTGGCTAAGTATCCATGTATGGGCTGAGCACTTGGCAAGGCAAAATGTATCGCTTATATAGAGATAGCTGTGTACGTGAATAAAGGATCTATTTATACTGTGTATAGCATCTATATAACTGAGTATAGTGTATCTGTGCATAGTATATATGTATCTGAGTCAAGTATCTAAATCTAAATTTATATATCTGACTATAGTATCTATGTATCTGAGTTAGGTATCTATGTATCTGAGTCTTTGTGTCCGTCTTGAATCATGTATCTATCTCCCTGAGCTTAGCATAGAGTATCAAAGTGAAGAGTCCATGTATCTGACTATATAATCTATGTATGTGAGTTATATATCCTTGCATCTGTTTCCATACATAGTATCTAAAGGTATGGCAAAGCCTCTGTCACGTATAGTGTACCTATATATCGTTATATTCAAGTAGCCAAGTATCTATGTGTCTGCGAATCAAAAGCAAAGCCTCTAGTACGTGTAGTGTCACTCAATATCGATGTATTTATGTATCTCAGTATCTGTGTATCTGTATCTGTTCCTGTGGTCGTTGCTCTTAATGACTCGCTTAAGTGTATGCCGAACTTCATTTGGTTCTTTAGCTCTAGCAATGAATTTGACTCGGACTCTGGCTCGAGCTCTGTCTGTGTCTGTGTCTGTATCTGTGTCTCGGTCTGTCGTCTATTTACTGTTTACATAGTTCAACTTCTGCCACGCCCTGCGCCCTGCCTCTTATTCATGCCCCGTCGTCCTCAAACAGTTTGTGTGTGTTACTTTTACGTTTATGTGCTGTTTGTGATGCTAATCTGATGTCTGTGTCATGCATACGATAAATGTTGTTTTTTTTTTTTTTACTTCTTCAGGTATTTACGAGTGCGTACACAATATGTATCTGTAGCTATGTTTATGTATCTGTCTCTGTATCTGTATCTGTCTCTGTGTATCTGTGTCTGTTTGGTATGTAAACGTGGCCACGCACTTGGGCGCAATACACATAAAATTCAATTTCATTTTAATTGCGCGCACTATGCGACTGCTAATTGAGCTGTAGCAGCATAGTATAAACATAAGCGGAGCGAAAGATACATATGAGCTGGAAATAGCTTTAGCTATTCAGCTCTTGAGGGTTTTGGCCCGTTCGTAAACACGGCCCATTAACATTAACACGTTACATGCTCAAAACAATGCTTCAAAGCAAACAGGAAGTCATATCTAATCATATCTCTAGCTGTATCTCTCTGTATGTATGTTCTGTAAGGCGATGAGCATGTTACTAAATATTTAAGCAACTCGAAATTAGAGCAAACTATGAGCCCAAGCTACCTCCTTCTCTATCTCTCTCTCTCTCTCTCTCTCTCTCTCTCTCTCTCGCTCTCTCTGTTGCTCCCTCTGTATCTGTGTTTGTGTAGATAATGGAAAAGTGCAAATAGAAGCCAAAAACGTGAGCAACTCTCGAGCAACTCTCGAGCTTTGTCTGCCAGGCACGAGATAAACCCAAAAAAAAAAAAAGGAAAATAAAATAATCCACACTAAATCCAAGCATCAAATGTGATAAAAGATACTTAATAAAGTTTCTTTGTGCTTGTCATAACTTTTACAAGCCTCTAGATTACAAAGCTAGCAAATTGCAGCAATTTATTTGATTTCTGCTTCAAATATTTCCACTGCCCTTATATAGTTTTTGTGTATTTCATATAAATGATTTAAGACACCCGCTTATTTTGTTTGTTTTTTATTTTTTTGCCAGAATTTTTTTAATGCTAATTAGTTCGCCAAAATTTTCGCTCAACTCTAATTATGGCTTAACTGCTGCATTAATCTTAAAAGCAAATACGTCAAAAACAAACAGAGTAAAAGCAACAAATAATCTGTCCAAAATAAAATTCACAAAAATTTTAAAATTGTATTTCACATTATTTTATGAGCAGGTCATTAAAATCGAACAAAGCCAAAGATTTTAATACTTGCAAATGTTTTGCCAAAAGCGATAAGGCTTGATTTCTAGTGCTCTTTCATGTAGTAAATAAAGCAAGTATATTGGCTTACATATACATTTTAAAAAAATATATTATATATAATATAAGTCTCGTATATTTTTCGTCTGTTGACATGTTAAAATTTTAGCTATAAATGGTTTGGTTTAGTAATTTGCAGTTGGTGAATAGGAAAACATTCATGAATATCTATTATATCGCTTTCAAACTAATCCCCATAAAATATTATAGACTTCTGCCAATGATTTTTCCAACTCTCGAAGCACTTGAAAATATCAGAAACTTGTTCAAACTATTCAACTGCTCCTTCGATGCCGTCTATATCTATATCTATATCTATATCTATATCTATATCTATATCTATATCTATATCTATATCTATATCTATATCTATATCTATATCTATATCTATATCTATATCTATATCTATATCTATATCTATATCTATATCTATATCTATATCTATATCTATATCTATATCTATATCTATATCTATATCTATATCTATATCTATATCTATATCTATATCTATATCTATATCTATATCTATATCTATATCTATATCTATATCTATATCTATATCTATATCTATATCTATATCTATATCTATATCTATATCTATATCTATATCTATATCTATATCTATATCTATATCTATATCTATATCTATATCTATATCTATATCTATATCTATATCTATATCTATATCTATATCTATATCTATATCTATATCTATATCTATATCTATATCTATATCTATATCAATATCTATATCTATTCTATATCTATATCTATATATATATATATCTATATCTGAATCCTTAATCATAGCGTATTGTCATCCTTTCACTTGCCACAAGCAAAAGTCACATACTTTGTGAACAGACCTCGCATATGTTAATTCATAATAGGAAACCTATAGTATATATTTAATTTCATATTATGAAATACATTTAACAAACAATTTCATAGTCATGCAGCTTAGCTTTTAGGAGCTGTCACATTTGATAAGCCAAACTCTGGCTTTTAGCTCGTTTTACTTCGCTTGCCTCAAAAATCAACTTGAGTCTAATCCATTAATTAAGTTGAACATTAAACCCAATTGTGTATGGGTTTCTCTATATATGGAATCCGCCCTCGCTCTCTCTCTCTCTTTCTCTCTCTCTCTCTCTCTGTCTGTCTCTTTGGGTAAAGGTTATCAATTAAGCTCAGAGCCAAAGCAGTTTTTAATTGATCGATAGCCATAAATGTAAAGTTTTAATCAAGTGCATTTTAAGAGTTTTACTTGGCTCAAGGGACAAAAGTGAGTTTAAGTATTTTTCTCCCTTTTTTGCTAGTGGAAATCCCCCCTCCTCCCTCTCTCTCTCTCTCTCTCTCTCTCTCTCTCTTCCTCCCATTTTCAGCATTTGATTGATTATCTTGAACGTTGCATTTATTTTAATGCTCAAAACATTTAGTTGAGCTCTTTCGCGGCTGCTTATGTCAGAGTCCAAAAGTTCGTTTGCTCAGTCTCCAATTCTCTTCTTCTTTTGATGCTTTTATTTATATAGTTGTGTGTTAATTAGTTTCAATTAAAATTAACGATGCCTGTGCCTGTGCCTGTGCCTGTGCCTCGGCGTCCATCGATTTCACACGCACTTAAAAAAAGCAGCAGCAACAGCAACAATGAGGAAATCTTAGCATTGGCTGCCTTTTTGTTTTCTTGTGTTTGGTTTTTATTTTTATTTTATTTTATTTCTTTAAATTTGTTGTCTGCTCTTCGTATTTTACACTTTTGACCTCAATACGCAGACGAAATGCGGAGTTCTGGCCGATGATGTCATCGACATGATTGAAGATTGAAGATTGCTGATTGACGTCTGACGATTGCTTTAACTAAGCTAAATTATTTTGGTATTTAAGTTCATTCACAATTTGCAGACACTCGACACTCGACATTCATTCATTAAGACAGTTTATTCATCTCGTTTCGGATTCTAAGAATATGTGGAGCGAAAAATGTTGGCAACGACAGAAATTTGTATCTTAGCTTTTTTTTCATTCATACCTGTGGGTTAAAGGTAAGCTGTTGCCTGAACCTGTTTTCGGGCACACACGAATTTCATGTTGGGCAATTAAAAAGAAGAGCTACAAGTGTGTCCAAAAGGAAGTTGTCAACGGGCTGTTGTTGTACCTGACCAGGTGGCAGATAGCAGCACAGATAAGCAGCTGCATTGATAAGAACAACATACAGTCAGATAGACAGTCAGACAGACAGACAGACAGACAGCCAGTTAGATAAAGTTAAAGTCATAAAGCGTAGTAAACATAAGTTATAGATACGACTACGGCTACGGCTGATTGTGCGTATACGTAATTAAATATTTAGTACTCACATATACATATATCTATGGGAGATGCTCAGGTACACAGAGTATATAAAACGTGTGAATTGTGCAGAGCCAACGGCAGCAGCAGCAGCAGCAGCAATAGCTAACTGACAGGTAGTAGATACATTTGTATCTCACGCTTGTACCTGCAACGTCTGCCGAGACTCTCTGTGTGTGTGTGTGTGTGTGTGTGTTTGCTTGCAGCTATTTTTAAGCATTTCACAAGTAAATTTATCAAACAAACAAATGCAAGAACTTGCAGACAGCAATTGAGTTGCTTGCAAGTGTAGCTGTAGACTCTGTCTCTCTCTCTCTCTCTCTCTCTTCTCTTTCCCCTCTGTTTGATACAATTTTCCAGTCATTTTAGCCGATTCGGTTTGGTCAATGTCTCTTGCTTATGCAACGCCACACCCCTTGCGCCTACTCTTATAGCGATGATGCAGCTCCAGTTGTGTTACCTACACGGTTTGGCTTCATTGTTTGTTCATGGTCTTTTGTGCCGCGTAATCGTCGTTTTCCAATGAACTCAGGTATGTGGAGTGGGCATGAGAGTTATACAAGCGTCAACGGATTCTTTCATTCTTTTTTTTTTTTTTGGTTCTTCACTGGTTTGATTCATACTCATGAAAAGGTTAATGCCTACTGAAGTGTGCGTGTGTGTGTGTGTGTATGTGTGTGTGTGCACAGCATCGAAGCCAAAGTAGTCGGCACCTATAGTCAAGCATTTCCGCTTCAACTCTATCTGTATTAGTTATGCTTCACTGTAGATTACAACACACATTATTAGAATTATACTTAACACGCTGCATTCCCTCCTGTCATATCAGACACATTCAGATTCGAATGGGTTAGCCAGCTTGAAAGTATATTCAACTGTCAGACAGTCGGTCGGTCGGTTGGCTATCTACCTGTTCAGTTCGCTTTATCTTTATCTAATTACTTTCTAGCACCTCGTACTATGTTGTCTTTGGTCTAAGTGCTTTGGCATATTTGCTTTCACATTTGCCATTTCGAGATAGATAGTTTCCATTTGCTGTTATCAGCTAACTGTGTACCTGGGTGGGCAGGTGTGTGGGTTAGATGTGAGGTGTGTTTGCTCTGCGTCTGTCGTATTGCACAATCAACGCGACGCATAAATCAATTATTTGCCACCTAAAGGCACATAAATCAACTTATGACGAGATACAACAATGAGAATAACAAAAAGTCAAACATTGAATTGGTCAGCACAAAAGAGCGACATGAAAAGGCAGAAAAGGCAGCAAGGCGAGCAAATTGTATTTGGCTTTGTAAATGGCCAGCAAAGCCAGTGTTAATATGGCGTTGGTGGCGTCTTGTTACCACAACAACAACAAAAACAACAACAGCAATAATAACATAAACAACAACAACAACAATCACAAATATTTGAATGATTTCTCGTTCGTTCTTCTTTTCTTTTCTTTTTTTTTTTTTTTTTTTTTTTGACAACATGAAACTCAAGCAGATTTCAATTTTTTGCGCAGCTAAGCTATAGCTATGTGTGTGTGTGTGTGTGTGAGTGCGTGTGTTGTTTGCTTGTCTAACTTAATTCCAAAGCATCCACCTACCAAATGCCACACACGCACCACACACAACACACAACACGCACACACAGCCCACTTGCAACTCTCAGCGCCTCAATTTTCAACAGCTCCACCCTTAAAGCATATATACTTGACTTTACTTATATATATATGTATATATATATATATATACATATATATTTTTCGCTTTTTTTGTGGTTTTTTGGCTGTGTATTTAGACGGTTTATTGACTTTGGTTTCTTTTCGCACACTAAGCGCAAATCTAAACATTAAATGAAGTAAATGTAAACAAAGAAAAAAAACTGTTAAAAATACTTTTGTGCGTCGTCTTTGAGATATACACTAAACTGATTTTTTAACACGAGCATGGCGAACAAGAAGAGGAAGAGGAACAAAGCGAAGTAGAAGAAGAAGAAGAAGAAGAGCAGCAAAATATGCTTCTACATATACATTTATGTACGTGTTATATAACTATGAGCAGAATGTGCTAGGAAATGCAAATTTAGCTCAGTGTAGTTTCTCATCTGCGCTTGCCGCCCTTTGCCCACATAACAGATGACGTTAGACAGTGTGTAACAATCATATAATTATAGCCAACATATTCAAATGTCCCTCAGATAGAAGATATATTACACTGCTTTCCCATAGAAGTATTCTCTGCCTTTTAGCCGTGCTTCAATTGCCTTTTCCAACCACTAATTTCTTTATTCTTTTTGCTCTATCTTTTGCAGGTGCGTATTTCGACTAATTTCGTATGTGTTTGCCTTATCGCTGGAACAAACAGACTACAACGCATAATTATCTATGCCGAAAGACTATCGGATCGGCTCAGTGGTTAGTTAACGCCCAGCCAGACAGCCTGGCGTTGCGCCTCAGCTGACAGCGATATACATATTTATATATACATCGTATAATATATTGTTTAAGTAATGTGTACATCTCTCTCTCTCTCTCTCTCTCTCTGTTTGTGTGTGTGTGGGAGCGACCTTTACAAGAGACCATCAATCATTTAACAACAATTGCGAGGCGCTCAACGCCAACACCAACTAAAAAGCAAATACAATAAAAAAGCTACCCCCACGCTAGAGCTGAAATAAAAAACAAAACATGCAAAGGCGCGGGAGCGTCAGATATATTACCAAATATGAATATAAATGCTTTTAAAAAAAAATACAGCCAAGCATGTAATCATGGGGGGAAGATGGAATACCCTTACTGAGCCAAAGTTAGATCAAAGATAAGATTCAAGCTGGCATAAGGAAATATACGTTTTATAGCCTTAAATGAGATACATATTAGAAGAGCTTATATGTGTCTCAGATAGCTTCAACCAACTGCCATATATATATAAGCTGACACATTAGTATAACAGTGTATAACAGATAGTCAAATGAGTAACTCGCTGTAGAAGGGCATGTGAGCCAAACAAAGATACATTTAAAATCCATTGGTAATCAATAAAACAGTCTACCGTATAATATAACAGTGTATAACAGTGTATAACAGTTACCCAACTGGATAGACAACTGTATAACTGCGTATGACAAGAATACCAAATATAATTTGTACAATAGTTGGCTTTATATGAGGTGCTTAATGAAAAACTGCAAATATGTTTTGTCTTGTTTCCATCCAAAGTCCAAAGAGTATAACACTGTATAACAGCTGGTATATAGAGTAATAGCTAGTCAAAGTCCATAGCACAGCACAGAACAGACACAGAGATCAATAAAGCCTAGCTTAGTCTACGTTTGACTTTTATATAACAGCTGACAGAATAGTATAACAATGTATAACAGATACTAAAAATACAATAATATAGCTTTGAGCGAGAATCATAATGGATAGGTTGACAGTTTTATACCCGTGCCACATAACAGCTGACAATAGAGTATAACAGTTTATAACAGATACTCTTTACAGTAATACCCTCTGTAAGGGCATTAGAACATAACAAATAAAAGCACAGGGGCACTTAAGCGCCGAGCGGGGCTAATGCAAAACAGTAGGAAAAATTTTAATATTATTGTCAACGTAGATGGGGGCGTGGCGTTGTGTTGTGTGTCTGTGTGTGTGTATGTGTATGTGTGTTGGTGTGGGTGTGTGTGTTGGTTGAACTCGACGCCGACAGCCATTCACTTTTCATTATTAATATTTTGTATGCTTAAATTATGCTAATCCGTTGAAATATGATTATGCCAAATGACAACAGCTTGAAAAATGAAAACTTTGCCGGGCATAGCCCATTGGGCGCTGGGGCGTGGCATGCACGCTTGCAGGTGCGCCCCGCAAGGTAGCTATGCATAATTTGATTACCTTTCGCAGCTAATTTCGTGCTATAATTAAATGCCGCCAAAATTGTGGCAATCCCTTAACCCACAACTCTCTACTCCAGCCGCACCACCCATTCTCTGTTCTGCTTTCCATTTCGCGCAAGTTTTTCAATTAAAGGCAACGGCAACGGCAACGGCAAAGGCAAAGCAAATACGCGACCTTCAAAGCCAAAAGCAATTGGGCAAATGGCAAATGGAATTGCAGTTGCAAAAAGTAATTTAATTAGCTAACTCTTAACCCAAAAACGAATCACAGCAGCGGCAAAAGCAGCAGCAACAGTAGCAACAGCAGCAGCAGGAGTCTCTCTAATATTTTCACTTTAATGAAAATAATTTCCGCGCTAGAGCAAAAGGGTTACCAAGCGACGCTCGTCGCTTGTCGTTTGTCCTGTCTGTCCTTGTCGCGTGTTTGCATTTGTGAAAGTTTTTCTTTCTTTTTCTATTTTTTTTTTTGTTATTTTTTTATTGGCGGTGCCAGTCGCCAAAGTTTTGAGGCGCCAAACAAAAGCGAAACTAGCCAGCGAATGCAGAAGACGTTTGGCTAAAAGCTATGCAAATTGCTTGGCCAAGTGTTGACTTCCAGCATGAAATGAATTTTTTAAAATACCCTCAACGCAGTGGTAGGGGTATTCCCGCAAAGCAAATAAAATGTTGCTTAAAGCTTTGCTAGCTTCTATCGTTTTGTCGATCAAACTCTGTTTCCAGTCAAAACTTGTTAATTAAGCAACACTCAAAACGATTTTTTATATATATATATTTTTATTTGAAAAATTTCGAGCAAAATTATTTTCTGGAGGACATGTTTCGTCAATTGTTGGACTTCTCTAAATTATATGGTGAGCGTCTGTTAGTCAGCAGCAAGCCGTGCCTGAGCTACTATGACCGTAGATCAGCAGCGGTTGCATCAAGGACTAACTATTTTAGTAGATACTTAGCCTTACTAGCATGCCAGAGTCGCTTCGCAGCAATCCCGAATCGTTATTCGCGCAGACGCATGCCCAGTGATAGTCAGGTGTCTGCGAGGCGGCAAACTGCAAGCCGACGACTGCAGCGCGAAAGACGACTCTTGGCAATTGCACCAGTTCAAATTGAGAATCAGATTAATGTATCCGACCAATATCCCGCTCAAACGCCACTCGACCATTTGGAAGTTGAAGTGCCGCACGGTTTGGCTAACCAGCCAGGTGAGACATTGCAAGCTGAAGTGCCACTCAGTGTAGCCATACGGCCAGAAGAGGAGCATTTGGCAGCTGAAGTGGCACACAGTTTGGCCATACAACCAGGCGAGCAATTGGAAGGTGGAATGCCGCACGGCTGGGCCAATCAGCCACTGATATCGATGTCTGGCAAGTGTAGTAAAAAGCCCACGTCATCAGGTGGTGGCGGTGGCGCTGGGGGTGGCGGTGCCAGTAGCACTGGTGGTGCCAGTGGCGGTGGTGGTGGCGGTGGCGGTGGTGGTGGTGGTGGTGCTGATGGTAGCAAAGCTGCGAGCAAAGCTGGAGACGGTCAACGTACTGTAACTTTGATGCCCGGCGATGGCATCGGCCCTGAGATTGCGTTGTCCGTGATCGAAGTGCTAAAGGCAGCTGGAGCACCATTAAAATTCGAGCCAGTCGATGTGACACCCACACTCGATAAAGATGGCAAGCAATCGATACCGCAAGAAGTCATTGACAGCATGCAGCGCACCAAGCTGGGCCTCAAGGGTCCGCTAATGACGCCTGTGGGCAAAGGCTTTCGATCGCTGAACCTAATCTTACGTGTGCTCTTCAACCTGTACGCAAATGTGCGGCCATGCCGATCCCTCGAAGGCGTCGAAACTGTCTATGGCAAGGTGGACGTGATTACCATACGAGAGAATACGGAGGGCGAGTATTCGGGTATTGAGCATCAGCTGGTCAATGGCGTGGTCCAGAGCATCAAGTTGATAACCCGACCCGCCTCAATGCGTGTCGCCGACTACTGCTTCAAGTATGCCCTGGCCATGAAGCGCAAGAAGATCACCGCGGTTCACAAACGGTCAAGCATGCGCATGTCGGATGGACTGTTCATCAACTGTGTGCGCGAAGTGTACGAGAAGTACAAGGATCAGCTCACTAAGAATGGCATTGAGTATGAGGAGGCGGCCATCAGCAAAGTGTGTCTCAAGATCGTGGACGATCCGACACAGTTTGATGTGCTCGTTATGCCCAATCTGTATGGTGATATCATGTCGGATACTTGCGCCGGTTTGATTGGCGGCCTCGGACTGACGCCCTCTGGCAATATTGGCATCAATGGCGCCATCTTTGAGGCTGTCCATGGCACAGCACCCACAATTGCTGGTAAGGATCTGGCCAATCCAACAGCCTTGCTGCTGTCCGCCGTTATGCTGCTGCGCTACATTGACTTGGGCGGCTATGCTGACAAGATCGAGCGTGCAGTCATCAAAACCATCAAGGAGGACAATATTCGGACCATTGATCTGGGTGGCAAGGCCAAATGCTCCGAATACACCAAGGCACTCATCAAGAATATCAAATGAATTCATTCAACTGACAATGTCAGTATGAAGAGTGACATCAATTTGAAGACGGGTCATCTAAATGTCTGTACTTTTGTATGTCAACTATTTTGCTACAGTTTGATATGTATTTAAAACGGTTTTTTCGATTTTGAATCACACTTCATAAATATCACATTGTTTTTGCGCTTCCAAATTAGCTTTGAAATTTAATCACGATCCTAGTTGATGTTTCAATATCGCGACTATTTCATAAAAAGCTGCTTTGCAATGAAATTGATGTTTAAATAAAGTTGAAATTACGCTTTACTGACATTTTTATTTAAATAATATCAAAGTTCATCGGGAGCTTTATCCCACCAAGCAAGCGCAACCAATACCAAAACAAGCAAACATCACAGAAAACACCGACCGACACTCGAAAGTCAAAGAGCGAGAGAAGAGAGACTGCAAGTGAGAGGTGGGGCAGGGGTAGCTGCGGTTCCAGGTGCCCCTAATCCAGACCCAGTTTAGCCAGAAGGCCAGCTAGCGAGCCAGCCAACCAGCCAGCCAGTCTAACCAGTGCCAAAGTCAAAGTCAGCGCCAGAGTCAGTCAGTCTCTGCGGGCCCGAAAGCGAGAGCCAAACGCAAGTCATCAACCGCACTGGGTTGCCCTTTCCTTTGCAACTTCAACATCAACTTCAATCCCTGCCCCTATCCGTGGCATGGCCCCTATGCGCAACTCCCTTTGCTCTAGGGGCCGGCTTACGTTGCATTTTTACATGCATGCTTGGACCATTTCCACTTCAAAACTGGCTGCGTTTAAAAGCACCGACCAAAACTCTAAACAAACCCAGCTACTAGCCAACAGCGAAAGACCGAAACAGACAGAGAGAGAGAGAGAGAGAGAGAGAGTGAGAGAGTGAGAGGGAGAGAGTGATGGAGCCGTTCCTTTTGGACTGGGTGCAACCGAGCGGAGCAGGAAGAAAATGCCACAGAGCCAACTAAAAAGCCATATAAAAAATTAAAAAGAAAAAGAGAGAGGGAGAGGGAGAGGGAGATAGGGACTGAGCGAGTTTGTGAGAGACAGAGTGAGAGCGAGCGTGTGTAATTTTGTGTGTGTGGGAGATTCTTTGTGTGCATTTCAAAGAATTTTTATAAACAAGAAGCAGCAGTGCAGAGAGGAGAACCAGAGAGCCAAAAGATAAACTTCGTTCGGTGTGCATATATGTATGTGAAACAAAAGTCAAGAATTTTTTACGTATTTTTTTATCATTTTTTTCTCCTCTTTTGCTGTTGTAACCGGTTTTTTGGGTTGCATTGCAGCAGTGGAGCTAAGAAAGAAAAAAAATACTGCTCGATTCTAACAGCTACCAGGTTGAAGCTGACAACAGCTGCTGAGCGGGGGGACGGGCGCTGTGGGTGCTGCAGCGGGGGGAGGCGTGGCATGCTGGTTCTAGCTCGGCCTAGTTGTCGCTGCAGTCTTCATTCATAAATCTATATTCGCATAGCTAAAGCCACAGTGGAACACCCCAACCAATTGAGCCTCATTTGAATTGGCCAACACGCAAAGGCCAAAGCGCCAGACAGTGAATGGTCATGTCTGTTCCACAGAAATGTTATGCAGTGTAAATGGAGTGGCAGAGGGGAAGGAGCGCGGGGCCCATAGACAAAAGGCGGCACCATAATTGTCATGCCATGCCATGGGCCATGGCCCGAGGGCCGCTCATTAGAATGCTAATTTGTAAATGCAATTGGTTGACGTGCAGAGCGCCAAGCTGTGAACATTTGTGCCTCGTTTAATTGTTTCAAAGTAATTTATTTTTTATTTATTCTGGTTCAAAGAATTTTCAAAAAATAAAAAAAAAAATGGAAAATACGCGGAATTAAACGAACGTATTTCCTCGTAAAACATAGCAAAACTTTAAACAATCTATAATTAAATATTTATGCATGACTTAACAGGTCAGCTATATAACTAGTACTTAATTAGCTGATAAAAAAAGTACCTAAAATTACATTCTGCTCAATGATTAAAATGATGATTAAAATTGCCAGTTAAACACTTTGCTGTTCTCTGCTCAGCTGCTTGCGCCATAAGTACTTTGCTCGTTAACAAACTTGAGATTTTCAGCAAGAACGAAGGAAGTGAGAATGCTGAAGTCGTATGTGATTGACTAAACGATACTCGTAACGAGGAATTGTTCTAGATGTGTTGATGGAAGGCCTCGCTGCTTGGGGAATGATATTTTGCAGCAGCGACAAGACATGAGAATCTGGCACTGCATCACAGCATAACTATTTATTTCTTATTTGTCTCTCTGCTCAAACCTTATGAAGTTTTATATCGATCCAACTATTCAGTAGTTCAACATTGATCCAACCTATTCACCTAAGCTCTAAGGCTGTAGAAGCTATAGTAATTCCCAGCAAGCCGAACGGATTGAGCACAAAATCCAATGTACTATCCTTTTCAGTGTATTGGCAGCATGCAGAACTACATATTTCACTCTTCATTTGCAATTTTACGAGTGCCTGACAGCACGTTTTAAATCGCTTTTAACTGATTTTCCGGCTCAAACTCGAACACACAAATTTGCTTGCTTGCTGGCTGGCCCCCTCTTAGGTCACCCCTCGTTGCTTGAACTGTTTGCCCTGTCGCCCTTTTCGGCCAGGTCTCTTCACTTGACAAGGGTTGCAGCACACTCTTCTCTACTCTTCTAACAAAGATTTACGACCGCCGTCAATAGTGCTTTGCATGACATGACCCCCTCGACTCCACCTCCGCTTCGCTTCGGCCCCACCTCTCCAATTGAATTGGCGCCGTGAAAAAATAGCGACAAACAAAAAGCATTTTCGAATTTAAATCTATTTGTCACTTGCCAAAGTTTGTGTGCTACCTTTTTGCTAGCCAAGTTGCAACTTTTTTGTTATTTTTTGTTTTTTTTTTTTTTATTTCCTACACGCACAAAGTTCACCGTAAGCCGAACCGGTTCCACAATGAGCCGGAACATACAGATTTCTATGCCTATCAAGCAAACGGAGCTGGGGACCCAAGTGACAGTTACAAATTTGCTGAAATAAATGCGAGGGGCGGGAGGAAAGCCCCAAAAAGAAAATAAAAAGCGAATTCAAATGAATTGTGAGTGGGTGGCGAGTGCTCTCCCTGTACGTGTGTGTGTGTGTGTGTCCAGCTACTTATTAGGTCTGTCCAGGACTTGTTTTCGGTCTGCTTAAAGCTTTAAGCATTTGCTGTGATGCCAAGCAAAAGGCCATCAGTAGCTCAACACTAACCTACACAGTTGAGCAGTGGGCAAATGATTTGCATTTATTTATTTGTGTGTTTCTTCTAGCGTGCCCTAATGCCTCCCTCTCTCTCTTTCTCTCTCTGCTACAGCTTAAGTAGCTCTTGTGTCTCTTTTGTTTCGTTTCGTTTCGCTTTGCTTCTTTTGTGCTTTGACATCTCTTTGGTCTGCTGATAAAAATAATCCCATTTATTGTTTAATGCTTAATAAATAAAGCAATTTTTATTTATTTGCAGCGTTTTGTTTCTGCTTCTTCGCCATCCTCTTTGTGGTTTGTTTTTGTTGTTTTTTTTTATTGATTTTTTTGCGGCTTGTTTCTATTTTCTATTTGCTGTTGTTGTCGTTGGTTTCAGTAAAATACCATCAATTGTTTATTGTTTTGATAATGCGTTTTGTTATAACATTTTATTGTTTGTACTTGAGCTCTGCTATTGTTTAGCTGTTGTACGCTGCGTATGCGTGATGTTTTGTGATGCATATGCAATATTTAAATATACATTTTGTTGACTTGCGATTTATTTTTAGTTGACCCAGTGTTGCTGTTTGATTAATTGTTCCATTTAAATAATGTAGAGCATAAATTGAAATATCAATCAAATATTTTATACAAAAATAAATGAAAATCATCAATTAATAAATAATAATAATAATTGACAAACCCATGGATTGCTGGATGGCAGTGGCTGCCACTGCTAATTGGCACTGCACACGCACACAAGTAAACACACACATACACACACATGTATACACACACATACAGTGGACAGTCAACACTCGGATACTCTGCTCTTTGGCTTAATGCATTCACAGCTCGCACGTGGACTTCACTGTATTCAATTAACGCCGGAAATACGGCAGCAGCGCAAAGGAAAGAGTCACTGATAAGGATGCAGCTGGGTTGCTGTTGGCTGCTGGCTGCTGGCTGCTGGATGTCATAAAATGCGCGCACTCACAGAAAGTAATGAATGTTAAGCATCTCGTGTTGGTTTAATTAATGCAATTAAACGGCAAGCGAAGATAATTGAAATTGCCCATAAAACTGAATGCGACACATGTGCGGCAACATCTTGGTTGGCCTGGCCCGCTCGGGGTGCCACAATTTGTCGTCGATAAGGTAGCAAATAAATAAGCAGTTGCAGCATAAGGCATACTTGTATACCCTACTGCTAAAGATTGCAAACCCTTTTGTTCTGTATGAAAATCAATTACGTAAATAACATGTGAAAAGTTTTCTTATTATTGTAAATACCCAAGTTGAAGGCTTAAATAAAGTTGTAAACACTTAGGGCAACACGAGCTGGCCGCAAGGCAACCTGGCATCATGGCAACCTGGCAACATGGCAACATGGCAACTTGTAAGCCACTTTCAAGTACATATCTAAGCAATTTCTTGGTCAGCTATCAGCTTTCGTGGTCTTGTTGCTGTGGGTGTGGCTCAGGCACTAATTGCAGCTTGTTACCTGGGCCGAAAAGGGGGGCAACTTCCGGTAATTAAGAGTCGAGCGGCGACTCCGCAACGTGACACCAACACCGAGGCCAAAACACAAGAGCAGACCGAGACCGAGACCAACTCCAAGACCATGGCAAGGCATAAAGGCAGAACTTGGCGCAGTCACTTGTTGATTTAATGTCCTGCAGTTGCAACTGCCGTCTGCAGTCATACGTATATATATATATGTATATACATAGAGTATATACTATATAGGGACAGTGAACAAATCCCACTTAGGGTTTTTTTTTTTCAATTAAAACTTGTAAATTTGAAATGAGCCCCGAAAAGTTGGGTAAACAGCAGCAGCAGAATTTATGTGGCAGCGCCTTCGGGGCACGACTGCTGCTCGAATTCATAAACATTGCATACAATTTTAACTAGTCGACAACGGCTAGAACTCCACCTGGGCCAGAGCCTCAACAATGGCCACGCGGCTGGCCGCCAATGGCCAATGAACCTTTTGCATATGGCCGGGCCAAGCTAAGGTCAACATGTGCCCAATGTTCTACGCCATGTTGACTCCATTGAAATCTATTATGCATTGGGGAGGCAAGGGAGCTCAGAAGAAGCAGGCAGGCAGCCAGCCAGCCAGCCAGCCAGCCAGGCAGGCAGGCAGGCAGCGTGGCCAAGTGCAAGCGCATTATGCAAAAGTTTTGCCTTAGCTTTACAATTTTTCTGGTATAATATAGAGAGTCATGTGTGGAGGCACTTGAGTGCGAAGTGCTTAACTGGGTCGAGCAGCAGAAGGCTCCAGTTCCGCTGGCAGCCGTGTGAAATGCAATCAACTTTTTGTTTGCTGCACAATTGGGCGCAAACGGCAAGCGGATGAGCAGGTGAATATGATAGACAAAAGGAACAATGAATCACCTGAAAAAAAGAAGACGAAAAAGAAAAGAAAAATTCAGGCAATGAACAAAAGTTTAAAGCTCGAATTAAATTGCATGAAAAAGGCAGGAGATTTGAAGGTTTTCAGATTTGCAGCAGATTTTCGAGCTGTTCCGTCAAATAATAATTCTTTGGCAGCACTTCAGCTCGGCCCATCAGAGGACAATGCCACGTGGCATCATTTCTGTCAGACGCACGACCAATAAATTATTTATCAAACAAAGAGCATGCTCAATGGCAACAATGACACTTTGAACAGCAGCGGCAGCAACAGCAGCAGGAGTCGGACGAATGTTGCCACAACCCTTGGCCTACAGTCGGCCCACTTCAGCCCAGACATCCGGCTCTCATTGTTTCCCTGCCCACTCAGCAAATGGCAACAACAACGAGAATAAACAACAATAATAAACCATATAAATAAATGATAAGCCTCGCACATGTACAATGACATCCCGTGAAAAGGTAGATGGATATGGATATGGATATGTGTATGTGTATGTGTATGTGGGGCTTTCCTCTGGATGGTGTGTCTGCGTGGAGTTGGGGCCATTGACGTAGGTGTGCTGTAGCCCTAATGAAAATGTCAAACTGACTGCTGCAGTTAAACTATCCGTCTGACCATTACCAACACTTATCATCAAGCATCATCATTAACTTTTTTCCTGCTGGTGCTGCTGCTGCTGCTGCTGATGTGGCTGGCAAAACGTGAGCTTGTCATAATATGATTGCTGTTTGTATATATATATAAATATATATGTAGATATGTATATATGAAATGTCTGATTTTTATGCAATGGCAACGCTCTGCTCGCAACAGAAAATCTGTTTCTGTTTTACATATTTATTACTATAAATCGAAGTCATTTTCAAAATTAAACAGAATTCGATTTATGATGTTTGATTTACATGGAAATCATTGGGCTCTGTTCTGCTTAAGCCGCAAAACTGTTTGGCATCAAGATTCGTCGCATTTCCTGTATATTCATACGCCTTTCTTCTACCATGATTGCTGATAAAATGAGATAATAGCAGATATTATTTTCTGACGTGATAGATCATGGAATATCTCAGAATTCTCTTACTCGCACTTCAGCTGTTGCCTGATTAGTTTCCAATTTATTTGCAGCTCAATTAAGTACGCATAATTCGCAACAAAAATAGAAGCTACAATCTGCCCCATTCTCTCCAGCAACTATCCAGTCCACCACTCTCTCTCCCTCTCTCTCTCTCTCTATCTCTCTCTCGCCCTCTCCAGTCTCAGTCACGTTAAGCTGGCAACAACATAATGTACTCGAATCCAGCACGACGGCACGGGAAGTGTTTGCCGCTTCCGCTTCCGTTTGGCTATCTTTAGCAAATCCCTGCACTAAATAACTGTCAGACAGGCAGTCGCCATCTGCCTAAGCTGCTAAAATCCAGCCGCCAAAAATTTTTGCCTCATCCAAACAGAAAATAAAACAACAACAACAACAACAAAACTTTGTCAATTTCGAAACGAAACTTGCGACGCTTATTAAAGCAGTCGACAACTTGCAAAAGTTTTTGCATTTTGCAAAACTCTCTAGCTCTCACTCTCAATTTATCTGTCGCTCTCTATCTCTCTCTCTCCCCCTCTCTCTCTCTCTCTCTTTGCTCTGCTCTGAAAGGCAAATAGAGCTAGCCAAACGTAAACTCTCTGGCTGTTGGCTGTATTTTACATAACTCTGTGAGCAATAAAAATTAATTTGCTGCCCATTTGGAAGTGCTTAATTTGTAAACGAGACCATTGGGGTCTCCGCATGGTAAACCCCCAAAAATCGTTGGAGGTGGCTTGGGTTGGAGGTAGGGGCGAGCTGGGGTTGAATTGTTGACTTTAGCATGTTGTACAAACTGAGTGCCCGATTGCCTTGTTTCACTTACTTGCTTTTTGGGCAGCTATGTTGGCTAGTTAAGGTACTTGTAGAGCGATGCACAGTGAGAAGCTGCAAAGAAGTTGACTTGGTGTGTTGTGGAAATCTAAAATTTAATTAAATTGTTAAAAGATCTTACAAGAGAGAAGCAGTCAATAACGATAAGTTTTGTATTAATAATAACAACTTATTTTAAAAATATTATTAGGTTTATCATCCAATTTTATGTTCAACATTTTAGTCGCGCTACTATTTTTATGAACACCGCTGTATATATTATATATATATCTTTGTAAAACATGAGTTTTATCTAGATCTGCTTCTTTTTTGTAAGAATTTGAACATTTTCTGTTTATCCTTGACATTTAATATTTTGTTCTGTGATTTGCTTGAGTAAGGGCATTCAGTTTTCGCTTTAGGCCCTCTGGCTGTTCTGTCGCTGTTATTTCACAGATTTTTATCGCTCTACAACAACAATAACAGCAGCAACAACAACAACAACAGCAACCACAATAACATGGACGACATTTATATGGCCAAAAACGCAAATGGCGTTGAATGTTTGCAATAAAACAAAAATTTAACAATGCTGCTCGCTTGTTGTTGTTGCTAGTTGTTGACTGTTGGCTGTTGGTTGTCATGCCTGACCCCGAGTACTATATGTAGACTTTTAGTTCTTTCTTTTTCTGGCTGGCCCGTTGTGGATTACATGTTTGTTTGCCAGCGCAAATTTATGGTTTGTTTTTGTTTTAAGCGAGAGAATTAGAATTAGAATTGACCAACAGGCTGTGTCTCAAGTAGCCACTTCCTATATACAGTATATAATATATAGTCTGATTAATAATTGGCAAAAAAAAACTGGAAAAAAGCCAGAGCTTGACTTTGACCTGTGGGTTAGGGTGGCTGTCTGAAAGAGAAAGAGAGAGAGAGAGAGAGAGTGAGAGCGACTGTGGCACGATTGAAGCATCCGCTGATGCTGTGGGCGTACACAGACACAGGGCGACAGATAAAACCCGGCCCCCCAGTCGTGGGCAGCGCTTGACAAATGTCAAGCAAAACGCGTCGACTGTACAGCACTGGAATCAGCAAACGACCTCGACAGCCAGTCAGGCAGCCAGCCAAGGGTGAATCTGAATCCGTATCTGTGGCTGGCACCGGGGCGGGGGCTCTAGCTGTGGGACGGGTCTCCGTTGTCTGTCAGTGGGTGGGCGGGCATTACGTAAATCTTGACGCAGTGAAATGTCTCTCTGCATTTAATGCATACAAATTGGTCTGATTTAAAAAAAAAAAAAGAAGAGCGAACAAAAATGCTGTACAAATTTGCTAAGGCAGTGCACACAGCTTGGCCTGAATCAGAGGGAAACATATTCACTCGTAGACTGCACATAATCATAAAATGCATATTATGCGTTCAAAGTGCGCTACTCAATATAGAAGCAGATGCTGAAGCAGAGCCAGCAGCTGCAGCAGGCACTTGCAAGTGCGAGATTCTGGAGAGATACCCTGCACTTCACTCATACACAGACTCACACACGCAGTTCACACGGATGGCAAAAGCTTTTTGCGTAATTAAAGCAAACATCAAGTTCTTGACGCAGCTTTCAAAAGCTCACTAATACACAGGCAGACTGACAGACAGACAGACAGACAGACAGATGCCATTTTGGCTTCTTGAAAATATAATTGGATGCTGCAAATGATTTTTAGATATTAATTAACAAACTCGCTTGGCTGTCATCAATGGCAGACGTGCAACATGCAACATGCAACATGCAGCATACAGCCAAAAAGTGGCTATCAACGCTTGCTGATTTATACGAGTAAAAATTTATACATATTTCTTCTTCTTTTTGCTGCTGCTGTGGAGCTGCCACCTTGCCCCAATGCGTGGCAGCTGCATGTCAACGCGCCAGCCATTGAGTGGGGGCAACAGGCTGGCAACCACTTGCCACAGCCGACGCGTTATTTGTCTTTCAACACGACGCAACGCATCCACATCAGATCCTGCAGGCTGTCAGCATCATATTTTATTCAAGCCAAGTGCATTTGCCCTTCCACTTGGCCAAAGCAGCTGCTTGAACTCTGACTCCAACTCGCCAGACTTTAGACTCTTAACTCCTTGCCAATTTTTTTCAGCACAGCAAATAATTTAGTTCGGCTCCAGCTGCTAAACTGGTGTTAACTGGCTGACAACGGGTGAGCGGGTGCAACGTTTGCAGTCAATAAACTTTCTCAAAATAGACGCCGGCGTGTGTTGAACTATGACACGCAGGCAAACAAACAAATTAGCTCAGAGCCGTTGCACCATCAAAATCTATTCAATGTTAAAACAATAACATATACACATGCACACATGCAGACATGCAGGCATGCGAACATGCTGACACATGCACATTCGTCTGAACAACAGACGCACAACTTTTTCTCTAAACAAATCCATTTAAATCAGTCGGAACGACAGCGGGCAGCGGCAGTGCCTGTCAGTCAGAGCATCAGAGCATGCAAGAGTGTTAATGTAGGGAGTGCACGACTTGCTGATGCCCTGACGTTAGCAATGAGCTACTGTTTTAATCAGTTTTCTTGTATATATACTGTAGGAGCGTTATAATAGGGAGTGCACGACTTGCTGATACCCTGAAGTCGACAATGAGCTGCTGTATCATACAGTACCATAAGCAGAGCGCTGCACTTGTTCTTTTTAGTTACCCCAGAAATTGGTTTTCGAATAACATTCATTTTGAATGAATGTTCTTAAAGAGAGATATTATAATTATGCTGCACAAAGACCGATATTCTACTATAAGAAGTAAGTAGTACAAGTTCTTCAGTTTAATTTCTAGGAAAATGAGGAAAGGTATGCAAAATCTGAAAGAGATTTGTATATACCCATCTTCCAATAGATGCAGGGCATAGCAGAGCAAAGGAAAACCTACGAAAACTTATTGTAAAGAGCCGCCTGCTCCCCTTCACAGTTGAACTGCGCTTGTTGCCACATAATTAAATCTCAATTCAAACAAAATGCTAAACATTTCAAACTATTTTATGGCCATCGGAGAAGCGAGCGGAGTCCATAGTCTGGATGTGTGAATGGCTATAGTATTTTAATATAATAAGAACTTTTCTTCTCCCTCTCCTTCTACTTCTTGTTGTTGCTAACTTTCATTTGATTCATTTGTGTTTACCTGTTTTTTTTCATTTTGTTTTGTGTCGTTGCAGGTAAGCGCACAGTTTGACATGGATTTGGCACAGTTGTTGGAGCATTGATGGACTGTTGCCTAGTTGGCTTGCCAGGCACGCAGCGTGTAATAAGTGCAAGTGCTGCTGAATATGGCTGTTGTTGCCCCAATGCCCCAACTGCAACAGCAGTAGCAGTAGCAGTAGCAACAACAACAAAACTAGAATCACAGCAATTGCAAACGATGTCTTCGAGCGACAGTAGACAGACAGGCGGACAAGCGGACAGATGGACAGATGGAGGAGTAGGTAGCAGGCAACTAGGAGCTGGTCTGACAGTGAACGGAGAGCAACAATTGTTGCAGACACATTGACGACGACGTCGACGAAATCGACAACGACAACGACAACGACGACAGCAGCAGCTGGAGCTTCAAAGAAGGGGGGATCGGTTGGGGGGTAGAATGCGGACAATGCCTAGTTTGTTAGCTGCGCTGCCACTGACAGATGCGACTGCTGCAGCACGACTGCACGCACATTTCTCTGACTCTGTGCAACATTGAAAATTGATAATGAGCCGCAGCAGCAGTAGGAGCAGTGGAAGTTGCCTTCAGCCATCGCGCCTTATTGGGCAAACCACAGAATGGATTGCAGTATGAATGAAATGCTAGCCATGAATGGAAGCTGGTTGAATGACTGACTGACTGACTGACTGATTGACTAAATGAGCAGCTGAGCTCGGAGCGCAATGTGTTTGGCAAGCAATCAAGCGGACGATAAGATAAGCGAAAAGCCTCTGCCTGCTCAGCCAGAAAAATCGACCGAAAACTTCATTACCCCCTCCCCCTCTGGGCCTGCCCCTGCCCCTGCTCCTCCGTCAAACTGTGACTGAGGGAACTTTTAATTATGATTGACATGCGGTCGACGTTGACGCCGGCAACGGCTGCTGCCACCCACAACAACTGTGGCATCGATTTCAACACGACTTAATTTCTGAAGAGGGTTGCTGATTGCCGCCGCTGCCAGCGTGCGGTGCTGTGGAACTCATCAGTCAAGCGGCTCGACACGAGACAATTGCAACACAAACTCTCTTGCCCCCTACCCCTAAACGAGCCAAGCCAGCCAGGCCAAGGGCTGATCTGTTTAAGGGTTGCAACAGCAATTGTAACAGCTTTGCCGAAAGCAGCGACAAAAATATTAAATTATATTCGCATTAACTGCGAACACGCAACATGACAAAGTCACTTCTGTTTCTTGCCTCTACTGTTTTGCGTGTTGCACAAATCCGACACGCAACAGCACAGAAAAAAAGCAACAACTGTGATACATAAGCCAAGAATATCGAGGGGTTAAAATACGTTTATCTGTGATATTGATTTTCCATGCAAACCAATAGAAAACCAGCACCGGACACCCTGTACCCACCGTAAGCTTGAGCGAAAGGTGGGGTGGAGATGTAATATGGCTAATCTGACATATGAATGGAGTCTGGAATGTATACTATTCGTTACATAATTTGAGAGAAGAACTAGCATATGGAAAGGGTAATATTAATTAAAAGATACCCTGTAAATGTGGTGTAGAGACAGCTGTTACGTTTGGGCTGATTAAAAACAATGGATATCTGAGAATCATTAAATTTGCAACAGAAATAGCATAGAGTATTAGATAATTGATTTCCCTATAAAGAAATCCAAAAATGGTTGATTTGCAATCAAGCTGATCAGTTATATGTGAAGCCAATGTATATTTAGATGATACAAAAAGAAAGTAACTGAAGTAGGAGAGCAAGCTAACAGACACACTAGCAACTAGCAACTCTCTATATACATATCTATAGCAAAAGACACCCTGTATGTGAGCTGTACGCAAATGGCATTGACGCTTAGTAAAGCTGATCAGCAACATGTAAAGCCTGTCTGCACTTCGTTAACAAATTGATATATGTTCTATATGCATAAAAAGCGAGAAATACAAATTGAAAGTTAATTGATTTCCATTTACGGATTTGCCCGAACAATGAAATCAATGAAGTCCCAAAAAAAAAGTCAGGCACAAATTTGTGTTTATTAAAGTTAAATTCTTTTTGCTGTCTCTTTAAATTGTTTGTTATTTGGCAGAACTTTTTCATCTGTTAAATGCGTTATTAATCAAATGCGCGCATCTTTCCAAAAAATATTTCAAAATAAAAAAAGTTTGCCCAACTTTTTGCTTACATAATATGAACGCAACCCTTTAGCTTCTGGCCAATTCCTCATGAGGCTTATTTGAATATTAGAGCTTATATATATGTATGCATAAAGAGTCAAGCACAGCAGGGCGCGTTTCAGTTCGCAGCATGCGTGGCAGCTCCTTTGACAGCCAAAAAAGTAAACAACATTCCATACACTGCAAGAAAACTATCAGCTGGTGGCAGCGCATGCATGCCCAATTAAACTGACTCATCATGGGCGAAACTTCCATATCATTTAAGCTGCTAAATGCCCGACGCATTCATCTTAATTAGCTAAGGGCTACCTGGGCAGGTGTGCGACGCTGGCTCTGTCGCAGTGTAGGGGGGGTGCAGGCCAGGGCCAGACAGTCGGAAAGTTTTGTGTGGCAATGCATGCAGGAAAAAATAAGGATTCGTGTCGAGACTTGGGGGCAGGATACACACAACAATGACGACGGCACTATGAATGATTGCCGCGGTGCGCTTTGTTCATGTACATTTGAAATTTCGGCTACGGTTGGAGCGAAGGGGTCCAGACACTGCGGAAGTGAGGCAAAGGCGGAAGCGCTCATACGCCACGTTGGCCGGCGGCGTCGATGGCAGCTGAAAATTGAATAAGCGCAACTTTTCGCGTGCCAAAAATGTTAGCGTTGTTGTTGTTGCTGGCATTTGCCTGTGGCCCTGTGCTGTGTGGGCGGCGCGCAGCCCTTATTCATTACCCAAGCCCGCCGCCACACGAAAATGACTTGAGCCGGCAGCAACTGCTGAGACTTGGCGACTTTGTAGATACTTGGCGGGCGATAAAAAGGTCGGCAGTAAAAACAGCAACAACAACAAAACCAACAACAACATCAGCAACAACCACAGTAATAATATTGTCGAGGAAGGCTGCACAACTCAATAAGCCAAGTTAACAGTCTATTGAGTCGCCTTGCCTGCCTTCTGTCCCCCCCCCCCCCCTCTCTCTCTCTTTCTATCTTTCCTTGCTGAACTGACAGTTACCTAATGGCAAACATACACAGATAAAGCATTAAGTTTTTGGCCCAAGAACTGGAGAAATGCCATGGAAATCGATCGATAATTCGTGCTAAAAGATAAATTACCGTTATGCGGCGACTTTGGCAACATTTTTTTTCATACTCGTTCGGAAAGCTAGAAAAAGAGGGTATATAGGTTTTGTGCGTAGCTTGCGCCTGTGTTTGAGTCTGTATATGTAATATATCCTTAATACTAAGTCAACTTATAGAGCGTGAAGATTACGTAGATACGTCCAGTGTGAGCATGGTAAGTCGGTATATCTTATATATGTTTGGATCAGTCTTGCTTTACAGCTAGTGCTATAAATTATATGATCGACATATTGAGGCGTGAAGAACTTAAAATTGAAATCTTTTTACCTCGGGAGCGGGTATTTTGAAGTCGGAGACGCCCGCTTGCAGTGTTCTGACTTGTTTTTGGTTGTAGTCCTCATTTTTTCTCCTTTCTCTCTCTCTCTCTCTCTCTGTTTTTTTTTCGGCTGATAATATCATTGGCCGCGGTTCGGCTAATAGCTGCGCTGATTCCATTAATTTGCCAAATGACAGCCAAGCAGGAAGCAGGCCACTGGAACCAGACGAAGTGGATCCGAGTGGCATTGGCGGCGGCTGCTTCTGCTGCTGTTGCCTACAGCTCGCGCCATTTTGACACTAATTAATTAAGTTTTATTCTCTTTTGCTAGCAATTTCTATTGTTTTTCTCTTGGAGACTTATCGCAAGCAAATCAAGCTTAGCCGTTTATATAAAGTAAATTGAATACTTGCTAAGATAGATGACGAGAGAGAAGGAGAGAGGCAGAGTGCTAAGTAAAATAAATCTGTGCTTGCTTTTCATCAACTGCAACTGCTCAGTTTTGTGCTGTACTCATTTATGCTTTATGGCAACTCTATATAATATATATATATATATACAATGCATCGATTTGTGGCCAGATGTCACGCACACAGCTACGCCACATAAAATATATCAAGTTGTGGCATAGCATAAGTTCCCTACGGTACCAAAGGGCTCCCATGCAGCAACTCAACAGCCCATCAAATAAACTTAAACGAGCGACAGGCAGGCAGGCAGGCCGTCAGACAGACAGACGGACGGATAGACAGAGAACGTATGCAAAGCAGTCGAGGCATTGCACAAATAATCATCGCATAAAATATATCGATTACAAGTGTCACTACAACAAAAACGAAAAAACTAGATCCCATCATAAATAAATATTAATTAAAGCTCTGAAAGCCAAGCATAAATCTCAGAAAAACAAAAATAAAAATCCAACAACAACAACAACAACAATTTGATTTTTCCGTTATTTATAAAGAGCATATTTTTGTTATTTTTTTCCTAAGCATTTTTTACGTTTGGGATATTCTTTGTGTCTCTGATTTATTAAACAAATATTTGGCGCATACAATAATTGACGAAAATATTTTGCCAGCCTGGCAGAAATCAAAATAAAACCAACTTAGCGTAACGAATTCGAGACAAAATAGTAAAAAATAAAAGAACTATAGACAGAAGTGCCTGAGAGCGTGAAGCCGAAGAGGGAATACTCTTATAGAATGTAGATGGGTTATATGTCATAGACTCTCAGCTAAAGCAGATTGTTTCTGTGATTGGACTAGAGGCAGAAGTGAAAATACTTGTATAAGCCATAGGTAAACTTATATGGCAAAAACTATCAGCCGACACAAAGTGCACAGACTAACACAGACAAATATCTCAATCTAAAAAGATAATAAATACTCTCTTTTTTTGCATTACATAATTCATAAAAAAATATTGGTGTACCTCTGTAAAGCATACATAAATGCCAGGCTCTATATATATTATTTGATTTCGAGCGTTTCAAAAAGAAAAAACCAAAAAAAAAAACAAGTCACGCGTTTATCATTTCAAATGCTTAATTTATGCGCGTCTACAAAATTTTGGCAGCTACACTTTACACCAAACAGCAAAAAAACAAACAAAAGTTGGGGGAAAAAAACCTAAAGTAAAACGAAAATGAAAATGTTTAGAAAAACGGCAGAGTAAAGTGTTCAAATCGAGCGAACCGGCGCTTTTTATGTATTTTGACGCGTCGCTAAATTTAGCAGGCAAATATTTTGCGCCCCAAGCAGCAAAAACGCCGACAATTTGATGCGCAACTTATGCAATGCATCCGGGAATCATATAGACAAACACATACATACATATATAACATATATATACGTATATAATCTCTATGTAGTGATATGTTATGTGGTGCAGAGCTATTTAATTGCCCTCGCCGCGTGCAGCAAGTGTCAAAGACCCCGTGACCGAGTGTACCAGAGAGCCAAAGCCTCGAGACCACATTGAGGAACTACGAAAAATGTCGCCAGATGCCTGCCCACCCGTCCGCCTCATCGTCGTTGTCGTCGTCGTCGTCGTCGCCGCCGCTGTCGTCGAATCGTATAAAAAGCGCAACTGTCAACTTGGCAACTCGCCGCAAAACAAAAAAGCAAAAAAAAAGCCGAAAAACCGAACAAAAAATTTATCACGCTCTGCCTTATTGCGTCAACAGTCATTCAATGCCTGCGCGTATATGTGATAGGGTATATCAATCACAAGAGCTAAGGCCTAACGCAAATATGATACGCGAAAGATAATTTATAAATGAAATGATTTTGCTTAAGAATATACTAAATCAGAGAAGCTATAGATGTGCTCCTCTGATAGGGTTTATCAGATACGTAGAGTTGGAAAACGGTGTAAGGATGTGAAAAAGCACATTGTGTCTTTCGGCTACGATATGAATCAACTGTCTTTCGAACTCCTTTCAGTTTGTATATTAACTATATTCAGTTGTAGTGGAAGTTATGAGATCTATAATAAGAGCTAAAAACCAAATTCCGTATGCTACCACAAATGTCAGGTAAATACGCTTTAAGTTAAGTTTCAGACATTCAACTAGTTTGCTATCGATTCTATGATTAACAAGCTCATACTCTCGAATAGCCACATTGCTCATTTATAGGGTATTCCTGACCGCAGGGCACAAACCCAACACAAAACAGTTTCATTAAATGCAAAAAAAAAGAAGAAAAATAATAGAAATAATATAAAAGCAGCTAAAAGCAAAAAGCCACAATAACAAAAAGCAAAAACAAAAAGTTAGACAAACTGCGAGGCCTTCGAGCTGTTTGCCAAATTAGCGGAACGCAAACTTATGGCACACACTGTCGTCGAACTGGCTGCCAACTGTGGCGATGAGTCAGTTACATTCGCCTAGCAAATGCAGTTTGCAGTTTGCAGTTGCATCTGCCATCTCATCTGCGCATTTGGCTGTTCGAATCGTTCGAGAAATCTATTTTTTTTTTTATCTTTTTATGATTTTGCATTTAAATTTGATTGTAAATAGAAAATGTGTTCAATGGGCATTGTTTAGTTCACAGTCAAGTGATCAACTGGAAAATGCAAAATGTAAAGTGAAGCTGGAAATTGTTAAACAAAACACGCAATGCACAAAGAGTCACAGTCGAAGAAATAAATAGGAATATGGTAAAATAACTAAAAAAGGCAAAAGCAAATCAATTGTTGTAAATTAATTATATAAGCTTTGTTTAGCTACAGTGGAGCTTAGATAGAGGCAACAGTATAAGGAATTGAATAAATGGATATTCCAAAAATGTATCTGTATCTATTGCAAATTGTTTTAGCTTGTCGACAAGGCTTGCAAAATAAAAAAACAATTTTATGTTTGCTTGTTGCGCATTTGAGTTCGCTGGAATATGATAAGATAAGAGCAGTACATAAAAAACCATATATAAGTGCAATGCGATAATCAGATTGACAACATAGCCGGGCTCCACTGTAATCGCATTTGAGACTTTGTAGCTGCTGGCAGAAAGCAAAGCCAAAACCGTTTAGCTATGCACTCGCGGCAGACAATGCGACGACAACAGCAGCAACGCCAACTGTGTCAGCAGCAGCAGCAACGGCAGCAGCAGCGGCAGCAACAACATTGGCAGCAACTGCAGCCAAAGCCAGTTTATTGCTATTGTATTGTGCGACAAGGCTAAACAACTGGCAAAGAGGCGCGCCCCCCAACTGCTGCTCCTTGGGGGCTGCTGCAACTATTGCCTGCTGTTGCTGCTGCTATTGCTGTTGGTGTTGCTGCTGCTGCTGTGGCAGTGACATCATCCCCAAGACAGGCAATTAAAACTAATGTATTTGCCAGATTTGTTGGATGCGATTTTCCAAACATATTGCCAACTCATTGCCCACATTGCCTCAACATTTCAAATGACCCAAAAATGACTTAACATTTGTGGCAGCTAGTCCTCCTTCCCCTTTAGCACTGCCTTCGCTGTTGCCTCTGCTGTTGCCTCTGCTGTTGCCTCTGCTGCTGCCTCTGCTGCTGCTGCTGTCGTTTGTCTGTTGATTGATGCAATTTTATGACATTCGCGTGGGCGCTGACTGAAATGTGTTTGTAATTGTTTTTAAATAGCCAAATTGCAGCGACTGAACTTAGCCAATAGCAGTCCAAAGTTCAGTTATCTATGGCGTTAACCAACACTGAACAAACTTTCGCTTAATTAATGCACATTTCAACAGCATGCAGCTAGCCGCCATAAACTCCAACTAAGCTGAATTGAAGGCGACTTAGCTCATTTGCCTAACTGGCGGCGCCTTTGACACTTTGCTGCTGTTGCTGTTGTTGTGACAGAGCCTGTCATTTTGCATTTAACTCAAAGTGTTGTAAAGTGTATACCATTATCACTTTATTATAATTATTCTTCAGTTTTTCCTTCCCACTTTTGCCAGTCTTCAGCTGCTTCTTGTTTTGTTTTGTTTTTGTTTTTGTTTTTACTTTTGCCTTATCAGCGGCTTTTGCAGCGGGTTTTTTGTTACCCGAGAAACATTTGCTGAAATGTCATAAATTTGCTAATTTATTGTTAATGTTCTTTTAAGTTAATTACGCAAAAACAAAAAGGGAAAAAGCCTTTTAAGACGCGCATACAAATTGCGGTCGGAACTCTTTTTACATTGTTAAAACAGCATGTTTTTCTAAATATGAATATATATATATATATACATGTTTCTTTAAGTGTATATACTATATAAAGAAAGGCAGCAAGGGCTAAGCTCTGTTAATGAACTCAAACTTAAAGCTACCTTAAGTTGAATTGACTTTTACCTACTCTTACATATGTGTTTTTAGAATTTAATTTACTTAGTTTACTATATATTTCATAAAATTTGGTACATTTTTGTATCATTTTTGTAAAAATAAATCAATTTTTGGTTTATTTTTGTAACAAATTAAAAATACTTTTTTTCCATATCTCCTCACAAGATGTTCTCCATAATTATTTCGTTTTTCTTTCCATTTTGATTAAGTTAATTATAGCTTGGTGCTTGGCATGCAGCCCAGAAGGCAATTTATTAACGGCAATTAGTTGATTTATGTTAATTTAATTAAATGGCTTTTGACCCAACATTATGCATGGGTCGCATTTAATCGAAAGTCTTTATATGAATTGTAAATAATGAAAAATGTATGAAACTTGATATGCGACACATGACACAAGGCAATTGCTGTTGTTGTCGTTGTTGTTGCTGTCGAGCTGCCTGCTGACAATTTCGTGACAATTTATTGGACATATCAATGACAAAAAAGGCCAAAAATGCAATTGCCGCAATTGCAATATTTGGCATTTTTTTTTTATAGATTTTTGCGGCACTTTGACAATCGCAGCAAATCCAAAGCCAAATCCGAATCACAGCAACTCGTGCTGTTGTTATTGTTGTTGTTGTCGTTGTTGTTGTTGTGGCTTTGTTGGCTAATTCTAAAACTGTTCGCTTATATAACTGACAATGACAATTTTGGTTTTTGTCTGAAACTAACCGAAAATGGTCAGCAGCAAAAACTTGTCAATTGCTCCAATGCAAACTATTAATTAAAAAAAGAAAAACAGAATTTCGTTTGAATTTTCATAGAATTTAAATTCTTGGCAGCCACAGGCTTAGTATGCATATCGCCTTAACTCTGATTGACCAAGTTTTGTGCTTGTCATCCTTAGCCAGACTATAACAATAACAGTTAGCAGACCGAAGACGCAGATACTATGACAGCTAATCAGCAACGAGTCGAACAACTTCATTTGCTAGACGGTTCTTCATTTGGCTCATATTACACGCACCGTGGCGGCATATGGCTCCAGCTCTTTATGCCCTCTGCCCAGGCTTGTGAGGCGCCCGTGTCGAACTCATGCACAATTAGTCACTTGCAAGTCAATTAAGTTCCCAGCGCCTAACCACAACAGACGCCGGGAGAGGCCGCTTGCCGCTTGCCCGCCTCGAGCCCGATCCTAGCCCAGACAGGCACGTATTGGGTGGGATGGGTTTGAGTCTACCTGTGGCCGGGTCTCGGAATGTAACTGAGGACACGACCGCGACTGCGGCCTGGGACTGCGTCATGTTGTTGTAATGCTCTGGCGCTTATTTGCAGTAAAAAGCAATGACAACGGCGGCGACAACGACAGCGACAACGACTGCGACGCGAGAAAATTATACAGACAGAGAAAAAGAGAAAGAGCGAGAAAGAGAGCGTGCGGGCGGGGAGGGAGTGAAAGAAACGCACATGGACAGAGGCTCAAGCGAAGGTGCTGGCTAGGGGAAAAGTAAAACAAAACCATATTATTAACGCCTCATTAAACTTTTAACGATTTTAAATTACAGACTGCAAACGAGACCAGCCTAATGAATACAAATTAGCCGCACAAGAGCTGTTGACTTTGACTTGGCAAAAAGATACAAAACATGCATTAGACGTGCCTACAATTGTAGCTCGAACTATATGTGTTCGCGTGTGTGTGACAACCGAGGCCTATGGCAATAATACGTGTTGTTTAGCCATAGAAACAAGCTGGCCATAGGCATAGATACAATTGTAGCTGTAGCTGTAGCTGTAGGTCCCAGGACAACAAATAGAGCAAATGATATATTAAATTAAATCGGCATAGATACATGCCGTATAGTAAAAGATACATAGATGATAGAAGCATAGATACAAATGTATCTGTATGTATCAGCATCCTATGTGTTTGTATATATATATATATATATATATATATATATATATATATATATATATATATATATATATATATATATATATATATATATATATATATATATATATATATATATATATATATATATATATATATATATATATATATATATATATATATATATATATATATATATATATATATATATATATATATATATATATATATATATATATATATATATATATATATATATATATATATATATATATATATATATTCTCTGTGTGAATGGATGCAATTGTATCTGCATTTGAGTTTAATTTGTAACTGTATCTATGTATAGATGCAAATGTATCTGTAGCCACATAACAATTCTGTCTGTCTCTGTGTTTAGATACAATTCTTATATCCGTAACTGTGAGACCTACGACAATAGTAGGCACGATCTATCAAAACAAACAAAGCACGCAAGACTCATAGATACAATTGTATCTATGTCTGAATAACTATGTAGCTAGCTGTTCGAGTGTGTGATAAGTGAGGCCTGCGACAATAATACGTGTTGGTCTGGCATTCCATGTCCGACTGTCTGCAAATGACTTTTCAATGTAGAAACATTTGACACGCGTTATGGCTAATTGTCATTAATTGTTCGAAGAGAGCTAAAATAGCCGCTCGCACCTTCCCTCTAAACGCCGGGCCATGTGATTATTAATCAGGCATTGGATATTTGACAGCTGACAGTTGGTTCGTTCGCTTGTTTAATTGTAAACACTTGTTAAATGCAAATGAGTATAGATGAATTAATATATATATATAGAGAATAAAATATATATAAATATATATATATATAAACACACGATTCGCACGACAGACAGGTCAGGGCCTCGACTCGAACGACATTTTAAAAATACATCACGACTTGGTTCCAAATTTTTTTTGCCAAAGCAACTAATGCATATTCAAAGTGTTTCATTCGTTCGTTAGGCCTAGCTACATTTTAGCATATTTTTTGTTGTTTATTTGTATACATATATTTACAAAGAGATAAATATATATATATACATATATTGCCATTAAAGTCTCGTTCGCATGGCAAATTAAATGTATATAATTAAAAAATTAACTGCTTCCGTTCATGCCAACATATATATCTATATATATATATATATATATATATATATATATATATATATATATATATATATATATATATATATATATATATATATATATATATATATATATATATATATATATATATATATATATATATATATATATATATATATATATATATATATATATATATATATATATATATATATATATATATATATATATATATATATATATATATATATATATATATATATATATATATATATATATATATATATATATATATATATATATATATATATATATATATATATATATATATATCTTTGCTTTTAGCCCCACATCAGCGCAGAAAAAGAGAAAGACATTAACAAGAATTTGGACAACAAAATGCTGAAATGAGTCGTAAATTAAAATTTTCTTTTCAACTATGATGTATCTGTTAATTGTTGCGAAACGCAGACGCACAGTCGTAGCTACGACTATTTAAAATTCTTATGTTTATTTATGATTTTTGAAAGACATAAAAACGCGCTGTGCTCATAAATCATACAAAAAAAGTGCTAAAAACTAATTTAGTTCTTTGTTGGCCACAGAGACAAAAAAAAAAAATATGCATTAAAAACTAATTTAAAAATTATGAAATTAGATTTCCGCGTGAGCTCAAAATAACACAATTATAAACATATCAGGCAGCACAAAAAAAATAATATACTTAATTTATTTTGTATAAATTAAATTTTATATAGTTAAAAACTAATTTATAAACTATATTCGCTCCAAATAATTTTGAAAAAATAATTAAAAGAAATCGCAATTTTTTTTTTTTTTTTTTTGCGTCTTCTCAATTGTTGTGGCTGTTGTTTTCTGCTTTTCGCCTCGATTTAATATCAAAGCAAAGCCGACAAAGCACAAAAGATACAGATACTGCGCCCTCTGCGCCTCCTTCGCTCTTGCCTTTTCTCTCTCTCTCTCTCCCTCTGTGCTCGGGTGTCTGTCTGCCTGTCTGCCTGTCTGCTGCACATCCTACGCGGTCTTCCACTTTGTTAGTTTTTGGCATTTTGGCAAGCAACCAGAAGCTACAACAACAACAACAACATCAACAGCAGCAACTATGACAACAACAACTCATGTTGTACGTAACATAAACTTTGTGCCGGCTTCTGGCCGTTTGAATATAAATTTTTTGTAGAATTTATTTAAGGTCTGTTTGCAGTCGAAGAAAACATTTGCGAATGCACAAAACAAAGCAAAGGGCAGGCGCGGACTACAAATTAAAAATCGAAACAAAATCACAATAGAAAATAGACAAAGAAGAAGAAAAAGCGATCACAATTTATGCAAAGACTCGTGCGCTAAGCCAAACCAAAAACAAACCGAAAATGAACTGTGACGAGCTGGGCTCAAGCAGCGGCTGGCTATGGTGAGCGGGGGGAGGCGGCAGGTGTCCGAGGGGCCACTTTGGAAACTGGTAAACGGTCAAGCAGTGTGTGGGCGCGTGTGAGAGTTGCTATTAAAATAGCCAAATACAAAAACAAATAATTTAGTCACACTGAAGGAGAGGAGAACAGGTTGTCCGAGCGATCGTCGTTGAATCGTTTGTCGCGTTTGTTTCAGCCATTTGGTTATTTCAAATATATGTATCGAAAATAGATTTCATTTTTATTGAAATTATGACATTCATCTTAATTTGCGCTAACACATAACTTATTCAATTTTATTTCTTATTTGCAGGTGTGTATCTCTAGCTGTATCTGATGCGAACAGGTTTTCTTGGCGCGCATCCAGCTTAAGTAAATAAATGGATGGATATCCAGGCAAAATATTAAGACGATTAAGACGATGCCAAATGGAATTTTAAGACGATTAAGAAGATGCCAAGCGAAAATATCCATTAGTAGCACAAGTAAAAACTCATCTACAGGGTATACTAGAGAAACACTTATAGAACTAGTTTCATCTTTATATTTCCAAATTCCATTGCAATTATGTGGCAAGTTTTCAGTGGGCCATGGCACAGGCCATTGCAGCTGACACATGGATTTCATTCGTGCTGCTTCTTGTAATTTAATTAAAATGCAAGTGTATCAAGGCCTTTTGCGCCTCATTTGCAGCTGAAGTCTCTGAGATCTATCTACATATCTATGCATATCATATCCAGCCAGGTCCACGCGCATGGACATGTGTGCGCCCGATGTTTGTGCTGTCATTAATCTTTCGACAGCAGCGCCTGCTGCTCCTCTTCAGCTTCAACAAACTGTGAAAATTGTTTTGCTGCGCATTTTCAATGGCAAGGCTTTGTTTTTGTTGCCGTTGCCGTTGCCGTTGCCGCTGCCGTTGCTGCTGCCGCTGCTGTCTAATGATCGCGTGCAGTTTTTCTCTTATAATGGGGCCAGGCGTCGTCATATATCATAATTGTGCCAAACTCTGTGAGCAGATACAAACGAGCAGTCGTCTATCTATGACTCGTTTATGGCCACAGATACTTGGACTTGGACTTGAAGCCGACTTTGGGCCAGATGCAGATTTAAGCCGCTTGATTAATGTATTCAATGTGCACACTTGTCAGTTGTTATAAATGTACTTTGTTCTCTCTTAATCACAGCAACTAAATTCCCCGCTCACAATGAACCGTGCACCGTGAACCGTGCTCAGTCACAAATTAATGATGCCTTAGACTGTGCAAATCGCTTTGTTTAATTAAATTCATAAATCCAATTGGATATTAGCGCCCATGGCCAGACATTCCACAAATAACTGTATGCCACCCACTGTGCTGCGACAGCCTGGCGAGTGCGACAATTGAATTTTAACATATTCATAAGTGAATTATAATAAAATGTGGAGAGAGAAAAAAAAACTGTAACAGAAGTGTTGAGATCGCACTAATTACATGTCAAGCGACCCACACTCGCACACACTCGCAGCCAACACCTTGGCGCATAAATTTACAACAAACGACGCATGTCGCCCGGCGCGCCCCGAGCTGCCTGTTGCATGTGGCACTTTGTATATATGTATATTTTTTTTTGCGGCTGAAAAGTGTCAAATGTGAAATTTATGCCCGCAGACTGACTGTCAGACAGACAGCGAGACAGCTAGGCAGACAGACGCATTTGCAGTCACATTCACAGCGCACGCGCAGCCACCGCGCCACGCCCTGTCGCCCCCATGCCTCTCCTTGGCCGCCTAGGAAATTAGCGCACGCTGTCACACACACACACACACACACACACACACTCACAGAGTAAACAAAAAACGAAAAATAAGATTTAAATAAAAGCCAAAACAAGTTGTTAACTTTATTAGCGTTCACTTTGAGCTTTGTGCGCAGAGACAGAAATGCGATTTGCATAAAACGCGACTCGCAATTAGTTGGCATGCAAATCGCATATGGACAGATGGGCCTATGGGCCTAGCTGGGCCTCCGGTCTTCGGGTCATAACTCAAAAGCCTCAGCCGTAGGCCAAACCATGGGCTCAAGCAGACAAAATGTAACTACGGATTCGCTACGTGCTCGTCTTGGCTAAAAAAAAAAGAAAGAAAAAAATCCTTGCAAATCGTTTCTTGTTAATGGCTGTATTTAGACGCGGCTAAGGGAGGGGACTGAGCTGTAGTTAAGTGTATTCGGTTTCTGCTGAAATACAAACTATTCTTGATTACCTTCTTAGTCTTTTTCATTTAAGTAATTGCTGAGAGAGAGATGTGTGATAGATGTGATATTAAGTAAGATCTTAGAGCTGTGACAACTTCTCTTGAAATTTTAGATTCTTTGACAAGACTTAGCTAATTAAAATTCACATTTAATATTGCAGACGTAGACAGCCTCTGCCTCTATCTGTTGGCATCTTAAACTGAAGGACTTTTGTTGCTTATATTAATTATGTGTAGTCGACGAAGTAGTTCAACTGTTTCCTTTAGATCAGAGACTTGACAACTTTTCTAGATTTAGCAAGTTCTTCCTACAGATATTCTTTCTATGCCAAAATCTCCAACAACTTCCCATCGCTTGTATTCAGCTCTTTTGCTGCTACTTTGAATTCAAACAAGAGATCATTAACTTTATTTATTTCTCATTTGTTGCTGCTTTGTCTCAGCTTTAGAGCTGCAATTTGAGTTGCAAATGCATGCATTGCGTGCCACGCACACTCATTCACACATACATCAACTCAAGTGTGTTGTTGCCTGTTGTTCGTGTTGTTTATTAAATGTTGCTTGGTTGTTAAACGACAAGCATTGTCGCTGTCGCTGCTGCTGCTGCTGGGCAAACAAATTGTTTGCGCTTTTATGTGCATTCGAATATGAAGAAAATTCTTGTCATTCAAATGAGCATACAACAATGCACGCACACGCGCACGCACTCGCCCATGGGAACAACAGCAACACAAGCAGCAACAAAATATTCATAGCTGGTTGCTGTCAATTTTTATAGATATTTCATGAATGCTGCATGTGCCTATGCTCCATATATACATATATGTATAGCTTGACTATACTCATGAGTACACACACTCACACTCGCACTCGCACTCGCACTCATATTCTTATTCTTATTCATATGTTCGCCTGTCACAGTCGGTTCAAGGCTACTTTGATTGATGGCCTTGTGGGGTGTCTGTGTGTGAGTCACGCAGTTTACTTTGATAGTTGCTCTCCACACTAGAGACACTCTAGACTAGTCAGCTACTTAATGCTTGCCTTTTTTCTATCCGCCTCATTAGTGCAATTGAAGAGTTTTTAGCTGAGCATTAAACAGAGAAAGAGAGAAAGGGAAAAAAAAGTGCTGAAGCCGTTTGCTCATTTCCTGTGGCACTGCGTGGGAATCGTTGCCCCAAGCACCTGGAATACATGCGCAGTTTAATACATTTTTAATTGCCAGCAACAAAAAAGAAAAAAAAAAGGGAAAGAGGGCGTTCCGAATTGCACACGAGAATTGTTTGTTTGTTACGTGCAACCTGCAATTGGCAGCTTCAACTTTCACTCGGCGTACTTCGATTCGGAGGAAATCTGTCCCCCTGGGAGAATTCTCTGCAATTACAAGCGGCGAGCGATAATAAAAAGCCAACGCATAAATTACGGCCCGAAATTGCTGGAGTCACTCGCTGTAAAGAAAAACATAAACAAAATCAAGCGCACCAAAAACCAACAAAAACAACAACAGAGAAAAAACTTTATAAGGAAGTCGAGAGTGCGGCACGCTCGAAAATGCGAATGCGAGTGCTTAATTGAAAACAACGCACAAAAAGCGTCTCGTCTGCGACCTACTTGGCGTATACGTAATTACAAATTTATGTGAACGTCACTCGATATGCGCTCACAACAACAGCAACAGCGAAACAAAAACAACAATCGCAGCTTAACTAACTTGGCACCAATGCATAATTCATACGAGCTGCAGTTGGAGCTGGAATTGGAGTTGGAGTTGGACTTGGAGCTGGTGCCACAGCCACCGGCGACACTTGCCACGTTGCCGCAGGAATCGCCAGTCGCTGGCAATAAGGTGCTCCAGTCCGAAATTGGAGTTAACATAAACGAAAAATTCCACTTGTAATATTTAATGACTATAACTTGGCCAAGTTGAGGTAGAATTGTGGTGCATTGGAGAAGGTTTTGGGCAAAGTCTGTCCGATGGGTATCTCGAAGTCTGGACAAAACAGAAAATGTTCAAGCAAGCTTGAAAAGGCTAAATGATCAGCCTTAATTTGGTTAAGTTATTTTCTATATATTTAAGGATCTGACCACACTTGATAGGGCTACTCTCGCTCTCCAATCAAATTGGACAAACAAGACTCACCCGAAGTCAAATAGGTCCAGTTCATTTGATTGAGGAGTTGAGTGATTGAGCTCGAAAAGGAACTCATTTCTAGAGTTCGCACAGCAGTTGAGCAAGTTCCATTACCTACGACAAACTGCATTACAGCTAGTTACACTCATGAAAACTTAAGTTATGATCTATTGCCAATGTGAATTCCCATCGCTCCACACAAACATCGACAGCAATTGCAATTGCAATTGCCATTGCATCTGCGCCTGCGCATCGTCTGCTTGCCACACGCAAGCGTATGTCTGGAGGCTAACTGGAAATCAATAAGCGCGCACACGCTACAAATTGTGGCAGGCCCACGGCTGTTGCAGCTTCGATTTCGCAACTAACGTATCTAATGAGGCGCAAAAGTGGGCGTGACAGCCGCCTGTTTGTGGCGGCGCAGATGTCAGCAGCTTTGCTTACAACATTTTGCACTTACATGCAGCACTCGCCACTTTTTGTTGTTAGCTGCTTTTTTTTTAGGCGGGTCTACGGCCAAGTGGGCCGAAAACCCGCTCCTGCCGGCAGCCACAGCGTACGACCGACGACAGATGAAGCCATTAAATACAAAAAAAAATTAAAAAAAAAAATAATATGGCTGTATTTGTTAATTGGGCAAGTCCGACGAAATTACATTTTTAGCCTTTTCGAGCTTGCAGGCTACAAGCAAATTACATTAACTGCGCCAGAGTCTATACAAAAAAGTAACTGAACTCTCTCGCAATATTTTCACATATTATTTTATTTCCACTTAAATAAAGCTCTCGCACTTATTTGTCATTGTAGAAAACCACTTCTTCGTAATTATTTATTTATGCAAATGAAAATGATCTGTAGACACATGGCATTCCCATGAATGAATGCTTAAGCATTCAGAGTGTGTCAGCCACAAATCTCTGTACGTACGGCTAATTGCTTCCGGGAAAAAGAGACGAGAAGGAGGAGGCGCATCGAGCTAAAAATATAAAACCTCTAGACACAGCGATAGGCAAATACCTGCGAGATATGAAAGATTATTCACCAGAATATTTTCAACGATGATGTGAAGAAATGCCTGAGATAAAATCTCGAGCAGATTGTCAAATGCAAAAAAAGGAAAGGAAAAGAAAAGAAAAGAAAAAGATTAGAATTAGAGCTACTGTTAGGAAAACTGGGCACGCATTTGAAAATTGTGAAATCATCACGAAAAACGGCTGCAAAAATTCGAGCAACCCGAGAGCGAATTACGTGCGCCGCATGGCCAACCAGACGCACAAAGAGCCAAAAGCAACCACAATGAATGAACAAATGAATGAATGAATGAATAAGTGAGTGAATGAGTGAGTGAGTGAGTGAGCGAGTGAGTGAATGAATGAGTGTGTAAGTCGGTGAGTGATGCAATGAGTAACTACCTAGGCAAAAGACAACAGGCGCTGCCAAAAACAAAAGCCAACTGAAAAACTAAAGGAAAAGCAAAGCAAAGGCGGAAAATCTGTGCATTGTTTGCTCTCGCGCTTGCCACTGCCAGTTGTCGGTTGCCAGTGGCCCCTGCCCCTGCCCCTGCCCCCCATCCAATATTCAACATTCTGTCGGCATCTTTTGTTTGCCGTTCTGTTTGCTTTTGCGGCTTTAACGTAAACACTCAATATTTATTCCTTTGTATTTGCGCTGCCGCCCTGCCGTCCCGGCCACACCTCGGCGCAGTCGCAGCCACAGCGTGAATCCTTTTGCATTAACTCTGATTTTTTATGGCCAGAGCCATTTTACGCTTTGCCTTCGACTTCGGCACACGATTTTCGTGGGCGTAATTGAAAGCCGCCCCACACTGACACATATACACACACACACACACACCAGCACACACCCACACTCACAATGGTGCATAACAAATTTGTAAGCCAACTATTTAGTGGCCAAATCAAAGGCAGAGCTACGTTGCGATAAATCGCAGTCGGCCCATGCGGCGTATGCGCAATTGCTGCAAAAGCAGCCGCCGGGGCTAAGCTTCCCTCATTCCCAGTTACGGGTGGGTGGGCGCACTTGTCGGCTATGCCACTGCCCACATGCTCCATGCCCCACGCTCCCCCTCTCTCCCATTCCCACTCTCTCTCTCTCTCTCTCCCTCTGATTGCTGTATTGGCAGTAATAAAAATGTCGAAACGAAGGCTTGCGGGCATTTGCCGAATACTTTGCAATTGTTAAGCTTCATGCGATTTCAATGGCTTTATCTGTCTATGTATGTGTGTGTGTGTGTGAGTGTGTGTATTGTAAGCGAAGCACTGGCCAGCGTTAGGCAAATATTGAAGCATTGAACACGTTTCAGCTAAATTGCATTTTTATTGCCACCTACTGCAGTCTTTGTGGGCTTCGTTAAAGCGGATGAATTCAGCTACTGCTAATATACTAATGGACCTATACTAAGTCTAGTCCAATAATTAAAAGATTTAATTTGTTTGTACACAGCTCCAACTTTTTTATGCCCCAATATAATTTGCTTTAATATCTTTCAGTTTTACTCTTTTGTGTTGGATTTACCAACTGATTGATAGGAAGTGTAATTAAGTTAAGATTCACTTATTATAGTAAGCAATACACTATACATACTATATATTACGATAAATATCAATCAAAGCTTGCTTTAAGTTGAGAATCATAGAATGATTGCAGGCTCTCTCTACAGTGATTCAGTTCTTTGCAGTGTTCTGGGTATCTGCTAGTCGTGCCCGATCACTCTACCTCTCCTGCTTCTCCCTAACATTCTAAAGCAATTGAGTTTATCTATAGATAATATCTCTGTTAAGCACATAGTAAATTTAGTATTCTTATTAAAATTAATTTATACAACTATTGACAGCTCTAAAGCTTTCTTTAACTAACAAGTTTTCTATGCCGCATTCAAGCTTAATTTTATATAGAATCCTCTGCCAGTTCCTCTCGCAGTTTTGCCCCCTTTTCATTTGCAGTCTTCAACACTATTTTGTGCATGTTACGTGCCTGAGCTGAAAATTGTCATTGTTGGCTGTTGGCTGAAAAGGTTTTTGGGCATCCTTTATTGACAACTCTGTCCATTTTACATTTTCCATTTGCTACGACTTGGCTCTGCCCTCGGCCCTCGGCCCTCGGACCGCCTGTGGCAGCTGCATTCAAAAGGTTGCGAAAATTCATTTGCATGCACAGCGCTTGTTTGAGCTTATCGATTGAGCTCATAGACAAGAAAGAGAGAGAGAGAGAGAGAGAGAGAGAACAAAATCTTTGCAGCAGTCAACAAGTGCTGTGTGAGTGAGAGTCCCTGTGATTTCACAGTTACCAATAGTTAGGTAACACACACAGAGAATAGCGTGATGCGGCTCTTCTATGCCATTTAAATACGAATTAACTAGTTATTTGCATGTTGACTATCTAATCGTTGGTTTAGCCAAGCTCATCGCTGCTTCCAGCTGACACCTACAAAACGAAGCTCACACGCTCCATATCGCAGCAGCAGTAGTTGCCTTTATTTAATAAACATTTACGAGCCCATGTTAGCATACGGAGTGCGGCCAGATAGAGAGAGGGAGAAAGGCGAAGGGATTTGTTGTCATGCAATGCGCAAACACAAAACTAATTGAATTTTTCGTAGCTCTTGCTCTGTCCTTACGGCTCACTCTCTCTCTCTCTCTCTCTCTCTCTCTCTCTCTCTCTCGCTCACTCTCTCTCTCTTTCTATCTGTCTGTCCGGCTCTTTGGCATTTTGTGCAAGTCAGCAATAGGAAAAACCAGCCATTGTCTGCCTTGGCCTGGGCAGTACGTGCCACAATTTTGGCTGTTCACAGCATTGTTTTGGGTGCGGTTTGTTTCGCCTTTGTTTTTGTGCTCCCAAAAAACATAATCAGCATATAATTAAAAGCAACTAACATGCAACAAATTACACGCAAAGTAGCTTGTAGTCAGTCTAGCAGCGTCAAGGTTGCTCGTGATAGTGCTTCGATCGGGCATCCTCTTTAACAGCGCGCGAGCTGGGCGTGGCACGATTGACCCAAATATCCATTTAGCAAAAACAGCTTAAGTAACAACAAACATCAACAACAAACGTCGACAGCAGCAACTTTATTCTTTTTTTTTTTTGTTCCGAATGTAGTTTTTATTATTTATGCTGAGGCAACAACTGGCACCATTTGTATGGCCCGCAGTGTGCGTCTGCTGCCATGCAATTATGCTCTCGAGTACATCAAGTTTTTCGAGTGCTCAAGACCCAGACGCAGACGCATTTTCATTGTCCAAAAATGTGACCCAATTAACTTGAGCTGGGCATTGTATTCAATTTAATTATAGTTACATATATATATATATTTTTTCTAGTAATTATTTTGACGGCTTTGAAATAGTTTTTTTGGCACCAATTTAAGTGCAAGCATTGCAGTAATTGTAGCTAGTTTTTTTTCACGTTCTCTTTTTTTCCTCTTGTAAGTACGTAATATGATGCCAATAGCGTTCATTGGCTTAGTTTGGGATTCCATTCAGAGAGTCAGCAAGTCGGAAACCTTACGAATTGTGCCTCGCCTGCGTAATTGTAGTACACAGCCCCAAAGTGATCAGATAATGCACCCGACACAGGCCACCGACTTGGCCCACTTTTGCGCTTGTTATCAGCAACCGAAATGAAAGTAATTAAAATACTCATAATTTATTAAAGAACATTTTATGCCAGAAATCAGTGGGACTTATTGAATACTTAATAGCAACTTGGACAGTAGCTAGCAGAGCAAGAGCAATATGTTGCTGATGGGATCAGCGGAAGTAATGTGCATATTGCATGTTGCTGTCAACTAGAGCAGATGAAAGCAATTAGATAGAAGCAAGTGGGCTCAAGTGAGTGCTGAATAGAAACTTGGACAGCAAACATGGCCTCAAGGCAGCAGCAATAGCAGCATGTTGCTGGTGTGATAATTGTGAACAATATCTGCATATTGCTTGCATTTAAAACAGATTAAAATTTGATTAAATTAATATAATATAAGCTCATGCACTCTATTGAATGCTTATCAAAAAGTTAAACAGCAAATACTTGCCAGAAGCAGCAGCAGCAACAAGATGTTGCTGGTACACCCACAGAAATCAGCAACTGTACATCTTACTTAGTAAAATCAGCTTAAATCTCGATAGAAACATTTAAAATAAAGTTTACACACTTCATTAAACAATGAACAGAATTTTGCTAAACAAACTTTGTCAAGGAGCAGCAGCAGCTGCAACATGTTGCTGCTGTGTTGCTTACTAGCAACATATGCTAATGTCATTAATAACAGACTTAAATCAGAGAAATAGTTTATTATAAAGTAAAGAATGCTAAAATGCAGCTTGCACGATAATCGACATGTTGCAACATGTTGCTGTTGTATTTAATGTGACATGAGCAACATCTAGATATTGCTGTTGTTTCTCAAGCTTTTGTAGAAACAAATATATTAATGTTATTAGTCTCTTAAAAAGCTTAACAATATTTTGAACCACAAATATTTGCCAGCAATAGCAGCATGTTGCTGCTGTGTTACCCACGAGCAACATATGCTTATTGCTGCCATGCAAAGCAGCTTAAAACTTGAAAGTACAAAGTATTCTTTAGTTTCGATTTCGCCACAGACAGTGTGTAGCTTTTGCTGCCATTCCGCATAGCTCTTGCTGATAATTAAGCAGCTTATTGCCGGCAGCAACTGACGATATTTTGCTCACATTAGGCATACGTTCGTTAGTTCACATCTGTATGGGAGGGCGAGAGAGGGAGAGGCAGAGGGAGACACAGTCGACTGTGAATGCGAGGTAATTATATTGCGCATTCGCTGGGATAAACCTGAACCCCATTGTCCCTCTGGTATGCTCCCCTTTTGGTTGCTGTTGTTGTTTTTTTGATGTTGTTTTGCTGCATATTTTGCCATTGGCATAATCTCATAAAAATGCTTTTGCTCTGCGGCGTCGATTTATGCGGGATCTGTGTTGCTGCTGGTTTTGCCAGTTGCCGTTGCTGCCATCGGTCGTTGATGCGTTAATTTGCATGCAACATGCACTATGATTACCCGCAGCAATTTGCAGCCGCAGCAGATACAAAGCAACAGCAACAGCAGCAGCAGCTGTTGCTATCGTCACGGGACAACAGCTGTCCAGCCTCTATTCGCCTACTGGGCGCACAGAATTTGTAGCTACACTTTGGCAATGTATTTGAAGGGGCATCGGGTGGAGTGGGGGGATGAAGCGGCAGAGCATTCATCTGGCTATTGGTTTATTTGTTTGCCTCTTTGTTTGCTCGCTTGCTGTTTGTATAACCGTTTGCACATCTGCAATGTTGCCAATGGCTGGCCAAATGGTCAGTTGGACATGTATATCGTTTGCTGTGCGCCCAGTTGTATAATTTGCAATTGTTTGTTGTTATTATTGCTCGGCTTCTACTTTTTTTTCTGTTTCTACTCTTGCTCATCAGCAGCAGCAGTAGTAGCAGTAGCAACAACATGCAGTTGTTGCAGCTGTTGTTGTTGTTGCTACAGTTTTTAATTATTAAAATGGTTCTGCTGCTGCTGCCGTTGCTGTTTCGTACGTTGTCAGCAATTTCCGCAATTGTTTGTTGTTGCTGCTAGTGCTCGACTTGAGTTATTCTTATATTACAGCAGGAGCAGGAAAAAAAATCACAACTGCAAGATTTACCATTGCTGGTGCTGCTGCTGCTGCTGCTGCTGCTGCTGTTGTTGACTTATTGCGCATATTGTTTATTTTTGATTTGTTGAACATTTGTTTAACATTTGCCACAGCCTTTGTTTTTGCCAGCTTTATGCAATTTGTTGCCGTTGCTCGCTTAGCAATTGCTGTTGCTTTTAATATTATTGCTGCTGTTGGTTTGTCTTTCACATCAGCTGGGTCGCTGGGCAACTTTCTGTGTATGCGTGTGACTCATTTGAATCACAGAGATGTTGTACTTTTATTTATAGATTTGCAGTTTTATGTTCTTTGCGCTTGGCATTCTTATGCATGCTGGGCTGGGCACTTGAGAGCGAGTCGCCAGCCCCAAGTCAGCATTGAATGCCACTAGAGTCTTTGCACTCGAATCAATTAGCCGCCTGTCTGTAGCAGATCTGCAGAAAGCGCATTCTTTTTGGCACAAATTCATGGAATACTTTGCAGCCGGACATCATAAACTAGTTGCAGTTGTAGCAGCTGTAGCTGCCTCAGATCTCTGGCATTTACATTTGCATTTGCATTTGAATTTGCATTTGCTGCTTTCTCGCCAAATTTCTTTCGCAGATCTCGCCTAGATATGTCCAACAGGGGCATATTTGCATATAGATAGGCTTTGCTTATGCAGCATCATAAATCTTAATAATTAATATGGACCAGGCCGCAAACACAGCCGCACACACACAAACACATCTAAACAGAAGCCAGCCCACATATTGCAAAATATTTTCAATTAAATTTTTAATATGCTTTTTGAGGCAGACAATTTTGGCGAGTTGCTGTGTTTTTTTTTTTGTGGTGCTTGGTGTGGCGTCTGCCTGGCGCCTAGGCCAGCCAATTTGTGCGAAAGTGTGGCACGTTGTTGTCCAAAAAGAGGCATGCAACTTGGCAGCATGTCGACAACTTTGGAGCTGAACTCTTGCCATGGCAGTCGCATAATCGCAGTTGACATTTTCATTGCAAAATTAGCACAAAGTGCATGCGTGGCACACACACACAGACAGAGAGAGAGAGGGGGAGAGTGGGAGAGTGGGAGAGGGAGAAGCAGTATCTTGTAGTTACATATATGGAGCTTACATTGAAATGGGCGAATGCAAATAAATGGCAAGGAGATTGTCGCTGTTGCAGCAACCGCAATAAATTTAACATGCAAACGCAGACGTGGCGCCAAAATCTGCCAGCTTCGATGTCAGTGTTGCGTCGCGTCGCGTCGCGTCGCAGTGCATGTTGCAAGCTGCATCTCTGTATATGTGTGTGTGTGTGTGTGTGCGTGTTTGCCACGCGGTATTTGCCACACAAATTGAAAACTTATGCGCGCATTAACAATTTATCAGCTGAATTGCTGGGATTCTCGCCTCGTCGTGTGGCAGCTGCAATGCAAATATACAGAAAAAACGAAAGAAGATACATATATATGTATATTGTAAGTAAATAAAAAAAAGTTCGCTAGAGAGAAAACAAATAATTGGAAATAAAATAAATAAATATATGCAATGCAAATGCGTAAACGAATACAAATTTGAGTGCGTCTCAGCTTCCTGAAAGCTCGCATAAATCAAATATTTAAAATATGCGAAAACAAATTGAAACAACGAAACTCGCGTAGACAGCCAGTGAAGCCCAGATATCAACTCTTTTAATGAATCGAAAATAGAAATGTCCACTATCAGAGCCGCCCATGCTGATAGAGAATTTTGAAAAACATTCGCGATAACATAAACAATAACTAAGCCAAACAAGAATGCCAGGCAGTCAGATTAGAAAGTCAAAGAAATGAGTTTTTAATACAAATTATATATATAAAGATATTGTATGAAAAATGAGATTTAGTAGATTGATTGTTGCTTAGTAAAAACTTCTCGATATATATAAAAATAATAATACAAATAATATTTAAAAAAAGATCTAGATTTATATAGTAAGTGTGAAGTTTTCGTATGCTAAACTTTACTGTCATAGAGATATGAGCTGCTTGAATGAAAAAGTCTGACTTAAACATGTCATTTGCAATGAAACCTCACTTTAGCTCACATATTTTCAGAAACAAAGGAAGTTATTCTTATAAGCAGCTCATTTGCCCACTGGCCAGCTATCGTATAGCAACAGTAGAGTAAGCCGATCCGACGAAACATATGCACACTCTGTTGAGTCAAAGGTTTCTTGACTGATAGACGATCGGCGTCAAATCAATTTGTCTACACAAATCCAGCTCATATATCTTTCTAACATCTATCATATATCTTCATGGCTTATCTATGTGTGTCTCAACATGCCAGGGCAGCCAACGTATTAGAACCTTTCACAAAACCAAAATATTGCAAAAACAATGTCCATGGCTGCGCGGGCTGCTAGTCATTATGTTTAACTGGACTAGAACAGAGTTCAGTGAACTGGCTTTTTTTAGAGTTGCGGCAGATCTGCCAGAGCAGATGACGATCTATGTGCCACAAACGTGTCATAATAATAACCGAACTCAACGAACCATAAAACGCGATGGCAGTTCAAGCATATCGATGGGATCTACAGAACAGCCCTGGCCAAACAGCCCAGCCCAAAGCCCCCCATCGACCTGTGCGCTATGCCCACTTCTTGGTCGTAATGTGCTATCGGACTGCTTCTTCTTCTTCTTTCTCTTCCTCTTCCTCTACTACGGCTGCTTGAACATTTCTTTTTGCCGCATTTTGTTGACTTAAACGTTATCGCCGTGGCCGCTGCACAAATTGTTGGTGTTTGACAAGTAGTCAACAATTTTCTTTATTTTTTGATAACAATTATTGAACGCCCCTTGACACGCAGTCGCGTCGAGGCAGGGGTATCGGGCCAGCGTCGGATGTTTTTGTTTTATTTTTGTGGCTTGCCCTCAACTGAATGTGGAGTAGTCGTTGTTCATTACAAATTTCATTCAGAATTTATGACCCTAGCCAATAGTTGACTTCTTGGCCTCCGCTCGGCGATCTCACAGAGTGTACTCTGTGTGTGTGTTTGTACACGAATTGATTTTCTATCAAAGCCATAAATTTCTGTAGAAAAAACTGTTATTATTTCGAAAATATTTATGATTTACTTACTATGTAGAGGCTAAGAAATATCTCTCTCTCTCTCTCTCTTTCTCTCTCTCTGTGTGCATTTCATGCCACAAATTGATTTCAAGCACATCCCACACATATTTCTATATAAATATATTTCAGTGAGACAAACATAAGTCAGTCAAAAGTTAGCAAAAGTTTGCTCTTTGCACTTATTCAGCATTTTCTTTAATTAGAAGTAAAAGTTTTTGCCGCTTCGCCTCGCCTCGTTTGCAGCTCCAATTTCCAACGCCTGACAAATTCATGAATTTCAACAAATTTTGCAAATTGAAAACGCATATAACATATGTGTGTGTGTCTGTGTGTGTGCGAAGTGGAGTGGAATGGAGTGGTGACAGGGGGAGGGGGGGGGGGGCGTGGTGCTGTGGGACTGCCAAATTATGTCAAGGTATGTTAAGCCACACCCCCTCCCCCCTGCCCCTGCCCCTCTGAGTCGAGTATTTTGCGGGCTAAGCGTTTTCTTGGCTCACAGCCAAGTCTGATAATACCAGCGAAAATCGGTATAGGCTGTAGGCAGCAGCAACAGCAGCACAATGGCACTGCACCACTGCACCACCACCAGCAGCTACAACAGTTTCTCTTCCGCCATGCCTGCAGACAATTACAGTAAACAAATTCGCACACGTTTGCTAGCTTTTGCCTGCTGCCGCTGCTGGTGCTGCTGTTGCTGCGGTGACAGGCTGCAAAACAAGAGACGAAAATAGACAGCAGCAACAACAACAGCAACGGCAACAACGGCAGCAGCAGCAGTTATAACTGTAAGAAGAAAAAAAATGCATAAAAGCTTTTCAGTTTGTGTGTGTGTGAGGGGCGTTGCTGGCACGCCCACATGCCTTGCGGTCATGGCCATGCCCAGGCAAGCAGCTCGCATGTATTTTTGGCACAGGCACAGGCACAGTTTTTGGCCATGCATGAGATTTGCATTTTTTACGCCACGCCCCAACAGTGCCTCAAATACGTATGCCCTAGCATACTTTTCTGGGCCATGCAGCTACATCTCTGTGTGTATGTGTGTGTGTGTGTGTGTGTGTGTGAGTGTCTGACAATTCAATTGAATTTGTGTTGCTCTTGAGGTCTTGAGGAAGCTGCTGCCGTTTCAGGTTTAAGTTACAGCCAGTCGCCGAGGCTAGACTGACTGACGCCATGGCCTGACGTGACGGCAGTTGGCGATTTGCCCATGTGGTCGAGTCCTTGCCGCACGCTGCTTGATTTATGAGCAGCAATTCAGCAGCAACACAGCAAAAGAGCTTCTCGCATTGAATCGTAATGCATTTTCCATCAAATGGTTCGGCTTATGACTCAGCCTTTGTTTGTTTCTCTAGTTTTGCCAGCATTTAAACCAGCCTCTCACTCTTCTCGCTCTCTCCCTGTCTTTCTTTCTCTCCTCTCTCTCTCTCTCTCTCTCTCTCTCTCTCTCTCTCTCTCTTTGGCCTTGTTTTCTATTTACTTGCAACACTTGTGTCATTTTCAATTTTCCATTTCATTTTGCTTGTTGAATTCGCATTGCCTGACATGGAAAATATGTGTCACGGCGACGTGAAACGACGCGACGCGACGCGCTGTCGGCCGTGTTTCTCCAGTTGTGCCACATGCAACAACAACAACAAACATGCACTCAGCCGCACACGCACACACACAGTAGCTGCTTAAATTTAGCTGCTGATGTATGATCAGCGTCTGTTTACAGTTTTGTCAAACTGATTTCGCTTTATTTTGCTTTTATTTCATTTGCCAACAACATCTGGCTCGACTCATACTATATGCTAATATGCCAAATGTAGGTGCAGCGCCGAACACATAAACATCATGTAAAAGCCATTAATTTAAATTATAAACTATAAAAGACAAAATAGGCAAGCATACACAGCCAGCTAGAGAGGGAGATAGAGCTGTATGCCTATGCCTTATATGTCGATTGCTTAAATCGTTTGTCGTTGTTGTTGAGGTTGTTGTTGCTGCTACTGCTGTTGCTGCTGCTGCTGCTGCTGTTGCTTTTGTCATTGTCATTGCAGTTGTCATGAAATGCGTGTCATCACGCCCACGCCACATAGCACCCATTGCACCTCCCCTCTCTCACTTTCCAGCTTCCCTTGACAGCCTCTTAGCGAGACGGCTGCACTTCGCTATCTACCCCCGGCTCAATTGTCACATGTGTGCTTCGGTAGCTGCCAACAGCGGCAGCAACCATTAACACATCCACACACATGCATGCACACGCAGGCACACATGTGCATTGGCTTTAAATTTATGTGAATTATTATTGTCAAGCTACAAATGAGGCAATTAGCTAAGGATGATCCAAAATAGCTAGCGAACAACCTGTTGACAGATGCATCCATATTATTTTTTGTTGATGATGAGCCTAAGCTGAATTTGCGTAATGGGAATGGGGAATATAAGTAGACATAAACATAAAAATGAATAGAAATTTTTAATATTTATTAGACTAAATGCAGTTTAGAAAGTGATAAAACTCTTATCAAGCAAGTAGTATGTTAGCGTGGGATTTTAGTTTACAGTGATATGTTGTTGATGGTTTGTTTATTAAGTCTCCGACCAAAGCTACTTTAGTGTTGCGCACAGCTGACTGACAAGTCTGTTGCACGCACTGTAAGGCTATTCCCTAGACTTGTATTCTGATACTAGTAGTACAAAATGTAATTTATACCAGAAGCTGTAGCCTTATAATTCTCAACGTGTTAAAGCTTAGCAAGAGTAGAGTTGAGTAGCAACGTAACCTGAAACTTGTAGTCAATGGCAATCTGAGAGGCAGAGTCATGTTCACATCGATCTACAGCCAAGCTGCTGACATTTTGAGTGTTTATGCCTTATTTATTGTTGATTAGTAATACATAACCTCGACGCTGTTAACTGTAAACAAGTTCAATTTAGAACAATAAGAGCATTGTCTTTGGCTTTATGAAGCCAACAGTAAATTGTCAATTATGAGCAATTTCCGAGTTATAAAAGGGGTGCGTTTCGTTCGATAAAGAGCATTAAAAATAGTTTGAGCGAAACGACAGAAAATATAAAAAAGTATATGTATATATCAAGACGAATTTGGCGCCAATCAGCCACCACACAAAGGCTTTTGAGCCATAAACAATTAAGCGAAACACACGCCCACGCAGAAAATGATAATTCGAAGATGATTGAAACAGACGCAGATGACGAAAGAGTTAAAAAAGCAAAGCTGCCAGTTGATTTTTTGCATAGTATAGTTCGTATAGTTTGTAAATTTTAGATCGTATATGAGTAAATGTAATTTTAATTTAAATATTCTTCTTCTTCTTCAATTGCAGGCGCCACTTGCGGTGGCAGCTGTTGCAGCAACGCCACGGAACTGGAACTGCGCCACAAGGCAGCTGGCAAATTTGAGCAGTTGCTGCATCATCATACGAGCAGCCTGCGCGGCATACTGGAGACCACGGCCAGCCAATTTCAAAGTGAGTGCAGCACAGACATAAATATATAGTATATATAAATGAATCTATGAATCGCATTCGAAATGAGTGCAGCAAATGGCAAATGGAAAGCGACAAGGCGAAAAACTGGGCAAATGGCAAACGCTTTTATGCAAATCAGTCAGTCGAGTCAGGCAGCCAGTCCGCTCGCTTAGTCAGACGCTGAAAAGTTTCAAGTAACAGATAAAACACACACACACACACACACACACACACACACACATACACATATATATATATATATATATATAGATACGTATATATATATTCGTGAGCAATAAATTATTTATAATATGCAAATGCAAAAGCGTGGGCAGCTCCAAAATAAAAATGATGATGATAACTTTTGAGTTTAACAAAAATTAAACTTGAAATGCGAAATTGATTTGTAATTTGCATTTGTATGCAGATCAAAGCGACTCACGGCTATATACCTGTATTCCTCTCTCTATATATATATGTGTGTGTTCATTATGTATGTGTGTGTATGTATGTGCGGCAAAAGCATATCCATAACAAAGTCTTTGGCTGTTCCATATCCGCTGCGCGCTGTTTGGAATGCAACAAAGTGTCTGCATCTAATTAAAAAGGCATTAAATATTGATGTTGTTTGTATTGTTGTTGTTGCTGCTGCTCGTTGTTGTTATTGTTGCTATTGCTGTTGCTGTTGCTGCTCTTTGGGGTTTTTGGACAATTTGCAAACTTTGTTTGGGTCACGTTTTAGGACAACAGCAGCAGCAGCAGCAGCAGCAGCAGGAGAACTTTTCAATGCCTGCAAATTGTTGTCGTACATGCTGTAAATCTCGCTTTAAAGGCGTGCCAGCTCGCCAGCTCAATATTTGTATAGAAATGTATGTATTTATTTATATATAAATACATGTTTATATGCACAAAAATATATATATATTTAGATATAAACGATGTGCAGTTCTTGGAAATGGGCGCGCATTGGAAATTAAAAAGTTTTGCTTGCTGTGGCTGCACCCGACTTTTGCTTTACAAATACATAAATAAATATATATATATATTTATATATATATATATATATATATATATATATATATATATATATATATATATATAAATAAATGTGTTTATATATATATAAATATATATATATATATATATATATATATATATATATATATATATATATATATATATATATATATATATATATATATATATATAAATAAATTTAAAACTCGTGCACGAAGTGGAAAAATGGTCTATTGGCTTGGTGCAATATTAATCTGGACATTTAGAATATGTACTCCTATATGACAAAGAACTGTCTGATAAAGAAGTAGATGAAATCATTTGCAGCATAAATTAAATAATTTGAGGCGTTCTTGTAGCTGAAGTTTGAGCAAATATATATAATAAATATATATAATAAAATAAATATAATAAAATAAATTATAGAAATATATACTCACTCTTAAATAGTTCGTATATCTTGCAGTGCCCAACTCCATAGATAGATTTCTCAATAAATAGTGTCAAGTAAATGGTTTTTAAATAAATTTGGCGTCTGCCTATGTAAATTTCATTAGCGCGTATCATGCAGTCCGTTGGCGCAACTGCGAAGCTCTTACTTTGCTTTTGTCTGTTTGATTTAAGTGGCTTTCATTAGGTCATAACGAATGCGCTGCCTTATATTATATACATACAAGCACATATGTATATAACATATATATAAAATATGCATCCCAGCAACATGCCCTTAAAGCTCTGCTGCTGCTGCTGCTGCTGCTGCTGCCGCTCTTCACTTCATATTCAACATATTTAAAATGCACAATGCGTTTGCTGCCCTTGTCTGATGTCACATTAGAGCGCGCTGTGCGAGTCTCCCACGTTCAGTGCAAATAAATTAATATGCAATCAGCGTATTCATTTAGCACTGCAATCAAATTACATTTCAAATTTCAGTTTATTTAACTTTTTTTTAAATGTGCAATAAAAAATAAATATAAATTTAAATATATATGTAAATGAAAGCAGTTTTTCATACTGTTAATTAAATAACTGATTGCAAATTACGTTTGAGAATGCCCACGATACGATATGTTGTATGATTTATGCATGTCAAACAATTTGCTTGAGCTTTTGAGCCTTTTTCTGGTTGTTTTAGCTTTTGGGTATTTACCAGGTCGTAAAGGCAGCAACTGCTGCCGCGGCTGCTGGCGCGGCTGCTACTTTTGCTGCTGCTTTTATGTCTTCACACGTTGCTCGTAAAAATTGATTTACCTCGTGCCAGTTGGTGCGACCGTGCGTATGCGTAATATTTGAGCGCTCAACTCTCAGCGAAATGCCGCAACTATAAAGTTTTATGCATATTTCCATACAAGTTTCTTTTTGTTTTGTTTATTCGGTTTATTGTCGCCTTGCAGCGCTTACGCATTTAATATATATTTTATTGCGGCAGACTTGAGCAACACGACAACGGCAGCAACAACAACAGCTACAACAATTGCAGCTTGCAGCTTTTCCTGTCGTTTTTCCTGTTACTTTTCCTCTCGCCCTGTATCACTTCAGTTGCGTCTTTCCGTTTCCTCTCGGATTGCTGTTTGCATTTTATTTTGTTTTGTTTTGTTGTCTCGTTGCCTGGGCTTACATTGTTGCTATTGCTGTTGCTCGTGCTCAGGCTCAGGCTCAGGCTCAGGCTCGTTCTGCTCTGTGCGTATGCATGTTTCGTATTATTTTTAAGCAAGTATTTGCGTGTGTAAACACGTTTCGCAGCTTACGAATTATGCCACGCCCCGTCGACGTCGCCCCCCTCTTTTTTTTTAGAGCCAACGCCCCATTCTGCAAAGTCTGCGGGCGCAATATGTCTCCATTGCATTTCGCACGTCGCACTTTTCCCATCTCTTGCGGCTTCTGCTTAGTCTTGCCTGCCTTCTTCCCCCGACGTCTTCTCCAGCCTCCCCTGGCCTCCCATCTTCTGCCTTTTGCTACTTCCACCTGCCCCTGCGCCACTTTCAGCTTCTCTGCTTCCCCCTGCCTTATCCTCCCTACTGCTCTACTTCTCCCTATACCTCTCCCTCCTCTTCTCCTTCTACCACCTCCCCCATCTTGGCCTGCGTGCGCCTGCATAAAAGTTCCAAATGCTGACTTACTGATCAGCCCGCTTGGCTGCCAACCTGCCTGCCTGCCACAGACAAAAACTTTTGGCACTTTGTGGCAGATAAAAAAAAATTCGTTTTCTTTTTATAAATTCTCGTATTTTTACAATGCAACAACAACAACAACAACAGTAGCAGCAGCAGCAGCAGCAGCTAGAGCTGTGCGTGCACTTTCATAAGTCGCAACTTTCGTGGCACATTCCACTTGCCACTCGCCCCACCCCCTCACCTCCTGCCCGCCTGCCTCTAGCTGTTTGGCTGCCACAGCAAAATGGTTTTTTGGCCGTCAACGTTTGTTAACTGCTTTTGTTAGCTCTGTAGCAAAGTGAAGCTGTTAGCCAAAGCCCAAGCTTGACTCCAAATGTGTTATCATTAATTTTTACTGCAACTGCAACAATGTGGCACGAACTCAAGCTAAACACTTAAGCCTGGCCAAATCTGACTTATGGCTAACAAATAAAAGTTCCCCTGCCCAACTCGTTTGGCGCTGCTTAATTCATTTATATAAATTAGACTCCAAGTGACGACCTTGACAGTGCAGCTAAATTTTCTGAATGAATCTCGCATCGCTTTTGGCATTAAAAACCAAAAAACCAGCTCATAATCATTTATTTATTTATGAAAACAAAGCAAATTATTAATGCAGTCATTTGCGGTTAGTCAAACAGCAAGCGATAGCCTGAAATCTATACAGTTATATGCATATATATTTATTTTATAATATATATACTTATATTCAATTAAAAAACAACTGCGCAACAGGTTTCATTAATTACCAAAGCCAGCTGCGGCGCCATTTTGTCTGCGCTGCCTACAATCTGCCTGTCTGCCTGTCTGGCGGTCTCTTAGTTTCTCTCTCAATCTCTCATTCTCTCAAATAAAATTAATAATCATTATAATTAGTTGCTAACCAATGCAGAACGCTTCGAGCGCTCACTTTTAATTGGCAGCACAAGCAAAAGAGCTCACAACAGGTAAAAGTCTAGCCGAAGCCGAGGTCTAAATACACTTAAGTCTAGAGGGTAGATTGACTTGCAAACTGAAATCGAAATAGGGAACTACAGAGGCAATGACAGCTCTAAGAAATAGTGTTTAGAGCAGGCTGATGAACTAAAGAAGACGAAAGCTTAACCAAACTGAGAGACAGAGATACACAGCCTCATAGTCTCCTTTGTTGATACTGAAAGATCTAAGAGTAACTCTTCCTCTCGAAGCTCACGACAATTCACTGCAAAATTATGAAAGGCAAGCAGCGCTTAGAAGTCTGGGACTTGAGAGACAGCCAGCTGGAACAGCCACAGTAGACAATTAATGCGTATGCTCTGAAGCACCTCAATATGACAAATATACAAGTCTATATATATATAGACACAGTTGTGTATATATGTATCTATGTAAAGTTAAGTCGCGAGCCAAGAGCCCAGAGTCAAGGAGACGTCGCTCGGCAAAAGTCATCCAATTATTTTGACATTGTGCAAGGCTTCAAGCCAAGGCAACCAACACGTAGCCCACAGCTGTTGGAGTGGCTCGAGTCAAGTTGTTCTTGTTGCTGTTGCTGTTGCTGCTGCTGCTGCTGCTGGCATCTGGAATGGGGCGTGGCAAAGCATCTGCACGCCTGCCCCACAGATAGCTAGTTACAAGCGAAGCACTTAAGCGCACTGTGCACCATTCGCACAGTGTGTCGCATATCGATGCGCACGGGGCGGAGTGAAATAGCAGATGCCAGCAATTATCATAGAGCAGATAGCGAAGAGCATTGAGCGCTAGCAAAGCTGCCTATAATTATGTCTGTGCTCCACCTTAAAGTCACCCAATCAAAAGCGAAAAGAAAAAAAACACACTAGAAAACACCTGGACTTGCGGCAATTCCCAGGGCCCACTGTGCCAGCCTCTTACGCTGCAGACTCTAGCATAAAGCGATAGCGGCTAGAAGAAGCAGGGAGAGAGCGAAATACATGCATATAAAATGCAAATAAAAAAGCAGATACTAAAATTGTAATATCCGCACAGGAACGCAGTCAGCGCTGGAAACCGGGCGGCGAATATAAAATATACAAAAAAAAAAAGAAGCTAAAAACTACAAAATAAAGAACGAAACCTTTTGGCCTATCCCTGTGCGCGCACACACAAATACACATGCATACATATGTGTGTGTGTGTGTGTGTGTGTGTGTGTGTGTGTGTGTGTGTGTGTGTGTGTGTATGTGTATTTGCCCTGGCGTGGGAAACAACAAAGAATTGTGAAACGCGGTCGCCTCTGCCCGGCAGTTGGCGTTCTTTTTGGGGCTGGGCCCCAAGGTATGGAACCGGTCCGAGGAGTTGGACCTGAACCATGGACCTGAGCTCTGCCTGCCTGCCTGCCCACCATGCTCACCATGCTTAATCCCGCTGCAGTGCCAGCTCTGCTGGCTAATGAAGCAATGAAGCCTAGCACTGATATTTGTTCTATGCATGCGAGAAGCACTTGAATGGACCACCGGCTGACTGGAGTCACTCCATCTCTCGTGCTCTGACATGCCATTGGCTACACTTGGCTGGAGCTCTGTCTAATTCAATCAGCATGTCCGCTTTAGACATGAGCGTTGTCAAAGCTTGATGTGTGACTGTGAAAAACCTTAGACTAATGAAATTTTCATGTTACATTGGCCAAAAGCATTTGCCAAGTCCCACACAATAATCAGGTGCCCTGTTAATGCCCCCAAAAAACACTCAGAGAGGGGGAAATAGTGGAAGAGAGAGGGAGAGAGAGTGAGGGGTGCGTGAGCGGAACAGACACAAATTGCAATTAGTTGTGCACAGCACATGAAACAACAACAAAGTGTGTGTGCATGTGTGTGTATGTGTGTGTAAGTTGTAGTTTTGAATATGCCCCCAGGCAAAGATATATTATCATACATAGACGAGTATACTATATATATATATATAAATATATATGTACACATGTATAACAGCCTGTGGCTGCCTCTGCTGCGTGTGGGCTGTGTGCGTGTATGTGTGTGTGTGTGTGAAAACCTCAACTTAATTGCTCGCATTAGGCCAACAAAGCAGCTGCAATAATATTAAGTATACGCAGCGTTCAGTCACTCAAAGTCGCAGTCGCACTAACAGTCACAGCCAACGGCTTGCCAACTTGTTGCTAAGCATTTTATAGCAACTTTAATAGAACAAAATTAACATTTCAATTAACATTTGCAGTGAGCGCAAAAGAAGCGACGCGAAAGAGCAAACGTAGCTACGGCTACAGTAGAACTTGACTCATCGAGGCAGTTGACTGTCTTTTAGATTATCTGCTCTTTGAAGATGTTTAGTTTTACATTTCAGTTTGTGTTGCATGTGAAACTGTTGCGTTAATCACAAAATACAATTTTTGTGTCAAAAAATGAATTTTTATTGAATAATAGCTTCAGAAAGTGCTGTAATTAGCGTGCATAAAGTATAAAATATGAAGGCTAAAAACTTGTTTTTACTTGAGAGCTTCATTTTATTTCACGCATTCATAAGAATAATATTAAGTATTTATTTCTGATAGTATGAAATGAGAAATTTACGGCATATTGTTTGTGTTAACATGTATGTAACACAGGAAAGCAGGCGTGACCCATGTCATATAGAAAATGTATTTTGGATCAGAAGTAACAGCTGAGTTGTTCTAGTCTTTTGCTGTCTGTCGACTCATCCGTCCTAATGTCTGTAAAGCTAGAGACTTGAAATGGTACTCATAGGTCTTCCTAAATCATAGACTACTTTTCAATTTGTATAAAATTGATAAAAAGCCAATAACAAACTTGAACTTGAGTTAGTAAAACTAGAGTTATCAAGAAATACTCCTTGCTATATGTATGTATATTAGCCTAAAGTAAATAAGTCTTCGGCTTCCTATGCTCTTACCAAAGTCGCAAAAACAACAGCAAACAACATCTGCAAGCCACTAGCTTCCGGGTATCTGCGAGTCGCGCACTTCCAACTGGAGCACTTTTACTTTCTAACTTCCTTAAGCTACATTTCTGGCGCTGATAGCTCGCACAGTGAGCAACAAACAAATGTGGCTTAGAACTAACAACTTGCCTAATGCTCAACGCCTGTACAACTAATAGCTGCATATTAACATGTCCATATACATATATATGCTCACATGTACATATATCTGGCTTATGTGCACTCTAGTGAACAATTTCGCCGCTCAATTAGCAATTAATGTGCGAATATCTGCGACCATCAACGCGTTTGCTAGCTGGCGTGTGTTAATTATTAAATGTAGAGTGAGAGAGAGGGGATGGAGAGGGAGAGAATGGACATCCGCCCGTCATTTGGCCGCAATTCGAAGTGGATTAGCGGAAAGGATAATGGATGAGGTGGGGAGGGGGCTATGCTATTTCCTACTGTTAAGTGCATTCTCTCTGTCTGTTGGCATACGAATTGCAGGCACTGTTCATAATTAATTGATCAATAACAATGTTATTGTTCTATGGCAATTGATTAGCTCGCTCACTCTCCACTGATACATATCCTGTACAATTGTCGGCGGCAATTGACAAATGATTAGCTGGCCAAATACGCATCTTATTCCTGTTGTTGTTGTAGTTGTTGCTGTTGTTATGGCAGCTGTTGGCAATGTTTGTTTGCAGAGTAGCCAACAAAATCGCAAGAAAGCTAATTAAAAAGGGGTAAACTCTGACGCATCAAAGGCCATTAGCCGATAAAGAGCCAGAGCGTTGGACAGCGAGACAGATGGACAAAAAACAGTCAGCCGAAGCCAAGCCCAAAAATGAACCCAAGGCTGAGAACGGAAATGCTTTGCACGGCAACAACAACAGCGACAGCGACAGCAAGAGCAAGAGCAAGAGGAAGAGCAAGAACAATTCGCGTGTTGCGATGAGTATTAAAAAAGAAGCAACTGAGAGTGCTCGACTGGGAAATACCCTGCACTGAGCTGCTGTTTATATAAATAGTTTGCAGTTGTCGCTAATGAAACTTTCAGATTATAACGATGGCATGTGAAGGTGTGAATGTTTGTATTGTAACCTGTGTGTCTTCTTTGTGAAAATGGGCAGAGGTATTTGAATTCACAAATCTAAATAAGCTGTGCTTGCGTATGATGGTTCATTCATACAGACAGACAGCGGGAAGGATAAGGGGAAGATCAGAGAAACATGGCTAAAGTTATTCGCCAAAAGACTCTGATGGCAAATATATATTATATATGGCTTTTGTGATCTGCAACGCCTGCTTCAGCCTGTTACATGCTCTCACACAAAAACCATATACCCTCTTCAACCAATTCCAATGTATGTAGGGTATCATCCAAAAAAAAAACACTTTACCCAGGCTGAAATGTGTTTCGCTTTTGTGTGTTGTTGTCATTGTTGTTGCTGCTGTTGCTGTTGTTGTTGCTTGTGTTGCCATTGGCCAATTAACAAAAAGATTGACACTTTTATTTAAAAACCAAGTCGTTGGCCATAGAAAACAACAGATTGCAATTTAGAATTTGCCACGCTTTGACAGCCGCTGGAAAAAGAAGCGACGCAGGCAGTCGACAGATGAACTGAGAGACAGACAAAGGTGGCATTCTATACAAGACTCAAATAAATATATATATATAGATATTTATACAATCAGATTTGTATAAGCATTGTGTAAGCTGAGATAATAACGTGCCACAAGCTCATGTTGCAAGTGTGTCTCTCTGTATATCTCTGTGTGTGTGTGTGTCTGTGTGTCTGTCAGGTGTATCGGTTGCCAATCAATACTCTAATGCCTCGCAATATCCACTCAGACAGCTCGCGCTGACACTTTGACAGATTATTTTGAGCAATGCTGTGATTAGCATACGATTCGAGGTATTTTCAAAAGCGTGGCACAGAAAAACAACGATTTGATTGTTGATTGGCTCAACGATTCGATACGATTGATCGATCGGAAAATTGGGCATGCGACTGACGATAAATGAAACAAAATAAGTGCAAATTAAGCATTTGTCAAGCCAAATAAAAAGTGCACAGATTATTTGTTGTCAATTGTCAAAATGAAGCCGAATATCTATCTGCATTGAGTGCTCATTAGTCAAGCAAATTAATTTGCAGAAGACTTCCAAATATAGAATAAGAGCAAAGCTGTGGCTTAGGCTCAACTCTTTTATTGACTTGGCATATTGAATACAAATAATAGAAAATCTGTTAGCTCTACCTGAGCGCAAATTTGATTTAATTAACTAAAAGCATCAGGAAACAATAGAGTCAACTTTTGCCTTAACAACCAGCAACAGCAGCGGCCAAATGGTAACAAATCCCGGACAGGCCATTATGCCAGCATTGCCAAATCCCAGCAGAGAGAGAAAGACAGAGAGAGAGAGAGAGAGAGAGAGAGAGAGAGAGAGAGAGAGAGAGTAAAGGACTTATAGCTAGGCAGCACTTCAATAACAGAGTGATTAAATTTTACTACCATGTCGAACAAACAAATAATAAGAACACTTCTCTCGCCCCGCCTTCTGTGCTTTTGCAGGTCACGTCGTGGAGCTGGCCGAGCAGTCGGAGAACAAGACATTGAATGTTTTCTCGCAGGTTTACAGGCGCATGGAGCCGTTGTCTCGCATGCTCATACAGCAGCTCTACACGGAAATCATCAAGTATGTTGTGGTGCCTGTGGCTCGAACTGAACTATTTACTTAACTTTCTTCCTCCCCCCTACCCCCGTTCCGCCTCTACTTATAGCCACTTGAAGTACACGTCGAACTACAGCAGCAATAATGGTCAGGGCAATAGCATTTTGAATAGCCAGAGCAGCTTGGAGAGTGCACTGCACAAGTTCTTTGAGAATCTGTTTCCCGTTGCCTACCATCAGGCGGTGCATCTGACCAACGATAATTATGGCGAGCTGCACGATGACTATACCAACTGCCTGAAGCACAACTATGACGATTTGCAGCCCTTCGGACAGATACCCAAGGAAATTCAGGCCAATCTGGTGCAGAGCGTTCACATGTCCAACATATTTATGAGCGCCTTGCTCCAAAGCGCCAAGGTGCTCAGCGAAACGGATGCGCTCTATGGCAAACAGCTGACCGAGACCTGCAAGCTGCATCTGCTCAAGATGCACTATTGCCCCAACTGCAACGGGCATATGGAGAACAGCAGGCCAAAGGTCTGCTACAGCTACTGCATGAATGTGATGCGGTAAGTGTAAGAGCATACCTCAATCCTCGCCTATTACTTATAGTCGTTGTCTTTCCTTTACAGCGGCTGCTCAGCTCAGTACTCTGGCTTGCTGGACGCACCCTGGGCCAGTGTTGTGGAAGGCCTGGACAATCTGGTCGCTGGCCACATACGCTCGGAAAGCGGCATTATGAACATCATCAAACAGCTGGACACCAAACTATCGGAGGCTATTATGAAAGCCATGCAAAATGGACCTGAGCTGGAGAAGAAGGTGAGTGGGGCTGACTAGGCGCGACTTGCACTAGAGGATTATGCCTTCAGCAGTTTCTTCATAATACGACAAAACTATTTGCAGTTGCTTTTAGTGGAATTGTGAGGCTACATTCCTATATCTTTCAGTAATCTTTCATAAGTCGTTCGCTCGCACTTGATGCTAGAGCCAGGATATGTTGTAGTCTCACATATATGTCTGACTGGCATATGAACTCTGAATGGCATTCAAAAATTAACTCGAATGCACAGCAAAATGCGAAATTGTCTCATGTCAAACTTCAATTTAATTTCTACCCAGAACTTCACATTTATTCGCATATACAGCTGTGTTCATAAAAATAGTAGTGGTAGAAAATAATTTCTATGTATATACAGGAATCTTAATACTCTTTTCGAATTGTTTTCAAAATATTATGTTTATCACAAAATCGTGCGGTGCAACATTGCTGCCGCACTATTATTTTAGTGAACACAACTGTATGCTACTATTTTTATGAACACAGCTGTATACAGTCGAGTATTATATTTCAACTATAATTATAATATTTAACATGTGAAGTGCTTGCATTACGAAAAGTATTTCCTCTTTGATATGACAAGAGCGTGCGTGCTGTGTGCTATGCACAACACAAGGACGTTAATTGCGGCTTAATTTATGAACATTTTAAATTAATTTTATGAGCGGCCTTCGGGCGGATGCCACCAGCAACGCAGCTTGCCACCAACCAGTTTTGGAGTGGCGAATTGCGAGTTCGAAATGGATTTAAAATGTTCAATTAGATGACATTTATTCAGCTTGCCAGCAAGTTGCAATTGACATGCAACGGCACGAGTTGCAGCTGAGCGAGTGGGGCACATGAGCGTGCACATCTAGACGATTAGCGTGGGGCACAGGAAGTGCAGCTGAGCATGCGAACGAATCTAAACCAATTCTGTACTCTCTCGCTTTGCAGGTGAAGAAGACATGTGGCACGCCCAACTTGCTGCCCTCGCTGACCGCTGCCGAGACGCAACCGGTGCAGCAACACGTGAGCATCAAATGGGCAATGTCGCCAGAGGCTGGCATTCTGCACTTCCTGTCAACCATTCAGAAGTCCAAGGACTTCTTCAGCAACATCGTCTTCAAGTAAGTCAAACAACAAAACATTTTGGATGCCACACACACAAGCGAAATCATATAAATATATATTGAATTGATGTGTGCGGTACTCTGTACTCTTTACTCTGTATCTGTGTGTGATTCTATAACGTAAAATCTGCCCAACAACTGCTTCAAAGAGTTGGCAACGCGTCCGATTTACTTGTCATTGGAAAACCTTTCGTTAGCGTCACGCAACACCTTGAAGACATCCTTAAGCAGGCACACGTAAAGCGGCGTGAAGATCGCTATAAAGAATATGATATTAGCCCAAATACAATTCTTTACGAGAGGGCGACAGGCGGTCTAAGAGAGAGAGAGAGAGAGAGAGAGAGAAAGAGAATAGAGAGTTACTTAGTCATAGTTATGCTGAATTGCAAGACTTACTCCACGCGCAACGACCAAAGGACGAACCAGGCAAAAGTTATGCGCTATGTTATGCACATACGTAACAAGCTCCTTGAACATTTTCAGGCACTGGGTTTTAAAATATGGCTTATATAGTTATTATGGTTTTCTTTTAATGGGACTTAGGAATTCAAAATTTTTGGTTTAAATAAATGTTGTTATAAGTTTGATGTGCCAAATGGGATTAAGGGCAGCTGGCTCAATTGGGCATTTGGATCGAAAAGTGAAGGCAAAGCTAACTGAGTTTTTGTTCTAGCTTCTGTGATGAGGACTATACACAGGGCAACGATCATCTCTGCTGGACCGGAGATCGTATTGGCGACTACACGCAGCTGTTGATAATGCCTGGCGAGGACAGGCAGCGCTACAATCCGGAGGTGCCCTGGGAGAACCAATCGCAGTTGAGCAAACTCAATGAGCTGGTGGACAAGCTGCTCAAGATACGCAAAAGCATTGGCGTGACGGTAAGTGCAGAGCAGCTAAATCGGATATAGGAATATATATAATTATATAAACTACTATTTGATAGGCGCCTGTGAGCAACAATCATGACATACAGAGTGACATGGGTCGCGAGGCCTCCGGAGACGGCGGTGGCGGCGGCGGCGGTGGAGTGGGCGGCCACATCAGCGACGACGAGGAGGAGTATAGCAGCATACACGGCTCGGGCGATGGCTCCGGCGATGGTAGGTTTACCACGGCTAAGACTCGTAGTGGAAATACTGAAAATCAATTTCCGTTTCAGGTCCCATCTCGCACACCGATGATCCATTGGGCAGCACGCCCAACACCTTTGACGGCGAGTCGCGCGACAACTCAAAGGGCGCGTCTAGCGCGCTGACAGCCACTGCGACAAGCCTGCTCCTCACACTAGTCACACTCTATAGTAGTTGTAGTTAAAGCAGCACCCAAATCCCAAAAACAAAAACAAAAAAAAAAAAACAAAAAATAACAAAAGAAAAACAATGATAAATATATATAATTAAAGTATATATATATGAACGGCAGCAGCAGCGCAATTAAAAATTTAATTATTATTATTATTAATATTATTATTTGCATTATTATTATTATTATCATTATTATTATTTGTGTAATGGCTAAGTTGTTACAATTAATTTATTAGTGCTTAAGCTAATTCGATTTTGCAAATTCAAAATCCAATTGGAGTTGCGTTACGTTACTCTGTGTTGGCGTTGCCACCCCTGCTCTATTTTTTTTGTGTTGTTTGTCTCTTCTTCTAGCTTTTCCCGACGCCTGAGCACTTAGCACCTCAACGCTGAATCCAATTAGACTTTTGTGCCATATAAACAAATGTGTTGCGAGGTTTGCACAAACAAAACAAAACAAAACAAAACAAAACAAAAAATATATTAAAATAAAAACAAAATAGGCTCAAACTTTGAAACGAACTTGTTCTTGACAACTCATATGAATATGAATATATAAATATAAATATATATATCTATAAATAAATACATAAATAGCCGTACAGTACGTAAATTAAAAAAGCTCAATGTTCAAAGCGAATTGTTCCTTTTTTTGGTGTAATTAAATAGAAGCAAAACAAATGAATACAAAGTAGTTGCTGTTTAAAGAGAACGAAAGTAATACGTAAAACAAAAAAAAAAACAAGAATTTAAAGAATTAAATGTGTTAAATAAGCAAACGAGAAATAAAACCCAGATAATTGTTATTCAACATTTTTGTGAGAGCTCAGAGAATATGAACAAGACGAAAGAAAAAGAAAAGCGAATGCATGAAAATGGAATTTAGTTGAGTAAAACGCACATTTTGGGAAAATAACTAGAAGACTTACAGCTTTATACGCATGAAACGATGAAAATCTATTAAACATGATATATGACTATATATGTATATCTATAGATATATATAAATATCTTATATGTAGAATTATTTAAATTAATTATATACAAATAACTGAACAATTTCAAAAGAAATGTCATCAAATGCACACACATAAAAATACCAGCTAAATATAAAAATTATGAAAATATTGATCTAAACATGAGAACTGAGCAATTGCAATTGAGAATCAGCTTTTGATCAGCTTTGAGAAGAAGAAAAAGAAAATATTTAAAACTCTCAATTTAATATTTTCTTTTTGTGTTGCAACAAAGTTATACATAAATATTGCAAAGGCAAAAAAAGAAATACATAAAAAATTAAGCAAAAATAATTAAATATATATATATACAAAAAAAAAATATATATATATATATCTATATATATATACAAACATATGCATATGTAGTATATTAGCGTGTAAAGTGTAAAAAGAAAATGATTTATGAGAACATGAAATTTAGTTAGTAGCCAATTAACAAAACGATAATACAACAAATTGATCTACTTACTCTAAAAAAAGCAAATACATATATATATATATATATATATATATATATATATATATATATATATATATATATATATATATATATATATATATATATATATATATATATATATATATATATATATATATATATATATATATATATATATATATATATATATATATATATATATATATATATATATATATATATATATATATATATATATATATATATATATAATATATAAACTATATATATGCATACTAATTACTGAAGACCATCTAGAAGGAACAGCTGCGGTCAGTTGAATATGTGTCTGTGTATGTTATAACTATGTATAATTATTATTTTTATTATTTAACTATTGCATGTGATTAATAATATTTAAGTTAAACGTAAACAAAACATATTATACTGTAACTTATGTATACCGCAACAACAACAACACACAAACACACACTCACACAATGTGCGAAACAAAAACAAAAAAAAAACGATCAACAGCAAATATTTAAGCAAATCATCTTTGTAAATCTATTCGAAGATAAAAACAATTGCAAAATGTGCACAAAAAAAAATTCAATGTACCACTTTTTAGACGCCTAAAAACCAATAAATAATTATGTAACAAAAAAGAGTCCAAATGTTTATTGGGAGCGTGCTTAAAGTAATAATGCACTTGCATATTTCAATAAATCAAATTTTGTAATATCTAATTAAGCAAGCAATAAACGTATACATTTCAAATTCAAATAAAACGCGCCAAAAAGTTACTCTTGTAGCGCTGCCACATAGCTTGGATTGCTTAAAGCGCTGCCAACTTGTTGCCATTCGATAGTCCCTGTCGATATATTAATGTATATTGCCACTTGACAAAACACAATATGCTAATAAAACAATACATGAATTGATTAAAATTAATAATTTGGCTATATTTTCATGTAATTTCTATGTCTAGTCTTAAGAATCTAGGTTTAGGTTTTTAAAGTAAAATTAGTCCAGCCTGGAGCTCATATTCTGGTATCTGTGGTATTGGGGGTTTCCTACCTTGTGTGCATGCACACGTAATACGGCGTGAAGATCGCTATGAAGAACATCAGATTGACGAAAAAGCAGTGCTTTATAATAGGACGGCAGCCTCTCTACGAAAGAGGGAGAGTGAATAAGTATTAAATTGAATTATTATGGATCTGGTTAGACTTACTCCACGTGCAACGGCCGCAGGACGTACCACCCAAGCGTTGTGTGTTAGTTTATGCATACACAAAACGAACTCTTTGAACATTTTCAGGCTATGGGTATTAAAATTTTGTCGTGTTATGTCTAGGGACCTATTAGAAATTCGAATTTTTTGGTTTAAATAAATGTTACAAGTTTGACGAGCCAAATCGAATTATACGCTGCTCAATTGGGTATTTAATTTCGCCTTTTTCAATATAATTCAAAGCTAACTGTGTTTTCATTATATTTTGTGTGCTTAGCTCTGGCAACCCTGATGGCAGTCGGGCAGCTAGCGCTAGTTCACAATTGCAAGCAATCGATAGTATCGAAAAAAAGGCGCGAATTCAGCATAACGCGCTGGCAGCTAGCAACGAAGTGGTGTTTTGGTGTATGCTGATAGCATTTTGTTGCAAACAACAGCAGAGTGAAGATTAAATATTAAATAAATATTAATATATTCTGATAAAGTACAAATGGCGCGCCGTGACTATGCACAAGATAGAGGTAATGACTGGACTTGATTGAAGTAATATAAAATTGATTCATAATAAATTTCACATAGAGTCCATCAAAACATTTCTGGCCGAGTTCTGTAAATGTGACGACGATGGCAAAAAGGAATTTGTTTATGGCTCACAGCTGGTGAAACTCGCACATCGCGAGCAAGTGTTAATTACAATTGATCTGGACGATTTGGCGGAATTCAATGAGAGTCTCGCCGAGGCCGTGATTGAGAATTGTCGACGCTATGCGGCGATCTTCAGTGATGTGATTGCCGAACTGCTGCCAAGCTATAAGCAGCAGGAGGTGCACGCTAAGGATGCACTGGACGTCTACATTGAACATCGCCTGATGATGGAAGCGCGCACACGAAATCCCATGGAACAAAGGGATGAGCGCAATGCATTTCCCACAGAGCTGATGAAGAGATTGTGAGTGGAAAAAGAGTGTTGCTGTCAAGGCATTCCAAATAACCTTCTTCAATTCTCAGCGAGGTCGGCTTCAAACCTCTGTCCACAGAGAAGGCGCACTCCATACGCGATGTGAAGGCCCAGCAAATTGGCAAATTGGTCACAGTTCGTGGCATTGTGACGCGCTGTACCGAAGTGAAGCCCATGATGGTGGTGGCCACCTACACTTGCGACCGTTGCGGCTCTGAGACCTATCAGCCAGTCAATTCGCTCTCCTTCATACCTGTTCAGGATTGCCCCTCCGATGACTGTCGCGTGAACAAAGCTGGCGGTCGCTTGTATCTGCAGACGCGTGGCTCCAAGTTCGTCAAGTTTCAGGAACTCAAAATGCAGGAGCACAGCGACCAGGTGCCCGTGGGCCATATACCGCGCAGCATGACGGTGCTTTGTCGCGGCGAGGTCACACGCATGGCCCAGCCTGGAGATCATGTTCTGGTCTCTGGTGTATTCCTACCTATGGTTCGCACAGGATTTGCTCAGATGATACAGGGTCTGCTCTCGGAGACGTTCCTGCAGGCACACGTAAGTCTATTACAGAACTCTTAAATGCTCCCGTGCCTAACGATTATATTCGCTCAGCGCATCATCTGCATTAACAAGAACGACGACATTACGGACAAGGATTGTGAGCTGACGCCCGATGAGCTGGAGGAGTTGGCACAGGATGATTTCTATGAGCGTCTGGCCACCAGCTTGGCACCCGAGATCTACGGTCATTTGGATGTGAAGAAGGCGCTGCTGCTGCTGCTCGTTGGTGGCGTGGATAAGCGTCCAGATGGCATGAAGATACGTGGCAACATTAACATCTGCCTGATGGGTGATCCCGGTGTGGCCAAATCTCAGCTGCTCGGCTACATTAGTCGGCTGGCCATACGCTCGCAGTACACCACGGGACGCGGCTCCTCAGGCGTGGGTCTAACGGCTGCTGTCATGAAGGATCCGCTCACTGGCGAAATGACGCTCGAGGGCGGCGCCTTGGTCTTGGCTGATCAGGGCGTCTGTTGCATTGATGAGTTCGACAAGATGGCCGACACCGATCGTACAGCCATACACGAGGTGATGGAGCAACAGACCATTTCCATTGCCAAGGCGGGCATCATGACCACGCTGAATGCGCGTGTCTCCATTCTGGCTGCTGCCAATCCCGCCTTTGGTCGCTACAATCCACGACGCACAGTGGAGCAAAATATACAGCTGCCCGCTGCTTTGCTGTCGCGTTTCGATCTGCTGTGGCTCATCCAGGACAAGCCCGACAGGGATAACGATCTGCGTCTGGCCAAGCATATTACGTATGTGCACAGCCATAGCCGTCAGCCACCCTCGAGGGTCAAGTCGCTGGATATGCATCTGATGCGTCGCTATATCAATCTGTGCAAGCGCAAGAATCCCACCATTCCCGACGAGCTCACCGACTACATTGTGGGCGCCTATGTGGAGCTGCGTCGCGAGGCACGCAACCAGAAGGACATGACATTCACTTCCGCTCGTAATCTGCTGGGTATTTTGCGTCTGTCGACGGCTCTGGCACGTCTGCGTCTCTCCGATCGCGTGGAGAAGGACGATGTGGCCGAAGCGCTGCGTTTGCTCGAAATGTCCAAGGATTCCCTCAACCAAATAAGCGAGCACCAAAAGGGACAGTGAGTATTGCCAAAAGTCACTAGTTAGCCATGATTCATTAGTCATTATTCACTCACTCTTGCAGCGTGCCAAATACTTCGGATCGCATCTTTGCCATCGTACGCGAGCTGGCCGGCTCTGGCAAGGCTGTGAAGATCGCCGACATCATGGACCGCTGCACGACAAAGGGCTTCAAACCGGATCAGGTGGACCGATGCATCGACGACTACGAGGAACTGAACGTCTGGCAGGTCAACATGGGCCGCACCAAAATAACATTCATATAAAGCCACCCACTGAATCCAGGCCACATTTTATCTATTTCTACATAATTGTTAAGCACATCTCAAACACATTTCAGCAACAAGTTCATATTTCATTTACAATTTAATGATATTAAATAAAATTCGCTTTTTTCTCTAATTTGTCATGCATGAATTGACATTTATTCATAAACTTTTGAAGCACATCTAAACACAGATAAAGTCAAATATATATATATAAATATTTAATACATTCAATAGATTTTTGAAATATGAAAAAAAAATCAATACGCGCAGAGCCCAGCTTTGTTACCTTTTAAATTCGTAGTTCAATCCTTTCCGGTTGCTCACGGGAGTTCGAATCGTCGTCGCATCCCGGTTCAATTATACAGACATCGATAAGTATATAGATTATAATATATGCCATTTAACAAAGAAGCGCTACTTGGTTATAGTTGCGACCAGGTGCTCGGGTTGCTCAGGTGCTCGGGCTGCTCTACATGCTCTTGTTGAAGCTGAGCGCAGCTCGAAGCTTATTACGTATGCGCGGCGAGTTCCAGCGATTGCAGCCCGCCGAGCTGAGGCCCACCACGGAGCGCAGTTCATTGGGTGAGATGCCTTCGTCCACATCATCGGCCTCCGTTTTGATCTCCATCTTCTGCACAATCAGACGCACCAGCTGATGCTGCTGCTCCAGCATGCGACTAATATCACGCAGCTTGCGTCGCTGGCGCTCCAGCTCAGCATTGATGATATCGTCATTGTTATCAAAGCCAATCACATCCATAGCAGCTGTGCCGAGACAGAGAGAGAGGGAGACAGAGAAAGTGATTTGTAGTTGGAATTGGCTAAGTGGGTTACTTACAGTCCTCGGTGAAGGGATTCGAGAACCATTTGCGCAATATGAAGTCGAGAAAGCCAATTTTGCATTTCGTATCATTTGGATATTCAATCAGCTCCATCTTGTCCACGCGCTGCAGCCACACATGGGGCAGCTTACGCTCCAGTTCGGTATGGAGCACCACCTGCATGGCCAGACGCTTTAGCTGCGCATTGCGGCGCACTGACTCAATGTCACCAACGGCCAAACCGATGAGCAAGTTCATCAGCAAAATGGGCATCAGAATCATAAAGACACCTAAAGCAAAACAGAGATTGATCGAGATATGTACAGAGAGAGCGTATAGTATAGGTTGTCTCACTCAGTATCAAGAAGGAGGTCATGGGCACCTTCAGCTGGTCGCGATAGTAGGTGTTGACATAGGTGCCCACAAAGTCCAGCTCGCCCAGCATCATAGAGAAGGTGCGCAGCAGCGACATGGGTATATTGGAGAAGGACAAATGATTCGGCTGCGGATCGATGATCTGTAAGAGAGTGAAACCCAGCTAGAAGACAGAGATCTAATCACAGCTAGTACGTCAAACGCTCACCTTCGACAGCAGTATGTAAAAGGCCAGCCCAAAGGCAATGATCAGTATGGAGAAGACCAGCAGCACTTTGATCAAAGTCTGCAATATCTCCAAAAACATGACCACGTAGATGCCAACCTGATCGAAGCGCTGCAGAAAGAGCAGCAAACGAAACCAGGACAAGAAGACAGCAATCGATGCGGCTGAATAGTGAATCGTATTAATGGCGCCGTCTGGCCTAAAGGCCGGCGTTATCATAATCAAAGCCGATATGTAAAGCACCCAGGAGATGAGATTGACTGTCTCTACCAAATAGTGCAGACGCTGCTGATAGATCTGTATCAATTCACGCATCGAGTTGAGCAATATGTAGACGACAATCACAACGGCACAGAAGAGTATGGCTGTGGTGCGATTGATGCTCTCCACGCACGAATCCAAACGTATTTGAGCAGCCAGCGCTGGGCTCTGCGACAGATTTCTAGTCAGTACCTCCCACCTGGCAAAGGTAATAAACGAATAACTGATCATAGATTGATATGAGAGAGGAATTCATTAACTCACCCCAAGTTGCAGTACTGACTGACGGCTTTGTTGTCGCCGGGACGCAGTTCAATGTTGTTCATCATCAGCGACGAGTAAATTGTGACAAAGACCAAAAAGATGGAGTAGACCAGCAAATTGGCTAGGTGAAAGTATTTCCCATACGAATTCCATTTCATTTGCAAGTATTTCTGACTCAGCGGATGTGCCAGGAGCTCCACGCGTCCATGTGTGACCATGGTCTAGGCGGATAGGAAGGGAGAGTGAGAGAGAGGGAGAGAGAGGCAGAACGCGAGAGAGAGAGAGAGAGAGAGAGAGAGACAGAAAAAGAGTGAGAGAGTAAGAGAGAGAATTAGAGAGATAGAAAGAAAGAGATAGAGAGAGTGATCGAGCCATAGAGAAAAAGAGAAATAGAGAGTTAGAAATTGGAAGAAAAAGAGAGAGAGAGTTAAACACGGAGAGTTAGAGAAAAAGGGAAATAGATAAAGATAGATAGGAAGAGAAAGAGAGAAACAGAAAGAGAGAAAGAGAGAGAGAAAGATAGAGAAAGAGAGGAAGAGAAAGATAATTAGACATAAAGTGATAAAGAAAGAGAGAGAGAGGAAGAGAGATAATTCGATTGAGAGTTAGAGATAGATATAAAAAAGCGAGTAAGAGAAAGGGAAAAAGAAAGAGTTAAACATAGAAAGATAGAGAAAGAAACAGATAAAGAGAGAGAAGAAATATAGAAACAGAGAGAGAGAGAGAGAGAGAGAGAGTGAGAGAGTCATCTCAGTAACTTAAGTCACAACAAATAATAATAATACAACAACAAAAAGTCTACACAGCACAACAAAGTTACGTTCAGCAAGTGCATTTGCTTGGGACGATTTTACAGTTGCCTTTTGCTTTATTTATTTATTTTTTTTTTAGGAGAAACTTAGTTTTCCAGATAGTTTTGAAACTTAGGTTTAGACTCACATTCACAACGGCCAATGGCGCCGGCCGCCATTTCGGATCATTGAGTTCTTTACGCTTTTCCTCGATTTGCTCGGGTGTTTTTTGGAATGGCGCAAATGAATATTTGATCTAAATGTATTTTGTTTGTGGATATTTGGAATTAAAATTGAAAACAGTCGCAAAATGTGATGTGGTGTGTGTGTGGTCATGACTAATGAATCGGATGTGTAGCGGAACCTAACTGCAAAGATCATCAGGCAAGAGAAACAAAAAGAAACCAAAACAAATGCAACAAACAGGTATAAAGACACTCAAGTGGCATGCAACTGTCTGGGCAGCTGGTTTCTGCTTACATTCAAAGCCGGCAATGGAATGGGATTTGATGTCATGATCGGCTCTCCGGTTTTCTCATCGATCTTGGCAAACATATAGGGACATTGCAAGAATGCGAATGAGTACCTAATCTATATAGATATCATTGTGATTCAAAGAGAAGAGTTTAGAATTTAGCAGCCGCTGGCCAACTGGCATTTAGTTCATGAGGTTGATGAGATGAGCTTCTTAAATGTCAAATATGCCCCAAATGCCGGACGACGATCAACTTACGTAAAAGCTCTTCGAGTCCTTCTTGCAGTTCGCCTTCGTAATGCACTTGTCCTGCACGGCCTCGAATACCTTCGGCATGGAGGCAATTAGCGCTAGGGTCACGCACGGATGCTTGTCGGAGCGCAGGGCCATCACCTCGTTCGCTCGCTCCTCGTGGGTGACCATGGCGAGAGCGGCCTCTGGATATTTGTAGTAGATGGCATAGTCAATGGCACTCATGTCCAGCACATTGTAGACCAGCTTGCAGCCCATGGACATCAGCACGGATATTGCATGGGGCTTGTTCTCCATCGTGGCCAAGTGCAGCGCAGTGTTCTGTCAGAGAAAGAGAGAGAGAGAGAGATCCGTTTATATCTGCTATCATTATGAAGGCTAAGGCTCTCCGCTCACCCCATCTTTGTCCAGTTGATCGAGCAGATGCGAGTGCACCGAGTGCAGCAGCTCTATGGTCTCAGTGTAGCCGGACATGGCAGCCAGCTGCAGGGGATTGCGACCGGAATGATCGCGATGTAGCAGAGCTCCACGATTGAGCAGCAGCTGCACCACACGCGTATGACCCTGCTGCGAGGCAATGTGCAACGGAGTCATGCCCGCGCCATCGCTCTCATTGATGATGAACGAGCCCTTCTCCGAGTCGAGCAGCTGTCGCACCGTATTGTATCGGCCGTAGCGTGCAGCAAAGTGCAGTGGACTCTCGTTGTTGTTGTTCTTCAGATTGATGCAGGCGCCCAGCCGTATGAGATTCTCTAGCGAACGTATATGCCCATCCCGGCTGGCATAGTGCAGCGGCGAGCAGCCCATGTTGTCCTTCTCATTGAGCAGCAGCTGCAGCTGCGCCTGTGTCTGGCAATTGGCCACCTGCTCGGCAAAGTCCGTCAACCGGCCGCCGTTCATGATGACAAAGTGCAGCACATTGCGCGCTGCCGCATCCTTCACATCAATGCTGGCGCCCAGACGTATCAGCAGATGCACTAAAACCAATTAATACATATGTATAACTAAAGCTAGTCAAATCTATTATCGAGATACGCTCACCTGTTTTCCAGCCACTGCGCGAGGCGGCCAGCAGTAGCGGCGACCGATGCTCCTTGTCCAGCGCATTGATCTCGGCGCCCTCGTTGACCAGATAAGAGACAATATCCGGATGATCGAACATGGAAGCGCAGTGCAGCGGCGTCATCTTCTGTACATCCGTGCAGCTGAGACAGATGCGTTTCTCCAGTGGCTGCATCTCAAACATAAGCTTCACTATTTCAATGGCGCCCTGTGATGGATGAGCAAAGTTTAGAAAGTTCTCAAAGTCGCAAGTGTTTGACTAGCAGCTACCCTATGCCCAGGGGGATTTGCTAGGAGGTATCCCCCTCATCGTTAAGTATTCGTTTAACGCAGATATATATAAATAAGGTTTCTACTAGCCCTTGTCGCAGTTGGAGAGCCAATTGTATACGCGATCCGTGGACAAAGCTGAATCAGCTCAAGTTCTTTGAACTCATCAAAAATGCATTTTTACCTATATTCAATTCACATTTCGTTTCTATTCCTTTTACCAATTTTCCAGTTATTTCAGTTATTTTGATACCTTAAATATGCCATAAATCCAATCACACATGTAAATAAACAAATCCGTAGAACTTCGCGCTGTTGATGAACCTATTGTAAACTTATTCGTCGAATCTTTGGTTATTTATAGAATATGCGCTGTGAGTGAGCTGCTCTGCGCCCCTGGCACACCTCTTTGTCCTGTCACGTGTCTTTGTTTTGGTATTTGCTAACGCACTGCTCAGTGCTCAACGGTTTTCGGCCACAAAGTCACGTTCGTCTTAGCGGTATTTGCATAAGAATTTGTCAAATTAAAGTCAGCTAAAATATTTCTCAAAACAGAAGAGAAATGTATCTAGAGCTGGCAACTGGGAACTGGCAACTGGCAACTGGGCGCTGGGATGTCGAGAGCCATTTACTAGGAACTCTGTTTGGCTATCGAGTGCGTGCCAAATGGACATTCACTTAACCAGCTCTGACACGGCGAAATATGAGTGCTGTCTGGCTAAGCTGGATGTCCTTGACAACCACTGAATCCCCCCAACACCCATCGACTCACCTGGGCGCACGCTAAGTGCACGGGCGTTGAGAGATCGTGTTGCTGTGTGGATATCTTGGCGCCAGATTTCAGGCACAACTCCACGGCTTTGATGTCACCTCCATGCACAGCTGAATGCAGCGGCACATTGCCCTCGGAATCGTAGAAGGATATCATTTCCTCGCGAGTGCAGCCGCGTTGTTCGCCCCACTGAAATGGCCAAGGATAGATAAAGCTTCAATTGGAATATGTTTAGCAAGTGTTTAAAGCAGACAGAGAGAAATAGAGAGAAACCACTAAAAGCTCTTACCAAATTGGTCAAGAAAAAAGGAGAGAATTTTATTAAAATAGAATTATAATTTAGCCAAGATAGAAAAACTTTGGCATCAGCAAAATTCTGATTAGAAAATATTGATCTAAATAAGAAAATCATTAAAAGCTTTCAGTTCTGGAAAATTCTAATTTAAAATTAATTCGAAATCTGTCTATAAAAACGGGAAAAAAGTCGTTGACCGACTTTTTGGCTGACCCAAAATTTGATATTTTCAAGCGTGGCACCCGCTGCATTTGTCTTTTATTTTATTATTTTTTTTTTTTGTTCATTATTAAATCAGTTGAAAAGTCGCAACATCCGTAAGCTGCACGAATTCGATACTTTTATAATTGACTTCTTTATGGGGCAGCAGCGTGTGCGGCGTATACGTATACGCCATTTCAAAGCAAGCCGGACAAGCGAAGACGGACATTAAAATGAAGAGTCCAATGCAAAAGGTTAACTTGGCATGGCTGCAGCACGAATTAAGTAAAGTGGATAAGCGCTTGGGGACACTGATTGGTGAAGCACTCACGAAAAGTTTGTCAACAACTACAAGGCAAGGAAGCAAGGAGTATCTGTGTGTGTGCGCGCGCGCGTGTGTGTGTGAGTGAGTACTTGCCTGAAAGAAGACCTCCATGGTCTTGGAGCTGGCGTTTTTAGCCGCCTCGTGTATGGGATAGTAACCATTGTTGCAAGGTCTACGGGGGCATGCATCAAATTCTGTTATCTGTAAGATACGACATACACAAATGCATTACATAACATACTCTCATAGTCAACTACTCAAACTAAACACAGTGCGACTTATAAAATAATATAGCATACTTTTGTGCGCAACCAAATTGAAATATGTACAAACCTTTTTTGTTTATTTTTTCGGATGATAAATGATTGAATATTAACTGTGATTGATTAATGTTGGATAAGAAAGCATAACTGAGCAGGTAATACAACAAAAAATAAAATATATATACATATATCTATATCTATATATATGAATATATACAAAGACTTTGGCGACTCACTCCACCTACCAGGATACGAGCGCATTCCTCATGATCGTAGATAGCAGCCAAGTGCAGAGCGGTGCGTCCATGCTCGCCGCCCTGCTGGATGTTGATGACATTGCGATATTGGCCCATGACACGCAAGCACTTGACCTTGTTAAGCTCCGTGGCCAGATGGACCGGCGCTTGCTTCTTCTCGTTCAATATGCCCGTATCAACAGGACTGTAAACACAGGTTGCAAAGCATAAATCATAAAATTGCTAACTGCAGTTTGCCTGTTGCCACTTACATCGAGAGTAAATAGTCCAGAGCATCGTAGGCATCGCACTCAACAGCAATATGCATCGGCGTATTGCCGGCGTTGTCCTTGGCATTGAAGTCTGAGCAAGAGGTTGGCACAGATTTATTACTATAGCAATCGCTAGTTGCTCCCGCCCAGCTCTGTCGCTTCACTTACCTCCACTCTGATCGCGTATGTAGCGCAAGATGTTAACACGATTCCTGGCCGCGGCCTGATGTGCTGCGGTGCGTCCTTTGCCATCCTGCAGAGCGATACGCGTGTTATCAGCCATAAACAGACGCTTAAAATCATCCAAGTTGCCCGACTCAGCGGCCTGCAGAGAGACAAAAGGATTTATGTCAGCTTAAAACTGAATCTGAAGTGGAATTAAAGCTAAAAGCATCGCCTCAGCCAATGTTGCACTTGGTCACAGCACTCGACTCAAATCAAAATGCCATTGTAAATTGAACAAGGCACACGCAATATTCATTTATGTGTGTGTTGCCCCATACAACGCACAACAGCAATGTCAATAGAGTTCTTAATCAAAAATGAATTCTTCTTCTTCAATTGTAGTTTCTCGTCTGCTTGCTATTGTTCTTTGTGTAGCAGCTGCTGCCGCTGCCACTGCCGCTGCCGCTGCTACTGCATGCAGTAGCTACTTCATTTGCATTGAATCTATTTAGCTAGCACTTGGGCTGCCTGGCCAGGGCCAACTCAATCTAATTACTGCTTGATTAACAACTTCTAAACGAGTTTGGGAATCTGAGCTCGGCGACTTCGTTGCCGTTTACCTGGAGCATTTCGTTGACTTGAATTTTGGGCGCCGACGACATCCGTAGGATGCGCGCCCATTTGTTGGGCAAACTCAGTGGCGGCATCTCCGACAGCTCTGACCCGGAGGCACAGCCGCTAATCAGATAACGCAATGGACTGATGACCACATCTCGTTTCGGTATCTCCTTGTCGTTCATTTTGCTACTCGCACTTCATTCAATTTCATTGTTTATTTTCTGTTTTGTTTTCTCTTTTCTTTTTCTTTATTCCTTTGGATTTTAAAATTCTCGTTAAAAGTTGCCAACGGTCTTCGCTTTAACTTGGGTTTCTTTTTGAGCAAATATTGTTTTAAAATATATTTAGTAAAATGTTAAACAATTCAGCTTAAGCTCTGAATACATCGATATTGCCAAGCATTTGTTTAAGAATTTAATAAAATATTTAAATTTTATATAATATTTTTGTTATTTATTTCTTTATATAAATATAATATATATTACGATATATTTTATATATTTATTTAAAAAAAAAAGGAAAGAAACTTTTCTCAGTCACATCTTGAATCTTGTTTTTTTTTTTATAAGTTTTCTTTTGGGTAAGTTTTAGTTTTTTTTTTTTCAAGTATTTTCTTCACATTTCAGTTCACATTTTGGCTGATTTTAGTGGATTTACTTTGAGGCTTAACAAACTTTATTTAAAAGTATTTTCTGGTGTCACTGAACTGGCATTGCGCGCACAACAAGTCCTGGCAGACTGAAATCTCGGCACACGCATCCTTCGCTTTTATAGCCGCGCTTTGCCGAAGGCAAGGATTTGAGCGAAGCACGACGCGTGGTGAATTTCCTTTAATTTCACAGTCAATTTTCATTTTCATGTTCATTTGCCATTGCCGTTGCTGTTGCTGTTGCTGTTGCTGTTGTTGCTGCTGTTGCTGTTGTTGTTGGTAACTTGTTGCGCTGTGTAGCTGTTGCGTGTCTTGTTGGCATTTCTGTTATGCATAGCTCTTGGCACTTGCTTATCTTTGAGCTCCATTGTTATCTGGCTTTATGTAATAACAAATCGTGTTTGTCACACGCATGAACTGTGACACAGCTGAGCGCTGTCGCCCTATAAATGAACAGCTGACATGGCTGTAAAACGGTTCGAAGCCGGAAATGGGTCTTGAACCCAAGCAGTTGCTAGCGCGATAATTGATTTGTTATCAAACAGATTTGGCATACAGCTTGAATACAGATTAGACTTAGGGCTTAAGGATATGAAGAGCTTAGAGTCTAGGTTAGGCAGGTAGGGTAGGGCTTAGCAGAGATAAAGCGAGCTGCGTAGCAAGGAGCAGACTGCAATAGCTTATTTTATACGACTCGAAGCTTCTGAAGCTCCAGCATGTTACTTGTTATGCATCAGCTAAACTTTGCTGTGAATCCTGATCAGGAGAAGCGGCTGCTGCTACTTTCTCTCTTTACTTATCTCTCTGAGCTCTCTCTGAAAGCAAAGGGAATCGGAAACCTCAATACGTGATAAGTTCATATTACCTTTCAGCTATTTTAAAACATTCTCTTTACATTTCTCTCATTCCATTTAACTGTTTACCTAGATTTCATAGATCACACCTCCCGAAAATGTCTAGAGTTGAGAGTTTCCGGCTAGTTTAAGATATTTTCCGCTTAGCCATAAGTTCCAGCTGGTGGTGCTAGCTACACTTATACTCATTCTTTACTCGTCTCTTCGCAAATTTGTCATTCATTCTTTTCTTTTCACTTCCATTGGTATGCTATACAAATCATCTTTCCTCTCTCTTCTCTCGATCTTTCTTTTCTTTCTTAGTTAGTTCCTCTTTAGGTTTCTCTCTGCAACCACATCCCATTAGCCTGATTATCGCGGAATCTTCTAGAATTGCTAAGTTCTAGCTAGTTTTAGCTATTTTTGGCTAGACAATCAATAATCGTTTTTCATAACACACCTCCTGGGAATCGGTTTATCACTCTAGCAAATTGCCAACCACTCGATTAGCCAGACTCACCCTCAATATCCTGAAGGGGCTGTCACGCAACAGGCAGACCTGCTCCACTTGCTGCTCGGCTGGCAGTATGGCCTCCAGTGGGGACTCCGCATCATCTCCCGCCATATCCACACGCTTGGGACCGGCACTGCGCTCGATTATCATCGAGAATATCCAGTACTACGAAATTAACCAGCTCTTAAGCTCGAAACTTTTCTAGAATTTTCATTGTCTCACTTACCTTGCTGTTGCGATTGCTGGCACCGCCCACGCCCCCGCCCCCACCTCCGCCACCACCGCCACCGCCACCGCCTCCGCTGCTATTCGAGCGCAACTTAGGTAGCAATTTGGGCTGTGCCTCCATCAGATCGGGCGGCGACAGAGATGCACACTGGGCATTGTAAACACCGTTCCAGAGCTTGGGCATGACAACTGGATCCTGCTGTGGCTGTGGCTGTGGCTCTTGCTGATCAATGCCAGCAGCTGTTGCGATGGTAAAGGGTTGCAAATCGCGACTGTTAACGATAAATTGGCATTCGTCAGTGCTGCGTATTTCACAATAATCCCTGTCACAATTATCAGCCACAATCAATCGACTAATTAGTTATTGATTGGGTTGCCCAAACCAAAACGTTTAGCAAACGTCTGAAATTTGTTTCTCTCTCTCTCTCTTTCTCTGTCTCTCTATTTAGATAACCCAATCAATCGTCACACGATATTCAGAGTTAGCTGCTGTTATTTGTTCGGGGAGATAAGGGTGCAAGGCTTTGGCAGCTATTGTGGGTGTTGGCAACTGTACCATAACGCTTGACGGGTCTCTGAAATAATGCTGCCAATTTCTGGGAATGCTTAGCTTCAAAATGCTAAAGAAGGGTATATTAGTTTGTGCCCCGAAGTATGTAACAGGCAGCAGGAGGCGTGCCAGATACCATAAAGTATATATATATATATATACTTGATAAGAATGAAGATTTGAATGTTCATCTGTCTGTCTATATCTATCGCATACTCTATATCCAAGTCGTATACTCCCTTGTTAATCACTCTCTACTCGTTTAACCTAATGTTTATAATTGTCACGGTGTCAACGCCCGCTTGTCACATTCTTTTATTGTGCGGCTCTCTCTGGGGAAACCGAAACCACATTAGTTGACACTGGCTAATTAAAGAGTCGCTTATTTTTGGCAGACACTGTTAATGGCGATTTCATTTGCATTACACACTGACCACGCCCCTCACCTGCTCAGCTCCAGCTGCATGGCGAAACAGCTCAGAGAACCAACTGCTTCGAGTACTGAAAACCAACTAAACGACAAATCTGGCATCTGATATTTGCCTACATCAATGGCTCGTTAATTAAATTACAAAGATAAAGATCGGCTGTCTATATCCGCATCAGAATCAGCTTTTGCTAGGCATGGCTCGTTGGCATTGTGCATTTGCCTAATGAAAATATTGAAAAAGGCTCGAAATACCGAAAAAAAACGCTCTGCCTTATTGTGTTTGCTCAATCGACGAATCGAAAGGTGAGTTTTATTCAGGGCCTGATGAGTTGACAAAATGCCCAAAAACTTTGATTAGTATGAGTGCCAGAAGCAAACGAATAGAGTGCAACATATGCGTCTTGATTAATTTGATTAATTAAATCAGTCAATATTGCAATATCAAATGACATATGGAGAGCTTTTACTTCATACTATGAAATGGGTTTTATAAAACTCTTTTGAATTAATGAATATTTTTTGAACAGTTGAATAATACAAAATTTAGTTTAGTTTTCTTAGGCATAAGATTATGAAAACTGTTTGATATATTCGCAAACTTTTAGTTTTGAATAATAATGATTATTAGTGCTATTACTAATCCTTATTTGTGTATCGATAATCATTATGAATATTATTATTACTATTACTATTTCTAAAATAAACTTATTTCCCTTTGTCTAATGACATCCCATATGAACAAGACTCAAAGAATTACACACAAATCAAAAATTTCTGTACATATTTCTATTCAACTTTCTCGAAATGAATCTTGCTATCATTTTTTGAATAATATATTAAACTCTTATTTACAATTTTTAGCCCAGTTCTATGCATATCAAAAGCATATTAAAGAAAATGGCCAGACTATATAACTGCATGATGGAAAAGCCTTCAGCTATCATCTCTGCGACGCGATCTATTCTATATGTGTTTTATATGCAGGAACATCATATTTCCCTGACTTTCATGCGCTTCTTTTGAAATATTTTCTATTTTATTACTATTTTATATATATAAATATATGCTAAGTATTTATGTATATATATCTTTTGGCATTATATTAATATATATTATATATATATTATATATATTAAGCATATATTTTTCCTCAATGCTTACCTGATTTCCAATGAGAAGCGTTCGAAGCTTAGTTTCTGCTGCGCAGCCTTGAAAGCGATCATAAAAATTTTTAGTTCCTTTTAAACGTAGCGCGTACAATCTACATTTTCTATTGACCTTTAATAGACTTTAAAAATACTTTACAATGTATTAGAACTAGCAACAGGGGTTTCATTAAGTTAAAAATTATTTAATACTTAAAGTTGTATATACAAATAAAGTTAAGTAAAAGTCTTAACAGCAAGTAGCTTTAAAAACTTAATTTAAATTTTAAAACTAGCAACAAATTCTTCTTTAAAGTAAAAATTTATTTATGTTTATATTTGTATAATAAAAGTAAAGTTAAGTAAAAGTCCTAACAGCTGGTAGCATGAAAAAACTTATTTTGCTTAAATTTTTTTTTAATATTTTATATTTTCACACTGTTTTACTTTAAAAAATAATTTCACTTTCCAGAGGCAATGTAAATTAAATGATTTTTATATTTATATTAAAATCGTAAGTTAAAATTTAGAATTGGAAAAATTTGATATAAATTATTTAACTTAGATCGATTTTCAGCTGAACTTTTTGGATTATATATTTTATATATTCTTGGATATATTTATTTATTATTTTTCTATATTTTTTGTTTTATTTTAAAGCCACGCACTTTGCCATATGTTTCAGCAAATGGCTTAAAGGCAACACTATTTTGAGTTTAAGTTTTCCTTGGCGAACTCTCAATTATTGATGGACAGGTGGGTGGCACTTTATGTTGTTGTTATTTTACTTGACTTTCTTTGAGCACAACACTTTAATTAAGAAACCCAATTAAAAGTGTTTTTGTGTGTATGTGTGTGTGTGTTGTTGTTGTTGTTGTTGCTTTATTGGCACTTGACTTCTGCGTACCGACAGCCTCGCCAGCTGAACTCCAACTGAGAGCTAGACCAACTGAATTGCGAATGTAGTTCCAGCTAAACCCACTCAGTGTGTGAGTCGTGAGTCCCTAGCCTTTAACTAGGGCCTCCATTCAAGTCTGATAAGCGTGTCAGCCTTTCGTCAATTTGTCACACAGCTCAACTGAAGCTCATACGAACCTCACACGACTACTGGCCATTCGCGCCACATTTGCTTTTGTAATTAAACTGTTCGCGAAATGCTCACAACTCTATGTATATGTTAATTGTATATATATATATATGTATATTAATATATGCATATGTCTGTGTCACTCTCGTCTATGATGAAATACGCCGCGCAAAGGAATTTTACATTAGTTTTGCATTTGTTGCCTTTTTTTAATCAATGGGCCAACAATGTTTTTAGTGGCGAGGGTAAGGCATTGCTTATAATAGATTGAGAGATATCTTTAATCTGTGTGACGTTTGCTATAAGTATATGCATATATAGATATGAGTCTAGAGCTGGCAATTTTTAAAATGAATCAACTCCCTGGAGTAAGGCTGAAAATTTCATTTCAGAAATTGTGCTACTTAGGATGATTGTCATAATGATATATGGCATAGGCATATATCTATATCGTTTATCGTAGCTGATGATAGTAATAAATTGGAGTTAATAAAATGATTATATAAAACTCTAGTAGACTTCTTGAACTGCCTTAAAATATTGTTCTATATTCTCTATAAAAATAAGTTTAAGCTTAGCTCAAGAGGCAGTCAGCTAAGAACTAAGCTAAGTTCAGTTTGTAGTCTAGGAAAATGCAATTGAAGTTTTGAAAATTTCTATTGGGAAATGCTCACATTTTTAAATATATTTATAATATTTTTTAATATTTTATATATTTTTTATTTTATTTATTTATTTTTATTTTATTAAATATAATTTTTATATATATGTGTATATATCATATTCAGTTAGGCTAACTTAGCTACTATTTCTTCAAGCAACTGTTTTCAGTTCAGTTTTCCAACTGCTGAAACGACTTGCATGCTCTGAGAGCCAGGGAAACCCCAGATATGCTCACGTTTCCATCCCCAAATGGAAACCTGCAAAGTCTGCCCGGCATATGTACTTCGTATATAAGTATCTAGATATATACTATATATATCTGGGCAGCCTTATCGCTGGCCATTCGAATGCCTTTTCAGCACATACTTATTCCAGCAATTGCTAATTGCATTTAATTAATCAGAAAGCCACGAGCTACAGGCAACGCATTCAATATTTAATAACACTGGAAATGCCAAAGAAACAAAAAGGGGAAATTTAGTTGATTATAAACACTGTGAAATGAAAACGGAATAAAAATTCATTTGAAGGGTATTTTCATAAGTTGGTTGGGTAGATTGGAGAAGAACAAAGTCAAGCCCAGCACCACGCACATGAAGAAGATACCAGAGTAAACGTATTTGCGTATGACGGGCCACAGGATGAGATGTGCGGACTTGAAGGGATGCGTTAAGGGATTAAACGAGGTCTTGGGACGACTGTAAAAGAAAAAAGTAGAAAAACGGCTAAGCGAAGCATATGTATATATAATATAAAATGCAATCGAAGACCTACTAGGGCGCCTCTAGTGCCATGGGAGGCTGATGACCTAGGCCAGCGGGCGCATTGGACGCCTCCGGCTCCGTTAAGATATCCAGTTGCAGCTGTGCTTTGCCCTGGAATGTAAATTATATATACTAGACTATAGAGAGAGAGACGGAGGGAGAGCAAGATCATACGCACTGTTATCGCCCTAGGCACGGCCACGCCATGCGAATAGATTTGCCCATCGACCAGAGGAAACCAGCCCTCGACAGTTTTCCTATTGAAGAGATTGATGCGCTGGTGGGAGTTGGGAAAGGGTTTGCAGCGTCCCTCGGACTTATAGGGCACTGGGAGATCAGATAAATTTAGCTCTAAGGCACCTAAATATTCATCTTTACTCAAGACATCTTTGTCCCACACCTGAAAATAGATTAAAGGTGGCTTCTTGATTTCGATTTCCTCGCCCTGCAGCCCGCCCTTGCGCCTGATGACCATCTGCGAAGCAGATTTAATGAGTTGCTTCATTATTTATGCTCTCAATATTATTTTACAGCTGCCAATTAGGCGCGGCTAGAGCATCCCTACCATGTCCTCGTTGGGCGAGTATTTCATTTGGAATATCATCCGCCAATTAAATGCAGCCTCGCCCGCAAATGAACGGTAATGTATATCCGTCGACTGGTACTTGCCCGCATCCTGGCACCAGCTGCCGAAGAGCACAAAATGCAAAATGCGCTTAATTGAATATCGTTTACAGCATGCGAGCCCCTCATCACCATCCCTACTCTCAGCTCAGCTCTTACCCAATCACGTAAATATCGCTCATTAATTTGCCAAAAATATTTTTATCGCCAAACTGAATATTGCGCAAATTTTTGACCACAACACGCACCTCATAGTCATAGGGCGCCACGGGCGTAACATCCATGGGCGTTGGCAGAAACAAGCTCGCCTCATACAGCTCTAACCACATTTGGATTTTGCCCTGGCAAAGGAAGAAGGCAAGCGAGTTGAGCTGTTTTTGTCATATGTGGCCATATATACCCTGTAAGTGGCCTTGTTTGGCTTGTCTTATATACGATTAGTTACCTGTAGAACTCCTGGACTATCATCGTTATATAGCGCACGCGTTTCGACATGCTCCGGCACCAGCTTGTAGCCAAAGGATGGCAGCTTGTCCATATTGTTGAGCGCCGTCAAGCTCAATCGCTCCTTCAACTCCTCCGCTAAAGGCAAGAAAATTAGTTAATGGCTAGACTTTAGTAGAAGTACCCACACTTTGAAATGATGGTCTCATCTCCCAGGAGCATGCCATCCACCTCGATGACATTGCCATAGTAATAGGGCTGCTGAATGCCACGCTGCTTGCAGAGGTCGCCAAGCAGCTGGGAGGGCAGCAGTGGATCCCTCCACTGGTTGTAGCCAAAGTGCGAGTACTCCAGTGGAATGCCCACTGTGGCGCGATGCTTGCTGTGCCAACGATCCTCCAGATCGATCTGGGTATAGCCTATAATTGCATCTTTGCGCTTGTCATGGTCGAAGAGCGCCACCTCCAGTATGGGATCGGCGGGCAGCGTTGTGCTCAGCTCGAAGAAACGTCCAAAGATCGGATTACTTTGATTGGGCACATAGTGTGCTCGATCCGAGACAATCTTGCCACCCAGTGTGAGCCGCACATACGTGTCCGAATCGGAAAACCAGTCTCTAGGCCTGATTTGCAGACCCTGTACTATGTACACTCTGACTAGAAGTTTGGCTACGTCGGTTAACGATTTAATTAGGTTCTGTTCACGTGGACTTAGAGCGGCGGGCAAAGGGAGCAACATGTCCCCGCCGCCAACTCCATCCTCAGGCGTCGCACACGCACAGGGCGTCAGTTTAAGCTGCAGCTTCAGCGTGGCGTAGACATCCTCCTTCGGTGGTCCATGCTTCTTAAGCTTTACACCATGCACCAGCGGCACGGGCACAGCCCAATCTTGCAGAAAACTAAATTGGGGCTGCTTCTCGAGCTCTCCATTGTAGATGATCAGCTTGTGCTTGCACTTGTGCAAACCATCGTCGTCTCCCTTCCACATGGAATTGTAGAACTTGGTCCACCACGTGAACCGACTATCCGCCACTTCACTCAAGTCCCGGCAATCATCGAACTTAAGCGCATTCTTGTTGGCATAGGCAGCGGAACGTAAGCCCAGAATAATCTTCAGACGCTTCCAGAAGTTGTTCTCCTCCAATGGAACATTTCTGTCGTCCTCTTCCGTCTCATCGTCCTGGTTTATAACAATCACTGAATTGGCAACGGAACTTTCTGTTGACTTTCGCTTGCATTTGTTCACCCGATCCCTTTGCAGGTAGTTCGGCGAGGGAGGTATTAAAGCAGCGCCTAAGGTAGACTCGTGTGAGCAGGTGTTGACCAAGACATCTGTCGCTATTATAGCTGGCCAATACTCCTGTTGATCGGGCAGGCTCTGTAAGCTTCTGTATAGCTATTAAAGAACACTTCAAATGATTTTAAAGCTACCCACCACCACGCCGGAGGCATAAGCGACCAGAAAGTTGATGCTGTTCCTCACCCGCGAAGTAGAGAGGCCACTACTTAGAACCAGATCCGCCATGACGACCTTTGCACGTCGTTTGCCCGCCAAGGCCATGCCTATTTTCGAATAGTTGCGCAGTCCAACAAAGATAACCTCGAGCCTAGTTCCATGGGTATTAAAGGCTGTCATAAGCATAGGTTAAGCAAGACTCACACGTAGTTAAGCATATTGGGTCGTATAGACACAGGTATGCCTGTTGTCAGCTCTGGTTGCTTATCCTCAAAGATCTGTGTGTCGCCAACGAGCTGCTTGAACTCCACGGACATTAATAGCTCAGCCTGAATCATTCCGTTTTTGGCCACGGAAACCCACTTTAGAGGAGGCGGCGTGACATGCCTTAACTTTTGCAACTTCTGCAGCGCACCTCGGCCCCAACACTTGCTTTCATCGCCGCGACTGTTCTCCTCGTTCTGATCCGCTGTGATGACACTTGCCACGATCTGTCCGCTGCCCACCGTATCGTGTTGACAGTTGAAGAGCTCCAAGGCGAGCATCGGCGGATTCTGCAGATACCAGCTAATGCCGCCCGGCAGCGACAACCCATTGATGGTGATCACAGCGTCCCAGATGGGCGAGCAGATGCTCTTAGCTGGCTGCGTCTCAACCGCTTGCGATGCAAACAGAACGCGCACATGTCCATCGCACTCGACTTTATTGTCGCTGCCCGGTCGCACCTTCGCCTGATGCACATAGATGTGACAGCGGAAGAACGTATGCCGCACATTCGGCACCCACATGTAGGGTGTGGGCGAGGACCACTCGCCTGCAATGCAGGACAGGAACTGGTGGCGTTCGCTCTCGAGCACTACGGAAATACAGCCCAAGACGAGGCCAACACTGCAGCCGCAGTTGAAGCAGGTGTGTGGGCAGTTGCTGCTCTTAAAGAGGAAGCTCTTCATCTTCCAGCAGTGATTGCTCGCCTGGTTGACTTCTCTCTTCTGCAGGTTCAGAAAGTGTTTGGCATTGAGGTGACAGACCCCAATCTGCTTGCCACCGGCGCTCAAGCTGAGCAGCAGCTCCGGCCAATCGTCCTGCACGTGCATCAAATTCGACAGCGAATTGATTTCCCCAATCAGACGATGCAACTCGTTCACTATGTCCACTATGCTGGAGTCCAAATTCGATGAGTAGCTCGACTTTAGTCTCTGCCGCAACGCGCGCAGCTCTTTCGGCAACTTCTTGAAGTAAGCCACCACGTAACGCTGCCTATTCAAATCCCAGGTGGTGCACTCCTCACCCATGTCATAGTCGAACCGATGCAAATCGACACTCTCTTCGATTTTGTAGAGGATGCTGTTGATAATGTACTTCATGCACCTGGTTTGATGCTGCCAGTGATTGGGGAACTTGAGCTGAAAGACCTTAAAGGTGGCCAGCTCAGAGCGCTAAGAAAGAGAGCGGCCTAAGGGGTCTGGCTGACACTTGTCGCATGGGACTTACCATATAGTTGGATATTTCAATCATAAAGAAATCCGCTTCAAATTTGATGCGATTGTCGGGCAGGTGGATGCGGAATAGACATGACTGAAATGGCGATTCCTGGCGAAACGATTTCGTTTGCATTTGCGAACGAAATTTGCCCGACGGCGTCTTCAGAGAACCCTCCAGCTCGTTCGAGGCAAACTCAGCTAGCTTAACCACAAACTTGTACTGATGCGCAGTGCTGAGTATGTGATCGCCGAGAATGGGCAGGAATTCCACAACAAAGGACTGGTCTGACCAGTTGGCTGGAGCAGACACCGATTCGGTAATCAGCACATGATTGGGATGACCTTCTGACAGCGTCTCAGAGCGCAGCTCCATCAGAAGGCGGCCCACATAGTTCATTGGAGTGATGGGATCATATAGATGCAGATAGGTGGGTCCAAAGGAGGGCTTGTCTGACGGAATAGAGCTTATTTTGAACTATTGTAAGCTAGTCGGTTCAGAGCTCACCTTCGAAGGTAATTTCGTCGAAGCACAACTCATATTCAGCTATGCATTTCCATTGCATGTGCTCCTGCATCATAATCAGGATAAGAAATCGTTGGGCCAGAGAGGGATAGACCCAGGCGAAGCTGATCTCCTGATTCCACACGGGTGTCGTTGTATTCCTCTCCACAGACGTTTTGCCCTTGAAAGGATGGAATCTGTACTTTAAAAAAAAACGAAAGCCCAAGTCAAGGCATTAAGGCAGATACTTTGAAGCCAGCAAACGATACTTGTATCATGTAGTTATTCCGCTTCGTGAAGATGCCGCGATAGAAGCTGATGAAGTACCGAATGTTACTCAATGTATCCGCGTCGACGTCCTCCAAGAGATTGCTAAAGGAAAATTATTTAGCAGGCGATTCAGCGACTTGGATCTCTCACCTCTTGATGTCGTCAAAGTCATGATGCATTGGCCACTTGATCAGTTGCTCAGGCTCGTCTGTGGTTGGAGCTGCTTTCACAGCGCTGTGCTGTGAGACGATGGCCAAGTCGATTTGGAGATAGCCACACGATTCGCGCTCTGCCTCCTTGTGGTGGTGCTCACCCAGGGGCACCTCGAGGCGACCCCAGCGCTTGAAGTAGCTGTGATTCGGCTGGTTCCACACGCTATGCAGATCAATCATCAACTCACCCATGTTTGCATTCTTCTTGTACATCAAATACTTTTTCAGCTCGAAGAGTACAGTCAGCCGCAACAGCTCAGCGAGCGTACAGTGGAACTCAAAGACAAAGTACTAAAAGAGATATGACTAGAAAATTAACATATAATAGTATCAGTTGCTGCTTACCTCGTTGAAGAATGGATTTTCAGAGTTCGTTTGGGTTTTTGTATTTTTGGTCATTCTATCTAAACAGATTTTCACGTAAAGCTCTCCATTGGGCACGCCCGTATCTGCTGCCTTATGCACTGTAATGCATATGAGAAAATCTTGTGGTGCTCCCGCAAAACAATCCTCCACATGATTCATTATTTATAACTTATTCAATATTTACAAAATTATTATTTTATTTGTTGATTAAATACTCTCAAGTTAAGTTGTTAAACAATTTGCTGAAAGCTCTTACAATTTTCAAAATTGAAATAGTAACTGCCATTGCCAACAGTCTGGCAACGCTGTTGTCTATTCAACTCAGCACAAGCAACACTTAAAAGCTCTTTGTCCAGAGCTGTTAATTCACCTCGAAAGCTCGCCGTTGCAAGCGCTGAACGCGCTTATTATTGTTTGCTGCTTAGAAGCTTTCAGCTGGCCCAACCTGCTATTTTTATGCAGACGACCAGTGGCGTAGCCAGAAAGGGCTTTTGTTATGTTTAAATAATAAGAAATAAATAGTTGCGTATATCAAATAGAACTGTTAATATAAAATCTATAAATGTCTTAACACCAATTAACATTTATTTGACTATACTTAACTCCCATTATTATGCTCAATTCGTATGAACTCTTTCTTTATAACCCCTTCTGTACATTTGTTGTCTACGCCTCTGCCTTCAGCTCTTTGAGCTTGTGCTTTTGAGCTCTAGCTCTCCAGTTCTGATGTTGGGCACTTCAGTTTCAGTTCGCGTGCACGGGCCAAACAGTTGACATAGCGTTGCGCTCACAGATCCGAATCGGGGCTATATTGAAAGCGAGCATCACAGTTTGCAGCCGTCGGTCGTAGTTGTTGTCGTGGTCGGAATTGTTGTTGTTCTTCTTGTCATCGCAGTTGTCGTGGACGCAGCGTCTCTGCGTGTGATAGTTTGAGTTTGTGTGTGTGTGTGCCTGGAATCGCTCAAGCGGGAGTTGGCTGTTACTTTGCTCTCAGCCTCCAGCATACGCTTCGTTCAAGCTTTCGGTTCGTCTCTTCTGGGTGCCTACGCGCCTCCAACTCTGTGTGTGTGTGTGTGTGTGCTGCTGATTTTGTGTATAATTTTTTGCGCGCGCTCAATCAAAACAGATCCCAGCTAAAACAGCCATAAACAAAACTGAACTCAAACTATCAATGCAAATGAATTTTTAATTTCAATAAATATTCTAAATGATGACTTTAACACTAATTTCTTATCAAAACGAAAAACTAAAGCAAAAAACTTAACAATAAATTGTTGGCTTAGGTTAACAGAAATATATACACAATATTTTCAGCTGTCTACACAATGCATGCGAATAAGAAAACACATACATACATATGAAATGTACGCAAAATCATCAAAAATAAAATGCTCTAAATTTCCCACAATCATTGCAGCAAAAACACATCAACAGGACCTTCGACGCTTTACGCATCCTTTACTTCAAATATTCCATAAGCTCGCTAGCAAACGCGTGCTAAGAACTTTTTAGGTAAGCTTGACTTTTAGTTTTACATACATACATACATACATATATTTGTGTATACGTGTGTGTGTGTGTGTGTGTGTGTGTGTGAGCATGCATAAATCAAAAGAGCAGAGCAAGCAGCGCCAGAGAGTTTGCTTCTGTGCTCAGCAGCTGACACCCAGCCAGCCACACAGCCAGCCAGCCACCCACTTTAAGTCGCCCACACCCAAATCAGTCACCCCAGTGCCTAACCCGAGGCTCAGTGGTGGATACGCACACGCTTTTGCGTCGTTGCCTTCTAGCTCTTCTCCGAATGCTGACTGCTGCTGCCTTCCCCTTCCCTTTCCCTTTCGCCTATGCCCATCTCCTTTGACATCTTGCTCTCTCTCTCTCACTCCCGCTCCTTCTCCTTTATTTACCGTTGCAACTTGTGCCACTTTTCAATTGTCATTTACGCGTCATTTCTTTGCGGTCTTCGCAATTTTTTTCTGCTTCTGCTGTTCTTCGCTTTTGACTTTGCTTCTTTTTTTTTTGGGTGCAGTGAAAGGCTCGCAAATACTTCCGTAGCCCATTTGCAGTTGCTGTTATTTTTGTTGTTGTTATTGCTTTTTGGTATTTCTTGCTTGCAATTTCTTATCGTTCTTTTGCGTATTTGCAGCCATTCGCTTTTTGATCTTGAAACTCGTGCGCTGTCTCCCTCGCTCTCGCTCTCCCTAACCCTCTGCTGCTGGTGCTGCTGCTGCCGAACGAGTTTATCAAACAGGAAAAATCATTAAAGCAATTCAAATTGTTTATTGAAAAGCAACGGAAAGCAGGGGGAAACTGAGCGAAAAAAGCGAGAATCGACAAATTCAGTTTTATTTTTTGTTATTATTTCTCTTTTGTGCTGATTTTTGCATGATTTGTGAACTCACTTTTTTGCTCCATTTGCAAATAGCTAGTTAAACGGTTCTAAGCACGAGACGCATGCCAATGTGTATAGAAGTAATAATACCCTGTGGAGTGAAAGTCGAGTTCAAAAAATTTGACGTATTATTTTTCCTATAATATTAGAAGTTCTTTAACTATAAATATTTACTGTAAATATTTTTGTAGTTCTTTCTTTGTGAGTGTGTTAACAGAGTATCTGTTAGTCATGCTTGTTAATCAGACAGATATCAAGCGCTGATTAAGCTATGCATTTGCCAGACAAAGGCCTTTAAAATCAGATTTTAATTGATTAAACAATCGAAACGTGGCTTAAAAGCAGTTGCTTAAAGAACAAAGCTGGCGAATTAAAAAGAAAAATAAATAATTAACAGATAACACAGCTGTGCAATAAAAATATATACATACATATGTACATATATGTAGTAAATATAAATAATTGCTTTGCGAATGGAGGAGCCGCAGTGGATATAAAGTGTTGCCAATCGAATAGACAAATGTGTGGCAAAGTTTTCGTTGGTAATTCAGTTACCAAACATCCGCATAAAGGTAACAGCAACCCAAAAAGGCTGTTGCAAGCCGCAAGAAGAACACATCAAGCATGAAGTCAGGGCTCAGGCTCAAACGTGCAACATAATTCAATTAGTGTAGCAGAGTGCGAGAGAGCGAGACAGAGATAGAGATAGAGATAGAGATAGCACAAAAGCAGCCGCAGCAAAGCGAAAGGAAGTCGCAATGGTCGCCAGAGGGCGCCACCTGCCGAGGGGCGGCACTTCAATTCGCCGTCAAAAAGTAGCCAAAAAAAATGAAGAAAAAAACCATCTTAGAGCCAATTTGGCGACAGTTTGCACTGTTGACCCACATAAAAGAAACTTTTGTAAGTTTATTTAATTTTAACGCAATTTGATAAACTTCGCCAAGTTTCAAAATTTGATATGAAATACACAAAGAGACAATGGCCGCTCGCCGCTAATAAAACTGACATGAAATACGCTACAGCACGAACTCAAGGTGATCAACTCCGAGGTATCTGTAAAAGTGTATCTGCTCGAAATGTATCTGCAGTCGGGCGGGCAGCGGCTGGGTTACGGTCACGATGCGTGTTGCGCATTGCATATTTTATGGTAATTCGAACTTGTTGCCCTAACTCTCTGCAACTTTCACACCCAGGCCCAGGCACTGGCTAAGCTTAACACGCCACGCCTATTGGCAATCGCCGCCGCCCATTGCCATTTCTCACAGCCAGCTAAAATTACAAAGTTTGCTTCAATTACAGCAGCCGCCGCAGTCGCCGCCAATTGCCATGTGTTTGCCCCAAGTTCAGTGCACTGGTCAGTAATTAAAAATCAAGCCTCTGTCTGTCTGTCTGTCTGTCAGGAAGACCCACACACAAGCAGCTATCAGAGTGTGTGCGTGTGTTTGTCGTTCTCACCAGCTCTTACCTAACTTCCCTTTCTTAATTGTGTGCACAAATCATGGGTCTACATTTCATTGTAACTACTGCGAATCCATTAGATCTTTCCTTTGCCACAGATATTTCTATTGCCTTTAGAGCCAGTGCTGCCCATTTAGCGGAAATCGAATACGTTGCACTTAACTGCTGCAATTCTCTCGCCAGCTCTAGCTGGCTATGACTCTAGGGCTTAAGTCATTCGCCTTATCACTCTGACAGTCTCACTCTCCCTCCCTCTCTCTCCCCCCCCTCTCTCTCTCTCTCTCTCTCTCTCTCTCTCGATTCCTCTCCGTTGTTGTCTTTGTGGCTTAGGAGTTGCCACAGCGTCACATTCGATTAGATTAGACTTAGTTCGTCTTTGTTGCAACAATGCCAAATCCCTAAGTGACCAGTCTCTAAACGTTTCACTCGACAGCCCATTGTCTTAAAGCACAAAACTTAATTCAATTAAGTGTTGTGAAAGTGTTCAACTAGCTTACTTCAACTTATGAGAATCGCATAGAAAGTTTGTCTTTTTAAGCTGTAAAGACTAAAGACTAGACTGTGCATGCATGTATGCATGTATGTATGGGTATAGGAATGTATGTATTCATGTAAGCATATTATACTAAATACTGACTAGAATTGTGTTTAGTCTTGCTTACATGTGTACATGCATTCCTGTAACATGCACACATTCATACACATCTGCAAACACTCCTATGGTATGCATGCATTCATTCATACGCATCTACTCACATACGTATGTATGCATCATTTGTGCATACATTACTTTCATTTGGAAAGGTAACATACTTAGCTTTATACATACATTAGTTAAATTTCCAACACACATGCATGCATGTAGACATGCAGACATGCATACGTGACATATGTACACATATAGATGCATGTACATGCATACTTATAGACATGCGTACATATATACAAGTAGACATGCATACACTCATCCATACATGCACACATTCGTACGTGTATACATGCAGACATGCATACATACATCCATATATACACACATGCGTACATGTATACATTCATACTCATGTTTATACATGCAAACATGTGTATAGGTATACAGGCAGACATGCATACATACATACATATACATACATGCACACATGCAGACGTACATGCATACATCCATACATACACACATGCGTACATGTATACATTCATACTCATGTTTATACATGCATACATGTGTATAGGTATACAGGCAGACATGCATACACACATGGGCATACATAGAGAAATCCATAGAGATGTGTATACTTTACTTAAAAATCTTTCCTATAAAGTAACATGCATACTTACATATGTACATACGCATGTATAAACCATAGGTTCATAGATCTATGTACATATGTATATCTATATATACTTACATATATATTACATACATATGCATATAGTCATCCATGCATACATTAGCTACATTGCTTACATCTCATAAATTGGCTATAATAAACAATTTAACTTTCTAGCTGCTGTGCCGTGTGCTAGGAATGAGTTAAGTGATTCAATCTAAAACAGGCAGCACAAACAGCTCTATAAATGTCTATCTAAAAATAACTAAATAAATCTATATGCCATGCTAGACTTCAGCCAGATTATGCTTACATAAAAAACTAAACTAAACTCAAATTAAATTTATTTATATCGAAATAAAAATGAAAGTTGTTAGAGTAAGCAATGAAATTACAATTCTGTTTACACTGAGAGAAATGAATTGCTTAAATGGCTTAGGCTTTGGCTTAAATAGATTATAATCGAAAACAGCTTAAGGCAAAGTGCCCTGTGGCCAATTTACAGGCCAGAAAAGAGAAATAAACGTTAGTTCAATTTTCTTTTCGGTTGGCATTTCGTGAGGTAACTGCAGATCAGGGCAGAGCAGGCAGAGCAGACCAGGTGTGTAACAGGTGCTGGCATCGTTTAGTGCCCTCTTTAATGCGCGCTGTCAAACGCTTGATTAATGAATCAAACTATAACTTTTTACTATAACAACTAAATAAAAAAAAAGGCGCCCAAAAACAGGAAATGGCATAAAAATATATGAAAAAAATATCAAAATATTTACTTTCGCATGGAAAATGAAGGCAACGCAAAGAAATGGCTTAAAAATTGACGATTGCGCAATGGAGTGTGCGTAACTGCAGCCTTTGTTATGGCAGCTCTTCAGGTGGCACAGGTAACTGGCGACAGCAATTAACTGCGACGCTCGCTCAATCAGTTCAACAAGCTGCGGAAAATATGTCTCAATTTGTTGGCTTTAGCTCGAAAAAAAAGACTCCAAAAATAAATTATAAAATGCAATTGAAATCAATTTTTTGATAGACTTAAGCATCGGCATAGATTACAAAGTATTTTTCTTTTACCTGTTTTTGTTGTCTTTTTCTTGTTGTTTTGTTTGCTTGTTGTTGTTTATTGTTGTTTGCTTGTTGTTTCTGTAAATGAAAACACAAAAAGTGAAAGTCCGCATGGGCGACTGCTGCAACAATGCATATTAATTTGGCTTTTAGTTTTTAATCATAGCCCAAAGACAGCGAGACAGCCAAAGCTGGCCTAAAGCCCAAAAAAAAAAAAAAAAAAATCAAAAAACTGGTCACACTTAAGCCCTATTTTCAGTTTGTTGTTGCTGTTGTTGTTGCTGTTGTTGTTGTTGTTGTTGTTTTAGGCGCTGCTAGCAACTGCGCATGTGTGGCTCAGTTGGCGCAGGCTTTTCCACACTCAAGCCGCATATTTGCAAGCTGATGTAATGTTGGCGCACAGCAGTGAGTGCAAAAAGTAGTTGCAAGTGCATTCAACTTAGAAAACTTTATTTGTGCATTAAAAGAACTTTATAGTTGTCTATTAGCTTATCTATTTGGATCTAAAACTCTAAAAAAGCAGGAAGTTTTTGCCTGAACTTTTGCAGTCTGAAAATCTCCCACATAAATTTGCAGCACAAACTTATGATGTGTGTGTGTGCGCGCGTGTGTGTGCGTGTGTGTGTGTGTGTGTGTGTGCGCGTGTGTGTCTTGCCAACGCCCGGCAATGTTTCATGCTGGTTGCAACAGCAGCAACTAGCAACAGCAGCAACTGGCTTTTGGCTTGGTGCGTCGCACAGTGGAGCATTTGCACACATTTCGTTGCAAAATTTGCAAAATCTGTTGCAATTTCTATTCGAGCTGAAGCACTTCATTCAAATATTGATTTTTTGTCAAAAGGCTCCACTGTGCAATCAAACACTAGCAACAACACTTACGTTCACAATTTTTCCAGCTGCATTTCCCAGACGCGGCGAGTGTAAAATATTGCAAAATTTTCGGGTGCCAGCGCTAATTGGCCAACGAAATCGAATGCGGGCAGCATTTTCAGATACGCATTGACACATATCGCATGGCTGAAGAGGCCAAAGGGAAGTCAGTCAAAGGTTTTTCATTTCGTGAAAGTTGCCAAGCCGCAAGATAAATAAGTTGAAAGCGCATTGAACTACGCCCCGAAAACAACGCTTAAAAGAAAGTTAAATAATAAGCGAATATTATCCAAAGCGGCAGCCAGAGGCCCAGCCAATTGCCTGGCTGTCACAGCCAGCCGCCTGTGAATGTATCTGTCAGATACACAGGCCAGTGCAAAGTATCTGACAGATACACACGAACTGCAGTTGGGCGCAAATTAAATGCGAGAGTTTTTTATAGAAATTAATGTGTGAATAACTTTTGAGACTCGCAGCTGCGCTCATTGTTGTTGTTGTTGCTGCAGTTGCTATTGTTGTTGTTGTTGTTGTTGTTGCTATTGCTTTTCCTGTTATTGCTGTTGCTGTTGCAGTTGCTGCAGTTGCCGCATGACTCAAAATGTAAATGATCTAAAATGATGTACGTGTGGGCACCTTTACGCGTAGATGCCAGAGGCTAGAAAAAAAAACCTTCTCAATCACTCTCGAGTGGGATCGGCAGTGGGTGCGGTGCGAGGGTCAGCTGTAACTTTAATGGAAATTTATTTGCATCTGTTATGAATTGCGGTGACAGAGGGCGTTGTTAGTTGCAGTTGCTGTTGCTGTTGCTGCAGTTGCTGTTGCTGCAGTTGCTGTAGTTGCTCCATTGCTTCATTACAAATGCTTCACAGTTGCGTTGCTCTCTTTTTCACGTGTGGCTCACACGGCGTATGCGTAATTTACTCAACTCAATTGCTGCACGCTCATCCAACTTCTAGCTGAGCACACTATTTGGTGCAGCTTAACAAAGCTTTGCTTGTGGTTAATGGAGAGCGGTTCATTGGGTATCTGTGAGTGGCTATGGAACAGTTTCGAGATGAAGAACTCTTTATACTAACGAGCTCTTCATAGCGTGTCTGTCAGCATCTCGACAACTGTTTATAGCGTAGAGCAAATGGAAACATCTTCATTTCATATATTTCCACATCTAGAGAAGTATTTCTAGGTATTTAACATCATCTGAAGAGCCCTGCATAGGTTATCTACCATCACAAAGACAATTTTCATGTTATATCTCTTAGCATATAAAAAGCTGTTCTTATGGTTTCTGTGGGCATCTCTTCACAGGGTATCTCTATATGGGACAGTCTCTCTATCTGCCTAGAGTACCTAACAGCATAGAAAGAGTTTTCATAGGGTAACTCTTAGCTGTTCATAAGCCTGCTGTCTGCATCAGCAAGCCTCTTCATGCCTTATCAATTTGCATCTCAAGAGCATCTCAAGCTTTTCACAGGGTATCTCCACATGCAGCACTGTCCCCCTCTCTCTCTCTCTCTCTTGATTACGTTCTCACTTGGCACTCAACCAAATTGTTCATTCACCTTCATTATGTGTTGCACAGACAATGTCTAAAGAGGCTCATTTTTATTGATGAAAAGTGAAAAATGTGGCATGAAAATAACAAAAAAAAATAAAAATAAATAAAATACGCTGCGACTGACATAAGCATTCGCTGCTGCTTCTTCTTTCTTTTAATTTTTCTTTATCGTAAGTGAAATAAATGTATGGAAGTATGTCAACAATGTTTAGAGCTTATGACAGGCGGCATAACTCGTTCAGCAACAACAACAACAACAACAACAACAACAACAACAAGAACAACATTAACCAGAAATATAAACTAGAGCAATGAGCAATGGGCAATGCGCAATGAGCAATCAAAAGCCCACAGCAAAAGCAAAAAAAAACTGGTCTAGTTCTGAAAGTTTCACTTTTCAAGCAAATGGAAAATGAAAATATTTAAAATGTAGTTAGAAACAGCTTGAGCTCGCCTGAATACCTGAATAAACAAATATTTGGCTATTTTTATACATTTTGTTTGGCTGTATGAAATCGTTAATATTGAAAGCTGCAAAAATTTGATATTTGCTTTGCAATTCAACTCAAATTGGGTCATTGTCTGTGACGTTGGCCAATTTAATGCTCGACCCATGCATACCCCACACCCAAAATGATGTTAAAGTTTTGATGAGCCAGCAGCTCGATAAATATTTTGTTACCATCCACGCAGAGTCAGTCGAGTGATAAACTAGCAGATACTCTTTAAATTAAGTGCAGCTCTGCAACTTTTACTGTGTGGAAATCTTTCTTTGCACTTTTCAACTTCAACTAAAGCTTATGAATCTTATAGTTCTTATTCTTCTTCTGATTCTGCATCCATTTATACTTTTGCTTCTTAATCGATCTCTATATTTGTTTTTCTTGTGACTCTGCATCTATTATTATTTTTACTTCTATTTATTTATCTACTTAGATTTCTTCTTCTTCGTCTACTTCTTGCTTTACTCCTACTTCTACTTCTACTTCATCTACTTCTAGTTCTAGTTCTACTTCTACTTATTTTACTCCCACTTCTACTTCTACTTCTCCTACTTATACTTCTACTTCTAGTTCTCATTCTACTTTTACTTCTACTTCCCTTTCCACTTCTAGTTCTACGTCAACTTTTACTTATATTTCTAATTAGAAATCGACTTATACTTTTACTTCAGCTTATGAGCACAATATCTCATATATGCTGGGCTGCAAACCGGTTTTGAGCTGAGCCGGTTCGTGCCCTGAATTCTAATTAATTTTTTTTTTTATTATGATTCGAATCATAGGCTAAGCCAGCTGTTTAAAGAAAAACAAGCCTCTGCAGGCTCACGAATCGCATCTCTAAAGAGAGACCTTCCTTAAAAGTCGACAGCTTTTATAGCTGTGTTTCAGTTATATAGACATCAGGCTAAGCCAAGACTTGCACTTTGCATTCCCTTTGCACCTTCTATCAGTTGTAAACTGACTCTCTTTCCACATGGCCTTCTGTGACCCGCATTCCATTTATTCATTCATGAATCAAAACAATATTTCAAATTTAGTATTCATCGCAATAGTAGTTGTAGTCGGGAATACCCCTGCTGCAAGTGCTTTGTGCCAAAAACATAAAAACTAGTTACCCGAAAAAATCTCGCACTGCGTTGCTAAATAGCTCGATTTGTGTCTCTCTCGGACAGACAGACTGGCTGACTGGCTGACTGGCTGCCTCTACATGGCTTGGCAACCCGCCCGGTTGCCCAGTGTGTATTTCAGTTCAGCTTCTGTCTGTCCATGCGACAGATGAGTGACTGTGTTTGGTCTCGTAATCATGGCTGGGGCGTTGTCGTCAGCGTTGTCTGCGCATTTGGGCACATGCTACGGTCCAGAGCACAGACTGAGTTGGAGTTGGAGTTTGAGTTTGAGTTTGAGTTGGAGACTGTCGAGCGTCAGGTGTTAAAATTTGCCCGGCTTCAATGTTTGTTTTCATATATATATAAATTTTTTTTGTTCGTCTTCTAACGTGTGGATTTACGTGTGACAAGCGAATGGCAAACAGAGCAAACCTTTTGCGAGCTTCTCTCGACCATTGACCCAAAAAGCAAAGACAAACGCGAAGTGCCTTGGGCAGACCTTAGATGCAAACTCGTGCCGGAGCACCTTCAATTATGTCAATTAACTTGGTGCCTAACCAAGTGTTATATAAGCGAGCAGACAACTAACAACAACGTCAACAACAACAGCAACTAACAACAACAATTTATCAACTGCACAAGTTGAATGACATTAGAGAGAAACAAAAGAGAAGAGATTAAGCAAAATTACATTTGATTTAAACAATTGCTTTAAAGACGGCATTAAAATGTGTCAAATTTACGTTTAGTTGACAGCGTTTCAGTGCCAGCCTCTTTAGGGTGTCGCAAAATTTAAGCTCATATATATATTTGCAATTTTATGCAGCCGAAAATATGCTTTTATGCAAAACAGCTAACGAGCGGCAATGCGCGCTCATGCAGTGAACTGAAGGGCATATTGGCTTTGTGCACTCTTTGCTTTGCTCGCTGTTTGTGAATGACTAAAGACTTTAACTGATTTGATGATAAGTTAAATATTGTATATATACGCTTCTTGTTCTTAGAGCTACTCTCCAGAAGCTCCCCTAGACACAAACCTTTAGTAGATATGCTCAGCTCATTGTGGGCTTTGGCAACTTTGTAAACATAACCATATCTTCATAAATTTATTTGTTTTTCAACCCGGCACGAGTATTATGCAGTCGTTTACCTTTATCTTACTCCATTTTTGCACAGTTTTTTTTTGTTTTTTTTTTTTGCTTTTTGCATTTGCATTAATTAGGCGAGGGAGATATATATTTATAAATAAATTGATTATGCGGCCCGTGCGGCAACACATACCACGACAGAGTAAATACGTAAATAAATGTAACCCTCGAAGTTGCCTGATTCAAATGACTTTAATACCAGTTGGTTGAGTTTTGGGCTTTGGCATACGGGTTTTAGTCAAATGCCGCATTTTTAATTGGGAATTCTTGCAACAGCCGCCGTGGAGAGACAGCGAGGCTGGCAATCAATTTTAGGTATTCAACTTTGCCATATTAAAACAAACATCTTAAAGTCTAAATAAAACACACACAAGCACAAGCACAAGCACAAGCACACAGAGCTATGTGTATGTATTTCTCTCAATTTTATGCCTGGCTCAATGTGATAAAGAAAGAAAAGAAAAAACACACACACAAATTGGATTTTGTCAAAGATATTTTTGCAGCAAATTTTGATTCAAAGATAAGCAAAAAGTGCCTTGCATGAAATTTATGAAAATTAATTCAATTTCTGCTGCCAACCAGATAAGTTTTATTTCTTGCTAAAGTTTTTTGCATACATTGAGGAAGTTTATGCGGCGCTGCTGGGGCTGAAATGAATGCATGGCAAATTGAAAGCATGATTGTTATAATATCTAGAGAAAACTTAAGCCAAAACCCAATCAGCAGCTAGTCTATGCTTGTTTGAGCTGATAATCATCGTAAATTGAATGAATCTGGGGATAATTAGACAATCAATTCAGTTTCAAGTCAGTCATGGTGAGTCCTTCCTTCAGTCAGGCAGTTAGTCAGCCAATTGCTCAGTTAATCAGTTCATTAGTCAGTCAGCCAATCATTCTGTCACTTGATCAGTCACTCACTCAGTAATTCCATCAATGCTTCACAGTTAAACTTTCAATATGTCTATTGCGCAATCTTTGATTCAGTCACCCACTCAGTCAATCAATCGCTCAGTAAGTCAATTTCCTAATCAACCAATTCTCTACAGTCAATTATTGATTCAATCAATTACTTAAGCAGTCTTTTAGTAAGTCAATCATTCAGTCTTGAGTCAAGCAGGACTTCATTTAGTCAGTCAATCAAACAATCAGTCAAGAGCTTTTTAATTATTAACTAGATAAATATATTGTGAATCGCATTCAGTCCTTCAATCAGTCAATCAAACTGACTCTGTCTGTTAGTCACTAAGTTAAACATTCAATCAGTCAGACAGACTCGATCGCTCAATCTGGATGACCATTCAGATATTAAGTTAGCCATTCCGTCTGGTCATTCATTGAGCTTATCTATCAGTCTCCCATTCAGTGCTTCATTCAGCTCATTCAGCTCATTCATCTCTCTCATATATTAGATAATTATATACATTTGGATGTCCCATAACAAGTTCTATGCATAAAGCAAAACTTTTAATTAGCTCTCCCAAGTTCTCTTCTTTTTTATTTTGCCCCTTCAAACTTCAGAGTCAAACAGATGTATGCATGGAGACTGCTCTGGTTTGCTTGTGCTTTTATAAAGCACTGACAGTTCCCACATGGCTGCAATTGCCAACTAAATGAAGTAGTTGAGTATGATATATGTTAATTAGGAGTGAGTGGATTATCCCAGCCAACTGCATTTAACGGTACAGATTTTGTGGCAATTACTTCGTGTGTGGGAACGGAAGAGGAGATGGACAGGTATCATGGGTAGACCCTGCTGACCCAATTAAGTCTCATTATCAAGTAAATCATTTAATTGCCAGGCACAAGCCACCCAAAGAGAAGCCGAGAAGGCAGAGCGGCAAAGCAAAAGACAGAAGCATCTCTTTCTCACGCTGAAGATGAGCCAGAAAGAAGAGCCGCAGATGGAAAAGCAGATGGAAAAAGAAGCTGCAAGCACTTTTGGTTTCATGAGCATGAGCATGAGAGTTTGTTTTTATTTTCTTTACTCTTTTACTATTCTATTTTGTAAGCCGAACGAATTGAAGTTTCGTTCCAAAGTAGAAAGCATTGTCAATAAATACAATTTCTAAGACGATGCGACGTGACAAGTGCGACTGAGCTGCTTCTGCTTCTGTTTCTGCTGCTGCTGCTGCTGCTGCTGCTGCTGCTGCGGCTGCTCGTTCAATGAGAACGAAACGAGTCCAACAGAGTCCAAAGAAATCATTTATTTTCGTCTAAAACTAGACTTCAAAACTCGTACTATGCGCACTAAGAGCGGGAAGCAGTAAAAGAAATTTCAACATGTTGCAAAACCAACAACAATCAAAAATAAAACCTTTTAGCTTTTGCCTTTTAATTAATACAACTAACGACTTTCTTTAACCCATTTCGAGGCGCAACAACAATTAAATTACCTGCGCAAGTCTCTCAGCCTTCAGCTCTCAATCTCATCTCATCGCATCGCATCATTGTAATAGAAATTTTAATCACACCTCTGCACCACTCGCCTGCACCAGCATCGCCCAAAATGTGCATTGTACGACAACTTTCTATGGCAAGATGAAAAAAAAGTACAAAATAATAAAAAAAATATTCAATTACATGCAAGCATTTAATTGCGCACATCATAAACAAATGCTCAACAATAGCTCCGCTGTTCAAATTTGCAATTCATGTTGATGCTCGCTCATGCATGTGTTAAGAGAGCGTATTGGTTGCGTGCCATGTCCGGGTTAGATGTATGTTTGATAGCTCGTTTGGAGAGTCATTTTGCTTAGATATACTTGTGTGTAGGCTCTATATGATAAAGTGTTTAGATTTTTAGAGTGTGCCCCCATTGGGCGTGGCAAGTGGGCAATTTCAATATCTTAACTTTGCACAACATAAATGTTATTATTTGAGGATCTATTAGATAGATACTTGGAATTGTAGATACATTTCATATATAGATCTGCGCCACATTTTAATATCATATTTATATAACTCATATATGGAATATGGTATATTGGGGGGATACTGAATCGGAAGACTCAACCTGGGGGGTGTGACAGAGTAATAAGCATCTATATCTTCTACAGTTTTAGAGCCAAAACATGCCAATCTAAACACTATTAGCCTTCTCTGCAGTTTGGCCTACAATTTCATTGTTAATTAATGACAAAATTCCATTATCGTAAACTCTCTTAGAGATTGGATTTGTTCTATAACTTACTCTGCATATAAATCCCTTTCAAATAGAGATGAGATTGAGTTTTTTTAAACTTTGACTTTGTTTGCAAACTCTAAGCGAGCATTCGTGCAGTCAGTAAGTGCTCGTCCGTAGCAATTCATTGCTGCCTAACGACACACGCAGCCAAATCGAATTGTATTCCAGTTATATGTGAACTATAAATATAGTTTGCAAGCAGATTATATCCACAGTTATCTAACTAACAACGCTGGAAATGTGTGCACCAAATGTGACTTAATTAGAGTGCAGAGCGGAGGACCACAATTAAAACTGTATAGAGATGAGAGAGAGACAAAGAGAGAGAGAGAGAAAGAGATAGTTAGATATATATTTAAATATGCCTTGAGCTGGAATTTGAGTTTTGGATTCGCTCTTTGATTAGCTGTGGGAAAATGTGCTAATATTTTCCATGCGCCACTTCAAAGCTAATTGCCAGAATGCGAGACATCTATGTATATATGTGTGTGTGTGTGTGTGTGTGTGTGTGTGTGTGTGTGTGTGTGTGTGTGTGTGTCTGTATCTGTTTCTATGCTAATGATAAGCACTTAGCCATTTTGCCTGGCATATGTGTGGCAGCAGAGTGCACTGTGCGGCAAACCCTTTGAGGGCTTCTCTGCATGTGTGCTTAAGCTCAGCGCGCCACAGAGCTCTTATCAAACAGCAAATGGCAGACAAATGGAAATGCGATTAGGTTACTTTATCATTAATTTTGCAGAATATATGGTTGAATTTCATTTTAATTATTTGTTGCCATCTTCGCTCAATGTCAATCAGAAGTCGAATTTTACATGACTTTAACGTAAATTCATAAAGCTGAGAGAGTTTTTTTTTCAGCTTGCTTTTAACAATGGGCAAAAAAGCAATTAAAAACTTGGCCTGTTTTTTTACTCATTTTGTTGCTGTTTTTGTTGTTGCTGCCAACAAATTTTCCACAGACACAAAAATTTGCTTAAATGTTGAGTGGGTGGCCGGATGTTGGGTTGTCGGCCCGTCGACCATAATCAGGGTTGTGGCTCTCTCTCTCTCTCTCTCTCTCCCTCTCTCTTTCTTTCTGTGTGTGTATGGCAGCATAAAACCTTTAAGCATTTTAGTACCTGCACTCGGCTTGTACAGGATTACACTTTGTGTATGTGAGTCTGTGTGTGTGTGTGTGTGTGTTGGCAAAGGATTATGCTGTCTGAACAGAAGGAGGTGCTGGCAGCAAGGAGCTGACTTGCTTTTAGGCCAAACTTGGCAAGCAAAATGTTTGCCAGTTGGCAACAACAGAAACAGCAGCAGCAGCAGAAGCAGAAGCAGAAGCAACCGCAGCTTCTGAGCCGTCGACTGTTCTACTTTTCTAGCATCAATGGCTCGTGACATTGTTTGTGTGCGTTAACACACACACACACACACACACACACACACACACACACACACACACACACACACACACACACACACACACACACACAAGCATACAAACTGCGTTTATACATTGTGCAATTCATGAAAATCTGTGCAACATTTTCTAGCTTTAAAGCCAAAATGTGAAGCGCAGCCTAAAATAAATTTTGAGCTGCAGCCAACTTCACGCACTGCCGGCGCTAACTTCACGCACAGCCGCAGCTAACTTCACGCCAATGCACATTTCATTAAAGTCTTTTGCCGATCAATAAAATTTCGTTAATTGCGCAGCATAAACGTTAACATAGAACTGGGTAAAGCAGCTAAACATGTTTGTAACAAGTTGAAAGTGCTCGAGGCGAATGTGCGCTGCTCTTAGATACTCTATAGGCTCTTCAATAGTTGAATACAGTTAATAAAACCTGTTTGTCTATACCCTATGAAGTTAACGTACGCTTATTAGCTCATTTCAAGCGCTGCCTAAACAATTGATTAGGCCATAGGCAAATATTTATGCTCATATTCCTATTCATGAGCTTGAAGAGTCAACATAGCCGATGCATACGCTTGGACTATAGGGTATATGAAACATGCTGCTGCTTCTGCTGCTGACGCAGGCAGCTGAAAAGAAAAGTGCCTATGAGCGTCAAAGCGTGTTTATATGGAACGGCAGCGAAAGAGAGAGGGAGAGAGGTGGGTAGGCAGAGAGCGTGCGGGAAGTAGGTAAGCCAGAACCGAAGTAGTTGCTGCTCTTAATGAGAAAGTTCATTTGGTTTATGAGAGTGTCACAGCCAGAGCTTTAATTCTGAGATTGAGTGAATGAAGAATTAATTAAACTAGTTAAGTTCGTTAAAAATTAATCAAGTTAATTGCTACAAAAATATGCTTGCCATAGGGTATATTGCCTAGTAGAAGCACATTGAACAGCAGCTAACATATTCTAAATGAGCTGAATTTCTATTTAAAGATGTGAAGCAATTGAAATATATAAGAGTATTCTTACAGCTCAATAATCTGTTAGCTCTTGGCTAAAGTATTTGAAAGTTCAGTTCTTAGTCACATTTTTCCCTTTCCTGTTTTACTACATATATGAAATTTTGTACGCTTGCTTCACATGTTAATTTATTAGGCACGGACACGTACCATATTTAAGTTGATAACAACTAAAGTTGTCTAACGCACACACACACACACACACACACACAGACACATAGACATTTTTCTTGTATATTTGTTCTTCTATTTAACATTTCGTGCATTTCCTGATACTTTCCTTTGTGTGGCACTTGAAATGAATGTATCTGCATCTTAATATAATTAGAATGAAATACTTTGTAATGGCATCTTCTATATATTATACACATATGCCGACTGACATTTTCTCTTCTCCACTCTTCTAATTGCAGCTCGAGTTCGTATTGAAAACAGCCGCAAAATTTCGAAAACATCGAAAATGGTCTTCGATTGTGGTGTTTGGTGTGCAAAGTATTTGCTTTGCATATTAAATTTTATATTTTTTGTAAGTATTAAAAGTAAATTAAAATTAAGTATGAACTAAAAAATATACATAATAATATTAATAATAATATTTAGTAAATATAATTATATTTTTTTTTTAATATATGTTGTTTTTATATGGAAAAAACCTGGATAAAATATTTAAATATAAAAAAAAAACAAATTTTAATACTATTAAAACAAATTAATTAAATTAGTAATAAACTTTAAATTAACTTTTAATATTTTTTATTACAAATGAATTATAAGATTAACAGAAAGAAACAAAAAAAAACAATAATAAATGACTTTCATATATCCAATTATTTTTTTTTAAGATTTTGCTATTAATTTTATTTATTTCTTTGATTTATTTAGAGCTAAAAAAAAAACAAATAAATAAATAAATAAATGGCAAATTAACCGATTAAACAACGCATGAAAAAAGACTTTCAAATATTTATTCAAAAATATTTGTGTAAATATTTCCCAAGGGAAAAGCGTTTGAGCTGTGGTTTTTCTCCTATTTTTTTTCTCTATTTATTATTTATTTAATTTTTGTATTTTTTATCTCTCTCTCTGCTGGAGCTTTGGTTAAATTGCATTGTAAATTGTTGCGTTTGGAGGCGCGGCTGCAGTCAATCAAGCAAATCTCTGCGCATGCGCAGTTTTTTCCACATTTCTGCGGCGGTTCATTGACTTGGCAGCAATTGTTGCTCTTGCTCTTGCTGTTGCTGCTGTTGTTGTTGTTGTTGTTGTTGTTGTTTATCGTCATAATCATGAACAACATGAAATGCAATCAACATGACCGAGCAACATAAACACAATCATGTTTTGTGTACGCTCTGTGTTTTATGCTCACAATTTGCATGCCAAGCTAAGCTGAGGGTTATTTTTCCATGCTGTGAATTACCTGTGAACACCTTTTTTCGTCTACTTGATATCTTGCAGGTGCTAGGCACAATTATATTCGGAGTTGGACTATGGCTGGCCGTGGACAAGCACTCGCTGATTGCTCTGCTCAAGCTCGTCGAGAGCGAGCGCATTGAGGTGAGTGTGCATTACCAATACCAGGTGAAAGTCAAGGGGAAAACACCCCAAAAAGAAGAAAAGCCCCCCCCCCCTCCCCGCCCCACTCGCCAATCTATAATATTATTACCTACTTTTATTTTTAATAACTAAGTGAACTGCATGACAACAAAAAAAAAAAAAAAAAAAAAGAAGAAAAAACCAACCCCAAATACAGGATATATTCAATCTATTTGTATAGCTCAAGTCTAATTGCACAGTCCCCGAACAACATCACGTGCGGGCATTGTGTGTTGACATTGCCCCAATGGAAAACTAGACAGAAAAGCGCTGGGCAATTAAAGTGCAGCTAGCTATAAATATATGCTTTAATATAGAAAAAGAGAGCTTCGTAATGGCCAATTGGCCAACAGATATCTAAAGCGTTGAAAAGTATAATAAATTATTTTTCATTAAAGTCTTTAATTGAAACTAAATGAAAGTTTTTCTTGATGCTCAATTGCGGCCAAAACTTTAGTTTTTTGTTAATTTTTTTTTATCTATATTCACATATTATTTATTAACTTTAAGCAAATAAACCAATTAATAGAAAGTTTTACAGATTAAAGCTCTAAAAGCACATGGCGTTGGTACAACTCAAAAAGATTCTCAGCCATTGTGACAATTTTGTGGTATATGCTCTACGTAAAGTTAAAGATTTTAGTTCTATTTTTTTGCTTTAAACTTCAATTTCTATTGCAAATGTTTTTATTTCAATTTTAAAGTTTATGCATAAGTTAAATTATATATTCACTTGATTAATATACCCAATTCAAACTACTTTTTAGGCGTGAACCAAACAAAATGCTCTAGCTCTAGAGTAAAGCGATATAATTCTAGCCTTTAGCTGCAGCTTAAGAATCAAATAAAATCAAATAAAAATTAATTGACGTGTTAATGACTTTCAATTAAATCTTGAGCCGTAAACTATAAATATGACCTATAAACCGATCAGCTGACATAAATCTGTCAGCAAGTAACTTCTGATTTGACATCTACATACACAATATCTGTGCTCAATCACAAACCTTTTGTCTAGGTGGAAAATTACTGTTATACATACATATACATACAATGCATAAAAAACTACAGTGCAATTGTGTACGATTCAATAGTTTGGAAAACTGCCTTCAATTATAATGACAATGCATTTACGAGTTAAACTTTTGATAAGCATTGCAAACCGCAATTTCCGTGTCATAGCCAATGCGAAACATTCCTGTGGATGGGTTGAAAATTGCAATAGAATTGAAATGAAAAGAGGTAAACTGCCTGCATTAGAGAAATTGCATAGTTAATGTACTTTTTGCTACCTGTAATCTCCTTACTAATGAAATATTTCAAATGCTCGACTTTGGTATATATAGAATCAGCCATATATATATATATATATTGTGAGAGAGAGAGAGAGAGAGAGAGTATGGCTTATTGGCAGTGGTAAATTCTGCTGCGCAGTTGCATGTCATGTGGCAACAACAGCTACAAATTGAACGAAAGCCCGAGTCACTAATCAACCCACATTGACAGGAGTTAAACAAAAAATGGTTTTTGGAAAAACAAATGCACAAAGGCGGACAGAGTGCATGTCCTCGCTTGAACGTTTTGCTAATGAGAAAATGCAGCCATGTCCAAAGGCTAATTGAGGCACTGAACTCGTGCGGCAGTGCGTGGGTGTTGCACAATTTTGGTCAATGAACCGCGTTTCTCTGACGAAACGAAAACTTTCAATTCAAATTTCATTTCATAGATATTATAGATATTGATGGCCCACACGCTGTTGTCAGCTCTCTTTGGTGAGCACTTAAGTGTGTCATAGCTGTCAGTTGTGTGTCAATTGGTTGAGATAACTTCATTTAATTTAATTACAAGTATTGCGAAAGCTGCGCCAGTCGAAAGGTTAATTACAATTACGTATACGCCGCATCGTACGCATGCCTATGCATTTACATACGGACCGAGACTGGCTGACTAGAAATTCCATTTCAATCATGCCCAACCTTTATCACAATACTGAACAACTGAACTGAACTTTTCCACTTCTTCTTCTCTTTGTTCTCTTTTCATTTAGCATTTCACACAGCCTCAGGTCATAGAGCAAATGGCTTACGTTCTGCTCGTCATCGGAGCCGTTATGTTCTTCCTGAGCCTCTTGGGCTATTTGGGCGCCATGCGTGAGTCTCGCTGTCTGCTCTCCACGGTAAGTGTTTCCATATTGTTGTGAAAGAAGATTGAAAGATAAAGATATAGATACAGTGTGATAACTATTGCAGATACTAATATATTACATACATTAAAGATACAGATACAAATGCAGATTCATCTGCAGATACAGATGCAGCTACAGAAACAGATACATATACAGATACAGATACAGATACATATTCATCTGTATGGGTATACAGATACTGTATCTCAGCTGTAGAACAGCATCTTAAATAGCGAAGAGTGAAAGATACAACCGATACACTGATACATATATAAAGAGTAAAAGATACTCAGATAAAGATACTGTACCTCAGCAGGTAGAAGCTCTCGACTGGTCATATAGAGAAACAGAATCTCTGCCTTTTCAGATACAAATACAGATACATATACATTGCCGCAGATACAATTCTAAGAGAGCAACAGAGCAACATAGACAGACAGATAGATGGCCATAGCCACATTCATCTCAGCTGTTGCCCAATCTAAGCTGTTGCATCACTAGATTGCCGCCGCGGGAGACATTTAACACAAAAAAAAAATTGTTATTCATTGCACGTTTATGGAAACGAGTTGTGAATTTTCATAGTTTAAGATATTTGTTATTGGCTTTTCATGGCAGTTGGTTGGAAAAACGTTTGGCACCCACAGAGAAAGTTGCGGCTGTTGTGGCTACACACATGTTGTAGGCCTTCTTTTCGCTGATCTTAACATCTGGCATTTCCATTTCGGAACGTGTTTTCAGCGGCTGAACAAGTGTCGTGACAAGCCCTTCACTTTTGACTCTGTCTGTACTTGAACTTGTGTGCTTGGAATTGTAATTTCACCTGAGCAACAAATAAACATATATACATATATATATATATATATATCTAAATGTATGTATATGTATATCGAGATATCTGTTGAGGGCCCAACCCTAAAAGAAATTTCTATGATAGAGCTCGTCGTGTGTTGGCAATTAATAAACAGTTTATCACTTGGCTTCGCTCGGCTTGGCTTGGCTCGGCTTGGCTTGGCCATTACGAGTACTTTACACACTATTTATAAACGGGGCTAGACTTAGCGGGGCTTGGCCATAGTTAATTGCCAACGCAACGGGCGCATTGTGGGTGTCACATGCGTACGAAGTGCTTTTGCCCTTCGTTTGAAATGCTCTGAAAAATGTAAGAAATCTGTATGCATAAAATTGAGCACAATTTGCAGTAATTGAAGCGAGGGCAAGGCCGACGGGGCTGAGCATGGCCAAAGCTGTCTCTTAGCATTGCTTATTTTTAAAAGAGTGCTGCGCCAATTGCCACTCTGGAGTCTCGCGAGTCTCTTTAAAATGCCATTTGCGAGCCGATGTTAATGCTTTTTTTTCGGATATATAAAAGCAATAAATGCTCAATGATAAACTGCAGCGTCGCACACTGTGTTTGGGGCCATTCTTTTTGTTTGTGTTTTTATAGCTGTATTCATTGAGATACATTAGCTGAAAATGCTGCCAGGCGGAACATGGATCTTTATCAACCCGAAACCATCGCGACAGCAGTAGCAGCAGCAGCAGCTAAAAGCAAAGAGAGCTTATAAAACATGCATAGCAGCATTTCAAATTGACCTTCAGCATTTAAGATTGGCAACGCGGCCTGCAGCGCACATCTCCATAAATACATGTGTGTGTGTGTGTGTGTGTGTGTGTGTATGTGTATCTAACGCATGCTGCACATTTGGCTCAGGGTCAGATTTATTTTTTTGTATGCAATGCGCACGACTCGCCTACATAAATATATATATATGCAAGCATATATCTGTGAAAATTGGGTCAGCGGGGCGTATGCGTAATATGCGCATTCTTTGGCATTTACCAACACTGTTTTCGTTTTTTTTTTTTCATCTTTTTTTCCTCTCAACAGTACGGCACCTTTCTCATACTGCTGCTGGTCGCTGAGCTGGTCGCCGGCGGCCTGGCCATCTTCTACAAGGAGCGTGTGCGCAGCGAGAGCAAAAAGTTTCTGCAAACAACAATCACGAGCTATACGCTGGGCGAGAATATGGATGCCACTTCGCTGATGTGGAACCAGCTGATGGGCAACTTTGGCTGCTGCGGCGTCAATGACTATCATGATTTCGATGAGTCGGAGGCGTGGAAGAACACCAAAGGCAATCGCACCATACCCGACGCCTGCTGCATGCTGAAGGACATTGCGCAGCTGGTGCCACGCGACGACGACTGCACCACCAATCCCAGCGATAGCAACAGCTACTATAAGAAGGTGAGTTGCCAGCGCCGAAGAGATCAACTGAACTCTTAGCTAATCTATCGATCTTGTTGCAGGGCTGCTATGAGGTCTTCACTGAGTGGTTGATACGGCAAAGGGAGCTGATCATTGGCGTCATTATCACCGGCATTGCCCACCTGGTGCTGGTCATACTCGCCTTTGCGCTATGCAAAGCATTTGCCAAATACGACGATATGCGTCTGTAAGTTGAGTTCTCTGTTTAGACTAGCCAAAAAGAAAGTGAAGAAAAAAACCATAAAGGACAGAACATGCTAAGACAGTGAATGCCAACCGCTTAACAGAGTATCAAACAACAATAACAACAACAACAACAACAACAACAGCAACCCTAACGAACATTGAGTTGTGCTCAAGAACTTCAAATGCATTTCCCAGCCCTCACACAAGTAAAGAAAAACCAACTTTAACTCTTAAAAAAAAAGCAGAAGAAAAACATGAAAACATAATGAAATAATGAAAGATAGTTAAACAAAAATATTTAATCACTTTGCTAGAAATGTTGCTCAGAAAATATTGAATCAATGGAAAACGTTTTTAAGAGAAGAAACAGAAAAAAAAAAAACAAAGACAAAGATAAAACAAAAATATTGCTACGCATATTTATTTGTGAATGAAACGAAATGAAAACCTGTTTTGATAGCAGTTTTAGTTCTTAAGTAGTATTCTACTATATACATATATAAACACACACACACACACACACAAACATGCATACATATATATATGTAATAATTTTTAGTAATATTTCATTAAAAAAAAAAACCAAGCATAATGCAAAGCTGACTCTTTGAAGAGGCAGCCAGCAGCAAAAGCCACTCAAATACATCACAAGAAATATTAAAATAGAAACAAAAGCGAAAACGAAATATTTGAAAAAATTTTGAAACACATCTTAACGAAATCGAAATTGCGATTTTCAATATTGAAATATTGTACTTTGTGTATTAGCTCGTAAGTCCTTCATATATATAAATATAAATATATATTTAAGTTCTAATTTTAGTTGTTTGCTATGGCTATATTCAAGTTTTTAACTACGTATTGAGTGAACGCGAAACATCAACGTGTTTGGCTCTTTTTTTTTGTTAAAAATGAATGTTGTACATTTTTGAATTCTATATATATATATATATGTATATATATGTATACACATATATATGTATACATATTTACACGTACATCATATATATATATATATACATATATATATAACTATTATTAATGCATATTATAAACACGTATGTCTGTAGTTTACTTAATGTACTTTTGAAAGCAAGCGAAATCCCCATAACTGAAAATTGAAAAATTATATTAAAAACAAAACAAAACAAAACCAGGGAAAATAAATTCCAAAATACAACAAATTTAAAATGTAAATTTCTCAACGTGAATAAAAAAATAAAATAAAAAAGTAATTAAAAAAAATTAAATAAACGAAACATAAATAAAAATAAAATGCATTTCGAAAATTATTTGAAAAGTCTTCGAATGATGCTGCCAGTCGAGCACTTTAAGATAGAGTAAAACTTATTTTGGTAGAGCATGGAGCATGGACTTTAAACTTCGACAGTTTTTCCAATTAGATTTTGAAGGCTTTTCCATTTTGGTCTATTAAGTCCTAGAATTCAAAAACAACAAATTTATAAAAATCCCAAAAATTATTTCAGTTTGGCCAAATTAAGCAAGTTACACAGATGCCAAAGTGTTTTAGAGAAACTCAAAGTATTAATGGATTAATAGCCATTTATTTATTTATTGTTCATACAGTTACATAAAATATATATATTTATATATATATATATGTTTTCATTAGCTTAACTTGTATTATTTGTTCAGTTTTGGAAAAATAAGGTCAATTTGCAACGACCCTCTTCGTGCTGTTCGGCCAGCCTTGTAAATGATATAAGAGTTATTTGTTCATGTTCGGAATAGTTATCCTTTGGCTCATCTTCCATGTCCATGCTTCACACATGGCTTAAATACGTATTTTACTTAGTGAATGTATAAAAACAGAGGCAAAATCTTGAGTTTTTCTCAGCTTATGGCTAAGCAGTTAAAATTCACACGCATGCTTAAAGAGTATCTTGGAATAGACTTAAGGAACTAGACGGAATATATATTTATATATATGTAGTTGTTGCAGTATAAAGATATATATATTTATATATATATATATATATATATATATATATATATATATATATATATATATATATATATGCATAAGTATTTCTATACATAAGTTATGCGTAAATAGTTGGAAAGAATGGATGTTCCATAAAACAGATCTTCAACAGAAATCATTTGTTTGGTGTGTGTATAAAAATTGTTATAAAAATATATATAATTGGTGGTTATAAGATTAAAGATCGGGTTTGTTGGGAGAAACGAAAGAAAAAAACACATTTTTTACGCTACAAATTTGTGATTGGAAATTTTTCATTTATCGTTAAGTACTTCTATATAGTATAACACTTTTAGCGAGATCGAAATAAACAAAGCTAAGCCCATGAAATTCGTTTAGACACATCGTGTTGGATTCAGCGGGAAATACGATTACAAATATCTCTATATGTATTATTATTGTTGTCGCCAAATAATAGAAAAGAAAACAATTTTTAATTTGACTAAGCAGGCGGCTCTTCGCCATAGGTCGGCTTAGCCAGGAATGCTATCGAAAAGTCAACCATATTGGGATAGACCAAAAACTTATTTACTGCCTCGCACAGCTTGCTCTCAATCACATTCGTTACAATGGACCAATCCACTGACTTATCGCCCACTTGCGGCTTCGTCGATATCCACAGACGTGGCGGACCGCGAAAGCACATCCAGATGCGATCCGATGGCGGTGGCGGTATATTCAATGTGCCCCTTGCGACCAGACCCTTCAGATCCACACGCAACGTGATATTCGCACTCATATTCTCCATGGCTCGCTGGACGTACGGCAGCTCTGTGGCATATTGAAATAGATTTGATGTGGCTATACGATCCACAATCTTAAAGATGCGACGAGCATTGCCCGGCGAGTTTTGAAAGAACCTGCAAGTGTGGAAAGAGAGTTTTAGATTTATATAAAATTAATGCTTGTTGGCACCTACTCGACATTGTTTGCATTTTCCGCAGCTGGGCCCGATGCCAAGCTCTCGGTTTCCGTTGAGGATCCACCCGTGCTCTCGGCATCGCTGTCGAAGATCGACTGACTGCCATCCGCTTGAATATCGTCGGGTACACCACGTATATCCGCTGATGAGTCCTGTGAGACTGTATCCGGATTGATCGGCGATACTTTGGGTTTGCTGCGCACGCGCAACAAATTTAACTTTGTAGTCACTGTAATGTTAGCGAAGCCCTCATAGGTGATATCCGCATCCAGCCAAACACCGCGCTCATCCAGCATTGGCTGCGATATGCGATGGAACAGCATGGGCGATTCGCCCAAATATATATTGGTTATGATCACCTCTTCCATAAAGCTGGGCAGCTAAAAAGACGGGCAGAGATGAGTTAAGTCCGGGGAATAGGAGCAACTGTTACTGACCTTTATCGAATTGAGTTTTTTTTGCATAAAGTCCTGTACCTTGAGGCGCAGTTCATTGTTATGCAGCCAGCTAAAGAGGCAGCGACCCATCAACACATTCGCCCAGACCACGCTGCCAGAGGGGCCCAAGAATAGAGACTGATCTATGCCCTTCCACAACTCGTTCTCCTGCCGCCTAGATCTTCGACTCTGCAAAGGTAGCAAGCAATTAAGACTCCAGAAATAATCAAACGATTAAGATTAGACTTAAAATGATAAATGAATCAAATAAAAATCGAAACCTACTCTTTTACGGTGATCTCCGTGTCTGTGATTGTGCGCACGCCTAACGGGAATTGTGTTTTGACTGCAAGCTTGCTGAGATAAAAATGATAAAGGAAAAACTCATATGGAAATCAAAATCAAAATTAAAACGAATAAGAATTTCTACAACAAAAAAGTTAGGTTAGCTAGGCCTACGGCTCTACCTGGTAAGTGGCCATGAATTTGACGTAGTCCGCTGGATTTCTGGCAACATCAGCGCTCATAATGAGACCCTCGTAGCCGTCGTTCGCGTGGTCGGGCGAGGCATCCACATCCAATGTATCTTCCACTGCATCGGGCGTGTTGGTGCCCGTCTCATCGGATATTATGGAAGCATCATCGCTTTCCCTATATCGTGCGTTGTTCTAAGAAAAACAATTCAATTCAATTAACAATGAAGCAGAAATTGGAGAAAACGCAAGCTCACTCTGGCGCCCTTGGTCAGATTGATGGCCTGTTGGGCGGCGACTGCCTGCAGATCGCTGTCCTCCACAAATTGTGTCATGGGCACCTGTAGGTCCGATTCGTGAACGCAGCCACGACTGGCAGCCCGGAAGCGACGATACCAATCCTCCTTCTCACGATCGCAGCGCGCGAACACAAGCAGACGTACCTCATCGCCACATGGCATGGTTATGTCCTTTAAATCATTATCGGGCGTTCGTGCACTATGGAGCTGACGCAGCTGCAAAGGAAATAGATTTAAGTGGGCAACAAAGATGAGGAATACGCTTTGACCTACATCAGCTAACATGACTGTATTGGCAAACTCGAGAGGTTTGACGGTTTCATTGGGCGTTGTGACAAATGTGCTGGGCCAAGCATCGGAAGTATCGTCATCCTCCCCTGGTGATTGCATGCCACTACAGGCATTCTTTAAGATCAGTTGTATGGGATATTTGCGATTGAAGAAGCTGCAAGGGTAAAGCACTTGGATAAGTAAAATCTCTGAAAAGGTCTTCCTTAAGCTAAGTTCTCACCGCTTTCTGGCCAGGCCCACGGGCAGCAGCTCGATGCGTGCATCCCGCATATCATAAGACCGATGATCGACAAACACAACCTTGGAGCGATCGATGGGCTTCTCGTTCCACATGCGGCGCTTGGGTATGCGAGCATTGGTGCCGGAGAGCTTTAAGTTGGTGCCATCCAGTCGTACAAAGATTGCTCTCGTCATCGAGAAAGAAAACGTATTGGGATCATAGCTGTCGCACTCATTCATCCAGCCCGCATATGTCTTGATGGTCTTATGCTCCTCGGCGGCGGGTATTTCACAGATGGGCATGCCCTCATAGTTGGGTATCTGGAATGGACGACGCTCCGGGTGTGTGCCGAACACCAGAGTGTCAAAGATATATCGTATATAGTTGCTCAAATAGTTGACCGTGCCAATGAACAGTGTGCTGGCTAGGACACCCCGCCAAAACGGTTGTATTGGCAGCACCAACACCGCAATTGCGCTGACCCCCAGCAGCAGTAGTGGGCGAGCTGCACCACCGGCACGCCAGCTGTAGGCGGTGAAGTTGCTCATTTTTTTCCATAGCGATTGCTCTAAGCCGTCGCCTTCGTCTTCGCTGGGCATGGAACTGGTGTGCACCAATGTCTGTGGGGGTCTGTTCTCACTTGCCAATGGCAATTCTAGTGCACTTCGTCGCCTGATGGTAGGATCATCGTTGAACTGAACAGTTGGCGTGGGTGCAGCGTTGGCTTCTGTGCTCGTTGTGGGCGCCATGTCCTCGAGCATCTCAACACCCGACTCAATTTCCGCATCCTTGCTGGCGAGCACTATGCCGCGCTTTGCCTTCCCACTGGCCACAGGTATTTCGGGTGCATTGTTACCGTCCTGGGTCGAGTTGCCTTGATCCCTTTGATCTTCGGGTGGATTGCGACGTCGCAAAAAGTTGCTACGCACATTTTCGGAACTGGTGCTCGTGCCCTGGTCTTTCTTATTCATAGCGGCTTGTTGCTTGGCCTTCACCCGAGACTTGATGTGCGCAATGCCACGTCGCAGACGCGATCGCTCTGTGGAAATGGCCACAGGTGCGGGCCCAACGTCTGTGCTGCCCAGACAGCTGCTGTCCACTAGCTCAATCTCTGGATCCGAGTCGGAGTTGTGATGCTTCTCGATGACAGCGACCGGCTCCTCGGCAATGTTTGTTGTATTGATCGTTATGCACTCCGTATCCGAGTCGGGGTCGTTGGTCCAGCCAACTGTGGTCGTTGGCTCAGCTACAATAACTGGAATGACGGATGACGTGTGCTGCTGCTGCTGCTGCTGCTGCTGATATTGATGATGCTTGGACGATTTAATCTCTTCAATGGTTTGCGAGACCTTGCCCTTGATCAGTTTCCAGGTGCCAACTGGAGCGGAACTGCTGTCAATGGCACCGCCGCTGCCACCAGCAGCGGCTGTCACGCTGCTTGACAGCGTCGATATCAGATTTGGACCACTGGAGGTAGGCGAAACCCCTTCAATGCTGCCCGATCTGTAAATGTATAAAGATATGAATTTTGATAAAAACATGTCAAATATTTAAGAAAACACATTTGCTTGCTACGGTGTTCGGTACTCGGCAAACTATAACTAAGCTATATGATACGAGTTTGGCAGAAGCAGCTGCACAGGTGAGCCTCTAAGGCTTATGTTAGAATTATGTTTCGGCTATAGAAAATACAAATATTTATAGGAACTCAACTGAAGTGCGTAGATTTTGAGCTTTGAAGCTTTTTTCCTTGATCAAGCCACAACTTTAAGCAAATTAAGGTAAAAGTGTCAAAAGGAAGAACGTTTCTTTAGCACATTTTTATACGCCATACAAAATGAATGTGAGGTTGTTAATGATTTTCAATTAGGTTTTTCTCATTTTACCCACAAGCTCAGATAAGTTTTAGAATCTATAGAAAAAATGCATGAATATAAATTGACTTCTTGGAACAGTGTTGTCTGTTTATAGAATCTTAAGCCAGCTCCAGATCCATTAATTAATGAAGTTCTTTTGATCATCTTTTGACAAAGACTGGTTTAGTTAAGACTTGGTCTAAGCTCTACTTGCTAAAGCTAGCTTTCAAGCAAAGCCAAACCTTAACCAAGTCAAATGCGGAAACTTAGGATTTATGTTTCAAATGACGACACAAAAGGGGTCTTAGGTTCTCTTTTTGAACCACTGACCTGTAATGTAATTAAAATCAATTAAAATATAACTCAATTACATTTGTACCAAAAATTAATCAAAAAGAAAGAAAAATATATAAAAAAATTTCAAAAAAGTTTCATTTATACCCACAACAAAGCGAAGCTTTAAATTACGTAAGGCTCAGCGTAAGCAAGCAGCAATATCTTAGTATGTTCCAACCCAACTTAAAATACCTAAAAACAATTATTAAATGCACTTTGACAATTATTCCAGAAAAGTTATTTTTATTTATTTGAATGAAGATATATGTTTTGTTTTCCATTTGTTCTATATAACCTGTCTGATTTTTTTTACTTTTTTTTATATATATATATATTTTTTGTTTTTGGGCGCCCGTTTCGTTTTGGGGATTGCCTTAGAAAAGTTATTGGAATATATATTTGTATATATATATATATATATATATATATATATAATCGTATTTACGGTTTTACATATTTCCATTAATTATTTATTTGGTTTTCTGGGTTTTTCTTTACTTTTTTGTTTTTTTTTTCATAATATTGCATTGTATTACTGCTGATATATCTTGTAGTTTCGATTTCGATTTCGATTTGGTTTTCTTTTAATTGGAGCTATGTATGTATATATATATATATATGTATGTATATATTATCATGGATTCTCTAGTTATATAACCTATTTGAAGATTACTTTTCTTTTGTTTTTTGTTTCTTTGTAACATTGTAACTGTTTTAGCTGTTTTTCAATTTCGATCGAAGAACGTCGTTTGGAGGCAAAATATGATTGGAAATCGAGAGTTTCAGTATTTAGAAAACTACAAATGTTTTTTTGGTTTTTTTTCTTTTCTTTTGTCAACTTTAATTTTGTAAAAATTAAAAAATTTTACGTTTATTGAAAATGACTATAAAATATGGAATATTTTGCTAAATTTTCATTTATATATATATATATATATATATATATATATATATATATATATATATATATATATATATATATATATATATATATATATATATATATATATATATATAATATTATTGTATATATAATTATTTTTTTGGTTTACTATATAGTTTACATATATATATAGATATATATATATATATAGGTTTTACTATTTTTATTTATACTTTTGGTTTGTATAATGCTAAAAAATTATATGCTCTTGCTTGTATTCATTTTTGTTATTAGTTTTTATTTTTTGGTTTTTTGAATATTTAGCTAAAAGGAATTCATTAGTAAGGGCGCTCAATTTTTAGTTAGATCGAAGGACTAAATCTTACAAAAATTAAAAAATGGAAGAGCGGACGCTTAACAAATCGCTTTACAGGCTACTTTTTTCACATCAATCAATCAATCAATCAATCATCAATTGTTATAAAATTCTTGTAATAAGTTTTAAAAAGGTACCAAATTGTTTATAACCTTGTTTTGTTTTGGTTTTGTTTTGTTTTTTTTTTTTTTTTTGGTTTTTTTGCTTGTTGTCGATCGAAGCGTATTCCAATTAGAATCCAATTTGAGAGTTAATTGGGTCTTCTTTAAAAAATTCTCTATTTAAAAGTTTTGCGTTTGATTTTGTTTTACTTTTTCTTTTTTTTTTCACTAGCTACAAAACGAAATTCTGTACATAAAAATTGTGCTATGAAAAAATACTCAAAAAATACTAAAAATTTCATTTAATAACAAAATGATAGGAGCTAAAGGTTTCCTTGCTAATTTAAATTGTTTTCTTTTTCTATTTATTAACTTTTAATGCCAATTTTGTTTATTTATTTAATATGTTTTATGTAAACAAAGCAGAGTGTTTTTTTTTCTTGTAATTATTATTTATATGTTTACTTTTTTAATGTCTTTTTTTAGCAATTTCTTGAAGCAAATTCTCAAGGTTTGTCTTCTTCAAAAATACAATAGATATTACGTTTTATAAATTTCATCAATTGTACTACGTGTAAATTTCATATATTTCTTCTGTTTTTTTTTTCATAGACTTTTTTTAGCTTTAAATATTTTTGTTTTTATTTTTTGGTTTTAAATATTCAATAATAAGTTCGAGTTCCAATACTTGTGTTTGTAGAGTCTTTTTTTTTGGTTTTTGTATATCGTAAAAGTATTTTTATTTTTATTTATGTATTTACAATACTTTATAGTTAATATAAAAATAAAAACAATATTAATATTAATAGAAATAAAAAACACAATATAATTGGATGTTCGTTTATTTTTTAGAATAGCAAAAAGTTCTTTGTATAAATTGCATATATCAAATATTTTCATTTATAAACTTACTTCAGACATATATATATACATATATATACATATATATCTATATATGTAGAAAATATAAAAACAAGTTAAAAAAGTGTAACAGTGTGTGTGTGTGTGTCGTCTGTGTGTGTGTCTGTGTGTGACTGTAAGAACGCAATTGTTTAAAGCTACTAAGCGACTACAAACTACAAAACATATAAAAATATATATATATAAATATATATATCCGATATTTAAGAGCTAGGCATACAAAATATAACAAAAGTAATAATTATAATAATAATAATGTATATATAAAAGAGAACACTGACATCCGTATGTATACGTACACCTCTAACAAAACTTGTATATAAAACAAAATAGAAATCAAAACAGAAACAAAAGATGCTCTAAACGCAAATGTCTTTGACTCTTCTTCCTCATTGCTCTTTCTCATACTTTATCTTTATCTTTATCTTTTTTTTTTTTTGTGGAATACTTAAATAACAAAGAACATGTTGCTGAAATCAATTGATAGCACGCCAAAAACATTCCAGTTAAACATTGAGCGTTTTGCTTACAAAGTTGTTTAAAGACTTTAAATTTTGTTTATAATTTTATTTGGTTTCTTTTCGGTTTTATTTCCTTTCTCAGTAGTATATATGTAAAATATTTTTGTCATAGCGAATTTTTGTAGATTTTTGTAACAGTTAAAGTATAAAGTATATATATATACATATAATATATATATATATGTTTATATAAAAGTATAAAAATCTATAAAATATTGAATTTTACTACATTTAAAAAAACATTCCACTCGGCCTTTACCAACACTGTTTTTTTCTTCTACTACTTCGTCGTCTTCATCTTCTTCTTCTTCATCAATTTTACAGACTAGCATTTCTTGACTCAGTTTTTTCCATTGTTAATAATATTAAAACATTTTACACTACAAAAAACAGGCTGTAAATTGTTTTTGGATTAGATTCTTTGTTTTTTTTTTCTGTTTTTTTTTTTAATACAATTAATTTTAATTTGCTAACAATTTTTATTTTTTATTTTTAAACAAACAAACGCTTCAAGTTCGCTAATTATGCAGTTTCAAAAATATATATATATATAGATATATAGATATAGTATATATATGTATATAGAGTTTTATATATATACCATGTCATTTTTTGTTTTTTGGGTTTTTTAAATATAAAAATTCTAGAAAATTGCTATTAATTTCCATTACTGACTGTTGCTGCCTCTTCTTCCTCTTGTTGAAAGTATTTTATTATTTAGATTTCGTTTAGTTTTATTTTCATTTTCATTTTCATTTTGACGTAAACAAAGCGCGAGCAAAAATTTGCTAATAGATTTGACTATCGTTTAATAATATACATAAACATTTAAAAGTCCACAAAGCTTGTTTAATAATTTTTTTAGTATTTCTTTTTTTTTGTAGTATAGAAAAAATATCGTATTTTGTTTCGTTTTTTTTTCTGTTTTGTTTCCGCTCTTTAAACATACATCAAAAACATTTTCGTATATAAATTGGAAATTAAATTAGTTTTCACTAAATTTCTGTTTGTTTTTTTTTTTTTGGTATTTTTCTTCTACATATTTAAAAATTTTTGTTTAGCTATATTCAATTTGAGAATCGAGTTCATATATGTATGTATATATAATTATTATACAACTGTTTTATATTTTTACAGAAATTGCTTTGATATCTCGCAAATATAGTATTATTTCTGTGTACTTTTCTTTTCTTTTTGGTATTAATTTGGTATGTTTTAAAAGCTAGGATTTGGTTATGCGTTTTGCAAATTTCTTTAATATATATATATATATATATATATATATATATAGATATATATATAACGCAATTAACATATATATTTATTAATTATAGATATTCCATAATATATTAGTATTGCACAAAAGATTATTCATTTTTCAGTTTTATATATATATATATATGTATATATATTGTGTTTTGTGGTTGGACTAAAAAACAGTTTATACAAAAGTTGCTATATAAAAAGTTGTTCTAATATATTAGATTAAGTTTTAAGTATTTATAGATTTATAATGCAATTTACTTTCCGTATAAAAAAACTGTTTGAAGATATTTTTTCTTTGTGTTTTTTCTTTGTCGTATTCTTCCTTTTTCCTTGCAACACGCCCAGCAAAAATTGAACTTAAAAAACAAATAACTAAGGCAAACAGTGTGACATAAAAAAAGTATTAAATAATTAAACAAACGAAAAATAATGAATAAACATAATACTGAACACAAGTTATATATATATATATATATGACTTTTTTCATCTATTTTTGCATAGTTAACAATTATTTTTGTAACTTTTATTTTTAATTTTTTCGTTACATTGTGAACAAAAAAATCTTTAGGTGTTTAAGCAGCATTTTAGAAGTCTGTGTGGATCTGTGTATGTGTGGGTATCTGTGTACATGAGTGTAGCTTCTATAATCGACTGAGTTATTCAGGTGTCGTAGGTTTTACATGGGGCAATATTTAGTGTTTGATCTCTGTGTGGGTCCTGCTGACTAGGCTCCAACTAGAAATGAGCACAGCATTTACCAACCGATTCTTGTGTTTGAACAAAAAAAACAAAAGTGAAATTACGAAGCAAGGAAAAATCGTAGTGTTGGAAAAAGTGTTGATAAATCTGAATTCGATTTTGGAATTATATCGGGCAGTATTTGATAAAATTTATGTTAAATGTGTCCAGCTGATTTGTTTATTCTATGTCGGGATCAAATTTAAAGTGTAATATATATATATATATATATATAAAGATATAGATATATATTAATCAATATATATTTATATATGCCTACATGGGGGCCCTTTGGCTTGTTTACTCGTACGATTTTCACATGCAACGTAATTCGCCTAGCAGCAAGCATAGCTTAAAATTAAATTCACTTCTAAATCATATATATTAGAAGTAGAGTGTGTTTTTTTAAAGGAAAATGTTGGAAATATATACGATTCTCCTGAGCTAAAGCCGCGAAAATTACTTAATCACCAAGTAAATTTAATTATATATATATATATATATATATATATATATATATATATATAATAAACCGTTAGTCGTATGGGGTAGGTGTGTTGGGCGTGTGTTAAAACTCTGATTTGAAATGGCACGTTGTTGATAAACGTGTAGAGGAACAAACTTATATATAGGTGTGTGTATGTGTGTAAATTTCTATCAGTGTCTAACAACAAAATGCAACTAAGTGTTTTTGATCTCTAATTTAAATTGTGTCTGTGTGTGTCTGGGGAGTGGTTGTGTGGCAACAATATTTTTTTTAATAGAAATTGAAAAGCAAAAAAAAAAAAAAACAGCGTAAGGCTTCTAATTGCTTTGCCTTGCGACTGTTAACACGCATGTATTTGCCAATTATGCAAAACATTCAAATTTTGTTACGTCTTAGCTCTCAAAAATCAAAATATATAGTTAGGAACTTAGGGTATGATTTGCTTTCGTTAATGACACACCTATTTGGAAAAGAATCAAGACAATTAGTTTCGAGCTCATTTGCAGTGTGAAGACTAGTCTCTGGTTCGGTTAGATTAGGTTGCATATATGTCTATGTTTGCGAGGATAGTGTAGCTAAATGTGCCTACTCGTAATGCTCTATCTTTCATTGTTTTTTTGGTGGTCGTCTTGGCAATTGATTATGTTTCACCTAATGAAATTCTTACTTAATATTCCATATATATATATATATATATATATATATATATAAATATTTTAAATATATATGAAATAAAAACTATAAAAATTAAAGTAAACAAAAAATATAAACAAATACTGTGCTTGCGTTTCGCTTCCTATGCGTGAGAGAAAACTACTCAAAGATTCCGAGAAAATAGGGGATTTTCTTCTTCCCTAACTTAAACTATGCTGTTAGACGAGCGTAGACTCTTACTTTAAAGCTGCCGCGCCAGGCAAAGATACCCCAACGGAGTAATTTGCTGCGCTATTGCACCTGGTTTTATGTTAGCCTCGCCTGCGTGTGCTCAATTGTGTCTCTCTGTGTGTGTGTGTGTGTGTGTGTGAGTGTGTGTCTTCGTTTGTATATAGTGTGTGTGTGTGTGTGTGTGGGTGTGTGAGAGAGTGTGTGTTTGTGAGCTGTGTCTTATATACTAATTACAACTTTTTCCTGCGCAGCGGACGTACTCGTTCACGTCCTTCGAACTCATTACGCGGGGCCCGATGGTTTGGCCGTTGCTGACGATCTGGTCGCTCCGGTCGATCCGGTCGCTCCAGTCGATCCTGTCGCTCCTGTCGCGCCTGTGTATTGTTGATAATATCTCTGGGCACTGCCAGCGCTGCGTCCAGCAACCGATGTCGTTGCTCTCTCTGTTGGCGTCTCTCGTCATGCAGCGCGGCCTACCAGCGCCGCCGTTAACACCAGCGAAAGGGCACCGCACGCGGTCGATCGGCGCCCTCCTTGACCAGCGGCTTGTGATATTCGCGACCAGGACGCGAATGAATCACGGCCCAGCAGTGCTCGCAATAGTACTGCAAACAAGTCACATTCGCGCAGAAGAACGGCGCAAACTTGCCGCCACAGCGCTGACCCTCGCACTCATCACACATCTGATCGTCCAGCACATAGGGTTTGACCTCAACTCGCTTATCGATGTCGCCATGCTGCAGCTGCACGAAGCGCGCCGAGATGGCCGCTATGTAGCTCTGCTGATTGGAGAAGGCCACACGGCCAGCGCCTTTTGGATACTTCAGCTCGGGATCTGTATCGATGCCTGCATAGCAAACGCCGCCATATAGACGATCCATAATCATGGCCAGCTCAAAGGCTTTCAGCGGGCGTGGCACGCCGCCAACAAAAACTGTTTTGCGTGGATCGAGCGACATGGTGGCATCGAGCACATAGTCGGCATCGGCTAAACGCCAAGGTCTTATCTGCACCGCCTTGTCCTTGATGGTGGGCGAGGAGACGCACAAATACAGTTTGTCCTCATCGGTGATGCACGAGTCAATTAACTGCTGCACGCTGCTCTCATCCTGGAACAGCAGAAACGCATAGCCCTTGGGCGGAAAATACGACTTGGACTCGGCCTTGTGCGGCCAATCCACGACCAGCGGCCCAAAGCGGCGAAACGATGTCGTTATCTCATCCTCATCAATGTCCGGTGGCAAGCCGCCCACGAACACCTTGCGAGAGAAGCGCGCAGTGCACTCGCCAGCATTGCCCCCGTTGCCACCCTGAATGGGCGAGTGTGGAGAATGGGGCGACAGACGCGACGGCGAGCCCATCTTCAGCGCATTCAAATAGACCGTCGGATCATTGCCAGCGGCTATGGCCATGGCATCAGCTTCACTCAGATGCTTCGAGACGCCGCTACCGCCAGTCAGGCTGCGCATACGATCATTCATCATGCCCATGTTCTCGTTACCAGCGCCGCCCAGCGACATGCCGCGCATATAATCACTGAGGCTGTTCTCCATGCCGCCGCCAGCGCCAACATGATGCAGTTGCCCATTGGCGTTCATCATGCTGCCATAGTTGTTGCCCAGGTAAGGCGCATCGCCGCCACCTGTAGCACCTGCTGTGACCATGCCACCGCCACCGCCACCGCCACCGCCACAGCCGCCGCCACCACCGCCATTGCCAATGGACAAAATGGGTATGTTCATGTGACCGGGACCGGGACCAGGTCCAGCGCCGCCCATGCCATCCATGCCAGCGCCGCAGCCATAGATCGCTGTCGGTGAATTGCCCTTGATGGGAAACGATATGCTGCGTCTATATTTGGGCGAAACGCCCGGCATATTCATTTGCGGTATGGGCGAGATGCCGCCGCTGCTGCAGCCCGCCTGAGAGCCATTATAAGGTGAGCCGCCGCCGCCGCCACCGCCACCACCTCCGCCGCCACCTGGTGAAGAGGGACTGTGTGCGCCGCCACCTCCATCCCGCTGCTGCTGCTGCTGATGATGATGATGCAGTGCACTCAGATTGGGCGACAACTGCTGCTGCTGCTGCTGTTGCTGCTGCTGTAGCTGGGGCGGCGGCTTGCTGAGATTCAGATTGGGCGGCAGACCGCCGCAGCTGCGTAAGGAAGGTAACAAGAGAGATGAAGAGGCTTTTTACAAGTCGTATGCATTTAGTTTATCATAAATTATATATTATATGTATTATATATTTATAAAAAGGAGCAATTTGTTCAAAGATTTGCTTCAAATTATATAGTTTTTTTTGGATAGGTATTTAGATATATATATATTTAAATATAGATATATATAGAAAGGAGTTTATAATAAAATGGAATTAGTTTTTGTGTATAAAATGACTTTTTGGAATATATAAATATATATATATATATATATATTTGCTCTGCTTTTAATCTATTAAACATTGCCGCCCAGCGTTGGAAAAGATAATGAAAAAAAGGAAATTTTAATAGGAAAAATATATATATAGATTATATATAGTTTATATATTCTTTTATGTAATATTTGTTACACTGGGCGTGGCTCTCTTTTTATATTTAACTTGAGTTAATCCTAAATCAAATCTTGAAATTGCTCCTTTCTCTGTTTGCTGTTTATAAAACGTTGATTTGAATTAAAGTTGTTGTTGTTGTTGTTGTTGCTGCTTTAACGATGTTTTGTTGTTGTTGTTTTTGTTGTTGGTGTGGCAAACTTTTGTTGTGGTGGGTAATAATGTTGTTGTCGTTGTTGTTGTTGTTGTTGGTGTTGGTGGTGGTGGTGGTGGATTTGGTGGTAGGTTGTTTTGGTGGTGGTGGTAGTGGTGGTGCTGTGAGTGGTGCGTGGTGGTGATGCGTTTTTCAATCCAATCAGATTTTAATATATTTTTTATTTATTTGTATTTTTTTGTTGTTGGCAGTTTTGGCAGCACTGTTGCACTGTGCACACGGCTTAATTGTTAAACAGAATTCCAAGCACTTTGACACGCCACGATAACGATAAACGATTAACGATAACATACACACACACACATACAGTTATGTACAATCAAAGTTTCTTAAGATAGCAACGGCCCAGCATAACAAAAAGTGTTTTGAAAATAAATCAAGAAGTATATATATAGTGGGCGGCAATGGGTTAATAGAATAGAGAGAGGGAGAGAGAAGGGGAGAGCTAGTGTTAAGGCTAAGGCCAATGATTCAAGATTTGAAACTAGTTCAAATTCTTCTTTTGTTGTTGTTGTTGTTGTTGCTGTTGCTGCTCGCATCTGCACGCTAATTGATTTGAAGAGAAAAATGAAGCACAGTACATGTCAAACTGTGTGTGGAAAAATTTTAAATTTAAAGCACAAGAAGAAGAAGAAGAGCAGAGTCGCTCTCTTGAACAGATTGCCAAGGGCGAGAGAGATAGAGAGAGACAGAGTGAGTGAGTGAGTTGGAACTGCTAAATGGAGGCTGGGCTGTTAATGAGTATGAAGATGCGGATGCTGCTGCTGCTGCTGCTGCCGCTGCTGCTGCTGTTGATGATGAGGAAGATAATGATGTTGATGAAATGTATAGCATGCTGAAACGTGTACAAGTGTAAATAGATAAAAAAAATATAAAAAAAAAACAAACCAAGGGTAGGTAGCTGCTGGCTGCTGTTGCTGTATCTGTCTGTTTGCCTGGCTGATAAGCAGCGGCAAAGAGCTACGCAGGTGTCGCGCCGCCTAACGTCATTTGCCAGTGTTGCAAAATGCAATTATGGAATGCAATTAGCTTTGCAGTGAAGCGAGAGAGGAAATCGAAAAAACGGCAGAAGCGTTAAAAAATTGGTATTAAAGATTCAAATCGGATACACAGCCTGATTGGCAGGCAAATCGAAAAGCTGACAGCAAATAGGCTTGCACGAAAATCAATAAAAATAAGTAATTGCAGTTGAAGGGGGAGTGCACGACTAGCAGATACTGTGAAGTTGATTGAAACAGAAATGAAGTAACCAAAAATGGGGGTTTCTTTACTATGCCATTTATCCTTTAATTATGAATGGAATGGGAGGAGGTATTCAAAAAGGGGCGGAATAAAAAATATGGAAATATGCTTAGCCGCGTGGAAAGCTATTTTAAAGAAACTTTTTTGCCATTTTGATCAGTTTGTGGGAAGTATCCAAAAAGGAGAATTCCTTATATTTGCATATTACATTATGTAGGAGCTCATAATCTGTTTATACTTTAAGAGAATCAATGCTTTCACGCTATACTAATAGACGAAAAGAACAGATCGGTTATTGAACCAGATACAAGAATATATATGTCCATAGTTTCCCCGTTTCCTCACCTATCACATACATGTCAATAAAACCAATATATCCCCCGAGAAGGCATTTTTAATGTACTTAGGGTATTGAAAAAAAAGAGGTATTCAAGTTGGCAGCACAAGCTTAAAGCGCAGACATTTTCAATATTTTAAATGTGAAATGTAAATGGCAAAAACCAGACGTGCGTCTGCCCACACACATACACACATAGGCACGCATACACACACACACACACACACACACACATACATACAAAGCGACCAAGACCCAGACGACTGACGACCCGGCACTTAAAACCAGGCAAAGTTCTAGACGTACTCTCGCAACTGTACACAAATGTGTGTATGAGCCACATGCGACATAAACAAAAGCCCAGTTGCCGGCTGAGTGTAGTGCACTTAAAAGAAACAAAAAAGAAAAAAAAAACAAGAGTCGAGCTGCAGGTGGAGTGGAGCGCGAGTTAAAGCCGGTAGGCCTTGAATGCATTAAAAATGCATAAGTGCAGCAAACTTTACACTAACTTGCGGTCAACGAACCATTGCAGGGCAGCGCAACAGGCTGTTGTCCGTTTTCTAACACTGTAAACTAACAACAAAAAACAATGTTGACTGGGCGTGCCTATTCAGAAATGCATTGAATTGTCATGGGACACGCACGAGTGCAAAGCAGACAGATAGCAAATGCAAATACGTGTAAGCAAAGCCCTTTTTTTGGCAAGTTTGATTGTAGCCAACTTAACAATGGCTGCAGCGCAGCCAACTTAGTGCTACGTGCTGCCAGATCTCTTGAAAGGGCATGCGGCAATGATTGAACAGCTGCAGTAAACGAGAAAAATGTTGTGGGTATGCCTGTGTGTGAGTGAGTATCTCTGACTGTATGTTTGTATTTAATTTGGCAAATATATGCAAATTGTAGCAACAACAACAAACAACAAAGAGTAGAAGAACGTGTTGCACGAGAGACAGAGAAATAGAGAGAGAGCGAGAGCGAGAGGGGCTTCTATTTGATCAAACTGCAACAGTATTCTGTACGGCAGAGAGCATTGTGTGCTACAAGATTTCAGTTGTTTCACTCACCTTTTGCGATTGAAGAAGCCTCCTCCACCGCCGCCTCCGCCTCCGCCTCCGCCGCCGCCGCCGCCACCGTTGTTGCCGCCTCCACCGCCGCCTTGCAGATAATTGTTGCGCAGATTCACCTCCTCGTTCTGGTTGGCATAAATAGAGAAAGAGAGCGGTTCAAGGGATGGTAACATTTTGCAACAATGAGTCAATAGTGCCAAATGATTTTGCAATCAAATATCAGCACTGAAGCTAAAGCAACATCTGTCGACAGTTTTTTCTTTGGCAGTCTTCGCACACTTATAAATAGCTGCTCAAGTTATTTCAAACAAAAACGATTTGTATGACACGAAAATAAAGCACAGCTGACTTTTGTCGTGCTCTCGCTGAAATTCTTGCTAAAAAAGTGAAAACTACGAGACACTAATTAAGCGGGCAACGAAATGCTAATTGAACGCCGTTCGCATGGCAAACTGGATCTCTAATTCCACCATTTAATGCCTCTTAAATGCGATTAACGCCAGCCGCCAGCCGCCAGCCGCGAGCCGCGAGCCGTGACAAATCAAAGTGAATCACTATGCGAGGCCGTCGCTGCCCTCAGCTGCTGCTGCAACTACTGATAACGCTACACAGAAACATTTAGAGTGGGCAAACAATTTGGACTACGAAATACACTTAATAAATGGAGTAAAGTGTAGAACTGCTTTCGCTACTACTTGCAGACTATAATAAAATACAATGCAGGGAATTGCAGAGTTCTAAAAAAAGAATTTTACATGATACTAAAATTTATATAAAAATTGGAAGAGCTAAGCAATTGCAGTGTATAAATTTATATGACAGATATATGCATCATAGATAGATAATTTATAGAAATATATATTATATGCATATTATATATGGGGGACTCTCAAACGAAGTCAAGAAGTCAAGAACATATGACACATTGTATATCTTATATGAAGAAATGGAAATCATTAAAATTTCTATGGAAAATACCCTAGATTATTGTTTATAATTTTACGAACCGAAGCATAAAACTAAAATAAACACATTTATGTGAAGACTTTTTCGAAAAGGTTTAGGCTACAGCTAACAATATTTTTATAGTTAAACTAAGTATTAGTTTTTGTTGTATATTGCCCAAGCAACAGTTCTATGCTCAATAACCTATACAGAATAAGCCCTAGCACACTGCTTACTTGAAGGCTTATTAAGCTCGAGCCAATTGTCAATAACATACTATCGATAGGCATTTGCACACAATTATTATCGTATACTTACGCCAAAGAGTTGCTGCTGTTGCTGCTGATGTAAATGTTGCTGCTGCTGCTGTTGCTGCTGCTGATGCTGCTGCTGAGAGGGACTGCTGGAGAGCGAATGCGAGTCACAGGGATTCACCAACATGCCAAGGGCAGCGCCCACGCTGCCATTATTCTTCATGCCCAACAGTGTGGGCGAGGCATCGCCACCGCCGCTGATGCCGCCGCTGGGGCTGTGGCTGTGGCTGTGGCTGTGGCTGTGGCTGCTGTGCTGATGCGCTGATGTGTTGTGATGGAACGATTGGAGTATGTCATCGAGCGACTCCTGATTGGCATTGAAGCGCACCGCAATGGGTGTGCTGCTGCTCAAGCCAGGTGGTGTCTTAATTGCCGTCGCCACTGCAGGCGGCACAGCCGATGTGGGCGTGGTGGCCAGGCTGCCAACAACGGATGTCGTTGCCGAACCGGAAAGATTGCTGTTGCTGCCGCTGGCGCTGCTATTGGCGCTGTTGGCTGTAAGAGTTAAATGCATTTCAGTTACAGTTAGCTATATAATACTCCTCTTTCGCATAGTCATCAACAGGGTATATACGTACTTTTTGGTAATTTCAGCGAGTCCATGTTGCTGCTGCTGCTGCTGTTAGTTGTCTTTATATGGCTGCACTTGAAGAGCTGCGTTGACGGGCGTTGCGTTTGCCTTAGCCTACATCCAAAGTGGGCCAACAAATCGTGTATCCAAAACATCAATCAGCCATAGAGAGCGAGAGAGAGAGAGAGAGAGAGCAAAGACGGCACATGAAAGTAAATTGGAAAAGGATAGATATACAATAAGAGCCAGTTAGCTGTTGGGAACACGTCATACGATTAGTTTATCATATTTCTCCTCGCAAATGTCAAACGTTGTCAGAATGGGCCGCGCGTAATTGCGTTTAAAAATAACAGAAATAACAAAGAAAACCAACAAACTATTTGACATTACATTTCTGCTGTATTTATTCTTATTTTGTGCTATTTATAAGAGCTTTGAATATTTTATCTATTCGCTGCCGTTTGATGTTGCCAACAGAACTTTAATGGATTATAATATATCATAATTGGCACACAAACTGAAGGGGAAGAACTCTACAGATAGAGAGAAAGAGAGAGTGGGGCACTACAATAATTGGATTTTTTTATTATCTCTCAAAATTGTATTTTAATTTGAGTGGATAGTAATAAAACAAAAAAGAATTTAAAACGCGCTGTTCGTATCCCATTTATAGATTATTTGCTATCTACTTAAGTTAAAATACACTTGAGAACTAACTACTTTGTAGAGAGTTCTTTAAGACCTGAAACCTTTTTACTTTATTTGTCATTTCCTAATTGCGGTCTAACGTTGCGTGCCACAAGCTTATATATTTTTATATATTTTATCAGCCGAATTTCTTTGAATATTTGCCTATTTACTATACTCCCATTTCCTTTATTCTAATTGCAGTCGCTTGGCTCAAATCCCAGGTGTAGCTTGTCGAACAGATATGAGATGAGAGCTAATTGAGTGGCTGTCTCGTTGATAGAACGTCTGTTTCTACTAGCTCTCATTGAGCAATCCTCGTTTCAAATTCCAGGATAAGATTGATAGAGCTCGACTGCTATAAAGAAATATTTATCACAATATAGCTTACGTCTAGATCAGAGTCCCACTATAATCAGTAGCATTTCATTTCAATATTCTATACGTCTAGATTCACTTTTCATTTCCTATATATAAATACTTCTCGATATTGACATCACTAAATTCTACTCAACACATATACATGATAAAGAGCACTCCCTTCAGCCCCTTCCAAAGTGCAAGTCTCCATACAAATTCAATTAATAGTTTCTCTATCTCTCTCTCTCTCTCTCTCTCGCTCTCGCTTTATAGCAGCCCCTCTCTTTCACAATATTACAAAATTTGATACCCAATTAGTTTCAGACATGGCTTTGGCCATCTGATGCGCTCGCTAATTGCATTTGCTTTGTGGCGAACGTGTTGCCAATTTTTTATGTCCATACGAAATTTGGTATCAGTGCACGTTTTATCGCCGTTTGATAAAGGTGCCCATTAAATGCGCCTTTGCTTGTTCAGTTGTTGCTGCCAACAATCATCAATAATAATAATAATAATTTTAACAATCTGTTGATAAAATAAACAACAACAAAGTTGCGCGTCGAGCGTATGAGTAACAATAGATAAAGAAAAGACAACAAAATATGTATGTTTCAGAACATGTTTTTAAAGAGCTGTCCCCATGGGAGGCGAGCAAATAGACTCGTATTACCCATTTACCACCATACGGTGTCCAATCTCTTGCAAGCTCTATGCACGCACTTCACTCTGAAATTGGAACTTGTCACCGGAAAGCGCCTATTGTTGTAAAACAAGGCAACCGAACGTGAGCGAGCGAGAGGGCGGGAGTAGCTGGCAGAGGCACGTTTAATTAGTTAAATGCAGAGAGAGAGAGAGAGAGAGAGACAATACGGGGCAAACGAAATTGTTACGCCAATGAATATGTTCGCTCAGCCATATACATAGAGTCGTCTCGCGGTGCCCCCTACCACCTCTACAGAGCCCCCTCTACAGTGCAGCGAGCCTACAACTGAAATTCGTAGAGGGCGTTTATACTCATAAATTTAAGTGAATCGTTCGACAGATGCATAGCGTTTCGGCTCAAATGGAAATGAGAATTGCATGGAAAGGCGCTTCATATTTATAAATTTATATTTTATACTACTCTAGCCAAAAAATGTGGAAGCATATTTCGGCTTTCTTCAAAGCACTAAGACTTTTCGTTATAGAATCCTTCCAGAATTAATGAAAATCGCATAGAAAAGCGGTTGCATATTAAAATTCGCATTTCGCGCTAGAATTTACGCCTCACATATCAAACACAAGAAAGGCTTAAAGCAATGCACTTTGCTCTCGAAAATCTTTCATTAATTTGAACTACCTCCAAACTACATTGAGAGTAAGAGAGTGCCACTTTATCGTAGCTTTAATATAGACCCCCTCCTTAATATACCATATTTAACGAAAGGGTAAAAAGAGCATAATCAATACAGAAAATTGTCCTACAAACGAAAGAGCGACCCCCCCCAAAAAAAAAAGGCAGCAAGTAACTTGAATTACAGCATAATGCAAGAGGCAGAGGCCGAAGTAGCAATAACAATGACAGTAACGCCCCCCATCCTGACACACACACACACACACACACACACACACACACACACACACACACACAGACTCTCGAGCGTAATATGCCGCCAAAAGCAAAAGCATAGACAGCTTGGCTCACAATCCACAAGAGAGCGCAAATGTTGTCTGGGAGAGCGAGTGCTGCAGCTAGAGCTATACGTGTGTGTGTGTGTGTGTGTGGGAGAGCATGTGTGTGTGTGCGTGTGTGTGTGTTTGTACAAACACATTTATCGTCAGTTAAGGTGCTTTATGAACACATAAAAATTGTTTTGTTTCTCTAGCTAAATATGAGAAGAGTTTAGTATTATCACACGTCTGCAATTAGATTTAGTAACTGGGCCAAATTGTCGTGCGAAGTGTTTTTCGCTCTCTCTCTTCATACCCTGTTTGGGGTTCTGGCCTGAGATTTAGGGGTTTTTATGGTCTTTGCTTTGCTCAACTGATTCGTTGCTAGTGCTGGTGCTGCTGCTGCTGCTGCTGGTGCTCGGTCGCTCGGTTACAAACGTTGTTCGTGCCCCAATTTCAATTGGTTACGCACAACAGAGAAAAAGGCAACCCTGCTCTACGGGGTTGCTTCGTCAGCCGCACGAAATTAGGCCAAATGCTGCGCATAGATATATATACATATACATATATATATATATATATATATATATATATATATATATATATATATATATATATATATATATATATATATATATATATATATATATATATATATAAATGTATATATGCATAGGTGTAGTGACATTTTGACAGGTGCAAACGAGGCGAGATTTAAATTGAAAATTCTATTTTTTTTTTGTGTATTTTGTATTTTTGTTTTTTTTTTTTTTGTATTTCCTTCCACTAACCTTTTGTACTTAAGAGAATTTCGGTTTGGCCTCGTTCGGCAGTTGGTGCAACGACGCACGAGCGAACAACACGAAGGCGCGCCACGAAGTCACGAACACAAACTTTCAGGTGCAAGTTTTTCTTATGCCTTCGTGTTTGTGTGAGTGTGTGTGCGAGCGAGCGAGCGTATGTGTGTGCGTGCGTGTGCGTTACATTTCCGGGGGTGCAGGCAGGCAGCAGGCCGTCTCACTCACACTCTCGCACAATTCTGTGACGTAGATCGCACTATGTATTTTGTCGTTTTCGTTTTTCGCCTCTTTTTTTTTTTTTGTTTTCTGCAATGGCAAAAATTCCTTTGCTGCAGCACAGAATTTTGTTCTCCTTTTATGTAAACGGTGCGAGTGCCCGAAGCTGCATTTGCATTATTTTGTTTTTGTTTGATTATTTCATTTGGATTCCGAAAAGACAATGCGTTTTTCTTTCTTCACTTAATGCACAATTATTTTTATATGATTTTTTTTTTTTTTTGACAACAAATTATTCACACACACCACACACAGAGCTGAGCACACGATTTTTTCATAGCGTTAAACAAAAAAATTTAAATTGCACTAAAAATTTTGGACTTTTGGAAACGCACATAATGTTTACACTAGAATTTTAAGTTTAAATTGCCAATGGATGTAAAATTTATTTATTTATTTTTTTTTTTAATTAATTTTTGGAGAAAAACTCCCGTCCGCTCGCTAGCGCGACGACTGTGAGACTGAATTCTAAAAATTTTCTCTGCTGCTGCTTAGCTTTTCACAAGCTTGTTTTGTCGTTGTCGCTGCTGTCGTCGCCTACTTTTCCCCGACGCACGTCGAAAAATCAATCATTCTTCCTTGTTTTGCTTTCGTACGGTGTTTCGTGCTTTTCTGACAACAACAGCAGCAACAACACTAACAGCAGCAGCAGCAGCTGCTCGAATTGCAGCGTTGCCGTTGTGCATCTATACCGATATATATCGATAGTTTGTACAATTGCAATTCAAACAAGGAAAAGCCAAATGAAAAAAATAAATATCCCCACTTTTTGATGCATTACATAAATATTTATGAGACATTCATATTTTTTATGCAAATTATTATTACAGCCATCTGGCAACACTGCGAGCAGCGCGTATGCAATGGCAAAGACAGAAGATAAAAGGAATACAAGCGAATTACATAAATGAGCTCTACTTACAATAACAACGCCAACAATGTTCCTGCTGCTGTTCCACAATTGTTTCAGGTATACAACATAAAGAACGGCACAAACATCAGCTGAGGGTTTTCGGGGGGTTTGTCTTCTATTGAGCACACGCGCGCGTGATATTAACTTTGGATGTTGTTTTTTATTTAGGTATTTCAGGCTTTTGTGTATTTGAATGTGTTTACAAAATATATGTATGTATGTGCACCCTTTTTGGTTTTTGTTACCCTAGTAGAAAAAAGCTGTGTCAGGGTTATTTTTTTTCTCACTTATTTATGTGCATTGCTTTTATTTTTTTTTGTTTTTTTTTTTTTGTAGGTTTTTTGTGTAAATTTTTATACAAGTTTCCCTAGACAACTACGATGGCTGCTCAGACAAGCAGTCGACCTGCAACTAAACATTCTACGGCAAGCTTTTCACAGCTGTTTCGTCGCCCACTATGATCAGTTTGAATCGATGTGGCTACACTGGTGCGACAGTCAGTGAACGAGCGAGAGCGCGCGCACTTTTGAGCGATTCAAAATTTCGAAAGCTGTTTATAAATTAATAACTTCTTATTCACACAGTCATTAAGATTTAGAAACTGATTGTTAGCATATGCATATGTATTTCGAGAGCAATAAGTCGCTGTCAGACCGGTTCAGGTTTTTATTGGAAATAGACAACTACATTCTGTGTATATACCCAGAACGAATACCGGTTTATTGATAAGCGCCTTTGTATATATATATAAGAGTCTTCCCATCAGTGCGCATTTGTTATTCTCGGCAGTGAGATGTCGCACGGCTTACGTTCTGGGTTTTTCCTGTTATTTATAGCTCTGGCCAGTGGCTATACGGTGCCAAATGCCAAGATTGAAGTGTTTTATCCCAAAGGCTTTGAGGTATCCATACCTCACGAGGAGGGCATAACGCTGTTCGCCTTCCATGGCAAGCTGAACGAGGAAATGGAGGGCCTGGAGGCGGGCACCTGGGCGCGTGACATTGTCAAGATGAAAAACGGACGTTGGACTTTCCGAGATCGCCAAGCTGAACTAAAACCAGGCGATGTTCTATACTATTGGACCTACGTTATCTACAATGGCCTGGGTTATCGCGAAGACGATGGCGCCTATGCGGTCACTGCATATAATGGCAGCACACCCGTTTCCACAACTCCCGCAACACGAGTGACGACTCCGGCCTCCGCTGATCCAGATATTGACATCAGAATTGGCAACTGTGTGACGCCCAAGACTCAAGCGAATGGCGCTCCAGTGCGCTGCGTGAATCAGCAAATCTTTGCGGATGACTTCAATGGCGGCAAGCTAGATGCAGCCAAGTGGAAGCTGGAGCATCGTTTTGCCGGTGATCCAGACTACGAGTTCAATATCTATGTGAACAATGCACCTCAGACGTTGAGCCTGCAAAATGGTCAGGTTAAGGTGCAGCCGTTTCCCACGAAACGTTTCTTCAGTCGGAAACTAGAGGAGATGTTGGATCTGGGCGGCGACTGCACGGGCGAGAAGACCTCGGCGGATTGTGTGCGTAATCCAAGGAGGCGACGCGATAAGCTGCCTCCACTCATCTCTGCGCAGTTCTCCACCAAGGAGAGCTTCTCCTTCAAGTACGGACGAGTCGAGGTGCGAGCGAAGATGCCGAGAGCCAAGTATTTGGTGCCGCAGCTCTGGCTGCAGCCCAAGTACAATGTTTATGGCAAGGACGACTACCAGTCGGGTCAGGTGCGCATTGGCTATGCTCGTCAAGTGCCTGGCGGACAACTAGATCTCTACGCTGGCGTCCTGCTCAACTCCAAGGAACCGTTGCGGTCGAGCAAACTGTGCCACAGGCTGGGCACCGGCGACAGCAGCGACGATTGGAGCGATAGCTTCCACAATTATACGCTGGAGTGGACGCCACGTCAGCTGAAGTGGCTCGTGGACGGGCGAGAGATATGTACCAAGGGCAGTGATACGGGCGCCTTTAGCGGCACCATCGCCTCCGACCAAAGGCTGCCGAATGTGGATGAGCTGGAGAAGGGCACGGGCATTGCGCCATTCGATCAGGAGTTCTATTTGGCATTTGGCCTGGGCGTGGCGGGCTTCAATGAGTTCTTTTACGACACAGAGAAACCTTGGCTAGAGCAGGACACCATTGCCATGTCTCAGTTCTGGAGCACAATCAAATCCCGACTGGATCAGTGGCTAGACGATGCTGAGCTGAAAATAGATTATGTCAAGATATTCTCTGTATAAAATTGATTTTTTTATAAAATCAAAAGCCCTAAAAATAATAAACAATATAATTATTAAAAAAATTTGAAAATAATAAAATACTGAACATTCAGAATTATTATAAAGATTTTGAAATCGATCAGTAAATAATTTTTTTCTTATACAAAAAATTTGATTAATATTAAATTATAATTTAATAAGCATAAAATTTTTGAATTATTTTATTTTGTTTTATTTATACAAAAAATTTAATTAGTATCAAATTATAATTTAATGAGCATAACATTTTTAAATTAGCTTTTTGCTATTTTAAAATTCGATAGTTCGATCAAAAACTATGGTCACACTGGACAGTGCGCACATCGATTACTGAATCACGATCAGCTGTGCATTGAATTGAACGTGTTTTTGATAAACTACCACCACTAGTGCTCACATAACCCTCTGCGGCTTTTGCCTATTAGAAAAAACACAAGTAATTAGAATTATGATTGTTTTATAATGATTTCCTAACTGAAAGCACGTTTTTGTTTTACAGCTGTACACAACATGCAAGTCACACGTCTTGTGGTGCGTCAACTGAGACGTCAAATCATTGTTCAGCGCCAGTACAGCGCCGCTGCTCCGGCCGCAGCTGCCGCAGCTGAGAAACTCGTGCCTCCAGTGCCGGAAGGTATTGCCAAGCCACCAAATCCCAAACTAGACAGCATTGTCAACAACATAGCCGCCCTCAACCTGCTCGAGGTGGCTGAACTGAGCACGCTGCTGAAACAGAAGCTAAATCTGCCAGAGACTGCATTTGCGCCACAATTTGCGGCGGCTGGTCCAGCGCGTGGGGCCCCGGCCGATGATGAGGAGGAGGCAGCGCCCAAAAAAGTGCAAACCTCGTTCAAGGTGAAGATGATCAAGTTCGACGATAAGCAAAAGGTGGCGCTAATCAAAGAGGTGAAGAATCTGCTCGAGGGCATGAACCTGGTGCAGGCCAAGAAGTTTGTTGAGAGCGTGCCGACCATTGTGAAAGAGGACATTACCAAAGAGGAGGCCGAGAAGCTGAAGGAGGCGCTGGCTAAGGCGGGCGCAGTTATTGAAATTGAATAAGCTAAAACTAGTTATTTGTTGTAATAAAAAACCTATACAGCACCTGCTGTCCACTAAAATGGGAAAACGTGTCACACAAACATACGCATACACATATGTATGTGTGTGTGTAAAGAACTGTTATTTGTAGCAACTTTGTTGCAACTTTCCAGTAAACAATTCCCTGAGCACTTTTACCTTTCTGAATGAGTTTAGGCCTTAATTAGTGGCGGCATATGTACTAACTGCTTGTAATTAGTACAACTTTGCTAATGAAAGTCGTGCGCTATGTCCACCACTAGACGATGAATGCAATTTCGGCAGCGTTGCCACTGCCAGCCAAATGAGTACCGTTACATCATTTTGTAATAAAGCCCAGTTGGAAATGAGAGTGCTAACTAATATAAGTAAAATCCAAATTGAGCGATTATAATGCAGATCGAGCGAGTCACACTGTTTACTCTAGATCAAACGAAAGCAAGCACGGCCAGCACTTTCTACGCTGTCCGGGCCATCATGCGACGATTGTTCACGCGTGTTCTCAAATTAAGTGCGTATGTCGGTTCGCCATTGGGATATATGTATGCTTGGTAAATCACTTTCATCGACCCGTTCATTTGTTTGCTGTCATTTATAAATGTTATTTTTTTCCCCATTTCTTTTTTCTACAGAATGCTCCAAATATTTGCAGCCGCCGAAATAAACTCCACACGACTTTGCCGCCATGGAAAAACTTTGCTTCGGGGAGGCTGGAGCAGAGCGTCGCGGTCTATCAATTAGCACCTGCGTCTCGCAGCACCCGCGTCTCGCAGCACCTGCAGCTCCATTGTGGCATAGTAAGCTCCTCAATTGCGGCCTGCCTCAGTCTCAGTCTCAATCGAAACATAGACGCGTACAATACGTTCTCTCTCCCGTCTTTGGGGTAACTGTAAAAACCGAAAGTGGAAGTGAAGAGCAAATATATATGTATATTTATATAGATATATAAACATTTATATATACATACATATATATTTATATTTAGACATTTATCTAGTTAACCATGTCGCCTCGCACACACTCCACGCGCATCTTGGCCATCGTTGGCCTCTTCTTCAGCAGTTACATCGTCGGCATTTACAGCGCGGCACGCGCCAGCCATCAGCAGTTGGCGCCACTGAATGCGACTCGCAATGAGAGCAGCTCACTGGATGCACTGGACAGAAGCTTGGCGCGCAGTAGCTCCCGAAATCCTCGTTGTAAGTGGAAAGTAAAAACCCATTTCATTGTTGTTGCTCTTCTTCTTGCTGATGTTGTTGTTGAGTGCGGTTCGGTCCAAATGTATGTATGTGGGTCAGTTCTTAATTATCACCCAGCGCGCATTTCCGTGCTGAGCTCTTTAGTCTTAAGCACGCATTGTCACCGCCTGACCGAGCCGAGATTCACTCTTGATACTGGCGATTTTTGGGTTACAATGCCGAAAGAATAAAGTAAATGAAAGCTAGGCAGATCTTCAAGAGACTTTGAGAGTCGTCAGATAGGAATTACCTGGTATATTTCTATTACCTAATACGATTTCTAGCGATTATAGAAGAAACTTTAACCAAACCAATCATTATTGCATGATTCTTATAACTTCATGCCTAAGATATTAACGAAGTCTTTAGATTTAAACAATATTTAAGTGGTATTTACCTAGTATGACTATTCTAACCCAAAGTCTTGAGGCTTTCAGCCAGTTCTAAATAAACCTTAAGCAATTTTTCAAGATTTTAGCCACTTGATTGAATAATTTTCTAAGCTTATAGTTATATCTCTATGTATTCATAGTTTCGCTGGACTTATCAGGACTTCTCTTCTACATAATCAGCTTATAACAGAAATTAAAAACAATTCTAACCATGAAATTCCTTTTGATTTGATTTTTAGTTTAAATCACATTTCTATTAAAATTAATCTTATTCTCTGTTATCTTCACATAAATCGGAATGATCCATAAAATATAGATAGGCCCATAAATAACTGGTTATAACTTGTAGATACCTCTAAATGTTCTATATCATCTTCTATACAATTTGTCGTTTTTCCTATGCTTATGATCCTTGAGTACAGACTACTTAATACAATTTGATCCTTCATTACAATATGATCTTTTTCTGCTAATTCTTGAATAAATCTTATATAATATAATAATATATATATAGATCTTTACTATATTCATACTTTGACAAATTTCTTGCAGGGTTTCCCTTCTACACAATTGGACGCTTCTCCAATGACATTTGCTTGGGCAACAACCTGCTCATGGGCACCTGCATGATAAACGGCGAGTGCAAGGACAACAATGGCGTTGCGGCGGGCAGTTGTTCTACAATAACGAACCAAGCCGTTTGCTGCATATGTAAGCCGATCCAAGTAGTAGCTCACACAATGCCTAACTCAATCCGTTTCTCTGTTAGATCAACGCACTTGTGGCGCAAGCACCAGCTTCAATAACACCTACTTCTACAACAGCAACTATCCGGCACCTTATGCCGGCGGCGGTCGTTGCACTATTGTCGTGACTCCGCCGGACTCGACAATTTGTCAGCTGCGCATCGATTTCATGGCCTTGTCGCTGGCGCCGCCAACTGGCGATGGTTTGTGCACGACGGATGCGTTGACCATATCGGGCGGCGCCTCCCAAGTGCCCACCATTTGTGGCGAGAACTCGGGCCAGCATGTCTATGTGGACTTCAACGGTGTCAGCCCCATAACCATATCGGTGGCCACCTCTGCAGGTTATACGTTCAATCGCAACTGGCAGTTCCAGCTACGCATGATGGGCTGCACCTCGTCTACTTTGGCGCCCGCTGGTTGTCTGCAGTATCACATGGGCTCCTCTGGCAACATTGCGAGCTTTAACTATGTTTCGGCCGCCTCCTCGGCGCTCAACTCCATCGGAGTGCAGGGCACAAGGCAGTTGGCGAGCATGCGCTATGGCATTTGCATACGAAAAGCCACTGGCATTTGCTCGATCACGTACAGCCAAGTTGGCTCCGATGCGTACTCCTTTACGATGACCAACGATGTGGGCGCCGTGGATCCCACGCTGCTGGCCACGTCAGCGGTGCAGAGCCAAGACTGCACCACAGACTACATCGTCATACCAGCGCCCACGCAAGGCGGCGTCAATATGCCCAGCGATAGATTCTGCGGGTTGGGCCTAGTGCCCACCACATCGGCTGCGAAACCTTTTGTTGTCTATGCTGTGACGGACGCCAACGAGGAGATGGACATATCGAATCGAGGCTTCTATTTGTCCTATTCACAAAACTCCTGTCCCGTGCTGTAGTCGCAAACGATTGTCAACTATAATAAAAGACTTTGAGAACAATAAGCAATACATAGCAATACATTAGCTTATATAACAGGCATTAGTTTTATCATCTAACAATATTATTAAGGTCATGCTTTAACTGTACATAATTTATCTAACAACCGGGAGAATGACTAGATGGGAGTGGGACTACGCCGCCAGGCGTATCAAGTTGTCTATCTCCGCCTGCAGCTCTTTGATCTGTGAAGAGATAAGGATTAGCTAAGGTTACAGACATTGATATAGATGGTATTTGGATACTTGCCCGATTGTTGAAGTGTGTCTTGGTAGCAGAGTCTGCCATTAGCTGGAACGCCTCATTGTCCACGCGCACTTTGTACCTTTGCAGCTCGTTGACCAACTTCTTCAGCTTCTTCTTGTTCGTTGTTATCATTTGCTCGCGCTTCTCAGCTGGAATTGAGAATTCTTCCTTTATGGTAATACCAAAGGAGCAGAGTGCGCCGGCAGTTGAGAAGAAGTTCAGCTTCTTGGAGAACTTCGAACCCTCATTGAGCAGCTCCAGTTCCACGCAATCGCAGCGCGTCAGCACACCAATCTGTGCCAGATGACGACGCAGTATTATTTCCGCTTCCTCATTCTGAGCAAATAGAGACAATTTGGGGGCATGACGTTTGCTGATCTGATTGCGACTCTTCATCTGGCGCACATTGGTGCAAACGCTGACTATGTCAGCGACCTCCGCCTGCAGCTTGGGATCTTGATACTCCGACAGCTTGAGCTCAATATTAAGCGGCACATGCTGCAGCAGCTCAGAGGCAACGAATGGCGTGAAGGGCGCCAAGGCCTGCAAGCCCCAGCTAAGGCAGGCGGTCAATGTGCCCACGTTTACATACGCATCATGGCTGCGATTCCTGATCGCTGTCTTGATTGTTTCCTAGAGGCAAAGAGCAGACATTAGATAAAACACAATTGGAGTGAAGAGAAAACTTTACCAAATACACATCGCACAGATTCTGATAGAAGAAATGCTTCAGAGCGGACGTAGCCATATGGAAATTGTAGTTAGTGGAGCTCTCAGAGCATATGGATAGCGTCTCAGCCAATCGGCCAATGATCCAACGATCCCACATGCCCAGCTGAACACCCTCCATTGTCTCAAACTCATCTAGGGTAATGCCCAGGGATTGAGCAGAGCCCAGTGTAAAGCGCATAGCTTGCCAGATCTTGTTGAGGAACAGTTTGTTGGTGTAGCAGGCAGTCACATCGAAGTTGATAAAATGATGCTTGACGTTGTGGCTAAGCAGCGTGAAGCGTAGAGCGTCTGTGCCGCACTCCTGAATGCCAGTTGGAAACATTTTGCTCAGGCCTTCAGTGGAAGTCTTCAGCTCTTGAGGCTTGATCACGCCCGCTTCGCATGATTGTTGCAGTGCGGCCTTTAGGCTGTCCAAGCTGGCGCCCTGCACCACTTGCTGTGGCGCCACAATGTTGCCCAAGCTCTTGGACATCTTGCGACCCTGAGCATCGCACACGATGCCATTCAGCAGAATGCGTTGAAAGGGCGCCTTGCCGGTTAGCTTCAGTCCCATCATCATCATACGCGCTACCCAGAAGAAGAGTATGTCATGCCCGGTCTGCATTAGATCGAGTGGATATTTCTCTTTGTAGCTCTCGTTGGGCCAACCAGCCGCGGAAAAGGGCAGTAACGAGGAGGAGAACCAAGTATCGAGTACATCCAAGTCTCGAGTCAGCTGCACCTCTTTCGTGCCCAATTTGCTGACTGCCTTCTCGCGCGCAGTTTTCTCATCGGTGGCCGCCACCCAGCAGCTGTTGCCCTTGTTGTCGAAGGCCTCGTAGGCAGGCACCTGGTGACCCCACCACAGCTGACGAGAAATGCACCAATCGCGGCAGTCCGTCAGCCAGCGCTCCCACTCCGTCTCGAATGTCGATGGCATTATTTGCAGTCTTCCACTCTTCAGCTCCGACAAGGCGGCCTCACACATAGACTTGGTCTTGAGGAACCACTGCGGCACCGTCATATATTCAATGATGTCCTTCGAGCGGGAGCATATTGGCAACTGCATGGTATGCGCGCGTACCTCGCGCAGCAGCTCCAGCTCCTCCAAACGCTCCACGATGAGATCGCGTGCTTCAAAGCGGCGTTTGCCCTGAAACTCTGGATAGGCTTCATCGATTTCGCCGCTTTCGGTGAAGACACGACGTCCCTGCAGCTTATGACGCGTAGCCACCTCAAAGTCGAATTTGTCATGGGCTGGCGTTAGCTTCACGGCGCCCGTACCAAATTCCATGTCCACAGAGATGTCAAAGACTAGGGGAATCGTGTCGCCCCTAAAGGGATGCTGCAGTTTCACTTCTTTCCGGTTGCGATATTTGCTATAGCGCGGATCAGCTGGATGCACAGCGACCGCTACATCTCCCAATATGGTCTCCGGCCTGGTGGTGGACACCACAATCTCCTCCGGCTTGCCATCATTGTCGAGTTGGGCATCGACAACGCGATAGGCAACATCAAATATGCGACCGAAGAGCACATTCTGCTCATAGCCAGGCACGGCTACTTCGATAGGTTCCTTAATCTCCAGCGTCTCCACTTCGATGTCGGAGATGGCAGAGCGCAGGGCACACGACCAATTGACGAGCGAATTGCGTCGCGTGATCAGGCCCTCCTCGAACAGCTGTATAAAGGCAGAGTTGACGGCATTAGCTTGCTGTTCGTCCATGGTGAAGTACTCTTGCTGCCAGTCGAGCGAGCAGCCCAGTTGACGCAAATCCTGCACAATTCCTGAGCCCTTCTCGGCCTTCCATTTCCATACCTCCTCGAGGAAGGCTTTTCGTCCGATTTCCTGTCGCGTCTTGCCCTTAGTCGCTGCCAAGGTGCGCTCCACGACTACCTGTGTGGCAATGCCTGCATGATCAGTGCCCGGCACCCATTGTACATCATAGCCCAGCTGCCTTTGCTGTCTGGCAATCACATCCTGCACCGTGGCCATCAGCGCATGGCCCAAATGCAAGTTACCGGTTACATTTGGAGGTGGCAGGATCATGCGGTAGGGTCCACGGTTGCAGCCACTACTCAACTGCTTAGTGGGCTCTTTCTCACGCTCCCAATATGCCTCCTCCACGGGCTTTGGCTGATAGCCCGGAGCCAAAGGCAAATTTGGGCCTGTTTGCAAAATTTCCAATTTCTATTAGCCGGCGTTTTTTTTTTTTGAATGAAAATCATGATTTACTCACCTTTGGCTGGGCTGCAGTAAAGCCTGGCAGTGACATTTAGCAATTTTGGCTGGCATAGATGTTTGTGTTTGACTAAATTGCGGGTAACTACTTTAATAATTTGCATTATTTCAATTCCAATTCGTTGGGAAGCCTCAACAGTTGTTGTTATGTCAACTGGCAAGGGGCAGTGTGTACACACAACTTTTGAAGGTTCCGAATATTAACAAATACAAAACAGCTGATTGCTAGAGCTGAGAGCGATAGTTTTGTCTTGCTATCGATAAGAAATTCGAATTATTGGGCGCCTAGATTAAATTGAATTGAATTTCTTGACAGCTATTTGGCTCTTTATTGATGTTAACTGCATTTCGTATATTTTTGTGTATAAAAGCGACCGAAAAGGAAAAGAAATGACAGCATGTAGGCCACTCCCGTATAACTGAGCCAAGGCTGGTATTCACATCTGCTTACGATTGCCTGAGCCCCCCAGGCCAGACCCAATGCAAATTGCAACAGCTGCAGCGCAGTTAAGTAACGTTTCCACCATAGATACGGGTATAAACGAGGTCCCAGGGCGCTCAGTGAATAATATCCATACATAACGATGTGCACAAAGGAATTCATCAAAGCCGGCACGAAGGCTGCAAAGGGAACTCTGTAGAAGTCGCATATATCGGGCTTATGAATTAGGAAACTCACTTGAGCCAGTGGGTATCCATTTGATTACGATCCAGCATATGACAAACATGCTGCTGTGGTGATAGACATGTAGAAAGGTCAATTGTGACCACTTCTTGCGCAATATAAAGAAGAAGGTATCCGCAAATTCCAAAATCTTTGATATGTAGAACCACCAAAAGGCAGACGCAAGCTGTGTAAATAAATACTTTAACGTTTCATTTTAACTTAAAGTTTATCGACGACTTACGCGAATCTCAAGCGGATCATAGCTCACTCGACAAGGCTGACACTGCAAGCTATAGTCGAGGGCTCGCGATGTTGTGTAAAGCTGCAGGCAAATATAACCATTCAGCAAGGCCATGAGCAAATTGTAGCCGAACAATGGCAGGCGCAACTGAAATGCCTTGCGACTGCAAGTCGAGAGGAAGAAGCCAACATGAATGAAAGAGAATATGATGGCATCTGACATCATACAGCCATACCCATGCCCATACCCATACCCGCACCCATACCCATACCCATACCTGGCCATCCATTTGGGCGCCAAGTGCAGCAGCAGCAAGTACAAGGCCAACAGCAAGGCAGCATTCCAAGGTGATGCTACCAATGGCCAAGACTGTGTGCGCTCATCCGCCAGCTCAGCGAACGGATAGCTGTCCAGTAAGGCAATGGATGATGACATGACCTGTCGACACATAAGAATACCAAAACGTAACTAACTTCAATTGCTGCCTCAACGCTGGCTTTTTATAAGGCATGGCGGAGCAGCGATGCGTATATATAGCTAAAGATATATATCTTTATGTAAATATATATCTTATAATATGATTTTCTTTAATTATGAGCCATTTGACCCCTAGAACGAATCAAGCATGACTGAGGCTAAGTTTGGGTCACAGCTAGCTGGAGTAGCAACTCTTATACAGTATAACTCTACTATGACAATGATATAGTATATATATGTGATTATGTGACTATAATAGATCTATAAATTCTCTTCAATCTCATTTTCAATTTGATAAACTTGACATTTTGCTTGCTTTCAAAACGTTTAATGCATTGCAAATATATATGTTTCTATACCCTAAGCTAATTTTGGCTAAAAAGGTATATTGGTTTTATGCTGTCAAAGATGAAATAGCAGAAACTTAAGAATATGTATATATTCTTGAACATGAAGACGAGCTTAGTAGATATGGCCCAGTTTATATGACCCTCTGTGCGCATATCGATCTGTCTGTGCGTAAGAGCCCGTCGAACTCGTCGAGACAGAAGAAGAGCTGCCCAGCATGCCCAGCGCTACCAGCTCTATATGCAGTTCAGGGTATTCGCTAGTTGAGCACCCCTACTCCTACTCAATATATAATTTCTATTTGCTTTATCGTAAAAGCGCAGTTGGCGTAACAGATGAATAAATCAAACGTGAGTGGAAAATTAAAAAGCCAAAATGTTAAATAAACATTCGTCGATGCAACACCACCAAGAACGACCTTCCCCTACAACTACTGCGCCCTATACTGCGCGTCAGGTATTTCGTTTTTAGCCAAACATTTATGTTACCTGAGCAGCTGAGCTGCTTCTTGGGGGCCTGTAAAGTTATCAATGTGTGCGACTCGACTCTAGTTTCGCCAAGCTTCAGCCTGGCCGCAAATAGTGAATGCATTCTGCTCAGGGTTCCTTCGGCTTGCAGCCAAAACTCAGTGAGATTAGTTCAGTTGGGCGTAGCTAATGGCGTGATACTCGCTAAAAAGTTTGCTTAATGGAATAAAATATTGTTTGCTATGGATTTCAGATTGCTTAAAGAGAGAATATATATATATTTATATATTTGTTATATTTTTAGAGTAGCTCGAAAGTGACCTTAGCTTTACAGCTGTATAAGATAAAGTTTTGTTTACTTATAAAATCCCAACATTTCATCAGCTGTCAGACTACAATAGATGAGCACAAATACTGCCCCTTTACTCTGGTTGAACGAGTGTAAGATAAAGAAAGCAAAAAAGTCTTAATGCTCCTCTGCCCAGCTGTTGTACTTTTAGCAGCCCTTTGGCCCTCCTTACTTATTCTGACTTTGGCTCCATTTTCTATTATTGTTTTCTTTATTTGTATTGCTGTACGTGTCTCTGCACCTAGGGCACTTTGTGACCTACTCTAACTCTCTCACTCCCTATGTACCCTCTCTCTCCCATCCTCTACTCAGCTGCAGTCGAGCAGCTGCGTTCAAAACGCTGTTAGCCAAAAGGGCTAAACTTTGAGAGCATTATATAAATATATATATGTATGTATATATTTATATGTACACATATATATAAATATATCTTCTAGCTGACATCGGTTACATCTAGAAGCCACGCAAAAAAATTGTCTCGACCAAACGTCAATTTTCATTAAACAAATGTCACAAATGTCATAGACTCAAAATGGGCATCACAGCGACTGAGCGTATGTGTGTGTGTGTGTGTGTGTACATACATGCATATATGCATACATATATACACATACATATAAGTATGCACGCCCACATACACTCTGAGGTTAACCACTTGGCATTGCTTATCGTGGAGCAAAGGATGCGGCCATGCATGCCTCCTTCATGTCCTGCGGCAATGCTTGTCCTTTTGTCATGGGTGCCTCTATGTATGTGTGTGTGTGTGTGTGTGTGTGTGTGTGTGTGTGTGCTTATGTATGCGTGTAATTAAGTTAGTGTGATTGTTATAATCAGCTGCGCCCACAAATTTCGCTACCGCAGCAGCTATGCAAACTGAAGATCATTTTGGCTGCCTCTACGCCTCTACGCCTCTCCCTCTCTCGCGCTCACTCTCCCATCTGCCATGGCTATTCCTTATGGCCAACATATATGCAGCCAGCCATGCAAGCACTTATCCCCTCCCAGTTGGAGCACATTTTTGATAGATTTGTTAGCTGTGCTGTTCATCATTTGGCCAAAACACCTCGTTGTGCTCGTCCGTTCCGCAATGTTGGCTCTGCCATTGCCAATGCTCGTTGCGGTTTACGGATGGCATTCAGCTGGGGTGGAGGGTGGGGGTCATCAGGGTTCGTGGCAGGACATGGTTTTTGTCAGCTGAAGCTTATCGCGTCGACATTGCCGCCGAACCCAATGTGCTCCCCGTGAGTTATTAAATAGATTACAGTTTTGTGTTTTGGGTCGGACTTTTGCATACATGCAGACAATGTGTCAGCGAGCATGTTTTGCACTAACAGCATTCAGCTACTCACAGACAGATAGAATGAGAGAGAGAGAGAGAGAGAGAGAGAGAGAGGGACAGGGACAGTAACACACATAGTTGTGGCACATGCATGAGCGCTTCATGAAATTGAGTTTCTTTTTTGTCCAGCTCCCTGCTATTTATGAAGTCTATAGAAAGGCGCCCATTGAAGTTGCTTAATATATTAATTTTTTCGAAAACTGACCAAAAAAATACTTGGGCAAGAAGGAACATCTATTGAAAAGGCGTGTATTACATAGAATAGAATTTATTTGCACGCAATTCTTATAACGATAAATAAAGATATATAATAGAGATTGGGAAAACAAGTTAGAAAGCTTTTGTCGAGTGCCACGGACTGCGTAATACACAATCATTGCTCACATCTCGATTTATCTGCTGTGCAAAGTTTTATAAACTTTTTTAATTTAAAAACGTTTTTTATTAAGCATACAAAGAGTAAAAGGTTTTTGTATAATTTATTAGTATTTATAACTATACTTTTTTTTTAAAAAAATATATCAAAATGAATTTAAAAAATACAAAAATACTGATTCATAAATTTAACTAAATATATTGAAAAATTTTAAGCAAAAACAATTTAAGTTCTTAAAGTAAATTAAATATATAAATAATAAACAATATAAAAAAAAATTAAAATATTTAGATTCATAAGTTAAACATCAAAAACCTAATTAAAAACATAAAATATTACATTTAATATATATAAAATTATATATATATTTAAAAAGAAAAATTTTAAAAAAAATTAGATTCATGAATTACTTTTTTTTTCTTATCTAAATACTTTCCAGCTAACAAAATGCATATAAAAATTGTAAGACTTTCTTATACACGTAGACTTTTCAAAGCCTATTTTTGATCTTTCATCGAAATTTTTTTGAATTATTAGCTCATGCTCAGTATGAAATAAAAATAAAAAGGTTAACTATATTACAATTTAGTTATATTAGTATTTATATCAATATTTAAATTTATATCAGTATTTGTATTTATATCCATATTGCTATTTATATTTTTCGTTTTCCATTCTACTCCTATAAATCACATAAATTTCTTTTGTTGCAATAATTGCTGTCATAGAGCAAGTTGTCTATCAGTTCTCGCTGTGCTCGTTGTCTGGCAAAAACTCGCTTCAATCTTTTCTTTAATGATTGCAGCAAGTGGCACGCTTCGGTGCTTTTGTTGTTTGTTTGTTTGTTTGTTTGCTGTGGCAAGTGGCAGATTGAAACCGGATACGAAGACAGGTCAGTGGCATCGCTGTCGATGGTCGTTGGTCGTTGGTCGTTGGTCGCTGGTCGTTTGTCGCTGGTCGTTGCAGCTTGGCTTTGTTGTTGTCCGCAACATTTCCGGCTCAAAGTGACAAAGTGCTCGCCGCTGTATTAAGAAATCATTTTGAAAACTGTCTCAAAGGATTTATTATTACTTACTATTGGTTGCTGCTGCTGCTGCTGCTATTGTTGTTTGCAGTTGCTGAATGCACACATAAATTGCATAACATGACCTCCTCCACTCACTGTCTTCTGTGTCCTTCCCTCTCTCTCTCTCTCTCTCTCTGTATCCCTACTCGGATGGATGCAACTGTGCGTGGCAAAGTGTGCAACATATTTTATTTGTATTTCCTGTATTGTTGTTGAGTTGTCGCCAGATCCTTTGCTTCAGCTTCCCTTCCTTCTCTAGCTTCTGTTACAGTTGCATCTTCAGTTCGTGCTTTCACTCCATCTGCAGCTTCTGATTTTGCCTTTGTTCAGTCAGTAGCTTCAGCCTCACAGCCTGCTCCATCTCTTGTGCATGCTTCAGTTGCTACTTCCACTTTTGTTCCAACTCCTTCACCAGCTTTACCTCCGGTTGCGAGTCCATCTCGTGTTCCTGCTTCAGCTCAAGCTCATGCCCCTTCTCAGTATTCTTCTGCTGCTCCAACGTCATTCCCAAAATCATCTTCTGTTAATACCTTAGTTCCAGAGCTAGCTCCTGATCCTGCTTCCCTCTTCTGCTTCGGCTTCTATCTAATCTCAAACTCTTGCCCTGGCTTCCTCCTTCTTTCAGATTCGGCTGCTGCTTGCCTCTTCTCCATCTAAAACTGCTGATCTAGCTGCACATTCCCCTCCTGCTCCAGCCCTCAACTAGTACTATCTGGCTTCTGATCCAGCGTCATCTGCTGCTGCTACTTCAGATTCCACTCCATCTCCAGTTGCTGTTTCTTTTCCTGTTGCTGCTGTGTATCCTGTATTTTAGCTGCAGCTTCATCTCCTGTCTATATCTACGTCTCCTGTGCCACATCCTTCTCATCGGCTCCTCCAGCTCCATCTGCTCCTCCACTTATCCAACTTCGAGTGCCGTTGGCGTTGTCACAACACTTTGATACGCGTTATTTACAACACATTTGTCTTGGCTTCGGTTCGGTTAGCTTGCAACCAGCTGCAATAGCAACAGGAAATAACAAGCAACAGCAGATGCAGCTGCAGCAGGTGCTTTTCAGCATCTTTATTGCATTTTCCTTTTCCTATGCTCACTCAAGTCGCCATTTGAGGTATTATTTGTTTTCTAGCCAACAGCGCATATAAATGGTTTCGAATTTAATTTGTGCCCTAAGTTGCGCTCAATTGTTGTTTAGATTGATGAACTATCCCAAATTGTAAAGTGAGAAGAGAAGACAATCGTTTATAGTCTGAAGTGAGATGGAAGTGATGCCAGTACCTTATGTGAAGATAGATAGATAGATCTTCTTTTGGCTGTAGTATATCAAGGTTGTAGCTGTCAATTTATGGGATGCGAGGCTTACATTCTATATGAGAATAACTCGCTTAGCAACTTGGGCTTAAGATGAGGAATTGTTAATAACTCTGACTGGGGCTCTTTGGAATGGAATAAGATGTGTGTGATCAGATGTAGTTAGAATTCGAGCTTGAAATTATATTCACATTACATAAGAAGTTATCTTTAACCATGTCTACTCTTCTGTCTTACTTCGGAAACTAAATCTGAATCCTTTGTTACCAAGTCCCTTTACCCTCTGTACAGCTGCCAGCTCAACTTCTACTTCTCGCCCAAACTTCTTACCAAAACTAGTTCCCTTTTATCAACATTCGACATTGATTATTGAACAGCAGCTTAGCAACTGCAGCGCATTAATTCTTGCCATTATAAAATTAGTTGCAGCCTTTGCCCATTTATTACCTTTCGGACTGCCTTACACTCGGAAAGCAGCAGGAAACCCTCTTCAAGTCAAATTATTGCAGTCATCAAGCACTTGGCAGAGCTGCTTTACACACTTTCGTTTCAGTAATGAATTAAATTAAGCTATGAAAATTGTGGAAAACCCTTAAAGCTACGACAACAGCAACGACAATATGGCAACGGCAACGCCAGGCTCAGGCTGGGCCCACAAATATTAATTGCATTTTAATGACTTTATTTTGTCGAATATTTTGCCTCACACAAAAAGCCATTAAACTGATTACTTAGACACAGACATTGACACCTCAGGGGCAACGATTCTGTCGGACTAAGAAAGCTCTGTTCGCACAATAAGGAAGTATCAAAAAGTTGCAGGTAAGAGTGCACTGGATGGGTGTATACGGCTGACAGATGACCTGGCAAACAGCATTCTCTACATAGACAGCGAGTCAAGACAAAGCATTTAAGCAGAGAATAAAATAGATTAAAGTGGGAAGTAAAAGAACATCTAGTTGAAAAGTATGATATATATTTTAACTAATATATATTAAAAGTAATTAACAATGATTCGGAACAAACTTGAACGATTTTTACTCAATTATATATTAGTTTCTCTATGGTATATATTTTTTTTATAATTATGTATAACTCTTAGAGAGGTTCCGATATCAAAGTTCGACAGGCAGACAGACAGCTAAATTGACTCGTCTGTTGCGCCTCATCACACATTCAGATACTTCATGGGCTCAGTCACGTTATCTGCTGTCTGTTACCTACATACCTAGCAGCTCTTCAATATATTTATATTTAATATTTGTAGAGTATAGCAACAAGAAAAGTTGAAGCTTCTTCAGTGTTCAATGTGAATTGCTTTTCTGCTTTTCTATAAAAAAAAAACTGGCAATATTTGGCAGCTGTGGGAGAAGACTAAGTCGAACCAAGTCCAATTGGCAGTTGCACAAAATAAGTTCGACACTCGCCTGTGGCCAAAACAGTCGACAAGGCATATATATACATATATATATATATATATATATATATATATATATATATATATATAAGAGGTATATATATATATATATATATATATATATATATATATATATATATATATATATATATATATATATATATATATATATCGACCAATGTACAATAAAACAAATCGCAGAGAACTTCATTTTCTGCACCACATTTGACATTCATTGGACTGTGCCATAAAAATGTCCGTAAAACGCTGAAGGCAAAAATCCGTGTTTAATTAAGTTATAAAAATTGTTGGCTCGTTTGGTCTAGTTTTGGCTCAGTCCTTCTCAGTGCTTTCTCTTGACCTCAATCTGGATCTATTTTAATTGGTTACATTTGTGCTTCATTATTGGTAATAAGCGGGTCACAAAAGTAATTTCATTTTAAGCCAAGGCTGCCAATTTACTCTGCCAATATCTGGCAGGAACTTAAACGTGAAGTTCATTTACGAAGCATTTTAGGAGCTTAAAAGCTAGTGTCGGTCGTGCTTTAGATGTTTATTGTTTGAATAGGTGTATGTGGAGCATGTGTGCTCTTGGAAGCCAAAGTTATCAGACATGCTGAATATAAGATAATATTTAAAAGGAGCTTTAAGATTTAGCTTTTTTAGATAGCCAAAGTTACCAGACTGTCAAAAACTTGAGCAACATTTAACATTGAGTTTAATAACTAAAGTTGAATGCTTTAGCTCGGAAATATATATTGTAAAACTTAACGCTGCCAGATTTCTGAAAAATCTATTCATAAATTTAGCATGAAGTTAAACTTTAAAACTCTTAAAAGCACTTAATTGCTTTTGTTTAGCAACCTTTTATCGGTAATTGTCTTAACTAAGAGGCAAGGTTGCCAGACTACGCAAGTTATGGCCACACATATCCTCAACTATGCCATGAACTCTATCTGCCAGCTAGCTCAAATGCATTTTCCGACTTTTAATGCTTTATTCTTGCACTTAAATCGGTTATTTATATGAAAGTTCCTTAAACAATGCTTGGCTATAATTTTATATTTGTTTTTTTAATTTTTTTTATTTCGATTTCTGTTTTCTATTTGCAACTTTTTTCGTTGTATAATTTATGAAAGTTCGCATGAGTTCGTGCAACTTATCTTACAACTTCTTTATCCGTTTCCTTATTTGTATGTATGTGCATGCTCAAGGCTCTACACATCTCTCTCTCTCTCCCTCTGTCTACCATCTTCTATCTCTATCTGGCATGCACAAACTGCAGAGCTAAGCTTAACTGCTTGCATACTAGTTTCAAAGTCAGCGAAGGCCAAGGCGCTGCCGTCTTGCAACTTGCGTTTGTCTCTCTACAATGCATCATGACTGTGCGTGCGTGTGTGACTGTGTGCGAGTGTGTGTGTGTGTGTGTGTGTGCGAGTGTGTGTGTGTGTGTCTGTGTTGTTTTATGGTCCAGTCTGTTGTTTTGTGGCCAAAATGCGAGCGAACGTCCCGCGTGTGCATGAGAAATGCTTCGCCTGCGGCGCTGCGTTTGCACTTTGCTGCAGTTTTTAAATGCCTTTCTAATGCAGTGTAGAGGCTGGTTCATTGGCCAAAGCGACTGCTCGTAAATCCAGTCTGCTTATCGCAGGCGTGTCTTTCTCTCTCTCTCTCTCTGTGTATGTGTGTTAGTATACTTAAAGCAACAATTTGTGCTTTGCTTCGATTTATTTGAGTACGGAATTTAAATTCACTTGAGATAATGAAATAGCGAACGGGCAAATGCATTTCAGCTGTGCTCTAAATTGTAGCCTAAACGTTTGATTGAGTAGATCACAAATGCAAATTTTCAAATTGAATTATGCTGCCGGGCTCACCGAAGCTAACACAGGCCAACAAAATTGCAACACAATTCGGTAACAGATGAAGTAGACTAGACTTTTAAGATAGCTTCAGATGTTTGGCATGAGTAACTGAAATTAGATCAAGCATATTAAAGCATCACCATCAAAGATTATTTTTCCTTTCTCAAATAAGCTTTACTGTTTCTGCAAGTAAATTTTCTAAACTCCATGAGATCTTTTTGATTTCCTTTTTATGTCTTTAAGCATGGCTGACAATCGTTGACTGAACAAAGTTTTGCCAGTAGCGAGAAGCCCGTAAGAAAGAACAACGTCGCAGCAGTTAATTTGAATAACGTATATCTCGCTGTTGAAGATAGACTTTAAAGTAATTTTAAAAGAGTTGTGAGACCAGTAAACAATTCAATTGGGTAAAAGCAAAATAAATCTTAATATTACAGCAACGGAAATGTAGGCGAAAATCGACTTTTCCTTGTGTTAACTTTTACATATTTCCAACTTCTGTCTTATATACGGCTTAAGTTAATGTTAGTTTTGGCTTAAGCACGCACAAAAAACTTGAAACAATTCTAAAATTATATTTATAGTTACTAAATTTTGTTGACCAGTGTAATTAAACAGCTGATGATGATGATGATTATGCAATTAGTGGCAGGTGTAGTATAAGTGTGTGTGAGTGTGTGTGCTGGTTCGGGTGTCTGCTTGTACGTACCTATACCTAGGTATATTCATCACTGGATATCTCTTTATGTGTGTGTGTCTATGCATCTCTGTGTGTGTGTGTCTCTATGCATCTGTGTGTGTGTGGCTATGTGCCTGTGTACGTGTGTGTGTGTGTGTATTTAGTTCTCAGCCTTATGAGGTGTTACGACTAATTGTTTTGCTCTTTGAGTATTAATTCGATGCTAATTATGGCACAACAAGCCCAACAATAAATGCAATTAATATTCTGCAGCAGCAGCAGCAGCAGCAGCAACAACAATAAAATCGTGCCCCAATTAAAATTGCATAATATTTGAGCTTTCGTTTTTGTTATACTACAGTTCATACATCAAATTCATTTGTTTTTTCCTCCTCTTTTTTTTTATTTTATGCGGTTTTGTAGCTCAATTAAATTCGTCAACAGGTATTAAATTTGCTGGCCGTGTGTCTGTTTAGGTATGCAAAACTAAATTGTATTAAATATTTGGGTAAATGCAATTAGAATGCAGCTAAAATCTATCGGCTTTAGCCATTGTTAATTGAGTGCACAAAAATGTTTGCACACTAATTGCTTTCGGCCATGGCTGACTAAATTACCAGCTTAAAGCGTGGCATTAAAATTTATATATTTAATAAATATGAAATGCAGCAAAGCAAATACAATAAGCGACTTAAGAGTACAAACAAGTTGTGCTGAGAAAACTCAACAAAAGGCAAAGAACTGCCGGCAAGCCACAAAAGACTTGCTGCATTCACAATGCCAATCAGAAGTTGCAACAACAATCATAGCTTAAGCAGCAGCACAAGTCTGGGAACACTTGCAGCAGTCAAGGACTTTAATAAGAGTTCCTATTCAGTATGAACTGCTTTTGGCAGCGATCTGACAATGCTTATTAGCAAACATATTTGCGACTCTACAATTCCAATTACAATTAGCAACAATAATCGCTTAAGCAAGTGTAAAGTATAATTTGCGGCAATCTGGCAACGCTACAGTTTCTATCCACAGTCGAGCCGACGCCATTTTGGTTTTTGTTGTTCGCTTCAGAGAATGCATTGCATACTTTTGAGCGCGGCCTGCAAATGACATTTGCAGTGGCTTGAAAATTGTGCAATAAATTTGGTTTCTTATTTGATATTTTTTTTACGTATTTTCCTTCCACTTTTTTCACTTATCAAATTACATGGCTGCATTTTTGCATTTCAAGTCGTGGTCGCCCCTGCCACTGCCTCCGCCACCTCCTATGCCTCTGCTGCTGCTGCTGCTGCTGCTGGTTTTATGGTTTTTGTGTTGTCAACGCAAAGTTTTGCTACCTTTGGCAACGCATCTAGCATCCGCAGCACAATAAAAAACAACAAGTTATTACCATTGCTTTTAGTAGTTTTTATAACTTTTACGACTTTTTAATAAAGTTGCAATGCATTTGCTGTCGCTGGCTGCTGTTGCTGCTGCCGCTTTCGAACCCAAGACAAAGTTTCAAAGCCCCCGTTGGCAGCCAGCGAATGTTGCTTGTAATTTAAGCGTCACACACAGAGAGAGAGAGAGAGAGAGAGAGAGAGCGATGGAGAGAAAGAGAAGGAGAGACTGAGTGAGTTATTCCGTGTCACATGTACACGTATGTCGCTGCATTAAGGACTTAAAGCAAAATTGCGCTGACGTTCTAAGCTCAAGCCAACAAAGACAAACAGCAAACAATAGCAGGCAGCAACTAGAAGCCAATGATTCTGATACTGCTAGCAACTTTTCAGTGGCAAGAATGCTAATTTGTCTGGCACACACACACACACACACATACACATCAGAGCAGTTGCTTCTGATTACTGAGCGGGAAAAGCTGGCCAAAACTTTGGCGCTGCAATAACAACTATTGTATAACAATAACAACAACTGAATGGAAAGTCTGACTTGCCAAATGCATTTCGCATCACTTTCTGGTCTCTCTCTCTCTCTCTCTCTCTCTTACTTGCCCTCTCCCTCTTCTACTTAGTTGTCTGTTATCCTTTGTCTGCGGTCTGTCCTAACTTTTGCGCACATTTTTCTGGCTAGATTTTAAAATATAGCCACAAAATGTCAAACAGAAACCTAAAGTTATGTGTAAATTATATGTGTGTCTCCCTTTAGCACACTCTCTCTGTCTCTGTCTCTGCCTCTGATTGAGCTCGAGCAGCTTGAGTCAAATGCATTTGACGTGCAGCAAGTCAAGCGCTCAACGCATAAACTTTGATTTTTATTGAAATGTTTTGCTTTCATGCAGATTTCCGTTGCATTCACTTGTCTCTAAGGCAAAATGAAATCGTTCCAAAGCCCTTCTGACATCGGAGCCAAAGTTGAACTTCAACTAGTTTTATGAAGAACATATCGTTCAATGATGACATAAAGCTTAACAAGTCTTTATATTTTCTATATTGAAGTGCATAAACTATAAACTATGCACTATAAAAGCTGTTATTAGTTAGCTATTGTTTTTTTGTGATGCTCATAATATTGCTTGATTGGCTGCAAAAAGTCTTATTATAGCGTGATTATATGGGATTTTCATGAGCTTAGCTTAATTGACTATGAATTCTGCTTTTATTTTTATATGTCAATCGCCTTTCTATGCAATTTTTATGACTTTAACTTGCTTGTGTATGATTGATACGCTCTGTAAAGCTGTTGATGACGAGTTGTAGAGTCAGAAGTCTCTCTCTTTTTCTGTCAATTGTTTTATCTACTTTTCAGTTGATCAAAGTCTCATAATCTAAATGTAACTTGGCCAATTGGTCTTTATCTTGATCTTTATTGAACTTCCGCCAAATGTTTTACTTCAGCTCATCCTTTTTTACTCATATCTCTACCATTCTCTTTCTATCTATATCTGGCTTTCTTTGTCTTTCTTTCCCATCTCTCTCTCTCTTTCTTTCCCATCTCTCTCTCTTTCTCTTTCTCTCTCTCTCTGTAGCCTTACTCATTATCTGGCAGCACGACTACTCGCTTCTTTGTATACACCCAAAGACACTATTTACATAACCCATTTCAGCACAATTTTGTTGCGCAGTGTATAATTTGTAGTTAAATTACCTTTTCCATTCACATTTTGACAACAATTTGCGTGGCTCGTGGTACTGCATAGACTCTGACCATTGGTATTTCCGGCACGAGCACACGAAACGTCATTGTCGTCGATTGTGTAAATGACGCCGTTGCATATTCGATTGTCGACGGTGGCATTTCTATTGCGACAATTGGCAGCAATCAGCTGGACAGCTGGACAGTTGGACAGCTTGTCGAAATTTGCATGCATTTCACTAATGTCCAGCTGTTAACGCATCTAACTGCCAACTCAAATTGGTGGCCTCCACATTGTGAATCGCCATTGTGAATGAGTTTTAATGAAATTTCATTTTATTTAAGCGCTGCACATGCACCACTTGCGTGGTCATTTAAACAGCTCTCAGTCCGCTATAAATTGTCTTTAATATATGTACTCTGCACATACATATATATGTTTATATATGTATATGTGCGTATAGTACATGTATGTGTAAAGTGACATGCGTATAGCAGCAATTTCAGCACTTACATGTCTTCATAGTGTGGAGTATTTGTTTTAAGGGAAAATCATCAGACGAAATTATTCAGTTTGAAGTTTAAGTGAATCTATGAAATCTTTTGACATTTATAAATTTTGTAAGCTGGAGGATCTATTTTTTCAAATGACAAAACTGATGTGCTTATTTTAGGTATAGCTAGACTTATGTACAGCTAAGTTAGCTCAGTGATCAACTAGTCTATCTAAATGTGAATTAAAGATAAGTTGAGATGAGTATGATGAGTATGCATATAGAATTCTGACCTAAACTTACCTACAAATATCTATTCTAGACTAATCATGGCTTTGCTCTGTGATTCTTGCCCTTTAGATTAGCTAACTCACTCTTCTAGGAATACAATGTATAATGGAAAATTATATTATATTACAATTAGTTTCCTTCCCTTCACCAACTCAAATAGTGAGTTATTATATAATGCTTAAGTCAACTGCATATTGCTCTATTTCAGGGTATCTCGTAGTCCACCTCATTTTCGTTTCATTTTATTTTGTTTTAATTTCAAGCGACATCAAAGAGTTGACAGCGATTATCGCTGGCAGTTAACATGTTAAGAGCGTGAAAAAAAAAATAAAAAAAAAACAAACCCCAAAAAAGGAAGAGAAAGGACATGCAGGATATGCTCACTTGTGTATACATATTATGCACGTATAATTGGCATTCCAGGGTCTTTATTTTTAATGCTCATTAAAGACCTCTCGCACATTAAACTGGTCATTTAATAAAGCAGCAGCAATCGAGGCTCTCAGCAGCTCTCAGCGACTCTCAGCGGCGCTCAGTGCCAGTGCCAGTGGCAGCAGTACCTGATGTTCTTTTGCTGGTTATGCTTGTCCGCGGCAAAGTTTTTTAATTACTAAAGTTTTCAGCTTGCTGCAGCTGCAAATTAAATATCTACTTAATATTGTGCGTTGTCTGTTTGTTGTTGCTATTGTTGTTGCTGTTCAATTTGAAGTGGAAGCCACGCCCCTGCGAGGCAAGCTGCAAAGGCGACAAATGAGACGCGTTTAATGCCACTTGTCAAGTTGACTTATGGCCGTGTTGAAATCATTCGCACCTGAAAGCCCACTCACCACACCTGCCCCAAACGCCCACTTCTGCCACTCCTCCACTTTGGGCCACGGGCATATCTATGCATTTGAAGCTCTCATGCACAAATGAGCAAAAGTTAACAAGCGGCAAAGGACATGCAGACAGACAGTCAAGGAGACAGTCAGAGAGACAGTCAGAGAGACAGTCAGAAAGACAGTCAGAGAGACAGTCAGGCAACAGCAGGCTGGCAAACGAGCTGTCTTATTATAGTTGCTTCAGATCCTTGCAGCTTCTTGCTGTTGCATTCTGCGGTTGCCAGCGTCACGCCATTTGCCTTAAGCGTTAAGCATGCGGCAGCAGCTGCTGCTGCTCATCCTGATGTGCGCGTTTTAAGTGGTCCTCCCACGCCCCCTCTCCATTCTCCACCACAACCGCACACACACACACACACAGACACAAACGAGTCATCTCTCTCTGTGTGTGTGTGTGTGTGTGTGTATTTTGGTGCGCGATACCGCAAGCGCAATTATTACTTTAAACAAATGGGCTAAGAACTTTTTGTTAACAAAGTGCGTGCAAACTTATAAGAAAAGGCTGCAAAGCGCAAACAAAACCACTTGCGTTCGCTTCACGATGTTTTGATTTGAATAGAAAACGTTTTAGCAAGTCGAGAAAGGAAAAGCTCCCTCTGCATCTCGCTTAATCCATCATTCCTTTGATAGCGATAGTTTAGAAAAACAGAGATAAATTAAAAATAATAAACACTGAAAGTCAGTTCATAATAATGTGGGGAGGGAAAAGGATAAGAAACGAGATAAAAATAGATAAAAGAGGGAAAGGAAACTGAAGACAGTGAAGAGTAGAGAGAGATAGAGTTAAAGAGGTAGAGAAATATATATTTATAGAGAGAGAAAAATATTGACAAAGAGACAAAATGAGAAAACTTTCTGTCTGTGATGGAAAGAGAGAGAGAGAAAGAGAGAGAGAGAGAGAGAGGAGAAAGAGATAAGCAGAAAGAGAAGAAGTTCATTCCACATTAACAACCACTTTCTCTCTCTCTTTTGTCATACAAGACTACCGCTTTAACCCAAAACTTCAATTCAACTTAAGTCGCTTTCATCTAGAGCTATACTATATATACACTTAAGCTACTTCGATATACATATATGTATGTACATATACATATATACATATGCAAAAGCCTTAAAAAGTCAAATCTCGTGGATTCTCAATTAACACAAGAGCTCCCCAGTTCCTTACCTTCCTTGGCTGTTTGTTTCCTTTCATATGATATTCACATAGCAAACTTCAATTACAGCTCTAATGCCATTTGTGGCAGCGTCGCTGACAAAACTCGCTTTCAATTATGGCCAACGCACACACTCGTACACACACACACACTCGCACACACACACACACAGTTGAGTTGGCTCGATTGCGCATGCAAAGTGCAAATGGTGAGCATCAAAGCCATTTGGTTTTGCCTTCAAGTCGCAGTCGCTGCTGCTGCTGCTGCTGCTGCCTCAATCAATTTCAATTTATCAATTTTTACAATCAACTGATTTTTATCAATTTTATGGCGCATTTTAAGACCGCGCTTCCAGACAGCACAGACTGCCATGTGGCAAGTTTAGAGTGTGGAGTGTGGAGTTTGAGCAAAAAGGACACGCAAAAGGAAATTTAACTGCCACGAGGCGCACGTCCAAGGCTAGAAGCTAAAGTAGGTATAGTATGTAACATGTCAATAAAATCAACAAATGCCTCAGCTGCTGCTACGGCTCCTTCTACTCCCTATTCGACTTCTACTCCTTGTTGTTGCCCAATTGCCATTTGGGCTGTGGCTGCTTATTCCGTTTGATTCCCCCTCTTCCGCACCCGCTTCCTCTTTATATATATATATATATATATGTAAATAAGCATTTCACTGACATTTTTTCATTGTTATTGCTGTTGTGCTTGGTGCGTGCTAGTTGCTGCCTGTGGCTTATGTAACCCACTTTTATTTTGGTCCACACTTTTGGCTCTTTAAGAAACTTTCATTACGCATACGCACTGTTGACATGCTACAAATGATTTATGAATATATATGTAAAGCTCTTTGCAGCCAGGCAACATTTTAATTCAACAATTACTTTACTTTCATTTTAATAAGCTTTTTTTTTTGTGTCAATACTCGTTCGAGTAGCGCTAAAGGGAGTGTATTGGTTGTTCACTTTGGTATGAATGCAAAGTCTTTCTGAATGCTAACTTTGATGTCATTATAGCTAGAGACTTAGCATTTGTCCATACAATTGCCTGGCTAAACTATGAAGTGCTTAAAGCTTGCGCATATTGGATGCGTTGCAAATTGACTTGGACGATGTTTTCTCTATTGAGAGCGTGGCTATTTGAGCTTAGCGTTATTTGCTACCGCTATATATGCTCAATTTCAAAACTTGACTACTGTTGATTGGAAAATATTATAAAGAACTAAAGCTGAATGAATAGGCTAAGCAAGCTTTGTATAGCTGTATAGCTGCTGCTCTCCTCTGGCGTCCAAGCAAACCTGTAGCTTCTAGCTGAAAGCCCAAGCCAAACCTTCTGCATGAAATGGAATTAGCAACTTGCGCCGTCTTCCTCTCTGGGCGCACATGTAAAACACGTCCGATCGTCTCTGGTTTCAATTTCAAAGTGTTTTGATGTTAATTTGTGATATGCATGGAGAGCATGATGAAAGTAGAGAGCAGAGAGTGCACTAACAAACCCGCTCATTCAAATAACTAATGCACTCAAATACTGTTCTTATTGATCTCGATAGACAGTTCAATGCCTCAACATTTAGAGATATATGCTCTGCCCATTAAGAGCTGGCCATATCCCAAAACGTTGTCTTAGCTGTTTCTATAGTTTGAACAAATATCAAGCAGTCAGCTACGCCCTACATTAAAACTTGTTTTTAACCATTCTTTTCAGGTGATTGAGTTGGTCAGCTCTTAAAAAGTAATCACAATTCATGCCTTTATAAGCCTTAATGCGCGCCTTGATTAATTTAATTCTCTTCCAAGTTAAAAGGAAAAAAAAATCAATTCAATTAAAAAAGGAAAACTTTATGGCTTTCTACATGAATGATAAGCGTTTAAGTTCCCATTGATTGCGCTCAATTTGATGTATTAAAAGAACTCATTAGGCCAACTGGCAGTACGACTGTATTTTTTGTTGAATATTATATGAGAAACATTAGGAACTGCTCGTTTTTTTTTTTGGGACAACCGCAATTAACGCATAATTTGTAGGCGAGGCAGCGGCACATGGCTGTAAAACCTCATTTGCTTGAGATGTATAAAAAAGCGAAACGGAGTAGCGGTTAGGGAGTGGGTGGTGGGTGGTGGGCGGTGGGAGGTGGGGAGAAGTCTCACTAATTAAAGTCAACACTTGTTACTATGACCTCATTACACGCAAATCTGCTGGCTCAACTTACCAACAGCGGGCGCTGGCAGGAGGGGCGTGGCTGGCAGCGAGAAAGCCAGGTGGCTGGCACCTGGTATATGTCTTCGGCTTGTTTAGACTCACAGTGTCTTTGTACATCCGATACTTTTTCAAGTTCATTAGGGTAATGAAGCAGCCACAGACACGACCCCATGCCAAAGCCCGCTTGCTGCTTGCTGCTTGCTGCTTGCCACTCGGATAACCTGGCGCTGTTAACTCAAATAGTGCAAAGGCGGCAAAAAATAAAGTTGTGTATGCTTTTAGTTTATGGTCGGCCATAACTGTGCGACTCGCTTGCGCCTTTTTGCATAATGAATGGACACGAGGCAAGCGCACACAAAGTTTTTCACAGTTTTCAGAGTCGTCTTTTAGGTGCACATGGCCCTAGACAGAGGCAGAGAGAGTGTGAGAGAGGGAGAGAGAGAGGTGGACAGGCAGACACTTCTCGTTAAACATTGCCTCACTGCTCCCTTGCCATTGTCCAAGTACGCAATTGGCATTCAGTTTAATGGCCAACACATACATATATACTATGTATACATATATAATATAAGCAATGTACAACTATTTTATCATATCTCAGCCAATTTGCTTAATTAATAATAAACTTTGTAGGCCGCCCAGTTGAGGCCAAGCGTCTACTGGGCTGGCCAAGCGTCTACTGGGCTGGCTTCTGTGCCAGTTCAGTTGGAGAGAAATTTGTATTTTTGTTATAATTTATTTAGAAATTAACATAGTTTCAGTTTAGTTATAGCAAGGCATCGACAGCTAAGTAAAGAGCGTACTTTTAATGAATTTGTCGATTATAAAATGAAGGAAATGTAATAAGTATTTAATGATATGTTATTATACTAGTACTATAATTAGTACTAAGTTGAAGTTTAAGTTTAATGTTTCTCTCAAATTTACCATTTAATAAAAAAATTCTGCTATTTCCTAAATCCTATAAAATTTATTAAATTAATTTACATATTCAAAAACTATTTTTAAATATTTTTGTATTTTTGTTTCCGTTTATTTCTCATATATCCCGAAGCCAATTTCATCTCTTTTCTTGCATTAAATATTTATTTAAATCAATTATTTTGGCCTAATTTTCTTGCATCTTGATTGAAGCTTGATTGGCACACACATTGAGCATTTCGTTGCGTTTTCGTTTCATTTAAGCAAACATAATTCATGGCCTTAAATCATTTGTTAAGTGCGTCACTGCAATCCGGCATATGGCATATGGCATATGGCATATGGCACATGCCACTTGCCACTTGTTGTCGAACGATTGATATCTGAAAATAATATATTGGAAAACATACAAACTGCTTAAATTGTGAATATTTATGAGGCACAAGCAAGCCCGCAAGCCCGCAAGCAAATTACAATAGACAGACGAACGAACAGAGGCAGACAGCAAGCTAGACAGCTGCCAGTAAAATACAAAACCGGATGCAGAATTTTGGGCAAACTTCTTGTTGCTGCTGCTACTGCTGTTGGCATTTGCATTAAAGCTGCTTATGCATTGCAAGTTGCATTACAATAAATTACAAGCAGCTCACAAAATTTATGCAATTTTGATTGTTTTCCTTATTATGCATAAGCAGAAGCTGAAAGCTGCGCTTAAATGAAGATGCTGCAGGAGGAGCCGACAGCCGAGCAGGTAAATTGAAATTAAAAATTTAACTACACTAAAATTGAGTTTTATTTTTCTGTTTAAATGTGTGATGAAGACTATAAATTTGTATGTTTATACATATACATATACTTGGGTATTTTTTATTCCAATTTTTGTTTTTATTTTTGGATTTTTTTTTTTAAGTCTTCGCTTGCAACTGCTATAAAAGTTAGCCAAATATTTGCATTGAATTTTAAACCTGCTGCATAATCAGATTTCAGTTTGTTTATGCTTTCATCTTGTCTTCTTCGGCAATTTTAATTTTATAAATTTCCCACTTAAAGTTTTTGTGTCTTCTGTCCACAATAAACTTAAAGTGTTTATCTAATTTATTTCTAGATTGTTGCTCTCTCTCTCTCTTTCATTTTCTCCCTTTCTCCTTCTATCCAATTAGGTATAAAATATGAATAATGAAAAAAGCGACAGGCTGAAGCGTCTGGCACCTGCAGCTGCTTAAGGAAACCGGCATTAAATATGAATTAGCCAGAGACAGTAGAAAGGTCAAAGACAAAGGCAAAGCCAGCCAGCCACAACAACAACAACAACAACAACAACAACCACAACAACAACTACTCGTGCTCGTCCTTGCGCATGCAAATGGCTTTGCTTTTGACGGCCAAAAGTATAATAATATTGATTGAAAATAGTATGTTTAGCTGTATGTGTAGTTGAGTATTTACTGTAGTTTGTTTGTTTGCCGGTCAAGTTGCCAGGACAACGACATTGAAACGTGGCCTTTGTGTCTACAAAGGCGCGTGTATCTCCTGCGTATGTCTGTATGTGTGTGTGTGTGTGTGTGTGTGTGTGTGTGTGTGTGTGTGTGTGTGTGTGTGTGTGTGTGTGTGTGTGTGTGTGTGTGTGTGTGTTGGCCCTTTCTAATGGCTTTTTAATTGAAGCACAAAATTCAATGAGTAAACAAAGGGCCAAAGATTGTTCGTGTTTGTCTGCACAAGGCAAAAGTTCAAATGGAAATTTCGTAATTGATTTTAGCCAAGTTCAAAATGTGAAATGCGTCAAACTTCGCATTCAGCTAGTTATTTCTAACAATTTAATTTGTAAAGCTGCTTTAAGATTTGCCCATCGAATGCGCCGTGCAACTTTGCCCTCTGCTAAGCTAATGACACTTCAGTTAGTCTCTCTCTCTCGCTCTCTCTATACTCTCTCTTCCCTCTCTAGATGTGTCTCAGCGTGCTTTTGGCAATAGCTGCGGTTGAGCTTGTAAACTTGCAGCTTGTGGCTGACAAGACACACGACTCGTCTGGCGCCGTTGAGAAACGGGCTGACCAAGATGCCTTTCAGCAACCGCAAAGATAGCTCATTATGTTAAGGACGAAAACTCAACTTGATATCCGATAGCTTGGCTATAATTACACGTGTTGAGGTTACAACTGTAGCTGACTGCGTGTCGTGTTTGGAATTTAACACTGTTTGACTTTGGCTGTCTGGCTGAATCTCTATATATACATATATATATATATATATATTGCTGGCCTTGGCTAGGCTGAAAGCCTGGCAACTTGGCCACGTTTTACAGTTCAATTATTGTGGCATTTATAATTAAAGTTGCGTGTGACATTTTTCCTGTCGATTTTCAACCTGAGCCCCAGCTGCGTGACCGAACCCATGGGAAATGTGGTAAACAGGGTATATTCGTTTTATTGCAGAAAATGTGACAGGCAGACATGAGGGATGAGTGAGACCTTAAGCTTATATATCTATGATAGGGAATGATTTAATGTTCACTCGTCAATTAAAAGTTCAAGTTCAATTGAAAATATAGTCTATTTCTGAAAATGGTTTCCACTTGTTTTTTAAACCACACTTTCCTTAGAATACTACGATTCGCTGCTCAAAATTTCGTGGAAATGCGTTACGAATCACGGAAGTTATTAATGAAAATATTTGCTCATATTGGCACTCGCCAATTAGCACCAACCGCCGGCATTTGCTTTATGCATGTGCACGCACACATACACATGCATACATACTCAAGTTCATGCATTCCCCACGGAATTCTATTAATAGAATCGTAATTGCGATAGTATTTGTGTCAGCTGATACAAAGCTGTAGGCATGAGCACACATGCTTTCAAATGCGTGAATTCTGTGTGGAATTCTATTAATAGAATCGCGATTGTAAATTGTTGTAGTTGCTAAGCATCTGGCTGCCAAGCCGGAGTGGCGGTGTCGGTTGAGACGTTGGCTTCTGTCTTATTCTGGTGTGAAGTGTCGCGGGTTCGAGTCCTGCAAACAACGATATGCTTTCTTTACTTGTGATTTTCAAGGTCAAAACTTTTTTATTTTTCTTTTATTTTTTTATTTATGTTTTTTTGTGTTTTCACCGTGCGCTTCGTCACAGAAGTTAGAGTATCTGCTAGTGCTGCACACCCAACTAGACGACACTTATTTTGTTTTTTTTGCGAGTGGGCGTGGTCAAAGTTGCTGTGCCAACGTAGTTTCTGTGGTCAGCGAAATGTTTGGCTGCTTTGTGCCAGGCCGCTTTTAATTTAAAATGTACGTGACTTGTTTTAATTAGGAACAGTGAAACCAAAAGGAAAAGCCGAAACTGAATTTATGGACTGTTTCTTTTTGTAAATATTGTGCGCGGCCATTGTTATTGCTACTTACAGCTAGGCAAAAACATTTCGACAGCTTTAAGGCCATAATAAATGAGCATAATGCCATAAGTGGCTTATGCATTATGTGGCCAATTAAAGGAATGCGCATACGTAATATATCTATATATATATATATATGTATATATATCTTGTAGCAATGTTATTTTGAGAAGGATTGCAAGCATCGTTTGCATCGGTAATGCTATCTCAGCCCGCAATACACAATCGCATTATTAGCTTCAGCTGTTGCTCAATATGCTCACTCAATTGTGCATAAGCCATGCTTAACAAACCAGCAACAACAACAACAACGACAACACACAATAATAATAGTGGCAGTGGCTGAAAAGACGACTTACTATTATGCTCACAAATTTTCAAGTGCTTTGCACAAGTTTTTCGATAAAATGGCATAACATGCAACCGCTGCCACAACAAGGCTTTTGGCCAGCTGTCGATGGGTAACTGAGAAACTTGTTAAATAAGACTTCTAAATTCATTTGCTCGAAACGCAGCTTAACACCCAGCAAAGCGCATAAAAACTTGTACCAAAAAAAAAAAAAAAACGACGTTGAACAACTTCATCAAACGGCGACTACTTCGGCTTGTGGTAGTTTCTGTTGCTGTTGTTGTTGTTGCTCTTGTTGCTGGCCAAAATGTTTTTTTGGCAATCTGAAGGAACATAAAGAAAATAGTACACGAGCACAGCTCAAAAGTTGTACAAGCTGCCGAAGCAGCTTAAAATAAACAGCAGCGCACAAGCTGCCAAGCAAGCAAGCAAGCAGCCAACTCGCCTGCCCGCAAAAGTATGCAACACTTTTCGACAGCCTCTTAATACTTTTATTTCTTATACCCAGCTATACATAGAAAGGGTATGCTCTTTTTGAATGCATGTATGTAACAGGCAAAAAGATTATACTTCAGAATTGAACACTATTCGAGACTATCTATATAAGATATCTCTAATAGTTAAGTGTTTAGGGCATCTCCGAGTCGTTCACTTTCCGTTTAAGCCCTTACTTGCCCTTTTTTTAGTTACTTTAGGTTCGGTTTCTTGGTGTGCAGGAGTACTTTCATTAAATATATGCATTGTAAATGCTGCTGCCTGAGCCTTGAGCTCGTTGTTCTGCCTGCTGCTTTGCATATTTCTTGCTCAGAGAGCGAGAGGAGGGCGAAGGGCGGCGAGAGAGCCTGTTATTTGTCTAGCGGCACATTGTGATAAGAAACTTTGTAGAAAAACTAGTTTCATGTTGTCATCTTATGTTCTCTGTGCGCTTGTCAATTGTTCGCGCTACAGGGCATACAATGAGCATATTAGCTCTGCAGCTTAGTTCGTTTTAGACTCTATTAAGATTTAGTTTTTGGCATATTTATCTTCATTTCTATTTATATTATTTATTATTTAAATATTTATTTATTGCTTGTCAATTCTTTGGTTTGTAGAGTATTCAGATGGGCATATCAGGGGCTCATTCTATGCCTGGGAAATTTCTTTAAATTTTATTTAAATATTAATTATATTTTTTTATTTAGTCAACTTAATTTGCATTTGGCTTGTCTCTCTAGACTTTGCTCTCTATAATTTTATTGGCATTCCGCCTGCTCTGCTTCTTCTTGCTTAGTTTCCACTTTTCTTCTTCTTCGCCTTCTTCTTCGTTTTTTTTTCACTTTTTGATTGCCCATCGGACTGCCATTTGCTTCATTGTCAATTGTCTTCATTTCTGTGGACGCTCTTGGACTTGCTTTTATGACTTTTACCCGCAACACTTTTATTGCCCCAGACGTGGCCAGAGACCTCGCCAGCCCCCATTCGCCCCCCCCCCCCCGCTCTCATTCCCTGCAGCTAAAAAAATAATGCCCAGCTTGGAACAATGGCGAGTCGAGTGTTTTTACAACTTAATTTGCAGTTTGTGTCGAGAAATTGTAGAATGCTTTTAGGTGTGGCTTGGTTCAGTCTACTGTAGCCATTGTTGCCGTTGTTGCTGCCGTTGTTGTTATTATTATTCGTTGGCTTTCAGTTGCTTAATTGGTGTATAGAGTGGAGTCTACCCGTTGAATTAATTTGTGCATATTATAGCGATTATTATAAATAACTAAGCGGCGCGCACATACTTGGCCAATTAAAAGCCATTAGCGAATAGAGTAAACACACAAAAGGTGAGCGCTTCTATTCATCCCTCTCTCTCACTCTGTGTTTTAGCCTAACTAGAAGCTTTTAATTAGCATTAAATTACTTTTATTTACAAGTCAATGGACAGACAGCGAGAGAGTGAGAGAGTGAGAGAGTGAGAGAGAGAGAGAGAGAGGTAGAGCTGCGCCCTCTTTTGGTCAGCCATGTGGCAAGTCCTGTCACTGGATAGCCAGTCACAAGGGACAACACATATGCTATCCATGCGTGATTTAATGTGATAGCAACTCGCTCTCACCCACTACTTCTCTAGATCTTTCCAGCTTTGCTTTGCTACTTTTGGCAATTAAACAAATAATTGCAGATGCTTCAAGTTTTATGTTCGACCATCAAGAAATTAACAGCTAATTAGATAGTAACGCAACCGACATCAACTTTTCTTGTCTCGACACAGGATCAAGTTGTAAATTGAAAGCTCGAACTAATGGACGAGTTGATTATTTGTGTGGCTCATGCGGCGTATGCGTAATTTGTTGGCTATCAAAGCGCAAAAATAAACGAAAAACGCTTTCGCCAGGCTTAAAACGCTAAGCGCACAAACTAATCTAAACACGCCACGCACACACACACACACACACATACACACACACACACATAGTTAACATTTTCGCTGTTTTTAATTAACAGCTCAGCAAACTAAATTGAAAAATTTGATTAAAAAGTTTTTCATGCAGTTGAGCGAGGGCTGTGCGAGCGCTGGGCGCACATACAAATAGCAAGAAATGAGATTTTTCAAGTGCACATCACTGAGTGTGTGCGGATGTGTGTGCGGGTGTGTGTGTGGGTGTGTGTGTGGGTGTGTGTGTGGCATATGCATTTGGTTTGCTGACGTTGGCTAACAAAGTTTCAGTTTAGTTTGGCTTCACAAATGTTTTAACATTTATTTTATTTGTAAAAAGCAAAAAAGCGCAACACTTGCAGTTGCCTGCATCTCTCCCACTCACTCTCTGTATTTTTCTCTCTCTCTCTCTCTGTCTGTCTGTGTGTGTGTGTGTGTGTCGGTGTGGGCGTGGCCGTATTAACACTTGTCGTGTCAGTGTCGCATGTCGTCGCTTGCAAGCTGTTAAACTAAATACACGATGTCTGGGGCTTCTGCATGAACTCATAAGCGAAATGTTTCAACTTGCTGCGAGTCAGTGTGTGTGTGTATGGGTGTGTGTGTGTGTGTGTGTGTGTGTGTGTAAGTGCAGCGAGGTAGAAGCGCGATGCGCTCACGCTTGCCTGCATTATTTATAGTCAAATTATATGTAGAGCTGCGAGCGCATGTGGGCGTGGCGTGCAATTAGACTTTGTGTTTTATGTGCAGACGCGCAAATGTTTAATTATTTTTTCATGTTTGCAAAGTTTGTCTCCCATTTTAATGGGTATCTCGCTGGCAGGTAAATGACAGTTGGCTCTAATCAAAACTACTTGCTGTTAGTCACGGCAGCGCTTCGTTGCGCCAAGCTGAACTTGCAGCAACTGACTTGCGTCTTCCGAGCTGTGTTTATGACAGCCCAAGCATTGCCTACGTTGCACTTTATGCAAGTGAAATACAGAATTAGAAATTTGAGAAAAATATAACAAAGCAAAGTGCATGAAAGTGGAGTAGAAAAAGGGTGTGAAGTAGTTTAATTGCTATTGCTGAATATTATTAGAAATTTGAAATTTGAAATGTGATTATTCGATTGGCAACCTAAGCAATATTTGTTTATCAACTACAAATTGAGCATAAAATTAGTCGAGCTGCAGTTCTTTGAAACATCTAGTGCATGGACTTTGGCAATGAAGCTATACTATATGAAAATCAGCTTAAATTTCTATGAGCTGTAAGCAATAAAAGGTCAATGCCCTGCATCGGCATGCACACAAAATATTATAGTAATTACAAATATTATCAAATATATGTATATATATCAAATCAACAATTAAACTATTTACAAATTATAAATTTAATTATATATATATATATAAATATATATATGTACACAATCCAGTTGCAGCAAACTCAGCTGGCTGCTTGTAACAAGTTTGCTAATTAAAACTAATTTGTTTTCAATAATAGCAAATGCAACGAATTCTGCTATCAATTTACTGGTATTATAATATTTGATTGCTATTGATGAAGTTGAGAGGAACTAACAATGGTTAATAAGCTGGCAGACAGCTGTGAGCCCGAAGGCCGAGCTGCCGAGAGGAGCTGAGAGGCTGCCTTGAATAGCTGACAAACAGTGGAAGCTTGATGGAGTAGCAATCAATTGATGGTTTGCCTCATCGAACTGGCAAGCAAAGAGCCCGGCAACTGGGAATGAATACCTTCAGCTCTGACAAATCAATGGGTAGCTTGATGGATGTCTGGAATCCAATTTGGAGCATAGAGTGGAAATGCTGCCGCTAAGGGGGGTCAGGTGCGATTGTTTAGCATGCTTATTGGCGCATTTTGCAGCTACAGCTGCAGCTGCAGCTGAAGCAGCGAAGTTGCATGCAATTTGCATTTGCGAATGCCATGCAAATTACCAGAGCATGATCTATGTGTGTGCACAGTGCTCAGTACTCAATGTGTGTGTGTGTGTGTGTGTGTGTGCGTGTGTTTGTATGCAAATACAAAGGCGGAAGTGGTGGCGGAAATGCTGGGGAATTGAGCATAGTTCGCTGCTTTTCACAAATTTCGCGGTCGCTTTTTATGCCAAAAGTCAAAAATGGAAGTCTCTGAGGCAGCCACAAAACATTACGCATGCAAAGAATGTGCAAGGGAGCAAGATATATGAGAAGTGAGAAAGAGACAGAGAGAATGAGAATGAGAGTGAGAGTGAGTGTGTGTGTGTGCGTGTGTGTGTGTGTGTGTGTTTGTGTCTCTGGCTAGTTGTTTTTGGGTTGTTTGCGGCGCCTGCTTGAAATTCATGACTGTTTAGCACACATGCCGCATAATGTTGCATACATTTTGGTGGCACAGCTGCCGCGAGCGCTGCGTCTGTTCTATGTTGCTGCACTTCTTGTTCTCCTCACACAAACACACACACACACACACGCAGTTAGTATTTATGCATTTTCACATAAATGCAGAGTGTGTGTTAGTTGTGCATTTATAGCTGCAACTTGTTTTGCATGCTAATTGGCTTTCGCAAATATCGGACTGTCTCTTTCTCTCTCTCTCTCTCTCTCTCTCTTTCTCTCTCTATCTGTCTGCCTGTTTGTCTGTGTACCTTCAATTTGTCGCATGCAGCTCATTAGACACGAAAACATACATATATTTATATTTGTTTAACAGTTTAACGTGTTGAATTTTATGAACTGCTGCAACACGCCCAGTCACGCCCACAATCTACAATTTTCGGCTAAATTTAGATGAGACTTAAGCAATCAGAGTTGTTGCATGCTAAATATTTTATTTATGTGATAACTTTCGTTATTATCATAATCAAAATCAATTTCATTTTCCTTATTTTTGTCTTTCTCAATATTCATTCTTAATACTCATAAGCAATGCTCATTCTCTACTCTCATTCTGATTATCATTATCATGGAAGAATCTTTAAAGAGCTTCAACTAGATTTCAATCAAAACTCTTCTTGTTTATGGAAAGTTTTTGGCTCTCACAGACAGGCAAACCCGAAACTCAAGCTCAAGTCAAGCAATCTCGCAGCAAATTATCAAATACAAGTTGCAACGGGCAAAAGCCAACCAAATTACAGCCCAAAAAACTTTTCATATCGATGAGCTGCTTTGCTTTTTGATGCAAGACCAAAGCAAAGTAAATCAAAACTGAAATGAGATACACACAAAACTTTTCGCCAACCATGTACACTTATGCAAGACATATATATATATATATATACACAATACAGTCAAATGAAACTTTAAAACGTGTCGCCCTCAGCTGCAATGCAAGTTAAGCTCTGCTTAGTTGCTGCTCCTGTTGTCGTGGAAAATGCGTGCACACATGGCGTATGCGTATTGTAATCATGTTGCTATGGCATTTCAGCCACGCCCAGTGGCTGCCTGTCGCTGCCTAATGCCTAATGCCTAATGGCATTATGCATATTTCATTACATTAAGTGGCAAAACAACGCATAATCAACTTGCGTTCACCCTGTTCCTGACACTGCACACAGCGTGGGCGTGGCATCTAATACCATACGCCCACCACCCCCACCCGGCCCTAACACCGTCCACTCAACCCAGCTAATAGGCAAATGCACACACACACAAAAAAAGAAGCCTAAATCGTTTGGAGCGGCTGTTGGGGGGCAAGAGGAAATGGCCATTGCCACAAAATTTACAAATTGGAAATTTTGCTGCTTTTCATCAGAACAACGGAACACAGCCTGCCACGCCCCACGCCCCAAACCTCACACCCCTGCGACCCGCCCAATAGCTTCACGCTGCGTGCACTAATTGTATTGCCAACATTTTTGCTATTTGCAATGCTCGAGCCTTGTAGCTAAGCGCTTAAAATTAGTTACGTCAACATTTGGCTAAAGCCACTTTTTTTTGCAGTTGGTCAAGAGCTGTTGGTAAATTAATTGATGTTGCATCGCTTAGGTGATTAGCCATTGTGTAGCTCAAATGAAACGAGGTTACTTAAAGATAGTTTCGGTAAAAATAAAAATAAAAGTAGTGACAATGGTAATGCTAAAGGTGATGATAGTCACAGTAGTAATGATAAAAGTGAAAATATTGATAATTAGTGATAATGCTAATGCCAATGATAGTACAAATTATAATGACTTTGACTCAGATCATGATAATGCAATGAATATGATAATGATAATGTTAATATTTATTATAATCATAATTATAATTATAATGACAATGATATTGGTAGTCTTAATAATAATGATAATGTTTATGATTATGACTTTCCCTCCTGAATTTGATTAGATAAACAAAAATTCTTTCGCTAATGATACCAATAACTGTTGTTGGAATCACTTCGAAAGTCTTGCAAAGTGAATGCCGCTGCTAACGATCAAATATTAGAACATTATTCAGGTGGTTGCAGGCCGCATGGCCGATTGTATCAGACGGTGTGTGTTTGCAGATTTATTTGCTCCATAAACTGCGAACAACATGTGGGAAAACATAAACAAAATGTTTTGCTAAAATATTTGCAAATGAAATGCAAGCGAGAGCTGTGAAAATATTTTATTTGTAAATAAAGACCACAAAAATACCCCAGCGTGTGCTCCATAAGACAGCGATTAGAATTGATTATAAATAAATATAGGAAATTGGTCAATTCACAGTTCTATTGAATAATATTTATCAGACTCGACCAGCCTCACATGCAACTGCCGCTTTGCGCAGTCTTCGGCATGAGCAAGCCCTCGAGATAAGAGATGGTGCCTGGTACTGTGCCAGTAGCACATTTTTATGTGCAATTTATGATTCGACACTTCTTGGTAATAAATAAAAAAAAAAAAAGCTTATAATTATTTTGTTTTTGAATTGAATTTATTATGATAATAATATTTTCCATTTCAATTTTTTCTCTTTCATGATTATATTTTTTCTTCGGAATAAAAACTTTTATGACTGTTGAAAGCTCTAAAAATTTCTGGCGAATTGTAGCTATTTTTTTTTTTATAAATTTTATCAGCTAGATACCTCTATGTTGTGTTTAAAGAAAAATCAAATTTAAAAACATATTTTCAAAGAACTAACTTAAATTCCTTAAAATTTAAAAATAAAATCTTTTTACGATTCATGCTCAAAAATTATCTCAAATTTTGAATTTTCGAATACTCACTTAACCCATAAAATTCAAAAGTAAAATCATTTGAAAAATTCTAAATAATTTTAATTCAATGTGAATATTACTTACATATTTTAAGCCACGAAGGATATATCCACTATATAGTTACTATGCGAAAGAAAGCTAAAAGCGAGTTCTAATATGAGAAAAGTCGTTATCTTTTATATCTACTCTCTCTCTCTATCTCTCTCTCTCTCTCTCTCTCTCTCTTTAATCTCTTTCTGGCTTTACTTACATACGTAAATCGTAGTTCGTCTTTAGCTCGATTTGGGTTCCAGACTTTTCTCATGCATGTGGAAACTCCCTTGGGAGATTAGCACATGCCATAAATTCATTTAAGTCTGACTAATCCTGAAGCACACACACACACACACACACACACACACACACACACACACACACACACTTACAGTAGTTTGGGTATTGCTTACAGGGCGTAGGGTAGAGGGTATAAGAGTGAGACTAAGAGGTGCAAAGAGATCGAGAGAGCAAGAGAGAGAGAGAGAGAGACTGAGTAAATTTGCATGCAATGCCTGTTGTAAAATTTATTTATGACTTTGTTTTTGCACACGAAACGTTTTGCTGTCTGTGCAACTGAATATTAAAAATGTTTGCATTGTCTTTGAGCAATTTTAGCTTGCAGCCAATGAATGAATGCATTTATCATGGGCCAGCTTAAGCTGGCGTACGCAAAATAATTGTATTCCAAAGAAAACAATTCAAATTGCTTTTGGAAAAAAGAAAACTGGCAAAAATCAATAAAAATCTTTAAAAAATAGAATCGACATAAAAATGAAAATAGAAATGGAAATTTTGAATAGAATAACATCTAAACACATGTTTCTGTGCTTCGTGTGTGGCATTTTGTACTGACGCACTTTCATATTTCAGATACTTTCATTAAACATTTCTGTTTATGCAATAATTAGCGTATTGAGCGCTATTTCTGGCAGCACATCAAGGCAAAAATACCTAAACAATTTAGCAAAAGAAATAAAATACAAAAAAAAAAAACACTTTAAGTGCTTGATTATTTCATATTATTTATTATCAATCTTTTGGAAATCAAAGAAAATAATAGAAATAAATCTAGACCGAAACAGAAAAAAACCGAGCTGAACTGTTATTGTTATTTGCGTGTCTGATAAGTTGGCATGAACGTGCAAGCAAATTGGGCAGGGGGCACTCGGCAGTCATTATCTACAAAGAGTTAACATTGAAAACGCTACTAAAAGGGAAAGTGATGAAACATGTATTGAAGCGTGCTCTCGCTCTCCTCCTCTCTCTCTCTCTCTCTCACTCTCTCTCTCTCTCTCTCTCTAGTTCTATCTCTTGCACTCTTCCGTAATCCGAATCTCTTCTTCTACGTTCTCTCGCAACGTGCGCTGCCTACATAGAGTGCACATTAAACCACATTCAGAGTTTTGAAGTACTTTCGTTATATCATATATGATAAAAACACAATTTTGTTTATTGTTTACAGTTCCATGCCGCGCGTTCCCCTCCACCACCATCGGAGAGCATTTGCTGACTGCATGGAAACGGAATCAGAATCGGAATCAGAATCAGAAATGGAATCGGCTGCGGCTTTTGGCTGGGTCGCTCGCTCGTGAAATGTGTCGGCATCGAGTGATCAGTCTTTAGGGCGCGTATTTGGCGTGCAGATCGCGTCCGAGAACTTCGCATCGAAATTCCACAATTCAGTGGCGGAGCCAAAAAAGTGAATATAAAAAACCAAATAAATTTAATTTGTGCATTTAAGAGGCTTATCAAACATTTGCGGCATTAGCTGGATTATTAAATAATCGAAAGAAAAAAAAACAAGTTTCTTTTTCCATTGCCCAACATAAATACATTAATTCAAATTAATTTTTAACACAAAAATATTCAACATAAAAAACTTTGTTTTGTTTTTGTTTTTTTTTTTTTTTTTTTGATATAAACAAGCTAAATTTGTGTTTGGTAAGCTTTAAATATGAAACCGCATATTTAACTGCTTTAATTTCACAGCAAAAAAAAAACAAAACAAAACAAAACGAAACTGCGCATGCAAATTAAAAGCCAATTGGTACAGAAAAAAAAGGTTTTCGAAGTTGCCACCCGGTGCCCAGCTCTAGGAGTGCGTAAGGGAGACAGCGGGCATTACGGTATTTGCACAGTGGCACAGTCCAGCTGGACTGGGTCGACCAGCTGATTTGTATTTACATTTATTTTTGTTTTCGGCTTTGCTTTCAATTTGGATTAGCTGTCAGCCAAGCAACGCGCGCGACACGCTCTGCAGAGTTCATTAGCCCAGTGGTGGCTGAGTGAGTGTGAGAGAGCGGTTTCATGTGTATAAGACACTCAAATAATGTTCACTTCTATGCTCTTATACGCATCAGCATAATGCACATGCCAGTCTTATACATGCATAAGAGCTCACATTTATCTTATTCACTGATATCGCTGTCTCAGTCGCCGCCTTTGACATGGCATGTTCACTTCTATGCTCTTATACGTCTCAGCATAATATACGCACTCATGCACATGTCATTTTTATACATATGTACATATGTACAAGAACTTAGATTTATCGTATTCGGTTTTATTGCTAACTCTGCTGATATCTCTGCAACTGGCACTGACTTTGGCATGGGCCTTGCGCTCTTCCTTCTTTTTCTTCAGTTGCTTTTGTTTTGTTTATTTTGCTTTGTCTTTTTTGTTCTTATCAGACGTTATTCGATAATAATACCCTATACTTATTCGTTGATTAAAGGCAGTACAAAGCAACAGACATATGCATATTTGAACAAGGAGAAACCACGAATGAATTGCTGAAAGATAATGTGTACATATGAATGGAGGGGGAGAAAGTGAGAGTCAGAGAGACAGAGATTATGATATATTACAATATATGAAGTTTATCTGTTTTGCAGCTTGCCAATCTTAGTTGAATCAGCATTAACTAATAGGCTCACTTGATCAGAAAATATTTTCTGCATTTCTTATAAGGGAACCTCAAGAATTTTATTTTATCTTAATTGCCTTTTGTGCCACCCGCAAGCTAAAAATGCAATTAAATTTATTGCGCACTTTTTGCAAATCTTGATAAATTCAAGTATATATATATATATGTATATGTGTATAGGGTGCACCCGTCACATGATAAATTATTTAAAATAAATATATGAGCACTCAATATTTGCCTAGTTCGCTAGATTTGTCATAACTCTCACCTCGCATAGGCGCAATTTGTTGCTGCTAAATTGCAATCTATAATTATTTCTATTATGCCAAAAATTATTTTTGGAATTGTTGCGAGAGTATAAAAACTTAATGGAAATGCAATTATTGAATGACCAAATAGAGAGAGCTGTACTAAAATGGAAAAATAAAACTTGTGGATGAATAAGTAAGAATTGTGAATAGTTATACATCGATAATATATATAATATAATATATATAATATAATATAGATGTGACTTACTCACGTATATATAATTATATGGATTTATATGTATAGACATGAGTGTCGCAGATGACCAAGATTTATTGCACCACAAAGAATTGAATTGTTTTTACGCCCGACACTCGAATTGCATAATTCGAATGCTTTAAATAGGCATCGTCGAAACTTACTCAAGCTAAGCATTTTCTATAATTAAAAATTGTGAGTTTGCTTTTTTTCTCATGAATTATTATACACTACATTTAGGCTCAATAATCAAATGCTGTAAAAATTCAAAATCCTTTGGTATTTTTCCCCTTAAGTCGGACAATCAGTTAGTTGGTAGGCCAAGTCGTTGCATTGTAAGTCTTCATCTTGATGGGCAGGCCGAAGAAGCTCGACTCGTGCGTATTGATGTCGGCCGAAAAGTTGCTTAAGCCCTATGGGAATATACACACATTCGTATTTACATCTAGATCACGTGTATATATATTATATAGGATACATACAAATGTATTGGGATCGGATGAATAGGACTCTTCGGCTTTCAGAAAAGCGAGCACTCCATCATTGACTTGAGATCGGTTCTTCGAACAGAAATGTCGATTGATGCTATCATAGGTGGAATTGATTTGTCCACTTTTTTGAGAGGATGGAGACTGTTTTGATTTTTCCGAAGATGATACCTTTTTCTTCTGATTGCTGTAGTATTTGGACTTTTCCTTTTCCTTTCCCTTTTTCGAATCATCTTTCTCCTCTTTATCCGTTTCATAGAACGGACATTTCTTCCGTATCTCCTCCCGCTCATAGTCGATTCGCATTTTGATGGCCTCAATCATGGTGATGGGATCAATGGGATGTGGCTTATCCGGTATCTTGCCCGCATATGCAATATCGAAAGCATAATCATTGAAGTCCTCTCGACCATTAAGCGAATTCTGTATGATGCCCGGACAAGTCTGGTCCATGACCAAGGCGTTAAAGAATAGCGTATTTGTGCGCTGTATATACCGTTGCTCAGCTGCAGTTGGATAACCAAGGGCTCAGACCAAGTCATCTATATGTGAGGAAACTGTATCTTTAACTCACGTGTCGAATCATCGGCAAAGGGCGACTTTCGTATCTTGCATATATCGGAAGTGGAACAGGGCTGACCGCAAGACGACTGGCCTATTTGAGTTGAGTTCATGAGGGGCGTGAAGGGACTTTGACTTGTGCTCGGCCAGCCATCACTGGCATAGCCCGAACATCTAGGCTGACTGCGATTGGTAGTTGAAGACAACGGATTCTCATCGTAAAATGTCACCTGTGCTTATATAGAGGAATTAATGAGTCACATTCAAAGAGCTTAAAAAAAAATATAGCAGAGCACAATATAACTTCATTTAAAGCACAGCCATATCTCTGTCAGATGTTTATAAAATGCTTCTGGCAGGGTACTTACTAGTCGGATAGTTACCTAAAATTCCATTACTTACATTAGCAGACTGCTGAGCGGGGTTTCTCATATAGGCCGCCCTCTGTTGCGGCGTCGGTGGCAATTGCATGTAGGTCGTAGAATCATAAGCTTCGGTTAAGTCACGCTGCTTTTGTTGTAAATAATAGAAGTATTTGTGATTTAGTTAGGATACCTGCGCTCACCTGTGCCGCCGGACATGACGAGTTTCCAGCTGCCTGCTGCCGTTGGCCGGGATAAGTTGCTGGGCTGGGACCTGGCGGTGACTGCTGAAATTGAATTGCCTTTAGGAGCTGCGCGCACAACGCCCAAGTTGTCTCTCACTTACCCTTCGTGCCATTAGACGGGCGGAATATGCTTGACTTTGATTCGGATCAGCATTCTGGCAGCATGCATGCTGTTGCCTTTGCTGCTGCGGCAATTGCGGTAGATGCTGATGTTGCTGCTTCTGCTGTTGTTGCTGCTGCTGTTGCTGCTGCTGCTGCTGCTGCTGCTGATTCTGTGAGCATAGATGTACACAGGACACGCGTGTACAGGGCTGTCTGCTGCTATTCACTGTGCTATTCAGTGGAGGTTCCTAGAAACAAAAACTCAAACAGATTAACAACTCATATGAGGGCTTTCATTTGCACTCGAATTTCCTTGTGTGGCGGCTGGAGCTCTACTCACAAACTTCTCATAGGTTTGATCGTTGTCTTGCCAATTACTATTGTATGCCTGCCCCTGCGGCAGCTGATGCTGCTGCTGCTGTTGCTGTTGTTGTTGTTGTTGTTGCTGCATCTGGTGCTGCTTTTGCAGTCGCAGCCATTTCTCGTAGCTCAGGTCAAAGCCTCTGTCTTCCCGTGGACATGATGTTTGTGGTCGCATCGGATCATAGGTGGCCCCATTGCTCGATAATATATAGGCACTGCTGGTGGGCCTATTGGGACACTGAATGGCAAAAACAATAGTTAAGTGAAATAAATTATGTATGTTTATTTTTGCTCAGTATCCCCTGCATGCCTAAGCACCAAGCTTAGGGCATTGCCTAGTCGATCACGACCGACAAGCGCAGTCTTATCTCGAACTTACGTTTGAACAGGACATCCCGCTCGAATGATTCGACTTTCGTTTCTGTAAAAGCTCAGATTGTGTTAATGCTCTTTGCTAGAAGAGAAGTGAAGAAGTAGCTCACGTAGATCTCAGTTGGCTGTAAGCCTGCTGGATACTAGAGTTAAAGTTAGGTAAGTTGAGTTTGCTTTGATAAAGCTAAGTTATTAAGATGCTCACAAATTTATCGTCTCTTTGAACTTCGCGTTGAGACTCAGTTTGGGACGCCGGAGCACTTACAGAGCGACTGCGCCGGTCGAATTGACCACGTACTATGGAAGGTACATTGTTCACCTGAGTCCAAAAGTCCCGAGCAATTAGCAAGGGCTAAAAGAGAGAGAGAGAGAGAGAGAGAGAGAGAGAGAGATAGAGAAGGAGATACAGATCAAAGAATCTAATATACGTACCTGGATTGGTGTTGGGGCTGCATCTTGGGCGGCACTCGTCGGATCCTGTGGTTCCTTTTTCTCTGGAGGATTATTCCCATGCATGTTTACTGAGTATTTAGATAAGGGCTTGTATTCTGCGTAGCCTCCTCCGTCCCAAGCATCAGATTCACTCTCCACAAGGCTTCGCTTCAAGACGATTATTTGATTATCCTGCTCTATGTCTTCCTGCGAATAGTTCAGGAGTCGACTGAAATCGACATAGAAAGTTAGCTCCCCAGGCAGCACCGCAGTCTCACTGAAATTATCCATTTGAGGTATTTTCTTGACTTACAGTTGATTGCAGTTACAGCTGGCCACAATACTTCTACTTACCTGCAATCTCTACTAATGCTGCCTTCGTTTCCGATTATTGTAAGCAAAGCGTGGACACAAAATTTTGTTTACCTTGACGCGATCAGAGTTGAATAATCATCTTATCTAAATTTAAAGAATTTTGTATAAAATTGAATTTTAAAAAAAAAAAATCTACAAAGAGTCAAGGCTGACTAGCTGGGAGGGGAATACAAGTCACAGATATTTGTTGTGTTTTGACAGGACAAGGATAAGAAGTGTTAATCCTTGACAAATGCTCTTTAAGCGTGAGGCTTTTCCATGGCTATTTCCAGGATGTTCTCTAGTTGCAAGACGCAATCTTATCTTTTTTGGTAGAGATAAAGCATTTCTTTCTTTCTTGCTCACATTTAAGCCAAATTGAGTATATATAATTAAAAAAGTCGTGTAATCGACCGTAATATACCCTGTAATCCCTATGAAATGTAAAACGCTAAACATATATTGTTTTCTTTTACAAAATCCTATATTTCAATAAATAGGTTCACATTTTTGATAGATAGCTTCCACATGGGTATTCCTAACCCAACTACAGGGTGTTTTTTAGCTACTCATTTCCTGTTTTTCTGTATATATTGAAGCAGTCATTTCGTTCTTTCAAGTTCGCAAGCAAAAATGTAGGAAAAAACAATCTTTGCAATCTTTATAGTTTCTGTACAAATAAGAAAGAAATTCTCTCTCCATTTAGTTGAACTTGTCTGTGTATGAATACTCATGATATCAACCAACATATACCCTTTATATATACCCTTTATTAGCATATACCCTTTATATATATACCCTTTATATTAAGAACAACTCAGAAATTTAATCAGATTTTCTCTTAACACATATATTTTATTTTATTTTATTTTATTTTATTATAATTATTTATTGACCTTTTCAACCTGACATTATACGCACTTAAGTCTAAATTTTAGTCGCATATACCTGTTTGCATACCCTATTGGCTGTTCGGGTTTTCATTAGGCAACTGTTTCAATAGCAAACTCCACAGAAGCCAAATCGTTTCTGCTGTTGTCCATATCCGTTTCCTTCGTGCGCTTCCTGACCCTGGGGCAGCCGTCGTGCCGCACAGCAACATTGTCGCCCAATTGCTCGGCGAGCTGTGCCAGAAATGTAGGCGTGGCATGCACATTATGCGTAAAATCCAATTCACGCAAAGTTGCCGACTGGCTGACAATAAAGCGGAGCAGAGCGCGCGGCACTTGCAGCGCCTGCGGCAGCCACTTGATGCTGCCATCCGCGGCATCATAGTGCACCATCAGCTGCGAGTGCCAAGCGAAGCGTTGCAGCTGTACCACACTCAAGTGGCCAGCCAGTAGACGCGGCAGGCTGGCATCCAGTTGACATTGCAAACGCAATGCCACAATTTGACGGGCAACACCACCAAAACCACCGACACCACCTTTGCCGAGAGCCGTTAGGCAGGCGGATACGGTTGCTGTGGCCAGCGCGCCAGCATTTGCTTTCTCTTTGTCAGCGTTGTCAATGTCGCCGCTGCAGCAAAGGAAGCCTGTCAATTGGCGCAGTTGCGGCAGCTGTGCAATTTCCGTGCTTGCCGCAAGCAGCGCGCACGCCGGTATTTTCAGCGTTTGCAACGTTTGGCAATATTCAATGTCGGCCAAGGCTGCTGCTGCTGCCGCCGTGCTGCCACAGATGCTGCCTGGCAACAGCTCAAAGTAACTCAAACGCGTCAGCTGGCCAAGCGCCTGGCAGATATCCGCGGGTCTCACGCCCACACAGCCGCCCAGCTGCAGCTGCGTCAGGTTGTGGCAAAGTTGAGGTAGTTGTCGCAGCAGCGTCACTGAGTGGCATGCCCCAAAGCTAAGCCTTTGCATGTTGGGCATACATATCTGTTTCTGCTTCCGTTTCCGTTTACGTTTCCGTTTCGATTTCAGCCAGTCCGGCAGCTCGTCCTGCCACACACTGAGATTAAGCAAGGCTCGCGTCAGCCTGGCCATGTGTCCAAGCAGCTGGCTCTGCTCACTGGCGCGTAGGCTTTCTAATTGCGGCTCCTGCTGCCAATCGAACTCGTTGGCATATTTACGCTGCCAAATTTGCAGCACCAGCTGACGCAGCCTGCCGCCCAGCTGCAGCAGTGCGAATTGGTCCTTAATTGAGAGCTGTGCGCAGATCAGCAGCAAGCAATCATCATTCAAGGTTGTCAACGTAACGGGAGCTAGTAAAGAGAGAAAGAGAGAGAGAGACAGATAATAGACGGAAGCTATATGACTAATTGGGGCTTAGGCCCCCAGTGGATGTTTGCGTTGATTACCTCGCTGCCTTGGCTGCATTTCGTTGTCGCTGTTGCCTCGACAAAAACGCACTTTCAACTGAAGTCGCGTTGCTGCGGCTTTGTTGTGTGCTGTGCTGCACCCTCCGCTTCCAATCACTGTCCCAGTCAGCTGCGACTCCAGCTGTGTGGCGAAGGCGACATCGATACCAACCCGACAATAACACACAAGCACCATTTGTTGCAAGCCGCGTGCGCAGTGGGATGAGTCTTATTGTGTGGATAATGAAAGTGTGGAAAGAACATATTGTTAAAATATTTCAGGACTTAAAGAAGTATTTGAAAAATTTAAAAAAAAAATCTATACTTTGTTTCTTAAATACTTTAGCCTAAATATATATACCATTTTTTTGAGAAAATTTCGCTTGCTGAAAATCTATAAAAAATATTCTTTAAAAAATTCTATAAAATATGAATACTTCCAAGTTAAAGTTATTCAATCCTGAATCATAATTTTTACATATGTATAAAGATAAAATATATCGTTTTATATAAAGTAATAGAATAGAAGACATATGTAGACATAATCAAGTTACAAATATATATAAATATATAATTATATATAGTTTTTCTTAAAAACTAAGTTATTTCCAGTTATATATATTTAGATAAGGAACATTTTTAATGACGCACACACCACTGTGCCGCTGTTGGTGGTGGTGGTCTTGCTGCTGCTGCTGCTGCTGCTGCTGTTGCTGTTGTTGGTGCCGCTGGTGGTGGGTGCTGCTGGCTGTTTATAAAAATAAACGCAACCCCTGGCAGGCACACGCCCGCCCAAAGTCCGCTCTCTGTTCTTTGCTTGTTTCGTTCTTTTCTCACTTGAAGCGAAGGCCATCGCAGTTCGATTGTCTTTTATCGCTGGGTGTTTTGGGTTATTTTTAAAAGAGAGCCGCAAAGGAGGTTGCCACATGATAAGTAAATGTGGACATATGGCAACGTTGGCCAGAGTAGTATGAGCCGATCAGGCGCTCGCATCGAACTTTGCTTTTTCAATCAGCAGCGCCTGAGTGGATCGAATGTGTAGCTTGGGCAGCCAGTCATGATTTGTTTTTAGCTTAATAGTTGTTAGGACAAAATCAAACAAAATTCGAAATTTTCAAAAAATTGAGCTAGTTGAAAATTTGGTAATGGCAACTGGAGGCAATAAGTGGCTGCTCCGCCTACCCAAATATCCGCCACGCTATTCCACATCCTGTGTGAATAGTGCGCCGATGCGGACAGCGGGCAGCACGAATGAGGAGCGCAATCGGAATCGGGATTCGGATGGAGATCGAGATCAGCCCACCAAATATGCCACAGTCTGTTGGCATATAAGCTTGGTCATATTGATCAGCACGATGATCTTAGCTCTTGTGTGGACGGTCTACCTGAGCGTCGATTATTACGCCTGCACCTCACAGGAGCGTTTCGAGAATCTCAGACAAGACTTCTTGTTGCGCGAGCGGCGTCGACGCCTGGGCGGAAATTTGAGATTAAACGATTTCGAGGAATTGGCCAACGGACGTTTGATGGCAATTAAGCAGGTGGACGAAGAGTTACGTCATATCTGGAATGACTATCAGCCACGTCCGCATTTCCTATCCAAATACAAAATGAACGAAACCGATCTGTATAGTGTGCTGCGCACGATGCCCAAAGGAGGACTATTGCATGTCCATGATGCTGGCATGTTCAGGACGGATAGTCTCATTGAACTCACAAAGTATTCGGATTTGTGGGCATGTGTGGGCATCGATGGTTCCTTTGAGGATTTCCGCTTCTCTCAAAGCTTTCCGACAATTGAGCCCAAAGGTAGTTACAAATGCAATTGGATGCTCATGAGCAACTTTAGGCAGCAGAACGAGAGCACTACCATGAAGAAGTTGCGCGAGTGCCTGACCATCAATTCAAATGACTTCATGAACGCCACCCACTTAGCCAATCACATGAGACGTGCGCATCGTCTCATTCACGGTCTGATCACATATCGCCCCATTTGGCCCACCTATCTTATATCGATGCTGGAGGATTTCTACGCCGATGGTGTTAGCTATGTCGAGCTACGCTCTTCGCTGCCCATTGTGAGTAACAATATCTTGCATCGATAACTGATTAGCATAAATACCACCTGCCTCCATCAGATGTACGATCTAGTTGGTACAAACTACACCATTGCGGATACGGCCAATTCGATTGTGACCACCACAAATATATTTCGTTCCATGCACGAGGACTTCGTTGGCATTAAATTGATCTATGCACCTTTGCGGGACTCTAATGACAGCAACATGGATACATATATTGCAAATGCACGGTTTTTGAAGGTAGCGTCTTGTGGTTTGTCATCTATTTTATAGAGGACTCTATACAGATAGAGATATAGATATAGAAAGAAATATGCATATAAAAAGAGAGATAATTAGATAGATAAAAATAGTAGTGCGACTGAAATGTTGAACAAAAAGATTTTTGGATAAACATTTTAGTCGCACTACTATTTTCATGAACGCTGTTATAGATACAGATAGATGTAGAGAGAGTGATTCTAGTCTGATACCCAGATATAAATTCCACAAAACCTTTTGCTATACATTCTTATATCATATAGATCCAAGACCCTTCTTGTCCTAGCCTTTTGAACAAATTTTCCTAGGTTTTTAATTTTTTTTTTTTTTGTGATCTACTTCCGCTTTAATTCTGTGTCTTTCTGGATAGAATTTCGCTTTCACGATCAAACGAATAGTTGGAGATATCCATCGTATCATTTAACAGTTTATTTTTAGCTCGTCACAACCCGATCGTACATGCCTAACTCCATCAATCTCTCCTTGCCCTCAGGCAAATTTCCCTAGCTTTTTCATTGGTTTTGATCTGATCAATTTGGGAGATGAGTGCGATATGCCGCCGCTGGGAGATTCTCTACAGCTGCTGCACATCAGCAAAGAAATCGACTTCTATTTTCATGCGGGAGAATCGCGTTGCATTAACTCCACAACGCACAGTACACCAGATGCCAATATCATTGATGCCTTGCTGCTGGGCAGCAAGCGAATGGGTAACTCGATCAAATTGCCTCTGCATTCGGAAATATTGAAGGTCATGCGATTGCTGAAGGTGGCCGCCGAGGTGTGTCCACTGTCAAATCATTATATGCAGTATGTGAATGACTTCAGTCAGCATCCGGCGGCGTATCTGATTGCCGCCGGCTATCCCATTGTGGTGGGATCGGATTATCCCTACTTCTGGAATGCGGCGCCTCTTACCGATGATTTCTATGTGGCCTTCGTGGGCATTGCCAATGGTCAGGCCAATTTGCGATTACTAAAGCAGCTGGCTATGAATTCGTTTATGTACAGCGCCCTAAGCGAAAGTGAGAAGCGTAAAGCTCTATCGATTTGGCAACACAATTGGGATCAATGGATTGCGGGCTTAGTTAGCCGAGCCTAATGGAAGAAGAGATCATTTCATAATTTGCCTTCGTTTTATTTGAAAACCTTAACTGTGCAAGACATATTCATTTACATATATTACTTACTCCATTGACTCTTTGTCTAAAGCTCTTTATTTGGTAATTGAACACGTCTTCCAAGTGCTTTATAGCATATTTCCTTCGGCTCGACTGAAGAGTCATTGAAGGTCCATAAAGTTTTGTGCACTTGACTTTACGTGAACTATTGTTATATCGGACGTCACTCGTTAGCCGGTAATCTAATCTGTGACTTTCATAAATCAAGATGCCTGTCTGATTGGCTGCGATTAGGGCAACGTTGCCGGCTGTGATCCAAGCCGGAGTGCAGGAAACGTATTCAATCAGATCTTTTTGCTTTCAGCTATCGCCGCATGCAGAAACACGTGTTAAATCAAAGATAATAATTTTGGTTTCACTCTTTACAGATAAGGAGCACACGGCACTCGAATTAGTTGAAAAAGAAAAAAACAAAATTGAACAGCAACCATTGCCACGGTCTCAGTTGTTTTACGGCCTTTGTCGCGCATACACACATAAGATTCTCTCCAAAAATCTGTGAAAATGCTGCGAGCTAATCTAATCGGGCTACTGTGCCTCTGCCTGTCTCTGGGCCCATCTGAGTCACGCACACGGCCCAAACATCTGACCATTACGAAATTCGTATCGATCGGCAGCAGCGGCACATCCCACGTGGAGTCTTTATTGGGCAACAGTCGACCAAGTCCCGACACATATAAGACGCTGCGCAATGCCTTCTTCAACTACGAGGAATCTAGATCGCTTGGCTACGATCTGGAGCTGAGCTCACGTGAGCTGGAGGCAAATGGAACGATCATGAAGGCTAAGCTAACGGAATTCAAAGAGGGTCTAATAACACCGTATCTGTTCAAGCCGTCACAACATATCTTCAATGTGCTCGAGGCCATCGATAGGACAGACCTCTTTCAAATACTGAAGCGCATGCCCAAAGGTGCAGTGCTGCACGCCCATGACACGGCTCTATGCAGCACGAAGTCGATCATTGAGTTGACCTACTATGATAATTTGTGGATTTGCCAGCAGGCTGATGATCTAAGTGCTGCAGCTTTGCGTTTCGCCAAGCAAAAACCTGACGCCCTGACTGAATCCAATTGTGATTGGAGCCTGCTCTCAGACGTGCGCAATAAGTATGGTGCCGAGAAGGTGGATGACTATTTGGCTGAACGTCTTACGCTGTATCCGACCACAGACTTTCAAGATATTAATGCAGCTTGGTCTAGGTTTATGGAAATCTTCCAGCTGCTCGACGGTCTGCTCATGTATGCCCCCGTCTGGGCTGATTATTACTACAAGGCGCTGCAGGAGTTCTTCGCCGATGGCGTTCAATATCTGGAATTCCGTTCAACGTTGCCCACAGTAAGTTTTGTGAAATCAATGTTAAGGGCAGATCATAAATCTTTCCTTCAATAAAAGCTCTACGATTTGGAAGATACTGAGTTTACCCCGATCGACACTGTGCGCATCTATGTGGCGACACTGGAAAAGTTTATGAAGCAACCAGAAAACAAGGATTTCATAGGCTCACGCATGATCTATGCGCCTCTGCGCAATACAGATCCTGAAGGCGTTGCACGTTACATTGAGACACTCAAGCAGGTTAAGGTAGGTACTCGCAATATTCGTAATACTTGCCCCAGCAAAGTTTAACCTCTTTCCTACCTTGCAGGCAAAGTATCCGGAATTCTTGGCTGGCTTCGATCTGGTGGGTCAGGAGGATGTGGGACGTCCGCTTCGAGATTTTGTTGATCAGCTGCTGGAAGTGCCAGAGGATATTGACTTCTATTTCCATGCGGGCGAAACGAATTGGTATGGCTCAACGGTCGATGAGAATCTGATTGATGCACTGTTGCTGGGCACCAAGCGCATTGGTCATGGCTTCGGTCTGGTCAAACATCCTGTGATCCTGAACATGGTTAAGAACTTGAATGTCGCCATCGAAGTGAATCCTGTTTCGAATCAAGTGCTGAAGCTGGTCAGCGATTTCCGTAACCATCCCTGCTCTCAGTTCTTTGCCGATGGCTATCCGGTTGTGATCTCATCCGATGATCCCAGCTTCTGGAAGGCCACACCGCTCACACATGACTATTATATTGCCTTCCTGGGAATTGCCTCACAGCATGCAGATCTGCGACTGCTTAAGAAGTTGGCGCTCAACTCCATTGAATATAGTTCACTTTCCAACGATCGGAAGTTGGAAGCGCTTAACAAATGGCAGACCAAGTGGGATCAGTTCATCGACTATGTCAACAACGTGCCGAATGGTGCGCCCACTCAACAGCTCGATTGACTAGCACGGGTGGTGGCAGCGCTTTTGGTTACGTTCTCCCTCCTGAACAACAGTCTTTGGCGCTAGTCAGGTTAATATATATCTACGAATTCTGGCCGACCTATCCTACACGATGAGGATAGACAATATTTCGTTTATGCTCAGCTCTGTAGCACAGTGTATGGACGCTCTTACGCTGCTCTCCAATTCACGCACTGCATCATCCATAATTCATATTCCCATTCACGCTGTTTTATGTTAAGCTAATTAATATTGATTAGTGTTTAGGCATAGTGTTAAGTTCTACTGAGCACTCGACTTCCAAGGTTATTCACACTAAGTACACTAAGAGATTTTGCACTTTAATTTGCTCTGTTTATAAGCTTTTGTACTAAAACATTTTGAATAAAGAGTTCGGCTTGCCAGGTCGAAATGCCTCAAGTCCCATGCATGTTCTGTGTTTGCCAGCTAAAAGCAACCTCAGGATAACATTAATGAGCAATGCAGTCAAGCGTGGACCGCTCTGCCCTTAGAGATGACATCGTGAGCTCACACGAACGAGAGAATTTGATTGAAATAAGATCTATTTAGTAAATATGTCAAATTTGCAATGCACATGGCATGCATGCTTATTCTATGGGGTACATGATAAAGTAGTGTATAAATTTAGCATAGAGCTTACTTCAAGTTAAATTTATCATATTTCCAAATCAGCCTGATGTTAAAGTATATTTTTAATTTGCAAAGAGCATAGCAATAACACCTGTTAAGCAAAATGATTGAATTCCAGTTACTTGCCATAAGGATAAATTTACCATGAGCTTTACTCACTGCTAATTGTATCGTATATTTCGCAACACTTTTATTTGACTTGAAACGAGGCAACATCATGCTAAAGTACAAGTTAAATTTACAATGAACTACGCAAACGATGTACTTCCGTACTTAAAAGCGGCATATTTAACCGATTAATAGCGTTGCGGTGAAGTAGTTGGGGTTTTCACGCTATCTGAATTGCATCGCTAAATGATATGCCGTGCGCAATGCATTTGGCAGGCTAACATACGACCTGGGCATAAATCTCTTAGCCATTCAGAGCTGTTGCTGCCGCTGCTGCTGCTGATGCTGAGTGCACAGAAAAGTGGTCGATGTTTAATGAATGTGGAATGCTTTGGGCCAGGGGCCAAAGCAATGATTGCTTTGAGCACTGCTCCAAATGTATCAATTTTACGTGCTTCTGCTTAGTGGTGCTAACAGCGGATCTCACTCTCTCTCTCTCTCTCTCTCTCTCTCTCTCTCTCCCTTCCTCTGGTTGCGTGGTTCGATTTTGATTTTGATTTGAGCCCGCGTAATGAGCAGAGTTTTATGGGGCACAACGCAAACTGCAGTCGGGGCCAGGACAGCGGGTTAGGCTTACGCCTGGACGAATATGTATGAGACCATAAAATTGATGGCCACATATATGTCTGTGCGTGTGTGAGAATGCGTGTGTGTGTGTGTGTTTGTGTGTGGTGGCACAGCCTGTGGCAGGCTCATCAATTTGATGCTGGGCACAGCCACATTTAATGTGGTGTTGAGGGCGCGCGGGCATAAAAAACCAGAGCCATTCACATAAATAACTAATAAAGTTCGCGTATAGTAGTTGCCGGATGTGTTATCACTATCTCACTCACACTCTCTCACTCACACTCTCTCAGTCTCTCTCTCTCTCTCTCACTCTCTGTCTCTTTCACTGTGCGTGTTACAGTGTAAATGCGTACATCACATTGACAAATGTGATGTTTGAAATATACATTTTATACAATTTCAGCTGAACTTCTGAAATGTCGTAACATTAATTTATTTTTTTCGGAATGCGACCTTCAAAATTCTTTGTAAAAAAAATGTCAGGAAAAGTGCAAGTGCAGATCGTACGCTGTATCTCCGGGCAGGCGGCATCTAAGCCGATTTTGCCTTCAGCGCTGTGCCGTAGACTGAGAGAGATAACGCCCGATGCTTACGGTACGCTGCGAAAAATGATGATACAAATGGAGCGCTCTTCGTGTCTGGGCAGCAGTTTGGAGCTAACGGCGCAAGAGTTGGCGGCCAATCGAGTGCTGAAAAGGGCCAAGTCTAAGGAGCTGGAGCTGGGCTTCCAGAATCCGAGTAAATTTACGCCTGGCCAACATATATTCGATGTGCTGCAAAAGGTAAAGAAATCGCCGCTCTTCCGACTGCTGCAGACCATGCCCAAGGGCGGCCTGCTGCACGCGCACGATACGGCGCTCTGTAGCACTGATTTTCTGATTGATCTCACCTACCGTGAGAACCTGTGGATCTGCACCGTCGACAAGGGCTGTCAGGCAATAGCTTTTCGTTTCTCCGAGTCGGAGCCCACAGTAAAGAGCATCGCCGACTGCAAATGGCAACCAATGAGCGAGTATCGAGACCAGCACGGCGAGCTGAAAGTGAGAAACTATCTCCGCAAGCGCTTCACCATGTATCCGTTCACCAATTTCCTGTCGACGAATGAAGCGTGGCGTAAGTTCATGAGCATTTTCATGCTGCTCGACGGGCTGCTGCTCCATGCGCCCGTCTGGGCGGACTATTACTATAATGCTCTCAGAGAGATGCATGCCGATGGCGTGCAGTATCTGGAGTTGAGGTCTTTGTTACCCAATTTGTATTGCCTGGATGGATCAAAGCTATCCATGGCGAATACTGTGCAGATATACAAAACAGAAACGGAACGTTTCCTAAAGCATCACCCTGACTTCATTGGCGCCAAGCTGATCTATGCACCGCTGCGTGGCGTCGAGCCGAGTGTAGTTGAAAAATATGTAGACAATTGCATTGATTTGAATGTAAGTGAAAAGAAAACTGAATTTAACTTCTCACGATAATCCAATTATGCACTCAATAGAAAACATATCCCAACTTTTTGATTGGCTTCGATTTGGTGGGCCAAGAGGAGCTGGGTCGCCCGCTTGTCGACTTCGTCAAGCCACTGTTGAGGATGCCCGAGCACATCAACTTCTATTTTCATTCGGGCGAGACGAATTGGTTCGGCACCTCGATCGATGAGAATCTGATTGATGCCATTTTGTTGGGCACCAAGCGCATCGGCCATGGCTACGCTGTGGTCAAGCATCCCGTGGCCATGGAGCTGACCAAGAAACTGGACATACCAATCGAAGTGTGTCCCGTATCGAATCAGGTGCTGCAACTCGGTCACGACTATCGCAACCATCCGGCTGCCATGCTCATTGCCAACAATGTGCCCATTGTAATAGCCTCCGATGATCCCTCGTTCTGGCACGCCTCGCCACTCACGCATGACTTTTACTTTGCTTTCCTGGGCATAGCGCCCTACACTGCAGATCTGCGGCTGCTCAAGCATTTGGCGATGAGCTCCATTAAGTACAGTGGACTCACCGCAGAAGAACAGTCCAAGGGCTTGGCGAAATGGCAAAAGAAATGGGATGAATGGATTGCCAGTTTGACCGAGGGCAGGCTGTAGAAAAAGAAAAATAAAAACAGCAAACAACAAACGCAATACAATATGTATTTTAATTTTCATTTATTATGTTTCATATAGTATTATCTGCTTGCTCTTGCCTCGCCTAAAAGATACAATTGATATGGGTATGGATATGAGTATGCACAAGCTTTGACCTCTCATAAATTATAGATATATTTGTGTGTATATATATTTAAGTTGTGGGATATGTTTTACTTTTGTTTTTTTTTTTTCTTTTTGGTTTTTGTTTTTGTTTTCTTGTGGAGAGAGCTTTAGTCACTCTATGTCAACTATTTTTTATTTTGCTGTCTAACTGATGTGTTCAAGCAGAGTCTTCAATACACTTACACAAGCATCGGAATATATAAGCGAGTATATAGCACAATTATATAGTTTAAACATACACACAATCAACTCTTCGTTTTAAGTTAAGTTAAGCCATTTATTGTACATCTATATAAGAAAATTACATTTATGCGCTTCGGGCAACTTTTCTTGTTTGTTAATTGAAGTTTATTTTGTTATGTAAGCAGCTGTCTGTATATGTGTGCTCGCAAAAATACATTAATGCCATATTTATATATATATATCTATATACTTGAAAGATTTTTATTCATATTTTTTATTCATATTTCATACTTGAAATATTACAAAATATTGTTTTTGCCTTGTCTGTTGTTTAGGTATTTCGTATCGTCTGCTATCAACTCGCTTTTTATCCACACTTACTTACACTTAATGCATCTTCTTCCTCTTTAGCTCAAATCCTAAACCATTTTCCCATATTGGTTTTGTTTTCATTTTTTTTTTTTTACAAGCTTAATCTCAATTTTGTTCAAAATTCAAAATACATTTATATATATATATATATATATATATATATATCAATATATCGCTATGCTGTACAAATCTTAAGTTCTACTCAACTGCTTAGCTGATCAATATGTTTTCTCTTTCTTCTTTAGCTTGGAGAATGCTTCAAGTCTCACTTTACGCTATGTGCGTTGCCAATGTTGCTTCTCTGCTGCTTCTTTTTCTTTTCTTTGCCGCTTTTCCTTTTTCCAGCTGATCTCGCCCACGCTTAGCGGATAGGGTATTATGTCTGGCTGCTGTTCCGATGATGAAGTTTCCTCATTGCTCTGCACATTGTCAACATTCTCCCCCGGCTGCTGCCGCTGTTGTTGCTGCTGCTCCTGCTGCTGCTCCACTTCATATCCTGACACATTCTGCAGTTCATCATATTTGGATTTCAGCTCATTTTGTAGCATTTTGGTTGCATGCAAATGTTGTTTCTTCTGCCGCTTGCTGTGCTTGGCATATCTGGTGGCATTTGCAGTCAGCTTTCGATTTTTGTCTGCGCTGCAAAACTGTGCAGAGAGAAAAGGGTCAAATTTAATGGGTATGCATAGTACATTCATGTTTTAGTATTAAATTGAATTGTGAAATTGATAAAAAAAATTTATATATATATAATATATTTGACAGCAATTTAATTGTGCTTCTACACATTTTGTATACGTCACTAATTGATAAGAAATACTTTTATTATTTAAGTCTCTTATATAATTTGGCTTTGTGGTTATGCGCCCCAAGATACAATTAAATTAAATTGCATTTGCAAAATAATATTGCTTAAATGCACACAAATAAAAGCCAAGGCCAAGATAAGATAGAAAACCACAAATCCACCAGCATTAAAGCCCAACTAGGAGCGAGCCGCTTTCAGTGGGGCAAGAAACCGCAGCAATAACAACAAAGACAACGTTTTACAATAATAAATGAAATATGCCTTAATCGCGTTTTGCTATTGCTGTTGCTATTGTTATTTCTCTGAATGGGGCCACCTTTTCAACTGATAAGCGATAAGTGTGCCAGAAGAGGTGCGAAAGCAGCGCGATAAGCCTTTAACTCGTACGAGTACTTAACACTTAAGGCGAGATAAATGCGACTGATATAGACAAGGAATCAATATTGGTTAAGAGCGATTGTTGTTAGCCAAATAATTGAAAATTATGATTTAAATGAATGCCGAAAAAATATAATTCAAATTCAAACTACAATTAATTTCAATATTAATTACAAATTATTCATAAAATAATAAATTCAAAATTTAACGAATATTTAATTTAATTTTAATATAAATATTTATAAAAAAATAAGAATAATAAATTGAAAAAAAGCATGAAGGAAAAAAATGAAATTCAAATTTAACATTAATTAAAATTTTTATAAATTTAAAATAATATAAATAAAAATCAAGCACAACAGAAGTTGGTAAATTGCATTTCGATACAAGCGAGTGCATTATTTATTGCAACTGCAAACCCCAAAACAAACTTTAAAACTGTAGAAGACATTGTTGCGGTTATCCCCAATAGGCGTATCCGCCTACGGCGGACAGTTGTATATATATATATATTTCAAGTTCCAAGTCTCTAGCTTTGATAGTGGCTAAAAGCTTTGTGTTCACACAGAGAAACGGACGAACAGCAAGACAGACATTTCGCTAAAACGAGTTTATTATTTTCACACTGTCAACAAACAATAAAATATTATTTTATGCCCCTACAATTACTTGCTATCAAATGCTACTTTTAGAATTTTCAACTGAAAATACTTATATAGTTATAGAGTAGAGAAACACTTGTAAATTCTCTATCAAAACTAGCATTGACATTTGCCTTGAATACAAATAAAACACAATCTGTGCCGGCTATGATTAACAACAATTATAAAAGCAACAGCAACAATGCACTTGGCGGTCGAGCTGAACTTGACTTATACCAAATATATATATATATATATATATATATATGTATATATGTATATATGTATATATGTATATATGTATATATATATGTATATATATATATACATGCTCTATTATATTATGTGAACTTTACATAAACGTAGAATAAATCATATTAAATCTTATTATTTTGACGTACATTTGATCTATATATTAAACAGATCTAGAACAAGTCCAGCTCTAGATTTTAGGGTCATCGGAATATTAGTTTTAACTATAATTGTCGCTCAATAAAGTCTAGTCAGAGCGACAATTAGCGGAGACGCTGTGCTCAACGAGTTGAAAGCTCAGATTAGAATATAAAATAGCTAAATTCGCTGCTGTTCAGCTCAGTTGCAAGTGAAACGCTAAACCAGACGCAAAATCTCAGATCGGAATATATAATTTCATATATCAAATCGGAAATTATGAGCACACGAACGGCAGCTGTGAAAAAGTCGAAGCAGACGGCGCGCATTGTGATCATTGGAGCTGGAGCTGCGGGCATTGCAGCAGCCACTCGGCTGCTGGAGCAAGGCTTTCGGAATGTTCAGATCCTGGAGGCAGAGAGTCGCGTGGGCGGGCGCATCAATACCGTGCCATTTGGAGACAGTGTGGTCGACAAGGGCGCCCAGTGGTGTCACGGCGAGGGCTCTAATGTCGTCTATCAGCGGGTCAAGAATTTGAATCTTTTGCATGCCACTGGCGATGCTCTGAAGGCAACGTACTTTGTGCGCTCCAACAAGGAGATCTTGAGCGCTGAGACAACCATCCAGCTGGCCACGGCCATTGAGATGTCGCTGCCCACGGAGCCCAATGAGGCGAATGGATCACTGGGCGACCACTTGACGAGCAACTACTGGCAAATTCTGGCCAAGTCACCAGCTGTGAATCGCACAGTCGCGCAGGAGCTGTTGGATAACATTCATAGATTCCGATGCTCCTTCACAGCGTCCGATCATTTGTTCGAGGTTTCGCGGCGTGCCCACTTGGAGTTTGTCAAGGACGAGGGCGAGTTTATGCTCAACTGGCGCGACAAGGGCTACAAGACTTTCCTGCGCGTCCTGATGAATGCCAAGGCTGACAAGCCCGAGGATCTGGGTGTGCTCAATGGCCGTGTGCAGCTAAGCAAGCGCCTTACTGAGATCAATTGGAATGGCACGGATGAGCTGCTGCTGCGCTGCTGGGATGGCGAGGTGCTCACTGCGGATCATGTCATCTGCACCGTCTCCTTGGGCGTGCTCAAGGAACAGCACGAGAAGCTCTTTGTGCCAGCATTGCCTGTTACCAAGGTTCGAGCCATTAATGGACTCAAACTGGGCACTGTGAATAAACTGTTCTTGGAGTATGCTGCGCTCGTCTTGCCCAAAGATTGGTCCGGCGTCAATTTCCTCTGGCTGGAGGCCGATCTGCAGGAGCTGCGCGGCACCGAACGCTTCTGGCTGGAGAGCGTCTTCGGCTTCCATCGCGTTCTGCATCAGCCACGCCTGTTGCAGGGCTGGATCATAGGCGAACATGCTCGCTACATGGAAACTCTAACTGAGGAGCAAGTGCTCAGCGGTCTGCAGTGGCTCTTCAACAAGTTCCTGCCTTTCGACATGCCACAGCCGCTCAAGTTCATGCGCTCGCAATGGCACTCGAATCCCAATTTCCGTGGCAGCTACAGCTCGCGCACCACCTACACGGATCAGCTGCGCACCGGCCCCTGGGATCTGGAGACGCCTCTGCTCAACACCGATGGCACGCTGCGAGTGCAATTCGCGGGCGAGGCAACCAGCAAGACGCACCATTCCTCAGTACATGGTGCCACAGAAACAGGTTGGCGCGAGGCGGACCGGCTCAATGCCTACTACAGCGGGCGCAATGCATCGTGAGGTGGGCGTGGCACGATTATTATTAAATAATTGGCGAATAATCGTACAGTCGAGACTTGTGCCTCGGGTATCAATTAAAGTTCATTTGCATTAAAAAAAATATAATAAATAAGCAAAAATAAACAACGAAAATTCATTAAGTCTATAGAAAGGGGTACAAGGCAGGGGGTATATTAGACTGAGGAAAAGTATGTGAAATAGCTTTTATTTATGTGTATACATAGATACATATGCATGTGTTCATAAAAATAGTAGTGTGACAGATGTTTCACAGCAAAATTTTGCTATAAACATATTTTGAGATTAATTTGAAGATAGATATACGCACAACTACTACTATTTTTATGAACACAACTGTATTTATATGAACGGAATATAATAGTAAAAGACAAAGTATCTCTGACTGATACATACACTATTTAACATATCAAACGGCATGATCTAAATAATCAAATTGCTGTTTAATATTTGACAGTGTATAAATTAATCCAGGGTATCGCCAAGTCAGTCATTATACAAGTTTTTCCTATTTATTTTGATAATTTGCTATTACCCACTCAGCAATCAATTTCTAAACAAAGCTCATTGAGAATTCAAACAAAGTCTCATGGGTACAACTGTTAAGACGCCCTGTATTCGGTATTAGAATCTCAATCAATTTAGTTTCAAGCAAGCTCAAGTCTCATGACATATTAAACCGATAAAACTGAACATAGAAATTATATAAGTATGTGCAAATCTCAATGTCAAAATAAGGGTAATAATTAAATAAATAAATGCAGTTGCTGATAGCAGAAAACCACACAAACAAACCCAATTTACCCCATCGGCCCTTATCGAAGCCCAGACACCTATACATACATATAAATAGGAGTATTATTCGCTCAGTCTAGACAGTCGCTGGTCGCCACTATCTGTGAGCGTCATTCAGGTGCAGACATTAGTAAACATACACCATGAGCAGTTGTCCAGTTGCTCTTCAAGCTCGCCAGCAGAACAAGTCCAAGCAGACAGCGCGTATTGTCATCGTTGGATCGGGTGCCGCGGGCATTGCTGCTGCCACACGCCTACTTGAGCAAGGCTTTAAGAATGTTAGCCTCTTGGAGGCAGAAGATCGCATAGGCGGACGCATTAATACGATTCCATATGCGAACAATGTCATCGATCTGGGTGCACAGTGGTGCCACGGCGAAGTGGGCAATGTGGTTTATGAGCGGGTCAAGGATCTGGATATGGTTACCAAAACGGGCGATTTCATGAACACTATTCGCTTCCTGCGATCCAACAGGGAACTTGTGCCGCAGGCAATGGCCAATACGCTGAGAACAGCCGCCGAAAACTCTATACCAGATGGACCCAAAGCCCTCGAGGGTTCCGTGGGTAACTATCTAACCCAGAAGTATTGGCAAGAGATAGCCAAGATGACTGATGTGGACCGTGCCATATCCGAGGAGATGTTTGAAAGCTTTAAACGAGGCGAATGCGGCACTGAGGGCTCTGATACTCTATTCGAGCTTTCGGGACGTAGCCACCTGGAGTTTGTCGAATGTAAGGGCGATCTGCTGATCCATTGGCGGAATAAGGGATACATCAGCTTCCTTCGACTGCTCATGCAAGCCAAAGAGGATCAGCCCGGGGATTTAGGTGTGCTCAATGGTAAAGTGAAGCTGAACAAGCGAGTCTCACAGATCAACTGGGAAGGAGCTAATGAATTGATTGTGCGTTGCTGGAATGGAGAGCTGATGGCAGCGGATCATGTCATCTGTACGGTATCCTTGGGTGTACTGAAAGAGCAACATTGCAACCTATTTGTGCCCGCTCTGCCCGAGGCCAAGGTTCGAGCTATCAAAGGACTTAAGCTGGGCACCGTTGACAAGCTCTTCTTGGAGTTTGCGGTGCAGCCGCTGCCTCAGAACTGGGCTGGTATAGATTTTCTTTGGATGGAGCAGGATCTCAAGGAGTTACGTGGCAGCAAACGGTTCTGGCTGGAGAGCATCTTCGCAATACATCGATTTCAAGATCAGCCGCGCATGCTGGAGGGCTGGATCATTGGCGATCATGCGCGCTACATGGAGACCCTGCAGGAGGACGAGGTGCTGGAGGGCTTGATGTGGATGCTCCGTAAATTTCTGCCCTTCAATATACCGCAGCCAAAGAGCTTCCTGCGCACCCAATGGCACTCGAATCCCAATTTCCGTGGCAGCTACAGCTTTCGCAGCACTTATACCGATGAACTGCAAACCGGTCCCTGGGACCTGGAGGCGCCTCTGGTCGATGTTTGCGGCAAGCCAAGATTACAATTCGCTGGCGAGGCTTCCAGCAAAACTCACTATTCGACAGTACATGGCGCCACGGAGACGGGCTGGCGGGAAGCGGATCGGCTGAATGAATACTATTGCCGAAGCAGCGGCTCGACTTTCTGATATGAACCCAATTTAAAAATTTAGAGTGAATGCAACACACTAACTAGATCAGTTAAAATGAACCGAGTTAGCTAATTCCTGGTTCCAATTTCAAGTATGAGAAAATATATGACAATTTCTAGTACATCCAAATGTAGCTTTTACCTAGCTGGCCTTCGGCCATGTCAAACGTCTGACCAGAGGCCGGACAAACAAAGGCATTTTCTCTGATTGTCGCACGTATCCGACTGGCTGGACACAACTGCTGGCAAATGGCTGGGCAAAGCCGCAACAGATGTAGCCAACTTGTAGAGGGAAGAGAGGTAATAGGGGTGGCCGAAACCTGTCTCTGCATATGTAATGTGGGAGAGGCTGTATATGTGGGTAATCTGCGAGCAGAGCTGACTAGGAGGCGTGCGGGCAAATACATGAAACCGGGACTCTAATGCCTTTTGGCCTTTGCGTGGCATAAATTTGAATTTTCAACATTTAGGTAGAAGCCCTCTACTGGCAATGGTTAAAACATTTTCCACAGCACAGGCGAGGCAAGTCCAGTTCAGTTGAGTCGAGTTGAGTTGGGTTGGGTTGGGTTGCGGAGGGGAGCGGGGAACGGGGTGTTTGTGGGATTGTGGGTTTTGTGGCATTGTTTTGTCCGGCTTCTGTCGAAACTGATTTTTGCCGTTGCATTTCTGTCCTTATTTAGACTTTTTGCATGTGTTAAGTGCTCGGCCACACCCCCAACTCGCAATAACAGTGCAATTACATTGTTGTGTGCGGCTCGTTCGCTTGCAAATGAGTTGGTCAACATGTTTGGACCCAGCGCTAAAAATGTTCCAAACTGTGTACCCTTTCTATGCTCAAATGAATATGCACTCCATGTGTAGGCAATTCAGCTACTCATTTCCGTTTCAGTCTAAACAGTTTTTACTTAGAATTGGGTAACTCTTCAAATATTGACCAATTGTGATGCTAGTAAATAGATCAGAAACTCAAGCTTAAGCTTATCTAAGTTCACAGAGAGTTGTTTATTGGCTCTGATCATAACTGATCCGATATTATTGTCTTCCAAGTGATTCCTCCTTAACTAATAACTGCAAGTCCAACTGTTAACCACGTTGTTTTGTTTAATTTTGCTATCATTATCAAAGCCAATACTCGACTTTAAATGGTCATAATATATAGAATAAAAGTATTTGTTAAACACTTTTATTGGCATGTGCCCGTTGTTGCTTATCTGTTCCTCATAACTGGGCTGTTCTGGAGCGATAGTAGGTATTCAGGCGTTCCGCCTCCCGCCAGCCCGTCTCTGTTGCGCCATGAACCGTCGAGTAGTAATGTTTGTGTGTGGCTTCACCCGCGAACTGTAGCCTTGGTCTGCCACCCACGTCGAGCAACGGCGCCTCCAGATCCCAGGCGCCAGTGCGCAGCTCGTCTGCGTAGGTGGTGCGAAAGGTGTAGCTGCCTCTGAAGTTGGGATTCGAATGCCATTGAGTGCGCAGGCAACGCAGTGGCTGTGGTACATCGAAGGGCAGAAATTTGCGGAAGAGCCACAGCAAGCCCTCGAGCACCTCCTCCTCGGTTAGCGTCTCCATGTGCCGGGCATGTTCGCCAATAATCCAACCCTGTAATATACGTGGTTGATATGACACCGGATAGAATCCAAAGACGCTCTCCAGCCAGAAGCGCTCGCTGGCACGCAACTCCTGCAGATCCTCCTCCAGCCAAAGGCAACTGAAACCTGGCCAGTCTTTGGGCAGAGGCGGCACAGGGTATTCCAAGAAGAACTTGTCAACGGTGCCCAACTTGAGTCCTTTGATAGCTCGCACCTTGGCCTCTGGCAAAGCTGGGACAAACATGTTGGCATGCTGTTCCTTCAATACACCCAAGGACACCGTGCAGATGACATGATCCGCTGTAATGACTTCTCCATTCCAGCAACGAATGACTAAATCGCCAGCTCCTTCCCAGTTTATCTGCGATATGCGCTTGTTGAATAGCACTCGTTCTTTAAGCATTCCAAGGTCATCGGCTTCATCATTCCTGGCGTTCATGAGTAGACGTAAGAAGCTCTGGTAGCCCTTGTCGCGCCAGTTGAGCAGCAGTTCGCCCTCGCAGAGCCAGTATTCCAAATGCCCACGGCCCGAGACTTCGTACAAATGATCTGAAGCCTCCACGGAGCTTTCGAACTTGTGAAAGTTCTCAAGAAACTCTTCAGCTATGGCGCGATTGATTGGCGGCAGCTTGGCTACCTCACGCCAGTATTTCTCGGTTATATAGTCGCCCAGCGAGCCTTTGAAATCGACGAGTTCCGTTTGGCGTTCCGGAATCGAATTAAATGCAATATTTTTCAGATTGTCCGCAATATCATCGGGCAGCACCTCCTTGTTGGAGCGCACACACCTGAAGGTCTCATAGTGATCCTCAGTCGTCTCCAGCAATTTCAGTTCCTTGACACGTTCATAGATGACATTGCCCACTTCGCCGTGGCACCACTGAGCGCCCAGATCCACCACATTATCCGCAAAGGGAATCGTATTGATGCGTCCGCCAATGCGATTCTCAGCTTCCAGCAATAATATGTTCCTAAAGCCCTGCTCCAGTAGTCGTGTGGCTGCAGCTATGCCCGCTGTGCCGGCACCAATGATCACAATGCGAGCAGTTCTCTTTGTTTTGTTCAGAGAGAAACGTATGGCACTCATTATGCTAATGTAGCGAGACGCAGGTACCCCTCACACGTCTTTCCCGCTAGACGTTCGCCTAGCAACTGAACAGCTGTAGCTCAAGCTCTTTCAGTTCTGCTCAGTTGACTTTCTCTCTCAGCTGTCAACGCGGCGCTCTAATGAGCTGAGCAGCGCATATCGCTAATGAACAGTTCGACACACATGTTCGTTTGACTAATCGCTGACGTTGGCACGCTCTCACTTTACCTTTTCTCTTTCTCTCTCTTTCTTCCTCTCTTCTCTTATACAAGTTTTGATGTAAGCATAAGATAAATGCTGACATTGTGACTTGCAAAGATTATTTATGGCATATAAATAGTTCAAAAAATTATCTATGAGAACAACAAAATATTTGCTGTGTACACACATAGATGGACTCTTAAAGAAGAACAAATAATTAGGTAAATAATATGATTTTGTGAGCACATTACCATATAAAAGGCTTTACGTAATCTATGTGATATATATACAGATATAAGTGTATATAAATTCCTGATTATTATCAATAATACAGTTGATAGAGTAGAAGAAAAAGCCTTCTTCTAACTATGATTACGTTTAAAGTAGTAGTAAATTGAGTTATTCTTAGCTATTATGCATTTCGAATTTGGCAAATCGAACACCTTCATCAACTTTTACTATTATTATATATTTCAGTCCAGCTATCTAATCTCTTTAATAAGTCCTAACTCAACTTTATAGCCAGCACGTTCAGCTCTCGTGCTGCACTTGCCACCAAAATAAACCACTGATAAACTCACATATGAACTGAAAGCCGCACAAATACAGCTCTATTGTAAGTAAAAAAGAATCATGCATGCGAATGTATGGGGAAACAATGTAACAGACGGTACTAGTTGCCAGTGGTTGTCGATGGTTGCCAGTGGTTGGCAGTGGTTGGCAGTGGTTGTCGGTGGCAGAGCGCTTTGATGAATGTATTCATAAAAATCCAATCATTGCAATTGCAGCAGCAACAGCAGCAGCAGCAGCGGCAGCATTCGTACTCGCACTTCCCAAATAGAAATACAAATACCAAATAACTAAAACAACAACTACAGTGGAAGGGAGGAGGCGAGGGGAAGCAGGCATTCAAGATGAATACGCCCAAATAATGGGAAAACACAACAGACAGCTGGGTGCGAACTTTTGCAAACGAGCGACTGACTCGGAATACGGGCCCATATGCAACGCCCACACCCAACGCTCAACGGGCCCACAACACAAAAACAGTCAACAGAAAAAATTGCAGTAATATTTTTGTACAAAAAAGAAAACAACACAAAACATTTGTGCATAGAACATAAAACGCAAAAAAGGAATAAACAAAAACAAAGAAAAATCAACTATTGAAGAGTAGCGACTATTGAATACCCTTGTTATAATTATACAACATTTTGCTTTATTTGTGAATTTAAAAAAAAAAAACACACACACATTAATGTATAAGAATAAATTGAATACTAAAAAACTTAACTGAAGAAAAAATATTTATTAATATATGAAATATAAATAAATATTAAATAATTAAAAAATAAAAAGTTTATTTCATTATATTTTAAAAAAAAATCATAAAAATAATGAGATTTTTCTGGGTATAAATAATATAATATTAATATGTAACCAGAATATATTTTATTTTTCCGCAAAAAATATTAAACTAAATATGATATTTATGATATTTTATGATATTTTAATATATATATATATATATATATATACAGATATAAAGCTGGAATATTTAAAGACATATCAATACATATGTTAAATATTAGCTCTCAAGAATTTATTCATTTTCAAAGCTTTCATGCCAAACGATGTCATCATTAGCATAATACCCGCTCGAAAGAGAATCGAGCACACAGCAAAGAAAACGCTTATAAACAAGAACAACAAGAAAAATGCGATTAAAATGACAAGTGAAAGCAATTTTCGTGCAGCTGCTGTGGATAATGGTACAGAGAGAGAGAGAGACGCAGAGGGAGAGAGTGGGAGAGAGAGGGCTGTACTATATAGGGGAATTGAGGGATAGGGTTGGGCTGTTGAATGACTGCTGTTTGGCATGGAATGGCAATATGCAGACATATACATACATCCGTATATAAGAAGGAGCAGAAATATGACTACGTTTAGGGCACTGGGTAGGAATATTACATTTTCTGCCACGCCCCCCTCGAGGCTGTACTCACATTCTTGCTGCATTCACATTTTAGTATCCATTCGATGGCAACGAATTTATTCTCAATTTGTATTTGATGTGATTGCAGAAATTCCTGATCGATGGGCTCCAGGCCAATGGTGTTCCATAACTGTCCTTCCGGCTGCCAACTGTCGACTGCCTCGGCTGCCTCGGCTGCCTCGTCCTGTTGCATGCGCTTTTGTACGTAGTTAATTGGATCAACGGCATTTAAAGGGCATAGCAGCTCCACCTGTGCGCCAATAGAGAAATCAGAAGAGAAGAGAGAATGCTTGTAAATGTAACGAGTGGAAATCAAGGCAAGAGTTGCGCTCCTGCCTAAGGGCTACAGTTTAATAAATCGGAAATTGCGCTCGAGTCTGAGGTGCTAAATCGATTTTGACAGCCATCTTCAGCTGCAGCTACAGCTGCCAATTGCAATTGCAAATTGACGTTTTAATCCAATTCGTTTTTTAATTAATACTCAAAGACGGCCCAAATGGTAAGTCCAATCAAATAAACAGTAATAGGAAACACATTTCAATTAGATTTGTGTCAAATGAAAGTTAGTTTCAAGTGAAATAATTAAACAATGTTAATGGTGATGCATGATATAGGAGTATATAAATTATATACATTTTCTCTGTATATATAATAATAATTTCATTTTGAAGGTTTTTGCTAGTTCCCTTAGAAAAAATGATATATTGAAAGGGTATTCTTCGCTGCTGCCAACGCATGAATAATGCAGCGCAATTTAATTAGCATTGCTTGACTTGCATTCAAATGAACGTTTCAGCTAGTTAAACAATGCAATTGGCAAAGCGAATGGTAGAAATCAATTGCAATCGTGTCTAAGATAGGGCTAAGACTGGGAATAGAATCGAAACTTACCTGGATTGTTGTCGAAACAGCTGGAATGCAGCACTTGGTGCCCCGATGGCAGCTGCCGCACAGCTTTGGACGATAGAGCTTACGTGAGACGCACTCGCCCAGTCGAATCCGGGCAGTGCCCAAACGCTGCAAGCTACGGCACTCGTGGCCCTTCTGCAGGGATGGCAAAAAGTAAAGAAACAGAAGCATCAGAAACAACAAGAGCAACTCACTCTTATTCTGTGTGCGGGCTCCTGTTGCATATCGAGTGCTATGCCATGGCCATTCCTCTTATGATGATGCAGCTGATGAAGCTGGCTCCTGGCCAAGTTGTTAAATAGTCTATTGTGGCTGTTGCCATTGCTCTTGCTGTAGCTGTTGATGTTGCTGTTGCTGTTGCTGTGGCTCCTCTTATTGTCCTGGGCACATCTGCGATTCTCGCAAAGCCGTAAATTGCTCAATTGATGGCAACCGGCATGGGTGCTCGTCTGCCTTGTGGCCATGCCCAGGCCACATGCCCGACTGCAGGCGCTCCAATTGCCGCTGATGCTGCTGTTGTGGCAGGTGGCGTAGACTGCAATAATGAGAGCAGAGCACAACAACAAAAACGTTAAAAACGTATTGCTAATGTTTATGATTGGCTGCCTAATGGCCCGAGTGCTTAGTGTGGCCTAAGTAACTAAATGGACTCTGCTTAGCAAACCTCTTTGAAGTCAACTAAGTCGCAGCAACTACTAACAAGTACTAAGTACGTGCAAAGCAGCGTACGGAAGTAAATCATTATTTATTTAGCCCAAGAACTAAGTGATGAAACAGATGTGCTACAGAAATGTTTCTATGCTAATCTTTTCTTATGTTAAGCTGTCATAACAAGCTAAGGTTTGCCATGGCCCAAACATTTTCCACCTCGGAGATACGGAATTCATTTCCTCCTATCAGCGTGGTCTGATTGACAGCTTGAGTCTTTTCCACAAATTTTCCACTTGTGTTACTAGAACTATATTTTCATTTGTGATCGTGAATGCTCTTAGGTATTGGAAGCCCTCTTTACATCTACAAACTATGCCAACATATATATACCAACTAAAGTATATGAGAACACGCTCATAGCTATTAATATCTATGATAATATATTAAATGCTAAATTCAAGTCTTCCAGCCGCATTCCCCTTGTGTAAGACCAGCTGCATTTCCTACTACATGAGCTTGAATTGTTTGCAATCTGTTTAAGCTGTAAAGCTGGTATTTAACATTAAAGTTCTTTGCCCCTTAGGAGTTGTAAACGCTTAGACTCACCAATCTTACTTCCTTTTTGTCCAAGCACTTAAGTTTCTATTCTAGTTTCCTTGTCAAATAAAATTTCTTCATGTTCATCTTTTGAATGTTGCTAAGCAATTAGTAAGGCGGACAGTTGTCTGTGTACATACATACATACAGTGAGGCATGTATATAGCCCAAACCATTTGATGAAGGCGTTAAGCCCATTTCGAGTGAGGGCATCTTGAGAGCGCTTAATAATCTTGTTTATTTATTGCATTTTTGCGCGTTTAATTAACACTTAATCCTTGTGTAAGTAATTATGCTGCTGCTGCTGTCCATTGCCTCAGGCAACAGCAACAATAACAACAATAACAACAACAGCAAGAGCAACAGACGCTCTCGACTGTTGCCTTGTCATGGAATAATTCATCTTCATAAATATGCGTTGCGCTTTTGGCTGGGCGCTTAAACAGCATTAAGTTGTGCCAGGGCATGGCGACTGGCTGCCCCTGGGCGCCATTAGCACAGGACCATGGCCAAACCGAAGCCACAGCTACAGCCACAGCGAACAGAGAGCAGAGAGTAGAGAGCAGAGAGTAGAGCAGTACAGCAGCAGGGCTGGGGCCATAAACGCACTTATAAAACAATAACAAAGCCATGGACCACGGATCCCGCCGTTGGCTGAGACGCAGCACAGGCAAACACAAACACAAATACAAGCACAAACACACACACACACATACGCACACACACAACTTACCATCAGCTGTTGGATTCTCACAGAGCCACATTTTGCAACAGTGGCCGGGTACCTCGACCAGGCGCGGTGATCTGCATGAAATCGTGTCCTCCGGCGCCGGCAGCTGCTCATTGGGACACAGCGTGGAGCAGGCATGGCGTCCATTCTGCAAACAGCGAAGCAACATTAAAATACATTAAATTTCGGCAGAGGGCAGCCCGCTGCTCTTGTTGTTTGTTTGCTTTGCTTTGACCACCAATAAAGTCATATTAAAGAGTATTGGCTGGAGCCAAATCTGTTTGTCTAAGCTCTAACTAAGTTTGGCCTTCAATTAACAGCCTTTTTTGCTCTTCTGCACAAATTGCAATGGATAAATTGGGGACTATTTGCATGTAAGTGTGGCGCGTGTATGTGTGATTGTATGTGTAAGTGCGTGCGTGTATGGGAGTGTCTCTGTCAGGGCGCCATGATAAACGGCCGCAGCAGGCGATAGGTGCGAACAGTCACGCACACTTACAGCCATGTTAAGCACATGTACACCCACATATAACACACACACACACACACACACACACACACACAGCGCCGACAAATGTGCGGCCATTAACCAATGCCAAGGATTTTGCTTTTGGCCAGATTTAGGCAATCCTTTTACATTCATTTCATATAATTGCGCGTAAATCTCATTTCATGGGATTTGCTGCCTAAACTATAATAAGCTAATTGAATATTAAGAATATATATGGTGTATAGAAGAGCTAAAGCCTATCAGCATGTATTGTTATTATTGTATCAATAGGATTGCAGTAGTTGTAGGCTATGGAAACTGAGGCCTGTGGCTTACAGAATATGTCAGTTCCAAATGGATTTCCATCCGAATCTTCGCTCTAGAGTTCTTTCACCTCTCAAACACTAGATTATAATGTCTGACTAACTGTTTCATATAATAATATCATATATTATATATAAAGACATATTTCTATATGATATATGAAATAAAGGTAATCCTTGCAACATCTCTCCCAATCCGTAACCTCATAAGTGTTAAATGCTAACCCTTATATCGAATATATGCCAATAACAAAGCTAAAAGACTATCAACGGCTGCCACTGATGCTGTTTAGTGCAACTGCATTTGACCTTAAACCGAATCTGTGGCATGGTTTCGCCCATTCTGCTACTCTTCCTCCACTTCTCCTCCTTTAGTCCTCTACTTACCTCGCAAACGCATTGGGTTTTGCAATCCAATTTAAATGTGGCTCCATGTGCGAATGTTGTGTTGCCAACGCTGCAATTGGCTGCAAGCGGGACGGGACCAATCGAAGTGCCCATGTGACAGGAAGCGAGACCAATGCCAGTTCCATTGTTGTCATGCAGCATCAAAGAGCCGATAGAAAAGCCAAAAAAAAAAAAAAGAGAAAACAAACAAATTTTTTTATAGAGCACCAAAAAAAAGGAAGAGAAAAGCAGAAAAAGAGAAAATAAATCAGCAGAAAACCGAGCTCGAAATAGGTTTAGAAATTGAATTGAACGCAACGGTTAGAGCTTTGCGGCTTTACAGCTAATGGCTGAGAATAAAAAACCGGAATTTAAAGCCAAATTTTTGTATTTTCTTGTTAAAGGTGCAGTGTGGTTGTGCTATGCTATGGAAATGACTTTATTTATATACAAATATATATATAAATATATTTGATATGTGTTAGCTGAGTAATGGATAAATAAAGTTCCATATGAGTTGTTCTCTGTTTTCAGAGACTTAAGATCTTTAACATGAATGTTTGGCACAAAAAATTAGTCGAATTATAATATTTGAAGAGCGTTCATTGTATCTTTAACAAATTTATTATATATTAATTACATTCCTTCCTATTTATATTTACGAACCAAGGCTCATTCACATCAAACAGCATTTATGAATGTAGCTTTCATACCCACTACATTGTTATTGCCTTGTGGCTTGTTTGGCAATCACTTATAGATCCTCAAATCTCATTACTCGGTGGCTCTGCTATTCCATTAGCAAACTTATGAACTTAAATTGAATCTCTCTGCAATATCATATATAAACCAGTACAAAACAATTTAGCCAAATTGGACATTTGCTTACAATAGACCACTTTCCATTTACCTTTCCCTGAGCGCAAAGGTAATTTATAACGCATGCTGCTTAAATATAAAATCTTCTTTTCTCATTTCCTGTTTTATTTTTACCTATTTTCTCTGGCAATCTGCACAAAACAGCTTGTTCTCTACATTATTCTCTGTTGATGTTGATTTTTTTTTTCATTTGCTGACATTCGTAGAAGTAATTTTGGAATTGAATGCTGTTATTGCCATAATTACACTGCCAAGGCTTGTTTATTACCAATTCGCTTGGCTGTGCTCTCCCCAGAGTCGTTTCATCACATGTCAAACGGGCAAAAAAAGCAGAGAAAACCAATTAATATCAAAGGAAGCCACAGTTACTGTTATAAATTCTACACACACACGCACACACACACACACACACACACACACACACACACACACACACACACACACATACAGACAGACATACACACTCATACAATTACATATGTGTGGGTGCTATATTTGCGAAGCAAACAATAGACTTTATGTGCGTTTGGGCCTCATCAAAATTGATACTGACAAATGTTTTGGTTTATGGGCAACCATTAGGCCACAGAAGTTTGCTTTTGCTTTTTGCATTTGGTGCTGCCTCCAACAGCTCAACAGCCCACAAATATGTCTAGCCGCCAATCACAATTATTCGGATTTTGCGGCTGCCCCAATGGATATTTGCAATTTCACAGTTACACAGGAATTTACGCAGATACACAGAGAGAGAGAGAGAGAGAGAGAGAGAGTGAGAGAATGAGGTGGAGAGGGTGAGAAAGACAGAGAGATAGATACACCTATAGGTACTTTATGTCTACGTGCTCGCCTGGCATTTTTCCACTTTTTCTTGGGCATATTCGTGAATTGATTTTCGTTGACGACGTGACTCTGTTAGCCAGCTATGTCAGCCAGTCAGCCAGTCAGCCAGGCAGCCACGGCTGCGGCATCATCATTCATTCACTTGCTGCCATGGTTAATGCGTAAATTGGCATTGAACGTTTGCCTGTAATATAATACACGCACGTGGTCGCATATTTATGTCATTAGCAATTAGATTTCTATGCTCTGCTGGCGGCAACTTGAGCTCGACAAGAACAACGGCCGGAAGTAGTGTTGCCTTTCAGTCAGAGCCTTGCGGCAGGTTAGGCAATGCCGCACAGATTCTTACACCTTTTTACTTTGTGGCTGGAATTGTGTCATTTCCGAAAGTGCAATCTTCTTAATGTACTTTGGCACACACACACACACACAGATAAGAAGCAAAGGCTGTCTGCACAGACACCCACACACACACACACACTGCTTTACATAACAGGTAGTAAAGTTCAATGTGTGTGTGTGTCATTGCTCTTTACAAGCAATCGCTGTTTACCCTTAACGAATCGAGCAGAACAAGGCGAGTGCAACGAAAAGCTGAGCATGAGCAACTGACAAATACCCTACAAGTGCATAAATTCAGCTGTAACGAATCATAAGCCAAGGTGGCCATAATCCTAAAGCAAAAACCAAATTCGAAAAAGCAACCATTGTCATAAAGTGCATTAAGCCTCTTTATATCTATTTTTACAGGGTACGCTTGCCTTTAAGCCGGAAGTATACAGAGAAATTGCAATGCGAGCACTTTTATCTGCGTTAGCTGTCAACATTTAAGACTGTCTACGCTTTGCTGGAGTGTACTTAAGCAGTTATGTGTGTCGTCCTTTCGTTCCGTTCGTTCAGCCTGCCATTTCCCTTCTCTGGCTCTTCTTCTTTTTTGCGGGCCGCCTTATCCCAGCTATAACTTCATGTTATGCATTATACTTGCTTGTTCTTGTTGTTGCTGTTGTTGCTGTTGCTCTGTAATGTACTCGTTCTTCGTTATTGTTTACCTTGCGACAAGTTCTTGCCATCCTACCCCTTTGTGTTGTATCTGTGCTGAGAGCGAGGCCCCGAAAAAACCGTGTAGCATACTTTTTGTTTTGCGTCCAGTGTCCAACGACTGGTTTTTGTTTGGGGTCATCATCGCTTGTCTTGGTGCCTGGTTTGGGGTCACGTTTGCACAGTTTATTTGTCTTATGCCAGAGGGCCGTAGTGTTTGTTTTACTTACAGTTTTTTTTCCTGCTTTTTTTGGATTTACTTAAGTCGTTGATGACCATGACCAAATAAAGTTTCATTTTGTGCAAAGATTTACAACACTCGAGCGTGTGTGTGCGACAACTTTTGAGTGTCCACTGTCCAACACACACACATACACACATTTAGAGCCAGAGATCGTTCAATAAAGTCAAAGCTCGAATAAGGCTGCTGGGACAACGCTGCGTATGCGCAATTTTATTGCAAATTGTGTATTCAATGCTTGTTTGCTCTCCACTTGATATTAGCAGCCCCTCCAAAAAAAAGGGCAATTGCTATATGGCTGGCCAAGTTTCAAATCAAAAATCAGAAATTAGAAATGAAGTACAAGAAGAGTTAATAAAACTGGGTAGCGGTAGCATATGTGCCGACAGGCAGGCTTTGGGTTGACTGAAATGAGTATAACATACAGCTTACTTTAACTTTATTTTCATCTCAACTTTTTTTGCTCTCGTTTTCTCTTTGACATAATTAATGTCATGTGCTGAAAATGTGCAAATCTTTTGCAGTAAATCTTTTGGCATGTTGTTTAAATAAGAATTGCTCACGTTTTGGTAAATTTATTTTTTGTGAGTTTATTTCGTCAGGAGTTGCATGAACACACACACACAGACACAGACACTCACTCACACACACACACACACACATGAGCTACACGCTCCACATTTTTCGTGTTTCGATAACTTTTTCAGAAGTTACACGCCCCCTACCGCGCCCCTTGCCATGCCCTTCACTGAAAAAAAGAACAAGTTTTACAGTTTAAATAAACTTGTTCCGCTTTGCCTGGACAATGCATCAGCGCAGCGGGGAGCGCTACAGGCAACAAAACGTGTGGAGCATTGATATGCGCCCATGGCACATTCACACAAACACACACACACACACACACACACACGATGTGGAGCTGATGTGGGGTGTGCTTTGGCACCAGCAACAGCTACGAAACCCACAACAGACGTCGAGAGCGAGCTCATGGACGCACAAACTGTATTGGCATTTGACTCAAAACTTTTGGCTTTTAGCTGCAGCAGCAGAAGGAGACGGTGGACAGAGGGCGGAGGGCGGAGGGTAGTTGGGGAACTGATGCTCACAAACCCATAAAACATATGCAGCGATATGGCCCGAAGCAGAAATTGGTTGGTATTTGTTGTAGCAGCCGTATTGAAAAGTTTTTGGCACAGTTCGTGCTGCTGTTTAATTTTGAAAAGCTTTGCACGACAACATGTGAAGAAGCAGGCAAACATGTTGAATGAATTTCGTTTATATGTTTCGATGAAACCCAACCAGGGAAAGTTGGGAGAGCGGACGAGCGGGAGGGGTGCGAGCCAATTCGACAAATAATAAAATAAATCGATTAAAATCACTTTGCTCCCAAGTTGACAATTTTTATTCAGATTAGGCTAACAACGTTTCGGCGGGAAACGTTAAGAGGATGAATCTTTCACACAGGTTTGAAATTTAATTATATTTATTTTTTAATTTATAATTATATTTTTTATATAGCGAGAAAGCTTGTTTCAAACCTTAAGTAGAAATAAACCTTTATCAAATAAAAAGTCCACAAAGTATTATTTTTTATTATTTTTAAATTCATCCATAAATTTTTTAGGATTATCTATTTCATTTTTGTTTTAGAAACAATATATAAAATGTTTGCGTGATAAATCTATTTATATATTAAATAATTAAATTTGTGTGTTCAGCTAAGATTATATACTTCTTTTTAGATTAAAAACGAACTCCGTTGACTTCCATAAAAATGTAATCAATGCCTTTTAGAATACACTTAGTCGCGTTTTTATTAAACTTTGCCTGCTTCGCAGAATTCTTTATTAAATAACAGAGCAAACCTTTGCCTCTCATTTGCTTTTCCAGGGAAATATCTTATCCTCGTTTACTTTTTTCTACTATTTGGTTTCTTGGTGTTTTCTTCCTTTCATTTTTTTTTCGTCTTTCGTCTTTTCTTATTTTGCCATTTCGTGCGCCCTTAAAAATGAATATTTATTTGGCCAACAACACGAGAAATATTTAAAATTGATGGCCGCCTAAATGGGAAATTGTCTGTCCAACTGTTTTTTTTTTTTTTTTGTACTTTGCTTTACGAGGTTTTTTTCTCTCTCTTGTTGAGAAATTATTTTTGGGTTGATTTGAAGTGCCTTTGATTAATGAAGCGCAAAGTGAATGTAATTTTGCAATTTTCATTTGAAATTCATTTGATTGCAATTTGCTTAGCTTAACGTTAGTCGTAAACATATAAAATAACTAAGTAAATGGACTTACCGGGATTTATATGCCTTGGCAGCTAAATCAGAGAAAACACACAAGAGGAGCGAAAGAGATGGAGATGGAGAGAGAGAGTTTTTGTTTAAAGTGGAAGTCATATATATAATTCGCTTGGACTACTCACTCTGATGACCTTAAAACCTAAGCTGAGATTCGCTTCGACTCCAGCAATGAGACTATTACCAAATACACTCAGCAGGGCCAGCAGTATCAGCATTTTCTGTAAAAAAAAAAGAAGAAATATAGCGTGGAGGATGTGGTTAGTGGGCGGATGTTTAAAAGAATGTAAAGGCAAAACAAGTAAGACTGTTCAGGACGAAAAGATACCCTGCACTGTATGACTTGCAGATGTATTCAAGCATATTGAGTTCACTGTAGTAGAGCTAAAGTTTCAAGAATCTTAAGCTGATATCAATTCCTATCGTTTTCATGGTAATGCAAAATGATATCGATAAAAACTTGTATCTTGTTGCGTTATAGGAGAATGATGTGTCACTAATCAAGGCTTTGATATAAACTCAGATCAGCTCAACTTGATCCTGATCCTGCTTAAGAGTGTACATATACGTTCAGCCACGCCTCCTTCTGCCAGTTACATACACTTCAAGAAAAGCAAAACATCCTGTTTAGCCATACTCAATGGGTTCCATAATGGGTATAAAAAAGGTCGAGACCAGACAACAGCAGCAACAGCAGCAGCAGCAGCAGTAGCCACAGCCGCAGTCGTCGACTTTATTAAGGTCAGTTCAATGTCTGGCTTGGTTCGTTTTTCTCTTTTTGGTTACGGCTAATGGTTACGTCTATGGAACAAGGTCTAAGGTTTGTGTTTTGCATTTCCATTTGAGTTTGCTCTCTTTTTCTTTTTTGCGCTTCGCACGCCTGCAACCAAAACAATTTTTATTATTTATTATTATTGTGCTATCTGGCCTTCTGAGCTATAAAAACAAAAGGTGGCAAAGGCAAACTTGTTAAAAAGAAAACCTTAAATTAAGCAAGAAATATAATAAAAACCAAAAAAAAAAAGGAGTGAGCAGTGTGAAGCTCTATTTAAATAGAATCTTGTCAGCTCAAATGCTTTAAACGCCAAATTGTGTAAAAGGATATTTAAATATAGTGTAAATATGATATGTATAAAGACTTTTTTTCAATTACAATCCACAGATACATTGTTAAGTATGCACACAAACACACATATATATATACACACAAGTGAGAAAAAAACTCATTAAAAATATTTTGCAGCCATGCGCAAGAATCTTAAAAGGTATTTAATTAAACTTTAATAAATAAATATATGCACAGAGCGCAGGCGGCACATTACAATGTGGGGGAAAATATACAGAGAGCCAAACACAAAAAAAAAAAAAACAGAAAAATTAAAATTAAAAAGCAAACATTATGAAAGCACAAGAGTAGGCGTGGCAAAGGGGAGCACAGCTCGTAGCATAAAGGTAACTTTGCCTTTAATGCGCCAGTTTTCAATTAACGTCACAAAATCGTATGTCGCTAAGTGGATAAACAGGCTGAGCTGAAGAGTGTGGGAGTAGCGGCCGAGTGGCGCGACTGGGGTACGAAGACTTGCTGGGTAGCTGGACCTAGCTGAACGCATTGAATTTTCGGTTCATTAAGAAACTGCATTTGCAGTCCATGTCTCAATTATCGTAATTACAATGAGCGATGGGCAGGACGACATGCATGTGGCCATATAACTAACGAGCGAACGAACGCACCAAGCCAACAATAACAAAGAGCTAACGAGCCGAACACCAAGTAAAACAGCAACAACATTAACAACAACACAGGCAACAACAAAGACAACATTGTCATTGACACTTTTAATTGCAGCTACACACAAAGAGGAGCAACTTTTATGCAAGCAGAAGTGGGGCAACATATTATGTCACATGTAGGGGATGCGTAAAAAATGAATGGGGAAAATAAGGAAGCAGCAGCCGCAGCAGGTAGCAGCTGATAGATACGCTGTAGAATCAAAGACAGAGTCGAGCATATGGTAATGGCAAGTTGAGAGCAATCAATTAATAACTCTTTTGCCTTAGACTAATAAGCAGAGGCAGTAGATGCAGCTGGATGCAGCTTAATGCGACTGTCAAGGAAACTAAAAGTTGATTATAATTGAAACTGAAATAAAGAGAAGACTTAGAACTTGTTTGAAATGAAGAACGGGAACATAGTAAAACATACCGTAGACCGCTTGCTCTCATATATTGTTTCTAATAGAAATGAAATTAGAGCAAATTTTGCTAAACTCTTTCACTTTAGCTTTTTCAGGCAATCTTATAGAAGAAAACCTACAAGCAGAGGCAGTATTAGCAGCAGCTACCAGCTGGCAGATACGCTGTAAAATTTACATGCTTCAGGAAATTCTATATAGTAAAACTAACAAACAACTTCCAACTACTAAATACACCATTGTAGCAACATAGAGTAGAGCATGTGCTAAGTAAAGATGCTTTATTGCTGACTCACGAAAAGTTGTGGAGCAAAAAGGTTTTGCATTTTCACCAGCCCAACCCATATACCCCACTAGTGCCACCTGGCCAACAGCGTGTGCTAAGCACCCAAACTGTTGCCTGTCTGTTGTGTGTTTATAATTATGACGAAGAGGGCAAATTCATCAAAAACAGTGCTGAAAATGCTGAGCCTGAGGAGCACAGGGAAAATGAAAAATTTGTATGTCATTTCGGAAATGAAAGCTGAATGCCTTCAAAAACGAAACTGTCGACTCGAAAAGGATGTGCAAGGAATAATAATTGAGGAAGCTGCACTACAGCAGCTTCAGCTTCATGGAAATTAATGAATAGCCCGGACTGAGACAAAGCCCAACCCTAGTCGCATCATGCATGATTATGGCTTAATAAAGTTGAAAAGTTGTTACACAAAAAAAAAAAAAAAAAAGAAAGAAAAATAAATAAAGATTGCTTTTAAAGTTGCATAAAGTGATTAATGTCGGCGACAGCAAAGATCCCTGACAGGCTCTGTGTGTGCGCTTAAAGTGCGTGGCCCAGCAGAATATGTTTTTTATTCTTCTTCCTTTTGGTTGGCATCAAATTAATGATATACAACATTTTGTATAAACAAACAATTAATCTTTGCTGAGTTTTTGTATGAGCTGCGCCCTAATGGCACGCATTAGCTACTAATAATTCCTATTAAGATTTCAGTTAGCCTAAAGACTGATTGCTATTTAAATAGGCCAGAAATTTAGATGTTAATGGCAAGCCTATTATGAAACTGATTTGGTTGTGGGGGAGATTTTTCAAAGGCAGTGTTGAGTAGGAGAACAACTGTTTGAGGAGTTTAGTAATGCTCGCCATATAAAGTATTTGCACTGCTTCGTAGTGCTTGCAATACATTGATAGTTTTTCATATTGCAGATCTAGGCAAAGTAGGAGATAATCAACTAGCTCTAGTGCTTACTTATGGTCTATATCGATAGCCTGGTGCAAAATCCATATATTAGTGGGAAACTGTGAATCTATGGGAATCTGGTTAAGTTCAGAGCTATATAGGACCATACTGACGTTTCTTGAAGATAATTTCTAATATTGCATATCAATTTTTGATTACATTCCCAAATCAATTCTTTGATAGATATTAAAACTCTCCAGTCTTGGCATATTTTATATGCACAACACAATTTATCGATAGGTTACACTGCCACTGCTATCGATGACACTATTTATATTACCAACAATCATAACAGCAATGTGAGTTCTGAAATCCTATTTGGTAATAAGCCGTAGTCAAGCATTGATAAACTACAGCTATGCACGACCACGTCCTATCAGTCATTGGCAGCTAGCATGGCTAGGCTCATCTTTTTCTTGGCCTAAGCCATTGTTAAGCACATCCACTTAACCGTGTCAAGCATCGATTTATGGCTCTATAGCTCTAGTCCACTTGATGCCCGGTAACGCTTGTTACTCAGCACTTGCTAAAGCCGATCGGCTCTTAGTTTTTACGTTTTGACGAGGCTGAGGCGCTGAATTGATTGATTTGTGCTGTAGTTGTGTCATCGGGGAGGCCATCCCCCACCAGTTCAATTGCCAGTTCAACTAACCCGGAATATTGACGCACAGTCATAAATAAAAACACTCAGATATTCATGTCGATGGATATATTTTCCTGAGTGTGTGTGTGAGTGTGTGTGTGTGTGTGTGTGTGTGTGTGTGTGTGTGGGTCTGTTATTCATTGGTTGCCTGCGGCAAACGTTCCAAATACAAATTGTATCACTTAATATTTGGACTTTTTTCACTGGTGCCTATCCTCTATGCCTTCTCCTCGCTCTCACTCTACCTCTCTCCCTCTCGCTCTCTTTCGCGTTAGGAGTTGCACTGTTGACGCTGTCTGCTATGCGAGCTATTTGCAGTGAGAATGACTCTTGGTTCGTCGTTTCGAGTATTTTGTTGTTGATTTGCGTGTTGTTGAATAATTGATGGAATGACAATCTTGCGATGTGTCAGCATTGTCGTCGCCAGCATTCTATCCAGTTGTTATCAAGCTCACGGACCCGTTGTCATTGTTGACAGCGCTGAGTCTGCCTGTGTGCTGCGGTGCGGTGCGGTGTGTGCGAGTGTGTGTGTTTGGCATAATAAGAGCCTACGTTGCATTATTACATGCTCAGACACACTCAAACACACACACACACACACACACACACACACACACATAATCTCAGCACGCTTATGAATGATGAGCAGTCAAAGAATCAACGCTGGCACGATTGGAAAAAAAGTTGACATGAAATCAATAGCAAGAATGAGTTTGAATAGAAATGTGATTCGGGCACTTTTGATAAGTAGACAATTTCCACTTCTTAAGTGTTTAAGTAAAGCAAACAAAGCATTTGTCTTCATTCGCGTTGAACGGTTAGAAGTTTAGAGCGTATAAATTTCATTTCTGGTTAATTGAAATTCATTTGAGCAAATCAAATTAAGTCAAAAGTACGAGCATATCCTGGCTACGTGCTGCCACACAAACAGAGACAGAGACAGAGACTGGCAGACAAACAGATAGAGAAAGAGGGCGAAGGAGCGTGGGTCCTTCAGGCAGCAAGTGATTCATTCATAACGATAAATTAAGACAAAAAGTCTAAACAGAAGACGACACGGCTTGCAACATGGCAACGACATCGAATTGCCCCCTGGGAAATACTTTTATTCAAACTTTATTGTATTACCGAATGGCTGGGGCAGCCTTTTAGCTCCAAATGCTGTCGCACACTTACACGGCCACACACACACACACACACACGTCCACATAAATATCCTTGAGCAGGGCAACTGAGTCACATTTGTTGCCGCTGTGGCACGTTCTAGATATATATGTGTGTATCTCTCTGTGTGAGAGTGTGTGTGTGTGTGTGTGTGTGTGTGCCACACTCTAACAGCCAACCCTCATCAGCATTTTAGTTTTACAAAGAGAACGCTACAAAGATAGAAAAACTCAATTACTAAATATCAGCAGGATCGCAAATAAATAAATTAAGGCTACACAAATCAGCAAAGAGCGTTCGCAAAGTTTGTTTAAATCGAAATGAAATAGTGACACAGCCGCTGCCATAAAACCAAAAGCAAATACAAAGCCATTGCCCACACAAAAGCAAAAAAGGTTAAAACAAATATTTATGCAGCAGCCCAAAAGCCCCACAGCAGATTGGGCCGGCCGAAAAAAAAAAACAAGTAGGAACTTTGCAGTCGGCTATAACTAACTGCGTTATACTCGATCATAAATATATATATAAATAAAAATTTAGACACAGATACAGAAACATATACAGATACATATACAGATTCAGCTTTGCCATAGTCCCAAAAGAGCTTCGCTATATAATTTCAAGATTTATCTGTAGAGAAGTTCAGCGCATATCAATCAGCAAAACTTGTTGATTCTAGCTCCAAAATATAGACAATTTTGTATTCTTAGATGTGTCGTGCCTTCTCGAGGCTGATCTACTATAGTTTGGCTAAAAATTGTACATATGCCCAATTTGCAGTTCTAGGTCTAAGGCCAGGTACATAAGTTTTGTCCTGTTAAGCCAAACACCCAAGAGGCGCATATATATAATTTTACATCAGCTTACATATCTGCTCAACAGAGCTGTCATATTTCAGTTAGAAAACTATTAAACATTTAATTCTTGCCAGTATGCCCCGTACCACAAGAGCAGCATTCAAACATATATATCATTTTGGGAACTCCAACTGCAAGTCTCTCATGAAGGCACAAACTGACATTACACAAAAATCAATATACTCTCTTTTCACTTATTGAACGTGTATCAGAACGAATGTGTAGAACTCACATGCTGTATGTAATTACCAGACGTAGTCCCCAAGTACAGCTGTGCCTAAGTACATAAACACACACACACATATACACGGACATATCTATTCATGTATGTGTGTGTGTGTGTGCGTGTGAGTGCAGCGTACGTGGCTTTATGCTTAAATAAACATTTGTCGTCGTGGTCGCTAGCTACCTCCAACTACACCTACACACACACCTATGCCTCACCTGCAGCGTCGCCTACTTTCCCTTGCCCGACTAAAACTCGTCCTCGCAACTAGTTTACATAGCACCCAATGGCAGTCCGTTTGCCTGGTCAAAGCCAAATGGTTGATTGCATAAGTTGATGGTCAACACATGTCCAAGATATATAGTGCCGATACACACAGACATTTATATATATATATATATATCTATAGACGAATAGAGAATTCTACTTTGCCTGGCTTTATACTCACGTGTCGTTGGTAGTTGCTTCTGTGCTGCTTGCATTGGCTGCTCTCTCCAAGGCTAGGTGACTACTTGCCTGCCAGCTAAGGTATTGTCTGCTGTAAAAAGTATTAAAAAAAGAAGTCATATAATACTTACTTATATGTGTATGCGAGCCAGCTGGTTGGCAGTGATTGCTTTTAAGATACTTAAACAGATAAAGAGTTACAGATTCTCACACTTTAGATAGCGCTTAAATCAATGAGCAGCGCATTCCATCTAAATTGAATCGATTTAAACCGTCCCCAATAGATAGCTCGCCCAAACCGAACCATTAAGGCAGCTAAGGCAACAAGTAACCCAGGTAACTTGAGTAACTCGAGCAACTTGAATACATTCTGCTAGACTAATCATTAAGACGATTTGAGGGCATAGAGTGTGTGAGAGTCTGGGGGAATGGTGATGTAGAATGTCATGTAAAGCTTAATTTGAGTTGTATGTCATAGTATAGATAGTACTATAAGTAAGATAAACAAATGAAGAAGAGAATAATATAATAATATATAATATGAGAAAAATATAATAATGGAAAAACCTGCTAAGAGAGTTGTACGAGATTTATACTCTTTTTTTACTCATTTTACAGACTTAGGTTCTTAACAGCTAAGTCAGATGGCAAGCAATCCAATGCAAGATGACATTTAATCTTTATCGTATTCAGAATACTGTTTAGAATCCTTTACCCATATACTCGCTTAGACATTAACCTAAATAACTCTTAACCACTACTCAGAATCAGATTAAGACTTATAATCCACTCAACAAATCAACAATTCTAGTGCATATTGCTGCAGTGTGCATTCCATGTTTGTAATGCTTTGATTTATGCTCAAGAATATTTTCACTTCAAACTTCCAGTGACGCACACTCGATTTGATCATTTTACAGACTGAGAACCTAATCCAAGCACAATTAGAAACTCACATGAAGAGGATGACAATGACAAGCTGGAGTTGAGTGCTCGCTTAACTTCTGAACTGAGGCACCTTTATTTATTGCACTTGGCTTATGTCCTTATTGCCAACACTAGTGTATTGTGCAGTTCGCATTTTAATCAATCGATGGCAAATGCACAAAACATTTTGCCAATGACACAGGAGCACGTGCCCTAAGCTCAATCGCACAACGGAAAATGCCATTGGTAAATGAAAAGTACTAAAAATTGGCATTGGAAATGTTTCGACATTTTTGTCAGCCAAATGCAGCACGAAATGCAATGCAATGCAATGCAAGGCCAGCCATACGAACTGACAGCAGTGAAAGCAAAAGAAAGCAAAATCCTTGAAAGGAAAGCAATGACTGTCATTAGCAATGTCATAAGCAAATTACATAACATAAAGCCAAATCGAAGAACCAAAAACGAAGAACACAAACAACGAAAAAAAAAGCATTTTTATTAAATTTTTTTTTTTGTTTTGCCAGCGCTGGCAAGGTGTTTGTTATCGTTTGTTATATTGCTTGTTGTGTAATGTAATTTATACACACATACACACACACACACACAGACACACATGAACAGAAACACAAATATAATGTCATAAACGCCAAGGACACAAAGGCAATTCCGCATGACATTACGGGCAGACAAAACAAACGGGCGATACAACAATGGGCAGGACGAAGCAGCAGCAGCAGCAGCCGGAGTGGGAGTAGGAGCTGGAGGGCGAGTTGGCGTAAAAGCCAAAAAGTACGCGCTTGGCATAAATGATAAGCTGGCTACGCAGCTGGATGACAACAGTGTGGGCGTGTCCAGACACACAGAGGGAATGAGGTGGAGAGAGGGGGAGGGGGAGAGGGAGAGAGAAAATGGACACGCAGGGAGCGCGCACAATTTGTGCGTCTGTGCGCTGGGCCTGGCTGCTTGGTTGACTTTTGAATACTTAACAGGATAATGAAATGTCAAAAGTGCGCAGGAGGCATGTCCTGGCGCTTGTTGTTGTTGTGGCTACATTTTTATTGTGTCCATGCCTAAGTGAACGTCATGGCGTGCCGCGCGCATTAAATCATAAAAAACAGACAGAGAGAAAGAGAGAGAGGAGAGAGAGGGAGGAAAATGTATATATATATATATATATATATTTATATGGGCACATTTATGAAATATGTGATACAAAGCCGCATCTCACAGGACATTCGGTTGGCCATTTTATGTTTACATAAATTTAAATTGACGCAAATGCGCCGGCATCGGATTTCAACCGGTTTCACAACTGACATTTCCAAAACAAAACAAAAAAAAAATAACGAAAAAAGAAAAAAATAAAAAAGAAAGGAAAATATATATGAAAGTGATAAACTACATAAATTATGTCAGCTTGGCTCGCACTTATTTATTTTGGAGACATATGCGTAAATTGAAAAACAATTTATGCAATTTTGTTGCTGTTCAACATGAAGTGCGCTCGAACCATAACAACAGCCCCAACAGTTACGCTAATCAACCGAACTTGGCCTTAGGCTAACTTCTGCTCAATATCACAGCATAGACAACTCGACTATTGTGGCAGTTGCTATGGCTATGGCTATGGCCTTCTGATTGTTTCTTCTTCTTCTTATTCTATATATTTTTGTTTTGGCTACATAAAAGTTGTTTCCCCAAGCTCACACAGCGTGCCTCAATCAATGGCAAGAAGAAAATCTGTAATCAATAAAGTAAATGGCCATGGCACTTCACATCCATGTGTGGCACATGTGCAAACGTGTTTTTGATGCCACCCAGTCAATATATGAGCAATGGGCTCTATCGCGAAGAGTTTTGCGAAATGAAATGAAATTTGCAGCACGACTTATATGCTATATATAATATATTCGGTATAGGAGGAGTGTAACAACTTGCATACAGGTATTCCATACATTCATACGTATAGATTTATATGTGCCATACATATGTACATTACCTGAAACCTTCAGTTCTTAACAGACTACCTACATGTCTGTAGCTCACTTGAATTGAATTCATGAGAATCTCATAGAACGACAATGCTTTAAAATACACTTGGTGCCATTCCAGTGCAGTAAAAAAAAGTCATCAAAAGAGCAATCCAGACTTAGTCAGAATTTGTTAAGAAAGGCGTTCATACAAATGTCGACATCCACACACGTTCGCGTAGATGCTCAACTACTAGTTGTAAGCCGCTCAGCCAACGCAGCATACACATGCATACAATATCACAATATCAGCTTATATATAACATATTTACATAGAAGCTTCCGCCAAGCAAACGCGCCCACAATAACATCATTCTCCTCTGCATACTCAAGCAGCTCTATGGAATTCCCCAACTACATATGTTTCGCAGCTCAACCGATTCCTTCTGACTTCAGTGCCAAATTAAGTCAGGCCGCTAAGTAAACGTGACGCAGAATTTCTGTTTATATGTGTGCACTCATTAATTTGGACATTTTTATTAATTAAGTAAATTGAGCTAGTAATGGGAAAGAGCAGCTCGAAGGAGCACTTAATGCATACGAGGCGTATACTTGGTTATTTGCAGTGGTTCAGTGTGCGCCTCAGAGTAGGCAGCATTAAATAAAGTTTCGCATAACGTTCAAGCCGTGGCTCCAGGACATAAGCTGCGTCAAGTGTTTGACGCAACTTTTGTGCCGGCCAAGCAAACAGCAATAGGAAACACGCTTCATTTGGTTAATGAACCGTGGATGGCGTAGAGTAGGGTGTCCCGGTTATGGCCGAAAGTCTTCACTGTGTGGGCCATTTAGATGTTGTTGTGGCTTCATTTTTTTTTTTTTTTTTTGTAATTGAAATCAAATTTAGTGAAATGTACATAACCGCAATTCTAATTACGCTTTACAATGCTTAACAATTTTATGAGGCCGAACTTTTGCGCCTGTGAATTATGTGTGGAACGAAGCCAGAAGGCGGACTTGTTTTGATTCGTTTATTGACTTTTCATGTTGCGCTGCCAATTATGCGTCGAACTCGAACTACAATGGCCCGCGAAAACTTTCCGAGCGCAATCTTAACGAGAAAATCTGTAAATTACACGCCCAGCGCCAACGCTTGGCGACGACGACGACGACCAACTTTTGTGGCGTGCACAAATTTTCCAAATATTTATACACCTAAATAGATTTGATGGCATAATTGAAATTTGTTGTTATCGCAGTGCGAGGCGAGCCTCGAGCTCTGCTCTCTCTCTCTCTCTCTCCCACTCTCTCTCTCTCCCTCTCTCTTTCTGCCACTCAATTGTTGAGTATTTGTGTACAATTTGCATAAACTCATTGCCGGACGAAAGTTTATTAAAAGCGTCGCCGAAACTTTGCCGCCTGCTAATAACAATCATAAACATGGCTCAATGTAAAATGATGAAGGTCCTTACAAATCTGACACATAGCTTACAGGGCCGCGCCATTGAGTTGAGTCCTGTTTCGTCCTGTGCCTGCAGCTGCCGCAATTCGGCTTATTTGTTACAACAGCAACTTTTGTGTTCGACTACAAATTTTGGATCATTTAAACTATGCTTGAACTTGCTTTTCAGCTTTGCTCTGATTCGCATTGTAGTTTCAGAAGATCATTATGATTGAAGAGAGAAAAACAAATTGGATATGTTTATCCATTAAAATATATTAGATCTTTAAGTTCTTATGTCTTTATTCAAAATCTATTTTCTAGATCTTTCTTCAAGATCAATATTCTAGATCCCTATTATAAATATATATATTCCAGATTTATATCCTAGATCTAAATCACAGATCTACGAGTATATCCTTTCTTCTCCTCAAGCTACTCCTATACGACATATAACCGAATGGACATGAAAATGGAAACATTTCCATGACGTTCAATTTTATATAGGGTATACGCTGGCTCGCCTTGACCTCCCATCGTCTGCCGCACACAGAGGGTAACTGTTTAAGAGCTGATTTTCTTGGAAGTGACAAGTTTTGCGCCTAATTGGCCTCAGAGTGTGGGATATTTGGCTTCACTTGGGAATAATGATGCTAAATTATGCTGATGTGTTTTGATTGGGGATTTGAGGAGTCGAGAACGAGCAAGAGAAATGAGCTACGATTAGCTGCGTGCATAGTTGGGGCAATATGGCCAAAGACGAGAGTATACATTCATTTTTCTTTAATTAAAAGTTTCAGTTTTTATTTTCGTAGCACATATTTTGCCCCTAAATGAAATTACAAGCAATTCATAGCAAAACTTTAAGCATGATGCAAAGCCCTAGAGCATGCGATTATATTAACTACGTCTTACAAATTGCTGATTAATTAACTCTTTGTTGTTTGGCGTAAACTAACTTTGAGTTGAGCAACTTTTTGCCCCCGCAGCTGCCTGCTTCAGCTCCTAACTCCCAGCTCCCAGCAACAGCGCCAGCTTCAGCGCCAGCTCCAGCTAAACTCTCAGTGCACTTAAAGCAACAGAGTCGACCATTTAATGTGCTTACATTCATTTAATTTTAAATCTGCGATAAAGTGTCGGCTGCTTTAAGTCTTTCTCTTTCTCTTGGGCCCAGCGCTGGCGCCTTCTGGCCACTTGCCACTTGCCCGCTCCTTTTATGGGGCGACATAAAACGCAAAGTTGTCGCCGTGTCGCGAACGCAATTCTTTACACGCCGAGTTTTTGCAGCCATTTCTTTTGAGAGTTTTTTATTTTTTTGCTCGGCTTCTGCTATTGCTTCTTCTACTTCTACTTCTACTTCTACTTTTTTCTGGCCTTTTGCGTGCTTCCTGTTTTGTACGCGTTTTCTAGATTACTTTTATAAGTGAATTTGTTGCGGTTTTCCGCAAAATTTACAAGTACGTGAGAAAATTAGAGCTTAGCGCGTTGGGTCGGTGCCTGGCGCCCAGCGCCCGCCTGTCGCGTATCCTGAGCCGCTTGTTGCTTTCCGGCTACAGTGCTTTGCTAGCTAGTTCCCGCCCTGCCTCCAGCTGCTCCAGCTATCTCTATTAAAGCTCAACGCTGCCTATGCTTAATATCACACATTACTAATAATGCAGCCAATTGGCGCACAGCAAACTGCGAACCAAAAGCAAATTAGCAACTTCCAACAATTTAAGAGCTGAATGTATATATATATATATATATATCTTTGTTTGTGTGTGTGTGTGTTTGTGTGTGAGTAAATTTTTTGCTTAACGCGCTGATGACATGAAAATAAATTCGATGTCTGACTTGAAAATAAAGTTTCATTCTCGCTTTGCTCTCTCGCTCGGCGCCATTGTTTCTCATGTGTCTGTCCCTTGCTGGCAGCAGACAAAGTTTTTGGTCTTTCCGCCAAACCTCGACGTTCTCTCCATTTACTCTGTTCCCCCCCACTTCCTACGTCTCTTTGGCAATGTCTGTGGGTGCGAGTGCGGTTAGTCTGTATTTGCAGAATTGTTAGTTTCACGCTTTGTTTGTTGAGATTAGCTGGCAGCACGGGAGGGCACGCTCCAAGCTGCCACCCCTAGTTTCTGTCTTCTTCTGTTTCGCCTTCTTCTTCTTCTTCTTCTTCTTCTTCATCTGACAGGCATACGCGCTGTGCTTTTGGCAACGCACAAAATAAAAGTGTGCAACTTACTTTACTTTATTTGCGGCAACTTATGCCGTGCCACGTCGCTACACTTGTTTTACGCTGCTCTCTATGAGGGCAGACGAAAGGCTTAGCAAACTGCTCATGCAACTTGACGGGCTACCGAAAAAAGTCTCAGCTCCACAAATGCAAACAGTTTAAGAATTTTGTTAAAAAACAAAACAAGATAATTTCATTTTATTTATTTAAAGTTAAATAAATAAATTTTATTAAATAATCTAAAGCGTATTTTGTGTTCGTTTTAGCTTTCATAAAGCCATTTTACTCTCGCTTTATTGGCTATGTTGTTATTCTCTGTTTGAAGGGTATACTGTTTTTTATTAAGAGTTAGGTAACAGGGTAAACTAAGAAACTATTAGCAAGTGAAGTATAAATCTTCGCTTGATCGTGTAAATAAGCTGAGTCGACGCAGCTATAAATTCTATCGTTATAAAGTAATGAACTTAAGATCTTGACAAGTTTTTAAGTCACTAAGTTTGTTGATTATTTTGAGATAAAATTTAACAAAAATTGGAAACTTTTAGAATGACTTTTCACATTTTCTTCTTACACATATACACAGTAGAGCCAAAATCAATTTGAAATACATACATACGTTTAAAACTTAAAATCAGAAATTTCAACCAATTTAGAGTATAAATACTGAATGAATAACTGAATAAGAATAAGAATAAAAAGTATTTCTAGCTTAAGCTTGATTCCATCCATTATCCATTATCAAATCATCGTCAGTTTACCCTAAGGCTAACTCTTAGTCGAGCATACCCCATTGAAGCAGTCTAATACGTTATAGTTGTTTTTCCCTCTACTGCGCAAAGTTTGCACGTGAAAATTGCGTTCGCAATTCCTCCACTGAGTGTATGAGTGTGTGCATGTGTGTTTGTGTGTGTGTGCGTGTGTGTGTGTGTGTGCTTGTGGCAAAAATGCGCTGGCGTGTGGAAAATTGATGCTGCTAGTGAAGTTTTTGGCTTTTTGAACTGACAGCTGCGATTTTTATGCGTCACAGCCGCCAACGTCCCCCGAAACGCAGCTAGAAAAATAATTGCGAAAGCCTGCCCTGACTTCCCCTGACCTGCCTTAGTCACGCCCGGTTTTCCCATTTCGCGAATTCTAAACTCCAAACTTCAACTAAGATTTAATCTTGCCTTACTTATTTGGCTTTATGTGGCATGTTGAGCACTTGCTGTTCTAAGCAGACAAATTATGCTAGATTTGATAAACAATGTCAGTTGAGTTTGTGTTTATTGTGCAGTTTAGCTTTTTCAATCCTCTAAGCAGTGGCACTTTATCTAATTTATTCGTGCATCATCATTCTCATTAGTGTGTTGTCTTTGGCTGTAGATTCTTTGCATCATTTTCTTTTAATTTGCAATACTTTTGGAGCACACCTCGTATAAAAATAGTTTAGTTAAGATGAAGTTTTTGTTATATTTTTATATATTTTTGAATATTTATTTTTATTATTAACTAAATATTTACACAGTTACTATTAAACTTGATTGCCTTAGCTTTAGTTTAATACAAACTCTGCATAAATTTATTATAGCGCACAATGCAGTCTTTCAGCTAAATTTGCATTGCATTAATGTAATTTTATAAATGATCATTAATTTTTAAGCTGTTTTTTGTGTCATGAAGGACAACAGCCAAGGCGCAGCCAAATATGCTCGCGGTCTGTCTGCCTCTCTCTCTCTCTCTCTCTCTCTCTCTCTCTGTCTCTATCTCTCTTTCTCTCCCGCTTTCTTTTTCTTTGTGTGTGTGTGTGTCTGAGCATAGTCATAGTTAATTCACATAGCTGTGCCGGCTCAGGCTTATTATCGATTGCATTTTCCAGCCGACTGGCCCGCAACGAGGGGCAACAATCTCACAGGACGCGCGAGCCACGTGTGCCATGTAAGCTACAAGCGTATAATATGCAGAAAGAAATAGACATAGAGAGAGTAAGTGAGTGAGTGAGTGAGTGAGAGAGAGAGAGAGAGAGAGAGTGGCGCTTCCTCACTTAATTAGCCAGCGAGTTTATTTATTATTCACTGGCACCGCCTGCCAGCCTAATGAATCACAAGTTTCCTGCTTTTTTTTTCTCTGTTTCTCTGTTTTTGTTTTAGTGGATATTTTAATTTTTAATTAGCATGCAAAGTAACAACAACGACAACAACGACAACAACAACAGAAACAGCAGTAGCAGCAACAACAACAACTGCTGATGGACGAAAATAAACGACCTTGTGCGAGTAGTTCACAAGTATTTTATTATAAATGTAGCTTTTGTTTGAGCATAAGCCGCAACGGCTGTACAGGTGCACCGAGGCCACCTGCCATATAATAGGAGAAATGTGTTAAGCATATTAAATGGTTTCACACACACGTCCACACACTCACACACACACACACACACACACAGACACACGCATCATTTAACCAGTCACGGTAGACACACAGATAACTTTCACAGCTAGATCATTACTCAGGCATGTCTGTTATGTTAGTCAAACTACAAGGTTCTCGCTTGGTCTGCCCACCTATTTCCATCCATACACACACACACACATACACACACACACACAGAGCCGCAAAATGACAGTTTACAACGTTTCACCCCCTACAATACGAAATTCATCAGCTCTGCAGCTGCTGCTGTTGTTGTTGTTTGCTGTGTTGATTATGTTAGACTTCCATTTGGTTTTGGCTTCGACTCGTTTATATTTAACATGGTTTTTTGTCCTTCTGGTTTTTATGCTGTTCAACTTGGCTGCATTTCACTTAGTTTTCTGCACAATTTAATTTTGTTGTTGCCGTTGCTGTAGCCAGCTTAAGTTGCTTGCCTCATTATGCTCTATTAAAGGGTATCATAACTATCATATGAGCTATGTGCGGCGGGGCAGGAAAGATTGTAGTGAATATATATTTAACTAGAATATATATACTGAATCCAAGTTTTTTGATTACTCAGGTACATATAGTTTTTATCTCCTTAAGGGCTATGAATATATTTAATATGGCTGATGAGTGTTGGAAATAAAA